>CM074733.1:142966428-144166428 GCA_037367245.1 Phrynocephalus guinanensis
TTACCAGAAACTGTCTCTTGTTAATAAGCGACAATCTCCTACTAAAAGTGATGTGATTTCCGTCTGAAAAAATATCTGGAGAGTAAGAAGATGTAACGACCAATTCTCTAAGTTACATATTGGTATGTCCAAACCCTTTATATTTTATGAATCACGTATGTTTGCTTTTTGGTCACCACAGCAATTTTTTTCCTCTGGTTATACCCCCTTGTATTTCACAAAACCAGTTCCAAAGACAAACAATTTTGTAAAGACAAAGGAATGAGAAGAAACTTGCTATGGAAGGAAGATGTCCACAATTTAAGACGGGTTGAAAAGAAGACACTACTTTCAAATGTTCAGATGGTACTCGATTAAATTTCCTGTTTTGTAGATATTAAGTTGGTCTGTGTTGGTGCTGTGTTGCGAATACAAATCAGTTCCTCCTTAAAAAAAAAAAGTTGTATGAGATCCACTTTTCGACAATTAAATAAACCAAGATGGATTTTGATTTATGTGGGCTCTTATCAGAAATAACGAGGAAACAGGTTGTTTAGAAACCAAACATGGTCAGAATTAATGAGTTTTCTTTGTTTGATTTTGTTATTTTTCAGTATAATCATATATGTGGTCTTAATGTATCCTCCCTAAAAGTAAAGATGCAAAACTTATTACAAGCAACTTTACTTTTTGTAATCAATTTAGTTATTTTCCAAGTTCTGGTCCTTGTGTTTCAGTCTAGCATCATGTGATTGCTTCATAATATCCTTAATGTTTTTTTTCAGAAAAGAGTGATCGCTTATGGGGACACTAGAGCATTGCATTTTTAAAAAGCAATCTACAGTAATACCTTGGTTTATGAACATAATTCATTTCAGAAACATGCTTGTAAACCAAAACAACTCATATCAAAGCAATATTTCCCCATAAGAAAATAATGGAAAACTCAGATTATTCATTTCTGGGGTACCATAGGACCACATACTATACACACAAAATGCCAAAACTCACAGAAGTTAGCTAGAAACAACGTTCCCACCATGTTTTAGGTACTGGGCAGGCAATCTGCTTCTCCTTGGGACTAATTAACTGGATTTTACTCTGTGACAAACAATAAAGTGCAATTTTAAGCCCTATACACATGTGACGACTAGCTGCCCCATGAGTAGAAATAGTTTGAAAAAATAATGTTTGAAAACAAATTAAATATAAATATAAAGAAAAATAAAACCCTAAACCTATCAGCTCCCCTTTGAAAATGTATCCTGGCTGGTGGCACGGGAGACCTCCATACCTCTCTCCTCCTGCTGCCTTCTGGAGGGCTGCCTGAGACAGAGCATTCTAAACAATCACCCGCAATCCAGCACGGGAGAGGGAGGAAGAGAGAGCCACATGTTGGCTCACTTGTGATCATGTGGACCTGCTTTAGTGCTTGTTATATCAAGACATTGCTTTTTAATCAAGGTAAAATTGAGAAGGGAAATGTTTGCTAGTCTTGCAAAATGCTCTTAAAAGCAAGTTACTCTTAAACCAAGGTATTGCTGTATATATATTTAACATTCATAGTGAGTTAAGCCTTCTGTAATTTTCATCAGAGACATTTTTATGATTAAGGGTACACCGCATTGGAAAACATTTGCGCTATTTGATTCACAACCTGTGTTACCTCTTTGAAATTGCAAGTTAGCACTCACATGGGCTGTGGATTGATTTAGGAGTTTGCTGTTTATGCTAGATACAATGTACCATATAATTCACATTCCAGCCCATAGCTCCTCTTTCTTTCCTACCTCTGCTGGACCAGAGGAAAGTTTTTTTTAAAGAAATAATTTTACAAAGTCAGAAAAACAATTGAGAAGAAATGCAGTGGTGTGTTTTTTCAGTCCAGTCCTGAACCCTGACATCACCCAAATGTCCTACTTCACTGAAACACCACCTACAGACACAGCACTATCTTTCCTAGAATGTATCACACCCCACCACATGGGGGGGCGGGGGGACGCCTGGTCATATTGTTTTTCACTGTGAAAAAGTAGAAGTTACTCCCCAGCAACAGAAAAAAACCCACTTTGGGAGCAAAAAAAAAACCTCGGATAATTCATATCAACCTTTGTGTCATATGGTCAGTAATAATATTTCAATAGTTTAAAAAAAACTGGCCAGTTGGTATTTTTACAGTCAAATGAACATGTCATATTTGCTACTTGAAAGGTGCTAAATAGGAAGTGCGATTTTATAACTTTCTACAAGAAAAGTTAATGAAATCCACAATATAATTAATTTGGGGCTTAATTTGAAGGAACATAAAATTCAAAGGGGGTGTGTCATTTTCAGGGGATTTACTTTATGTGTGTGGTATCATCCAGCTAGGAATACTGTATAAGCTAGGCTTTCCCCCTAGCTTGTTAAAATAATTTGTTGTTTTCTTTGGCCCCCCAACCCATTACTTCTAAAACATTTGTCCCTGTGTTGTGGCTAGTTAAAGTAGTTACCCCTAAACCCTTTTCAAGCGCGTCTCGCAGCAAGGCATTGGCTAAATATAAAACACATTGGAAAAGGTCTCTCAAGGAAAAGAAAGTCAAACATTTAAACAAAGAAGAAACCCCTGCTGATGATAACCATGACCATATCAGGGTAACAAACTTTCTTTTGGTTTTTCTAATGAGTACATTGTACATCAGATTTTTGCATTAAATTTTTTTTTTTCTGAATGAACGCAGATGAACCTTTTCAATTTGATAGCCATTATTTAGAATCAAAAATATGATGAGATACTTAAGTAAATACCTTTCTTGGTTTTTATGTGCATCTAATATCTGCCGCTAACCAACAAATCTTAATTTTTTCATTTTTTCATTGATATATTAATAGAATATGGAAATCCTTCAGAATTTCTGACTGTGACATTTTTAAAATCTGAAGTACTGGGAGCAAACAGGGATTTTAGGATGTGCATTATCTTTAGCACTAATCAGTTGCAAAGCCAAGTGGCCTAAATTAGTGTGTTGGTGTTCACCAGGATGTTGAGTTGCCAGTTACAGGTTAAGTCCTTGGGAAACCAAGCAGCAGGAAGCACCCAACAGAGCATGCATCTGCATTCAGTGAGTGCAATATACAGTGGTGCCTCTTAAAAAATATTTAATTCATTCTACAGGTCAATTTGTTTTAAGATAATTTTTGTCTTATGAAATGCAGTTTCCCATAGGAATGCATTGACAATGGGTTAATGTGTTCCAGAGGCTATGGGCTGCTTCATTTTATGAAAATTTGTCTTTATGAAACAAAGTTTCCCATAGGAATGCATTGGGAATGGATTAATCTGTTCTGGAGGCTAGAACAAAACGACAAAAATAAAGCAGTTTTCCCCCCTGGGTATATGTGGAACAGTTTTTTGTCTTGCAAAGCAATCCATAGGGATGTCATGTGAAGCATGACTATTCCCAGAACTTTTTTTCTTCCTAGGGTTTTTTTTTTATCTTACGAGGCCATTTGTCTTAAGAGGGACCACTGTACTTACCTGTATTTGTGGTATCACAAGAATTCAAATGTAGCACTATTAAGTACATGATATGGTTGTACAGTGACCCCCCCACGCCTTCCACGGGGCGTTAGGGACCAACCCCAACACGTGATGACTGAAAATCCAGCGATAGGCGTATGATTGCAGGTCGGGGGGGGGGCACCACTGCTTCCCACGGCTGCTGATAAGAATTTTGGTAAAAAGCCTTTCCATCAGCCTGTGCAAGGGGCGGTGGATGGATCTGATCCACCCGCGCTTGCTGCAGGGCCATTCCACCCCCAGCCACAGCTAATAAGCTGCCTGCCGCTGGCTTGGGGGCCACGCGGCTCTGCTCAGCAATCTCACTGCATTCTAATGGGGAATTTTTTTTCCATTGAAAATGCATTGAGCAAAAAGGGGGGTTGGGGTTATATATATCAATGCATTCAATGGAGATGGCCCGGGACTGGAAGGGATATATTAAAATGGACCGCGCCCTGTTTCTCAGGTGCCCCTGCGGGGGGCAGGGGGAAGTGGCACGCCCATTTTAAAATCATTTCCAGTCACAGAGGGGGAATTGGCTCCGCCTCCCTCGCTCGCCCAGGCTTCACCGAGGCTTCTTGGAGCAGCCCGGAGTGAAGACACGGGGGGGGGGGGGATTGGATTGGGTCCGTCTTGGTGAAGGGGTAAAACGGTTTTTAAAAATCCACTCCATTTAAAACCTTTTTCCCATTCCCCCACACCCCCAGGGCTCGTCACGCTCATGGGGGCATGGTGGGGACTTAAAGTTTTTTCTCCCCCACCCCAACACTAACAAGATGGAGCCAAGCGGTCCCGCGGTATTGCAGGACCGCCAGTACATGAACCGCCGAAAAGGCAGTGGAAAAATGTACAGTATTTGAATCGTGGTGTAATGAGCTCCTTGAAGGAAAAGGCAAAATACAAATGCAAATAACAAATCTTACATTATGTGGCTTTTTAGATTTTTTGAACAATATACAGGGGCATTATACTGTATTGACCGTGAAGTGCTGTTCAAGACCGTAATTCATGCAAAAATCAGGTATATTTCCAGATACAGAGTGGTCAATAATAGTAATGTCCTTCCTCCCCCATCTCTTTATTTGTTATGAAACCCACGGCACAAAGGATAATTTTTTGAAGTCACAAAGGCTTTCAAGTTGTGTAATGGATAAGTGGATGGGAGATCAGCAGAGGAAAATTCAGATTCATCGCAGCATCATGGCGTGTTCCTGTCCTCTATAAGCAGAGATAGCGTGGGGAAACTAATGGTAAAAACTTTCTGTATATGTACGCTTAACCTCACTACTCTATTTTTCAAGGTTAATAATTTCACATTATCGTTTTAAGCAAACAAATATTTTTTGTTCAGTTGGTCAGGGTGGTTTATTATGCTTTTGATTTCACTGGAATTACCTTTTCTTCACTTACTAGCCTGATCCCAGTTCAGGGGGGCAATCCACAGATATTGATCCAGCTCAAGGAGACACTGACCCCCTTTTTATTAATACTAAACACTGGTAGGGTCAACACACTCCTCAACCTATCTCAATCCGATCATTCAAGCACCTTTTTCACCCCTTTTCCACTTTAAAAATCCTAGCCATCATTCCTTAGCGCCACTGCAAAAGGGCAATAAACTGACGACAGCAACCTCCAATGTATTTTTATAACTGTCCAATACAGTGCCTCCTTTATCTCCAAAATTAGCATTGTAGATAGTTCAGGTGATCAAATGACAAGGGGTTCTCAATTTAAATAACAACTTTCTGTTTCTAGTGATTAAAGTATAAGGCTTCTGTGATGTGGATTTATTTTATTTTTGTTCGCTAGTGCTCTGGGTTCCCTATTCCAAATTCCACCAGAGGGGTGGGAGAGAGAAAGAGAGGGAGAAAAGAGAGAGAGAGGTTGATTCAAACAATGAAGCAGGATTTTTATTTAGGTACTACAGGTAATAGGTATGAAAGCAAATATAGGTTCTTGGATATGAACAATACAGGTAATACAAAACAATAGGATCAAAATATATTTCACTATTTCAAAGTAGAAGATAATTATGTTGAAGATTCTCAAGCTTTCTTACATGCACACTTTACTATGGGAAAGACTTCTCTTTATAAAACTCTTATCACAAATTACCACTCTCACACTTCTGTCTCCTCTCTGATGCTCAAAAGTTTTTAATATATCTCTTTAGCAAGTCATACCTTACCAAACCTCCAGAACTGCACACCCACTAAATTCCAATCATGCTAATAAATCAACATCCATCTACTTAACTGCCAGTCCTTCACAGTGCTCCATCCAGCACCATCCACAAGCCAGGCATCCAAAACTAGACATCTACAAATCAGATTACAAATTGCCTACATTTGATTTATACATAGAGGTTTGATAATGGGCAGAATCAGTATAGCAGGACTGGTTCTTTTTTTTTCTTTTCTTTTTTAAAAAAAATTCTTGACAAAGCACAGTGCCAGGTTAAACCACTATGTCACTTTGGAAAACATTAAAAAACAACAGGACAAAAACAAGACATGGGTAATCTGAGTGGAAATTTCCGTCTCGAGCAAAATAGCTCTTTCCACAGCTGTATTGTTCATAATAGTTTCAGATTGGACTCGACAGATGCCGTGAGTTCATCACAGGAAACAAGCAAAAGACCCTGGGTTGAAAAAAATTCTAAACAAACTGGAGTTTCCCTGCTGTATAGTTGCAGTCTTTTTTTCTGTCAAAAGAACTAGGCCTTCCAAATATTGCTTTGCAGTCTTAGATTGAACTTCCTCCACTGAAATAAATGGGAATAAAAAATCAGGCACACGGGGATGTGTATATATGCATCTGCATGCTTGTAAATTTTTGATTTGAAATGGATATGGGTATGTATATGATTGTCATGCATTTGGGGCCATTACAAATCAGTACAGTTATTGTTTTTGGGAATGCCCTCCCTACGGAGATCCGCCTGGCACCAACACTTTTGGCTTTTCGGTGCCAGGCAAAGACTTTCCTGTTTGGCCAGCATTTTAATTAGATTATTTGGCTGGACAATGAGCAGCAGGAGTTTATATAATTTATAATTAGTACTGTACAGTATGTTGTTTTAACTGTATTGTATTTTTATAGCTTTTAATAATTTTAAACGTTTTATAGTTTTTAATACTTGTTGTATGCCATCCAGAGACCTCTTGGTAGTGGGGTGGCTAAAAAATCTTGTAAATAAATAAATAAATAATTTTCTTTAAAAAAAATAAATTAGGGTATATGGCAGTCTTTCTGCCCTGTTTTAGAAGTAGATTTACAGTTACTGTACTGATGGTTATGCTTGTGTTACCAACTGTCTAAATTTATATCCTGATAATTTTACAATTTAGATTCAGTTGTGGCTTTGGGGCCTAATGACAATCTCCGGGGCCTGGATTGGATACTCTGGAAGAACAAGAGGAAAAGGAGAGATTCTTTGCTGACCTTGAGAAAGGCGCATCCTCTACCATTGACTATTCAAGGCTAAATAAGGAGCTGGACTCCAACGATTCAGACATGTTACAAGTTATTTCTTCGGTAAAGGATGAGGTCTTGATAATATACAAAATTTGGCAGATCTGCATCACTAATGGTATTTCATGGTTCTTTTTGTGGGTTCCTTAAGCAAGGCTATATGAGCATTGAAAATCAGTAAGTTTTCTAACAAAAAGTCCAAGTGTGGTAGTGTAGCATTAATTATACAAACTAAAATTTACATCTGTGATTCTGGGTGCACCATGTATTTTCTGGAGGGTTAAAAGCGAGAGTTGAAGCTGTTTTAGAAGAAAAGAGAAAAATATACAAATAGGGATAAAAAGAGGAAATTCATTGCTCAAAACAGTGAAACTAATAAGTTGAAATGAAAATTTTTCCATGATATAATCAGCACACCACTTTCCATATATGGATGTAGGCCTTTAAATACTATAATTCAAAAAAGCCCTGCACATTCAGGAGCAGTATATCTAATAGCATTAGAACAATACTGTGGTGATATTCTCGTTTAACTCCATCTTCAAAGGATATCACTGGTTACATCTGGCTGCCGACTGTTTAGGTGACTGAGTAACTAGCTAGGCAAATATTTGGTCCTACTTACCATCCAAAAGCTGCCTTGATGTCCTAAGCACATCCAATCTTGCCTGATTTTTGGAAGCTAAGCAGGGCCGGCCTGGTCAGTACTTGGATGGGAAACCACCAGGGAATACCAAATGCTTGTAGGTGTCTGGAGTAGGAACTGGCAGACCAGTATTTCTGCCAAGAAAACTCCATGGACTTGGGGTCACGAAGAGTCGGTAATGACTCAACACACACACAAACACACACACAGTCCAAAAACATGTTATCCAAATTTATTTCTCACTAGTTTGCAGCACTTAATCCATGACATGTTAAATTAACATTCTTCTGGTAGTTTGAACCCTGATTATATTTGAGAAAAGCTATATTTGAGAAAAGCATTAATGTTCCTTCGAATCTGCAATTGTAAGTTTTTAAAATAATAATATATCTTTCTGTTGAGATGGTAGTGTTAAAGAGAATTATAAGAGAATTTGTGTAGAAATTTCAGTTCTTCGTAAAACCTGTCTGCGTGAAGTGACTTTTTAAAAATGTCTGTTACCAAAACAGCAGAAACAGTTTAAAAAAGAAAAATACTTTCCATCCTAATACTGTGAAAGATATTTATTGATATGATATTGCCACATTTTGCAGGAATCATTCTGCTGTGAAACAGGTAGAAGAAGGAAATGAAGATGAACCTGAGAATCATGAAGAATCTGGTACAGTACTTAAACTTCACTAGTTCTGAGACAACCTGCTTTGTAGCCAACACATGAAGAACTACTAACTCAGGAAATTAATTCCAAAGAATGTTAGAGCAAATAGTGTTAATAAACAAATTCATAAAATATAAATCACTTACATATTTTTGTCTTCTTCAAGGACATTGTTCTGTTCTAGCATGACATATAGAACTTTACAGACCTGCCACAAAAGCCAGTAAATCAGCTTCTTTAGTGCGATATATGCTTTGGAATGACACAGTAAGCAATGCCTTAATTTGCATGATATTAAGTTATTTCCATTGGAACAGGGATAGGCAACACACAACTTAAGGGTTGTGTGTGGCCCCTTGGCTGTACTGTGTCTGTTCTCCCCAAAAGTACCACCATTGTGGAGCAGAATCTCCATGCATATCTGAGGTAAAACAAGACATGGAGGCTGCATGTCATGCTTTAGAAGAGAACAACATACCCTAATGTTGATGGGTGCTATGTTGCAGAAATTTCATTGCAGAAGGAGACAGCTTGAAATTGATCCCCAAACCTGCCATACACAGTCACTTTTGGGGAGCTTTTTAATGCTTTAAGGGGAACAAGAAACCTTCCTCACCAGGCATGTAGAGAAGCTAACCCAGTTGGCATTTGAATCTTACCACCACTGCCTCTTGAATCAGTTGCAATGGTACAGCATCAGTCCATGTATCTGAACAGCTTATTTATATTACACTGGGAAGATTACATAAAGTGTACTGCTCCACCTTGGCGCTTGCAAATATCAATCCAGGCATTTGATGGCAGGGATGGGAATCATTATTTCTAATGGTAAGGCTAAGCTGGCCTTGCTTCTTAGCCATCTGATCCAGATAATGGCTACGCTATACAATACGACCCCTGTATCTGTGGATTCACCAACCGCAGATTCATTTATCCAGAGTTGGTGAACAGCGGGTGCAGGGGTGGTCCGAGTGGCGGTCGGGGGGGGGGGGGGGGTTGGAGAAAGAAAACTTGCCATTCTGGCCAGCCACGGCCTCACGGCTGCTGTCAACCAGTCACCCTCTGGAGCACTGGGATGGTGAATTAAGAGGACCTGTCTGGCCAACCGGCCTTTGAAATTCCCACTTGGGTCCCAAGTTCAAAACCTCAGGTCTGCCACCCAGGACCCGAGAGGGAAGTTCAAAGGCTGGTTGGCCAGGCGAGTCCTCTTAAGTCCCCACCCCACGCCCTCCAGAGGTTGGCTGGCTTCCGGTGGCAGCTGCAGCTGTGAGGAGGGTGGCTGGCTAGCATCAGCGGCAGTAAGTTTTCTTTCTCTTTTTTTCTCCTCACAGCTGCCCCACAGGCCAGTCGCTGAGCTTGGTGGCGAGGGGGGTAGCGGGCTGGGGGCAAAAACTTTCACCCTGGCACCCCACCACCCCTGGCACCACCTTCAATGCGGATAAGAGCATTTGCTCTTATCCGCACATTTCACTATCCACAGTGGGTCCTGGAACTGATCCCCCGTGGATACAGCGGTCCTACTGTATCTATTTTAGCACATTCGATAAATTATTTCTGACCCTTTCTTATGAAGACTTAACCATCTGCCATGTTACATACCCTCCCAGGTGATTATGCTGAGGATTTGAAGAAGATTCAAAATCTAATGAGGGCAGTAACATTGAGCCAGCTGTCATATCAGAAGCTAAGGTAAGCATTTGGGCCACATGCAATATTGTGCATAAGATGTACTGCCAGTTATGTAGTAGCCACTACAGGGATAATAGATGAGATTTTTATTTAGCCTTTTATTGGGGTATAAGTGTTGTTTGTTCATAAAAATTCATATACCACCCGTCCTTTGCATTTGGAGCTTGCACGGGTAGCTTACAGTTCTCTGATAAAGTAAAAATAAAACCTCAAATAGCAGTTCAGTATAAGAACAAAAGTATTGCTGAAGCAAGAAAATGGATCCACAGATTACTAAAATTAAATTGCAAAGGAATATGAAAGTTAAAACCCCCCAGTGTGCCAGGCTGTATTTCCATCTAGAGAAATAAATGTACTGTTTTTTAAACCATTTTTAAAATATGTGAAGATTTGTGAATCACAAGATACTGTTGGGATTGGAGGAAACAGTAATTTTTTGTTATTTTTTTATTTTATTATAAGTCACATCTGACTTGAAGCAATCCTAATGGTCTTTTCAATGTGAGATATTTTAGGGAGTAGTTTTAATGATACCACCCCCCAACTGCCTCTGAATATCCATAGCCAAGCAGGGATCTAAGCTTAGGTCTTCTAATTCCTTTTTCTGTCAGTATCCATACATCACAGTGGGTAATGTGCACATTTATTAAAGACTGAATGAGTGCTTCCAGAAACCATCACCACTCGCTGGGCTAACGGGGGTTTCTGAGAGTTTCAGCCCAAGAACACCTGGGTCACTCAAGATAGAGAACTATTGCAAACTTCAGCATACTGAGTAATCTACATATTTATTAAAAGTTGAATGAGTGCTCTGATTTAATATCATTGTCTAAAGCAATGGTTCTCAACCTGTGGGTCCCCAGATGTTCCTGGACTGCAACTCCCAGAAGTCTTCATCACTACCTGAGCTGGCCAGGATTTCTGGGCATTGCAGTCCTGGAACATCTGGGGACCCACAGGTTGAGAACCACTGGTCTAAACTATTGAAATAGCCTATAGTTTACAGTTATGATCCCATGTTTCTTTAAGAATTACAAACTATGGTATTGGGGGGTATGTTTTCCATATGAAAGACAGTCTGTGTTTGAATAGAACATATGTAATCCCCAGCTAAAATAGCCTAGTTAGGAATTATTTGGATTGTAGTATAACACATCTGACATGTGCCAAAAGTGGGGGAAGCCTAGTATAAGACATGTGAAAGAAATGCACATCTATTACCCTAAATATTGTAAGCTCTTAAGCATGCTTACATTTGTAGCCATTTACTGTGGCCTAAATTTTTGTGTACCTGCACACATGCAAGAACTGAACTCTCCCCCCCTATTTCATATGTATTCATTCATTTTACCTAATTTTTTTAGGAGGAAGAGACTGGCATGCTGGCTAAAGGTACAAAATTCAAAAGATACAAATAGCATGTTAATATATACAACAGAGAGACTCTTGATTTTTGCAGCTTTATGGCAGCAGAACTGTGTGAAAAGTAATAGGAAAAAATCCATAGGCTTAAATGTTTAATGATACTTTGATGATAGTTTTAAGTGTGTGGCAAAGTTCTGGATAGCTTCAAAAATAATAGTCTTCCTTTCACATGTAGTTGGTCATTATAGGACCTGAGCCATTTTTGGAATCAAAATCAGTATTTGGCATTGTAAATCCCCATTTTTAGGTTGATCTCCTCCTGAGAATTGAGAAGACAGTTGCAATAGATTGTCTAGTAAGTAAATGTGTTTATTGCCTATCTTGAGCACAGTCCAAGCAGTAGCCAGGTGTGTTTTAAAATTCCAGATATCAGTAAAATAACTTGTGCTTGTATACATATTAAAACTTTAAACCTGTGGTTAGACACGTAGATTCCGGAGCGTGCACAATACAGTTTGTGAGCTGTACACAACTGGGGGCAGGGGAAGTCATTTGCCAGGAATACTGTTTTTGCTGTAAAGTAGTCTCCAAGACCCCCCCCCCCAAAAAAACCCTCCCAAATCAAATTAAGAAACAAAAACACACCAGAATGCCAGAAACCAAAATTAAAGTTTTTACATTTTGGGTCCAGATCTGGCTCGTTGGTTCAGAAAATAGACACCCTCCCCCCCCAATTCTGCAGAGTCACTCATTCCTATTGCAACATTGTATTGCAGTCCAGTGTCTGTTAATTTATGGATGGTGCTAACTTGTGCCATTGTCCTTCTAGCCTTGTTTGTAGTGAAAAATGTGCAGTCTTGTAACATTAATGCTTAAAGATAAAGGTAAAGATTCCCCCCACGCATGTGAGTTAGTTGGGAGTTGAGTCATGGCTACTGGACTTCTTTTTTGAGAGAGAGAAACGTTTCGCTGTTCATCCAAACAGCTGTTTGGATGAACAGCTAAACGTTTCTATCTCTCAAAAAAGAAGTCCAGTAGCCATGACTCAACTCCCAGTTAAACGAACCTGGATGACTGAGAATCTTCACAGACGTAATGTGAGTTAGTTGTGTCCGACTCTAGGGTGGTCCTCATCTCCGTTTTGAAGCCAGAAGAGCCAGTGTTGTTTAAGTCTGTGGCCATGTGGACAGCATGTCTGAATGCATTTCTGCGCACGGAACACTGTTTACCTTCCCACTTTTTACGGGGGTACCTATTTATTTACTTTCATTGACATGCTTTCAAACTGCTAGGTTCGCAGGAGCTGGGTTTAACAGTGGGGGCTCACTCCGCTGTGTGGCACCCAGGATTCGAACCGCTGAGGTGCTGACTTTGAAGCCGACAGTTTTCAGAGCTCTAGGCCACTGAGCCACCACACCCCTGTTAATGCTTACTCAGAAGTCAATCTACCTGGATGCATGTTTCCTAATAAGAGTTTATAATATCATAGCCTTAGTCTGGCACTTTTACTGTAGTCTAGTGCAAACAGCAAGATCTGGGCATGGCTTGATGCCTTTCCTCTTTGCCCATTGGGAAAGCCAGGGGGGAGTGGCGGTGCTTGTGGGCTCGTTCATAGCCCCAGTTTACTGTCCAGCCACACCACTCTGGGCATCCCAAAAGCGACGTGGCTGGAGAGTAAATGGGGGCTATGAAGGAGCCCACAAACCGCAGCCTCCCCTTTGCCCAGAACCATTTTGGCAGTCTCAAAGCGGCTCTATGCAGAGAGCTGGGCAAAGGGGGGGGCAGCAGTTTGTGGGCTCCTTCATAGCCCCAGTTTACTGTCCAGCCACACCGCTTTTGGGATGCCTAGAATGGCATGGCTGGAGAGTAAAGTGGGACTATGAAGGATCCCACAAACCACTGCTTTCCCTTCACCAGGCTCTCTGCACGGAGCACAGTGGCGTGCTCTGACCGGAGGGGGAAGTGCTGCGGCTGTGGGGGGGGTGATGTCGGGTGCCCACAGAAAGGGCTGCATGTGCCACCTTTGGCACCTGTGCCATAGATTCTCCAACACAGGCTTAGACAATTGCACCATAGACTACACAAAGGGGAACCAGCCAAAGTGGGGGAAACACATGCTGGAATCCCGTTTCATAATTTACACCACTTTAGGCTAAAGACATAATCAGTCACAATGATTTTTCAGAAAGAAACAATTTCCAGTTCACTCTCCATTAAGGTCCGGAGGCTCCTATGGAATCCCTTTTGGACATGAGGAGGTTGGCTGTGGCATGGGAGGGGGAGTCTCCAGTTTAAAAAAAACAGCTGGCAGCATAGCTGCACAAACAGGATGTCAGCTTTTTGTGTGTTTGATCTTACACAGACAATTTCTCTCCTGTTGGATTTGGGGCATTGTGTTTTATATTTCTTAATCATAATTTCACCCATATTCAACCCTATGGTTTCTAGCCAATTGTACTCTAAAATATTATATGGATGAGAATCATATGTTCTATGCATCTTACTCTAAGCATTTTTGCCTGGCTAGGTAAAGCTAAAATGTCTTAGTCATGTGTGGCGTTCATCCTGATTCATGAATATTTATTCTGTAGAATGTTGGAGGGCTCTTATTTTGTGTGCTCCAATAGGAGTTGTTGTGGGCAGAGTAATACGTTATAAACCATATTCCTGTACAAGCATTCAGAGACCAGATAGGGCCTGTAGATGTAAATAGAGGTTGTAGGGTTAGGGATTATATATAGAGACTTGTTATGTGAAAGATATGAAGTACTTTGAGTATGTTAGATGTTTAATATAAATTTTGTAACTTAAGTCACTACCAAAAAACATGAACATCTTTATTCTTTGTACTACGATAAGCCATTATTATTTCTTTTGAAAGAAAAGACTATGACATTCCATGCTTTCAAATACCACACTTGGTCCTAAAATAATTAAATCAAATGGTGGCAGCAGAACATATGTGCACGCAACAACATGTACTTGGCATGTAGTGTTGCAAACTGTAAAAAAGCTAGGGTTGCAATTATACAGCATTAATTTAAATGCTAGTATAAAAGATCTAGCTCTAAAAAGCAGCAATCTCCTTTGACCTTAATCTGCATTTTAGTTGTCCTTGACTCCCAAGACTCAACTCTGGAGGCTCAAAAATCTAGTGATCAGCTGAATGCAGCCGTGACAGAACATCACTTGGTTCAAGAAATTATCACGGATGAAAGGAATAGAACAGGTAAACCTGCTTTTTTAAAATTGACTCCTTATTTCCTAATCTGTTTACCATGCTGAAAACAGAAATGACGCAAGAGCAGTCTGCTGTGGCTGTCTTCACTTCAGAATTACTCTTTGATCAATCATATAAATATTTAAGCCCTGTCTACTCAGAGCCAAGTTCTTTGAATATCATTGGGAGAGAATCAAACATTTATACTGAAGGGGATTGAAATGCTTAACTGTAGCTGGATCATACCATCATTTTTTTTACTGTTTTCTCCCGTAATCATGCGGACCTGCTCCAGGGTTGGGTTGGTTTTTTTGTTGCTGTCATTTTCTTTTGAAGACAGAACATCTGTTCTTCATGGTCTTCTGTGAGTGCACACATTGGGGTAATGGGCACACGCAACTTCTCGGAACCTTCTAGAGCTGAAAGCTACACGAGGACCTCCCTCCCTTATATAAGCCTGACTCTGCCCCTTCGTACCTCAGTTCCTTCTTTTCCGCCGCTGTAGTACTTCTCGTTCCTGAACTGCTCTTCATTTTTCTCTTTGTGATGAGATTCTCCATCTCGATCCTGATGCTTGACATCAACAAGAGGTTTCTTGGATGAGACACTCCATTTCGAGCCCAGGGCTCAACATTGACAAGGGGTCTCCGTGGATGAGACATTCGATCTTGAGCCCAAAGCTTGACGTCGACAGTAGGTCTCTAATAATGGGAGACTCAATTTCGAGCTTCATGCTCCCCTTGACTCCGGGGATTGGCATCAACAAAAAGTCTCCGATGAGCAGACAGTCCACTTCGAGCCCAAAGCTCAACATTGACCTTATAAGCGTTTTTGCTTGATGATTTGGAAAGGATCATAAATATTGACCCTGATGTTGCATAACTCCCAAGAAGTAAACTTCTACGTCGATACTGAAGTTACTATTTCCAGTATTATGCCTCTCACCCACCCGATGTCAGTGACATTACACAACTGTGAATCTCCCTATTTTCCTCATACCAAAGGCTCCTGTCAAGGCTTCTTCATGCCTTCTCATAGTCAGAGGACTTCCATATTTGCTGATGTTCAGTCACCAGAACAAGGTGTTGACGCTGCTCATTGGATCCTGACCTAGACGACTGTAAATCATACTTCCAAATGTTAGCCAATATGGCTAAGATTCTGTACCCATTGAAAGGAACATACTTCTGAGTGCATGTGTAGGAGCTCACAATTAGTTTCTTAATGCTATTTCTTTGCTAACATGTTCTTGAATAGATTTTCCACCTAATTACAGTGGAACCCCCGCATCCACTGATTCACCAACTGCGGATTCAGTTATCCACGGTTGGTGATCAGCAGGCGCTGGGCAGGTCCAAGCTGGGCAGTGTGGAGGGTGATCAGCCGGTGTCGGTAAAGATTTTCTTTTTCGTTTCTTTTTTTCCCTTGCCGAGGGTGGCCAGCATGTGGTGGCGAGGAGGCTGTCTGGCCAGCGGCAGTGGCGGTGAGGAGGGCAGCTGGCCGGTGGTGGTGGAGGCAAAGAGAAAGAAAAAAAAAGAAAAACTTTATTCCCTCCTTGCTGCTGACATTGCCACAGGCTGGCCACCTTCCTCGATGCCGACACCACCCTAACCAGCATTTGAGGAATGTTGGGGGCACATGCTTTCACCCTGGCACCCCACTACCCCTGTCGCCACCATCAACACAGATAAGAGCGTTTGCTCTTATCCGCGTATATTGCTATCCGTAGGGGAGAGTCCCGGAACTGATCCCCCGCGGATACAGCAGTCCTATTGTATTAACTTTTTCTGCCCTTTCTCCTCAGGTATTTCTGGTGGGCAAACTAACAGTGATATTGAAGCTTTGCATCAGGCCTACTACCATATTGAGCAGAGTTTAGGGGATACTGATGAGCAAAAAATTAACGCTGATAAAATAGGAAATTTGGACAAAGATGTTTCACAAGATAAAGAAGACGGCACAAAAAACACCTCTGCTACTGATTCTGGTAAATTTTGAAACTTTCAATATTTCTGGTTATTGAAGCATTTCAAAATAAAATGTACATTTTAATCTCTGTATAGAATAAAATAGGGGGGGGAAGGAAGAAGTTGTGATTTCATGTCTTTTTTGCTGCTGATAATTTTTTTTCTACTTGAATTCCTGTATCCATTATTACTCCATTTGTTTGTAATTATAGAGGTACAAAAGTTATTTCCATGTGGTGTGATATTATTGTGGTATAGTTATATGTATGAATACCAGAGTTATGTAGGTGAGGTTCACTGCCTCAGACTATCTCACTTCATTGGAACGACCTAGAAGAAGGACTGAGTTTATTTTTTAAAAAAATCATGTGATTAGCCCTGCCAATGTGATCCTATAAATTGCATTATAGCTCCCACTCACTTGTATCTGTATGTAAATAGGATCAGGGGTTCCTGTTGTTGGATTTGTACTGTTTTTTACTGAGGATAAAAGAAATATTTTTTCTGTAACCCTGCTATGGAGATTTCAACTGCTAGTTCATAAAGGATCTTGAAAAATCTACAGCATGAACATCTAGGAATGACCTTGTAGTTCCTATGCGATATATGATAATATATTTTGTAGGATATGAAATATTTTCAATCCCCCTTTGTATCTACATTCTTGTAACATAAAATAACTAGTGAAATATGAAAGAACACTAGGTGTTCCTTTTAGCTGTTCTGAAAATAATTCACTAGGTAGGAAAATACATCTGTAGTATATCTCAGAAGTGAGTACACCCTCTCACATTTCGTAAATATTTTAGTATATCTTTTCATGTGACAACACTGAAGAAATGACAGTGTTGTCTCATGAAAAGATATACTAAAATATTTATGAAATGGGATGGGCTATACTCACTTGTACAGTGGTACCTAGTGTACAGTGGTACCTTGTATAAAGGAATTAATTTGTTCAAAATGTAATTATGTTAAGCAAATTTTCCTTTATACAGATTCCCATAGGAATGCATTGAAAATGGAGTGATCCCATTTTTATGTTGTACGGATTCACCCCAGAGGTGATTATGTTCAGCAAATTTCCCCTATCTCTGGAATTTTTTATGTTATACAAATTTTATGTTATACAAGCTGTTTGTTATACAAGGGTCCACTGTATATGTTAAATATCTAGGGATTTGGGATTTATCACTTAGACACAAGTACAACCTTGCATAATTCAATGCTAGTGATCTGGGAATGGAGTTTTGGGTAGCCGTGACTCTCTTGGGGTTCTTTAAATCTCTACCCTAGCTTCTTCTCTGGCATTCAGACCTCCTGGTCAGTAGACAGCGAACGTGCTAGTCCTGTCAGTCCACATATGGCTGCACACTCTTGCACAGGCCTGTGTAATTGTTGCTTCACTCCTGTCTTTCCAGATACATGTGGCTGCAAAAGAGCTGGGCTGAGGACACTGTGCTTGCTTTTAAAGCTGTAATTAGTACTGCACTCTGAATGCTTGACCTGCTATAATGCATTAGCATTCACAGCCCGAATTTCATGCCTAATAATTATGAAGTCTTTCTTACATATGAGTGTGTGTTTTAGTTTCCAGCGCAATTACCAGCTGATGACTTTTCAGCTCACTCAATCCATCATTGTTTCCATCCTCTTACATTGCTTACGTGAGAAGTACCGTATTTGTCTGCCTATAAGATGCTCCGAAGTATAAGACGACCCCCACGTTTCCGACCCAAAATTAGAGAAAGAGGAGCCCACCCAGGATGAACTGTCCCTTCCCCTCTGCACCCACAAGCCAAACATTATTGCAGTGCCCAGGGTCGCAGAAGCACTTTCACAGTCCCCTCTTTTACACACACCCACACCCACACACACCCACACAAACACACACACATTCTAAAGGTGCCTGGACTTGCCAGGAAGCCTGGCTGATTTCAGTGGGATTTTCCCTTCCCACGGCTGCCCTCCCCTCTCTTACACACCTTTCCCTTGCTTGGTGCCCCTTTCACCCCTCAACATGTGTTAGACTGTGAGCGTCTTGAGGCAGCAACTTTTAGGCCGCTGCCCCTTGCTTGACTTTCATAGGACGAGAGAGATTTTAAAACAAAACCGAGGAAGAGGAGTCTCTTCTGCAATGATCCTCCCTGTCTTCTTGCCTTGGACCTGGCGGGCGTAGGCATAGAGTGGGCTCTTTTTTTCTCAGCTTTGTTTTTAAATCTCTCCTTCAAGCCTAAAAGCCACTGCCCCAAGACACTCACAGTCTAACAAGGGCCGAGGGACCTGCAAGAAAAGGGGCAGCCAGTGCACGAGTGAGGAAATGGCATTTAAGGGGGGGGGGAATCCCACTGAAATCAGCTAGGCTTCCAGGCAAGTACAGGCACCTTAAGTGTGTGTGTGTGTGTGTGTGTGTGTGTGTGTGTGTGTGTGTGTGTGTGTGTGTGTGTGTGTGTGTGTGTGTGTGTGTGTGTAAAAAAGAGGGGATTGTGGCCACTGCAATGATGCTTGGCTTGTGGATGCGGAAAGGAGCCAACACTGAAGCTGAGAAAGAGGAGCTCGCGCCAGCTGCCTACAATGTATAAGATGACCCTCAACTTTTATCTTAACAATTTTAGGGGGAAAGTGTGTTTATAAAAGGAAAAACACGGTAATTTGTAAAGTTCCAGTTATTAGCAATTGTGGTCCTCAGCAGTATGCTGTTGCAGCTAATGCCAATTAACCACCTGTGTCTCTGATGCCTCTTCAGACCATGACAAAGCTTTTAAAGTACAGTTTTTACATAGATGATTCAGTTGTCCTTTTGTGTGTGTGCTACTTGTTCAGTGTTGAGTCACTTTTAGTATTTTAAAAAGTAAAAGACGGATGGTTCTCACTAAAGATGACCTCTATTGGAGAAGTTGCTTAAAACATGAACTATACTTAAACTATAAAATATAGAAAAACAGCAGTACAAAAATAAAGTTATTGAAACTCAAGTATAGAAATACTGAAAAAGTAAAAGTTTCATTGTCTGCAGTAGATTTATGAACTAGTTCTTAACAGGAATTCTGCGTTGATTCAGATCATTGTTATTTAATCTATTTAGATTTGCCTACCATAGAAGAACTGATGAAACCTATCAGAGTGGATTCATCTTTTGCCAGGAACTATCACCAGGGATCAGAAAGGTACTCATTCTGAAAAAGGCTAAGTATTTTAGGCTCTCTGTATTGTTTGTATACTGCCCAGAGTAGCAGTTGGCAAGAGACAGATAGGTGTGTGTGTGTGTGTGTGTGTGTGTGTGTGTGTGTGTGTGTGTGTGTGTGTGTGTGTGTGTGTGTGTGTGTGTGTTGTGCACTTCTGGCTGAAGAACTGAAGATTGCCCATCGTCATCTCAATATCTTGCATCAGTATAAGACGCAGCTCTATTCTGAATAAGCAACTCTTCCATTTGTGTTCCAGTACAGCCGGTTGGCAAAAAATAAAATTGGATTTTAAATAAATAAATAAATAAATAAATAAATAAATAAATAAATAAATAAATAAATAAATAAATAATGATTGGTTAAAGTCATGTAGAACTAGACCAGTGATGGCAAACCTATGGCATGGGTGCCAAAGATGGCACTCGGAGCCCTTTCTGTGGACACCCAACATCGCCACCTGTATACAGGTTAAATTACTGTATTGGCACTTTGCATTAAAAAAATAGTGGGTTTTGAATTGCAGTTTGGGCACTCGGTCTCTAAAAGGTTTGCCATCACTGAACTAGACTGTTGATTAAATGCACTCTGTATTGAACACATAACAGTAACAGGCAAAGAAGTTTCAACTACAGTAATGCCTTGAATTACAAATTTAATTTGTTTCAATGGGATTTTCTTAACTCAAGATTTTCTTATCTCAAAATGCAATTTCCCATAGGAATGCATTGGAATTGTATTAATTCATTCCAAGCGGTAAATTACCCTTCCTAGAATTTAAAAAAACATATCAACAGGCATGCAGAGGACAGAAGCTCAGCTCCCTGCCTTTCAACTGCTTGAGAAATCCACCCAAAAGTTCCAAAAATTCCCCAAAGCAGTGCCAAATATTTCCAGAATGCCTCCATAACAGACAGTTCTTGTTCTGTGCATCCGACTGTAAAATGATTCCTATTTCGCACTTGCAGTACTGTAGTCGTGGGTGGCCACTAGATGGCATTGTTGCAATTGGAACCTTCATAACTCAAAAAACAGGGTTAAATTTTGATAATTCAAAATTTTCCTATACCTGTGGATTTCCTTTCATAATTCAAGTTTTTCTTAACTCAAGGAATGCATAAATCAAGGCATTACTTTACATATGTTTTTACATAGTAACATGAATTATATTTTTAAAAAGGAAAAAAACACATTTCATTGTATATATCATCCCCCTCTCCTCCTCTGTAGTTGTCTGAACGACACACACAACACAGATGAATTATTGAGTCATTTCCAAGTTAAAGAGCCACAAAATGGGACATATGCAGAAAGGAAAAGCATTGGTAACTTGATTGGCCAACATAACGAGCAAGAGAAAGTTTCTATTCAGCCAGTTGTGAAGGAAAAAGATGAAAAGAGTCCTCAGGAAAAGACTGACAAAGACAGAATGGCTGACAAAATTAAAAATGATATCTGGAGACTAAATGCCCTTTCAAATTCTTCAACGTTGCATCAAGACTACAGAGCTAATCAGGTAAGCAGCATCTGGAAGTCATACGAAACCATATGACTATAAAAGTGAAGCAAAGCTTGGATGTATTTGCCAAATATTACAAATAGCATGTTGCAGTAACTAATACACATCTACATTACATTATGATTATAACATCACAAGAGATGTTACAATAAGTAAAGAAATCGCCTTTAGTGATTCAACTGGAAATTTTATGATTCTCTTTTTAATAACTGGAAAACTTTAAAAAATTAAATTTGTCAGTATAAAAGAAACATAGTCTTTATCAATAAGGTATAATTTATAATTGCCAGCTGTGGTTCCTTTATACCAGAGTTATGCAAACTAATTCTTGAGTTGTATCTGTGCACTTATAAGAAACACTTAGCATTAGAGATGGGCTTTTCATTTCAGAAGTGATTATCTTCCAAAACGAAATGTGGGAGCCCAGCCAACATTCGGAACTAGAGGAAAGAAATTAGCCAATCCCTTAGCTTGCTTTGGGGTTATGCGGGGCTAAACTGGGTGACCCCAGAGCAAGGTAAATGATTGGCTGATTTCTTTCCTTTAGTTCCAGATGCCAGCTGGGCTCCCGCGTTTCATTTCGGAAGCTAACCACTTCCAAAACGAAAAGCCCATCTCTAACTTAACATTGTAACAGATAAGCAAGAATCATAAGTAAAAGGTGACGAAATTAGGTGCAGATTCCTGAATACATCTGTGAAGATACTCAGTCATCCAGGTGAGGTTCATCAATCCCCAAACAAATCAAAAGGACTTCACACCTCCACCAGGAAGTATGAATTTGAAAGAAACAGGCAAAACTTTATTACTTGGATTATGTTCCAGTTATATTGATATAGTATTTCAGTTGCCCAGTTATTTTCTTAGTACTCAAAATTTAAGGTAGCCGATGAACTACATATGTATACCATGCTCTACAGATACATCAGACCAGGACATGGAAGAAGGAGTGTCTGGATTCAGTGATGAATAAACAAATAATGTATAAGAATACAAAAAGCACAGCTGGTGGACATAGAAAAAAATCTCTAAGCTCAGTTAGAAGTTCTGGATATGGAAAATCCAGTGCTTCATTAAAGCATCTTCCTGCTGCTAATGAGAAGTCAATAAAGGAAGGACTTAAAAAGCCTGGGTTGAAAAACAAATATCCTTCAAGGCAAAAAGGTACTTGATTTTTAATGGAAATTTGCTTAATTTAATGAAAGAGAATGTTATTTTAAAATATGACTGTTGCTATATGACTTGCTGCATAAGTTTTCTAGTTTATGTATTTGTTTGTTTGATTTATTTGATTTGATTTATATACTGTGCCATTTAGCAACAAGGAAACTGGGCAGTTTACAAAATTTAAGCAAATACAGAATATTTGTTTGATAGGTTTACCTGAGCTTTACATAAAACATTGATTTGCACCCGGTCTTGGTGCTGAACTGCAAACATCATACTGTGCTTCAGATTTGTCATCTGCAGAAGGTTCAAGACTAGAGAATTTTCTCTGACCTTAAATCCTGAAAGCAAAACCAACTACAGGCCTAGGAGACCCTCAAGAGGAATGGGCAGGTCGTTGAAGACATTTTATAGTCCATTTTTATCCATCGGGGACATCAGTTTTTGGTTTTAAACTTAATACTTTTTCCAAAGGGAATAATACCATCAGAGCCTCTGTGTGTGCTTTTTTTTACTTGGATGCCCCACTGTGAAATCCACCTGGGTCTGCTCTCTAAAAATACTTTTTTTTGGGGGGGTTGATAGTTTAAAGGGCAGTTTGTGGGTTCAGAGAAAGGCCTTCAGAGAAAGACATCACTTTAAATGATTGTCAGTATTTCAAAGTATAAAGACAATTTAATTGTATTAAGGTACTTAAAGTACATGTTGTTTTATGGAGCGATTTAAGTACAATGCAGCTTCTCTCCCTAAATTTTTTATAATTTAAACATGCACAGTGAAACATCAGGATATGAAAGTAGAGAGAAAAGGGGAGGATCTCCTCGTAATGGCGAGATACATGTACTGTACATTGTTTTAACACGCATGTTACATGCAGAGGTGATTGATGTTTAAAATGAATGTAACGGAATTTTCTTGCAGTTCCGTGTATTCTGTGCATCAGAAGGAAAGACAAAGAGTATGAAGAAAAATATAGAGAGGAGAGCAATTCCGATTTATAACAGAGCTCCTCTTTCAGCTTCTTTCCAGTTGATTTTTAAAGCAGGACAGCAAATAAAGTAGTCACAGTCTTCTCCTTTGGAGTAAATTATACCAGTACTCAAAGTACTGCAAAGTCTCCATATAAATGAGCAAAGTAGAGTGTTTCAAGCTAGTGTTTTAAAAAGCCTAACCAACTTTGTTGTTGTTTTTACTACGAAAGAACTATCTGGAACTCAGATAACGCAGGCAACAAACAATCCAGATTTTACAAAGAAAAATTATGGTGCAGTGCTGAATCGATCAACCACAAGTAATCTTCCAGAGGCAGCTCAAGAAAGCGACTCCTGCCTCCACATCCATAATGTAAGCTTCAGTCATGGCTCTTTGAGTATGGATTTTTAAAGGGCAGGTCCCAGGAAAGGCAGTTCAGCAACAGATGTGTGCATTTCCTGAATATTAAGAAGCTGCCTCTTTTTGAAGATGAGGAAGGAGTCTATGAACTCAGGTTGATGCCCACCCATCTGGCTTAGTCAGCGAACAGACTTACACTGAGCCTATAACATTGCTCAATTCCAGTATGTGATGCATGGAATGGAGGCCCTTGTTTGTTCTAAGGGAGCATCTTTCCCTTTAAGTTCACAGAGCAGGTTACACTGGAGAAAGCAAAACCAGTTTGAAGTTATATAGAGATGCAGGGAAAAAATGGGAATACATTATTCGTCTGGGCTCCCGTTTCAGCCCGATCTGAAATCATCCAAAATTCTGCCTGGAATAATTGGAGAATCTTCTGGAATAGTACGGCACGAGGTTTAAGAGGCTTTGATAGGAATGGGATTTAGCAGAAAAAGAATTCTCTCTCTCTCTTTTTTTTTTTTTTTTTGCAAAAGCTTCCACTAGATTGTACCTTTCCATTGATCACAAGGCGCCTGTTTCTAGGCAGATTGATTGTGGGAAATCCAATTCACAGAAATGTTCATTTGATTTCATACAATAATGCCCTGTTTATTGTGGGGGGTTAGGGACCTGACTCGCAATAAAGAGAAATCTGCATTATGCAGATACTGGGTTGGGTCAGGACTGGGGGTCCTGTTGGGGGCCTCCTGTACTTACCTCAGGCTTGGCGCTGCCCCTCGAACGGGCTCCCCAGGCCTCTTGGAGGCTCCAGACGAGGTTTCCAGCAAGCCAGAAGTCACGGTTTTTCAGAGGTCACTTCTGGTTCGCCAGAAACCAATTCTGAGGCCTCCCCACAGGCCTGGGAAGCCGTCAGAGGCCCACCTGGGGGCAGCGCCAGGCCTGGGGTAAGGACAGGAGGCTCTTAACAGGCCCATGCAGCTTGCCGCAGGGGCCCTTGCCTTCATATATCAGTGATATACTGGGACCACAGTATATGAACTGCAATATAGTAGGGGATGACTGTATATTGCTCTTCCTTTGTAAACCTTAGGGCAGCGCGTATGGCGCATCTGTGTTTCCTCATCTGTGCACGTCCCGACACACGGATGAGCTTTAGTTCCAATATTAGATACTTCCCAACCACTGCACGGGCACACAGTACATATTGAGTTTCATTTTAGTGAATATGCATACAGCTTCCTGTGTGCTACCAATGCAGCTTTTTACATAGAAATCTCATTCTTATAAATGTTCCGTTCCTCTTTGAATTTTAAAATTCTGAATGGAAGAATTTGCATAGACATTCAGCTCCTGAAAATATTAAGCCATCAATTTGTACTATGGAGCTGAAAGGAAAAGGGGTGAGTTAATGGTGCATCTATGATAATAAACCTGAATAGCCTGCAGCTTGCTTCCTTCCTTCCTTCCTTCCTTCCTTCCTTCCTTCCTTCCTTCCTTCTCTTTCTCCATCTTTCATATCTGCCTCATATTCTCTTTCCCAGAGTAGTGACAGGGAGCTTTATTTACTAAAGAGAGTTCATGAAGCTGAAGAAAAATTGGCTGCAGCCCATGATTTGATTCAACATCAGAAAGCCACATGCTTACAAAAGGAGAAGGAAATAGAGACAAAAATCATGGAAATGAAAATGCAACAAGATAAAACACTTTTCCAACTAAACCAAGAAAAATATGTTCTTCAGGCACAGGTACTGATTGTATCGTTTCCCTGTTCAATAAATTTAGTCGTCCTTCTTTTTATATTTTACACTTTTTTCCTGCCATTCTTCATATGAGAAAATCAAATTGGGCCAGCATTGCTTGCACTGCACAGTATAGAGTAGCTGACACAAACCACATGTATTGACTCTTTGCTTTTCAATAGAGAGATTATTCCCTGATACTGAGCAAACTGCTCATTTACTACCCTTATGGTTTGCCGTACTGTATGTGGTAATGTTGTTTTGGGTTCTGACAGAGTTTGGCAATTTATTATGCCAGCAGAAGTTAATATTTATGGAGACAAAATCCATGTGAAATAGCCAGAGTTTCTTAAAAATATTTGTATTACGTATATACAGACATAACAGAGTTTCAACATCACATCACAGAGTACATATAGAGATAGCATATCAACATAACATAGTACAGACATAGAGCATGGTAGCATGAGTACCTTATGAAAGGTGCAAAGACTACTGGTTTCTGGTGTACTTTTATACTCATGGCAACCAATCACAAATCTGGTTACATCATGCTGTTGCAGCTACATTGCATCAACCTTCTCCATTATAGCTTATTCTCCACGCTTCGCATTAAGTAGAAAAAACTGTACACCTCTGTCACAGTGTCTCAGTATAATATACTGGACTCCATTTTAACAAATCAATTAGATATACATATGAAAAACCTGTAGTAGACAAACCTTTTCTACCTAATACAATATGTTATTCCTCACTAATATCTAACAGGTTCGTGTTGAGGTTCTAAGTTCCTCCTGATGTTTTGGACCAAAACTCCCAGAATTCTAAGCTTAGATTGCCAATGACAAAGGACTGTGGGAGTTGTGGTCCAAAACATCTGGAGGGCCAAAGTTTGGACATGCCTGTTCTAAGCTATCTGGGTTGATTGACAGATGTTTTTGGGCTGTGTGCCAGGGTGATTGTTACAACAATTGAGAAGTGTATAAAAGGTATATGAATGGAACTGCCAGATGATTGGTCTTCATATACTGCAGCTCCTGGCTGGAGAATGTCCAATAATAATAATAAGAAGTGATAATGCGTGGAAGAGTTAGCAAGAGAGAGGATGAGCTGGTAGTGAGGTGTGTGTATTGGAGTATGGTCTTGTTTTTTTATGAGGAGCCTGTATATTATGAGAGATTGGGGGAAATTTGGTCTTATGCCATTGAATGTGTTAACAGGAAGTGTTTAAATTACAAAAATAAAAATTATGAACATATGCTGATGAAACTATCAACTTAAAGCCTTGTTCCTATATTTCATTATTTTCTATTTATTTATTCCTTTTTATCCTTTGTGCCTTTTTAAGTAAAACTATTTTTGGTTTATGAACTCTGCTCATTATTTATAGATAGTAGTTAAGAGCTATCAACACCTATGTATCCTGCTGATCAGTGCTGTGACACATGGGTTACTTAATGTTCCATTAAATTTATAAAAAATGTAGACTCTTATCTGTCTAAAAAAAAATTTTAAAGTGTATTTTATTTACAGTGTCTGGGGTTTGTGGTTTTTTTATTTTTTTGTTTTCGTTTGCTTTTTTTGTTTTGTTTTTCAGTTGAATCAAAGAGAGGGGCTGAACAAAGAAACAAAATGGTCACATATCTGTGAAGGAATTCCTGAGAATGGTGAAATGTTGAAAGAAATAAAAAAAGAACTGCAAAATCAAGAAAGACTTCTTCAGGGGTATCAGCAGGTAGAGAGCTGTCTTGCTTTAGGAAGCTACAATCAACAAACTAGTTTGCACTATGTACTATTCTGATATTAATCAAAGAATACAAAACCACCCAACCTAAATTTTGAAGCACCGTCTTTTGTTTAACTTTTATTTCAGTAGAAGAACTTGTACCTGTATCTTATGAAGAAATGAGAATATTTTCTAAAATCCTTCTGAAGTCTCCTCCAAAATATGTTCACCATTCATGAGCCCTTTTAGCATATTAATACTTAGGATATATGAAAACAGTAAAGAAAATCATATGTGCTGTACACATAATTTATTTCAGACTTTAAAAATTTACTTCTAAAGGCTTGTTACACTGGGCATGTCCAAACTTTGGCCCTCCAGATGTTTTGGACCGCAACTCCCACAGTCCTCTGCCATTGACATTCTAAGCTTAGAATTCTAGGAGTTGTGGTCCAAAACATCAGGAGGGCCGAAGTTTGGACATGCCTGTGTTACACATTCCAAGATTTCTCCCCATCAGTAATTATGGCTTTTATTATTTAAAAAAACAACTCTAGTTGTACACTATTCAACAGTAACTAGGGTCATTACCTTTTACTTGCTTTGAAAAAAAAAGCATTAGAATGATACAAGCTATATACCTAAGTAGCAGGACCACACAACCTCCTGTAAATATGAATTTAGCATTGAAAAAGAAAACTAACAGTTAAGTTGCAGGATTAACTATATACTTTTGTAACATTAAAATGGCACTGCAACTTTACTCAACAGAATTCTCTATATTCATTATTGCAAAATTAATTAATTGCAAGTATGCTTTATAACTAGTTATTTCAAAACACTGGTTCATCTTTATGCTAAGTTAAGTACTATAATTAATCCTGTTTATTTGCTTAGGTACAGTGCATAGTGCAGTGTTGGAAAATGGACAATCTGTGCTGAAAAACTGACAAAACCAGTGTAAACGCTACGAATTTCTCAGAAAATTAAATAAATAACTAAACCTTTGAACTCCAGAGCTGCAAGGGGCCCTATAGATCATTGAGAACAGCCCTTATTAAGGAGACACATTGAGGAGTCAAACTTCCAACCTCTGGCTCCACCACCCGATCCCTAAATTAAAACCTTTTTTGTTTGAATTTGTTATATTAAGCTAAATACAGTGGTACCTTGTATAAAGGAATTCATAAAGGAATGTGTAGCCTGCATACTGTAATTAAAAAATGTAAACAGCCCAGAGACTACTTGAAGTGGTATTGGGGGTATACAAGCAGAACACATTGCTTTTTCCTTTGCTTTGTACTGCTGACTCATGAAGCCTAGAATTCTTGCCTTCACATACAGTGGTACCTTGTATAAAGGAATTAATTCGTTCCAAATGAAATTCTGTTAAGCAAATTTTCCTTTATACAAATTTCCTGTAGGAATGCATTGAAAGCAGAGTAATCCCTAATCGCGACCATTTTTATGTTGTACGGCTTCGTCCCATAGGCGAATTTAAGCAAATTTCCACTGTCTCCAGAATTTTTTATGTTGTACAGATTTTATGTTATACAAACCATTTGTATATGAGGGTCTACTGTAATTTTTATATTTTTGTAGATGTGTACTTATAAAAACATTTTTTAAAGATTGTGGCATCTAAAACACTAGCAGTTGTATTGTGATAGAAGCTTTTGTGGATTAAGAGCTTGATGCATCATATGTGACAACCACAACACTCTTTATTAGTTTTCTTGCTGCAGGCCAATAACTCTTCCTCTGATATTTGTAAAGAAAAGGTGGTAATATATGGCTTCCCATATGAATTCATATTGATTAAAAGAAACTATTATTCATCTTTAAGGAAAATGAAAGATTGTATAATCAAGTGAAAGCCCTACAGCTGAATAACAAGAAAAATGAAGAAAATATGTTTAGAGAGAATCAGCATTTGATGGCTGAATTAGCATCCTTACGGTTAGTTAATTTGATCTTCTTATCAAAAGCTATGGTAATTGTGAGTAGATCTTAACACATAAAGAAAAAATGAAAAAGTTGCCCTCCTAATTGTGAGTAGGGTTTATTCAACCCAGTGAGACCTCCTTATTAGTATATTTATACTGGGTTCAGTTGCATATCCCATTTATTTTTAGTTCTAGGAAATTAAGAATGCATGTAACCTTCCTGTTGAATTAATGTGTTAATTATATTGTCACATTTCAATATCATCTCAGTTGTAAAATTGTTAAGTGAATAAGAGGGTAATTATTAGTCAGCAAGATAAAGAGATATGTTACTGGCAGAATAAATCTGAAATATTAGGAAGGGTTTTTTTACAGAAGGCAATTGACTTTTCCATCATTTAAAGCAGACAAGTTTTCTCTTGCTTGTCACATGATGTCTTTGCTCCTTTTGTGTGTGGATGCTCTACAACAGGCATGTCCAAACTTTGGCCCTCCAGATGTTTTGGACCGCAACTCCCACAGTCCTTTGTCATTGGCAGTCTAAGCTTAGAATTCTGAGACTTGTGGTCCAAAACATCAGGAATGCCGAAGTTTGGACATGCCTGCTCTACAATGACAGTTACTGTGTCAGTATTGGACTCGGACATTCTTAGCTATGTCAATAATTATGTCGAAAGCAGAAGTTAAATGTTCTGCAAGATTATCTCTGTTGAGAATCCAGATGATTTTCTACGAGTTGAACTGGAGGACAGCAGAACTCAGACTGATGAGTAATCATTTGGTTTACTCCTTTTTACTCTTTTTTTGGATAGATGCGGGGGGGGGGGGGGAAATCCATTAAATTTTATTTCATTTGTCAGAATATCTCAGGAATCTATAAAAGGTCAAATGCATCTTCTTCAGGTTCCTTAATAGCCATTGAAACTGGTTGTAGCAAATTGTATGCTCTTGAACATGAACCCAGAGCACATGCTGTATATACTCAAGTATAAGCCGTCCCGAGAATAAGCCGAGGGCCTAATTTTACCCCAAAAAACTGAGAAAACTTATTGACTCAAGTATAAGCCAAGGGCAGGTGTTTTTTTTTTAGTTCTCAAGTATATACAGTATACCGGCTGAGCTCTAAAGGGGCTAGGGGTAGTAATTGGCAACGTGTGCTGGGAGTGTGGAGGCAATAAGGGAGTTAATACCATAGAGTAAACTCCCTGATTGCCTCCACCGTCCCAGCACACTTGCCAATACTACCCTCAGCCCCTTTAGAGCTTCATAACTAAGTCCCCTTACCCCCAAATGTTTCCAAATTTCAGGGGGTTCCCTAAAATCACTTTCTGAAGGTACCCCTGCTACTTTGGAGTCCCAAGAAAAGTAAATTTTGGTTGCATATTTTTTTTTAAAAAGCATGCACTCAAAAATTACTTACATTGGGGACACCAAAGTGGCAGGGGTACCTTCAGAAAGTGAGTTTAGGGAATCCCCTGAAATTTGGAAACATTTGGAGGTAAGGGGCTGAGTTAAGAAGCTCCAAATAGGGTGTTCCTAAACCTTCTCATTGGAATCATATGGGAAGCAGAGGCACCGCTATCACTTGCCCAATCAGGACTTGCCCTTTTTTGCCCTCCCCAAGCCGCCTGAGCACTTAATTTTACCCCCAAAAAAACTGGGAAAACTTATTGACTCGAGTATAAGCCGAGGGCATTTTTTTTCCAGCCAAAAATAAGGACTGAAAAACTAGGCTTATACTCGAGTATATGCAGTAATTGTTAAGAATCGGCTTTCAAATGTATAGAGAATGACATACAATTGATACTACATCGTCAGTTGAAGTAATTCTTCATCTAGAACAGTTTAAGAATTATGTAGCTGAGCCCCATCTATATTGTACTGACTTTTCTTTCCTTGATTCTCTTTCTTTTAATTTCTTCAAAGTCCAAATACGGCAGTGCCCAGTTTATCGCAGTGGTTAGGTTTCCTAACCACTCGTGATAAAGGGAAATCCATGATATGAGGATGCCTCAAACTGACAGGTGGGGGCTCCTTCATCTTGGCGAGGGGGAGGGCTTTGAAACCGAAAGACAGGGCTCTTGCGAGGGAGAGGGCTTTGAAAGGGGCACCCCAAGCACCCTTTTCTTCAGGTTTCACCGCCCTCCCCCTTGCCAAGCTGAAGGAGCCCCTGATGGTTAGTTCTGTTCGCCACTGTGGGGGAAGCTAAAGCAGCATGACAGACATGGCCCGTACATGGCGTGCATAGGGGCAGGAGCTTGTGAAGTGCTGCTTTCAAAGTCCTCCCTTTCGCCAAGCTTGGTGAGGGGGAGGAAGGTGAAAGCAGCACCTTGTAAGTGCCCTGTCTTCGGCACAAGCGGGCAGCAGCCCTGCCGGTGAGTTCAGCTTGGCAAGGTTTGGGGGGGTGCATCAAAAATCCATGACATAACGAGGCCGCGGTATATGAACCACCCTATGGCGGGGGACTACTGTACAACATTATAACTGTTGAATGCCTTCACATCTCCCTTGTAGTTTGTCAGAATTGTCTTTGTTGAATGTTAAGCCATTGCATGTGTTTGTTGTGATGTTTAAAATTATGCAGAATTGCTAATCCCTCTTTCTTTAAAATTGAATTAGAGAGCAAATGGATAAAAATAACATTTTATCACACGGAGGACTGAATACTGAGCCTATGGGGAATCAGAGAGTCACAGACTTAATTTCAGAACTTAAAGCAGCCAAGGTGAGTTAGTTCCCTCGAACATCTTTAAATGGTAGGAGGGGGGAATTAAGCAAAGTAGTTTATATGTTTGTTGCCTTTAAATCTGTTTTACTAATGCTTTTACCTAATATAGTTAATGTAATGTTTATTTAATTCTTTTCTAAATATTTGAATAATGTACTGCTTTTAGCTTTAAATATTGGTTTTTTAAATAATGTAAGCTGCCTTGGGTCTCTTTGTAGGAGAAAGGTGAGGGGACAGTACTTTCAAGAAATAGAGTTATTGTTGGTGACTGTGAGCACTACTCTTGTTGGAAACATGGAATGTAAATTTGAGAGAAAAATAAACATTCCTCATTTCAATAAGTTCAAATATCCTTAAGAAAGCTATCATCTTGAGCTCTTTCTCCATGCAGGCTTTTTCAGCAGTGGTACATATGTGTGAAACACCTATCCCAGACAGGCATGCCTGCCTGATGCATATGTTATGGTCTTTTCAGTGCTAGATCATTCTGCTCTTGTAAGCAGTTTTAGATTAGGTAGCTGTGTTAGTCTGCTAGCATGTCAGGCAAAAGCAAATAAAAATGGAAATTTAAAGAAGAGAAAAACATGGCACCTTATACTGTAGCACCGTAAAGATGAACTGCTATATTTTAATGTGTGCTTTTGTGGAAAAATCCACTTCTTCAGGCATGAGAATAGAACTGTGTAGCATATATTCATGGCCCCAAAACAAAGAGACTGATTGTTTCCTGAGCACAAGTAGTCCCATTCTCATGGCTGAAGAAGTGGTCTTCTCCACGAAAACTCACATTAAAATATAGCAGTTTGTCTTTATAGTCCTACAAAGTTTTTGTCTTTTTTTAGGGTGGGGCTCGGTTTTGTTTTTGTCTGATGTACTTCCAAGCAGTTTGAGAACTGTTTTTGTGCTTTTAGATCTTCACTGTCTTTTATTTTTACTGATACTTGTAATGTGATTTTATATATTGCATGGGTTTTTTACTCATTTGTTGTGTTATCCTTATTTTATCTACTGTTTGAGGCACCTTCCCTCACAGCAACTACATTGTGCAATGTGAGTTAGGCTGAGAGAGAGAGTGGTTGACCAATATTACCCACTGATTATCGTGACACAATGGAGTGTGTGTGTTGTTATTCTCATAAAACACACACACGCCTTTATGACCTGGCAGATACTCAATGGCGTCCCTGAAAAATTGCATGATTGATGCATGAAAATCTCTTTCACCACATTTGTGATATTCAGTTCAATGCTTCTATATAGGTTGCATTCTCGTGGCTTATTTTCTGTATCCCTTTGTTCCTTTGGGGCTGGTGCGGTGAAGGTTATAGAAGCCAATTTGCTTGAGGAGCGAAAGAATCTGAAGCAAGAGAAACAAGTCCTTGAAGTAGATTTGGTGCAAATGAAGAAGGAACGAGATTTGGCAAGAGCCCAAATTGCTTCCACTTCAGGTAAAACACTGCTCTGAAGAGGCCATCCTTCAGTTGTAATAGTGGGTTTGCTCTTCAATTGTATTTTTTAAAGGAAAGAGAAAATCTGTGCTCCAGTAACGTTCTCTTGCACTTTGTGGCAGGAAAGCTTGGCAAGAGCAGTAAACGTACCAACACAGAAGGTGGAAATATATAGAGAGGATGGTGGGGGAGGGTGTAGAACTGAATTCTATGTATTGGCAGCTACTGTCTTATTTTCCAATTTCCCCTCTTAAGTATGTGTGAATCAGATCCCCCAACCCAACACTTTTGTGTGTTCTCTTGCAAATGTGATGGAAAACTAAATGAAAGAAACATTCATACAATTTTAATCATAGGAGTACTGGCAGCAGACATGTATGAGCTTAGACAATTAACTATCTAGCCCAATATCTACTTTGACTGTCAGGAGTTCTCTGAAAAAGGTTGTTGCCTATCAACTCCAGATGCTCGGGACTGAACCTCAAGCTCTCTGATTGCTCATGTATGCTTTGGAATATGTGGTAGAGTGTGAATCTGCAAAAGGATTCCAAGATATGTATTCATTAGGCAAAAACATGCAAAAAAGTGAGGGATCAGAATTATGAAACATGGCAGGCATCAAGGAAAGGATGGAGAGACCTACTCTCTTCATTGTGGTTGGTTGCGTTGGGGAAAACTGCCAACTAAAAATTGGTGGCAGGAAAGAATTTCATGGTTTTTAAGTGGTCTTCCTTTCCAAAACAGACATGTTTGTTATTAAAATGGAAATGAAGAAATAGCAACATCCCACCATCAAAAATCAAACCTTAATTTTCTTTCACAATAAAGAAAAAATGTAGAACAGTACTATGGTATTGCTATTGGTTGTTGCTGTTTTTTACCAGACTGGTAATCTTTAACTCTTCAACCAGTGATACCTTAGGCCAGGGACACTTAATTGCCCTGTAGTTATTCTTGTTTGTTGTTGTTACATAGAAGTGAACTAAACAAAAGGAATATCCATAAAAGAGATTAATTGAGTTAAATATATGATGTCACAAAGTGTTTAAAGTGAACATTTACTTCCCAGCTGAAAAATCATATGAGATGAGGGTTATGGAAGAATCCTACAAAGAAGAAATCAGTCGTTTGCATAAAAGACTCCAGTGGTATGCGGAAAATCAGGAGCTCTTGGATAAAGATGCAGCTCATCTTCGAGAAGCAAAAGAAGAAATCAAGAAACTAAGACTAGAGGTGCCTGCAGTGTCAGACTTCACTACAATGCAGTTGAAAGGGCAGTAACTGGACGTTGCTTGCAGCCAGCCAACAAGACTAGCTTTCCTGATTATCCCGTAGAGCTAAAAGAGGCTAGAGTAATCTGGAGCCTAAACGTCATCTATTAATATGGAAAGTGGTCACTGTCCAGGACAGTCTCTGGATAAAGTGGTGTCTCTACCCTTTATCTCTGCAGTTAGAAGTCCCACAAGATTGATGTTGGATTTTTCGGACTGTTAGTGACTAACAGCTGTTTCATAGCTCATGATTGGTTACCTCCCCTGCTTTGTCCTTTTAGCCCGAAAGGATTTCACCAGCTGGTGTGGCCAGTCTTGCCACAGTTGTCCACTTAACCAAAGCTAGGTGATGGCACTCAGGTCGAACTCCTCATATGATATTATTGACATCTGCAGTTCAAGATCTGCTGTGGGCCCACATCATGACATCTAGCACTACATCTCACATATTGGGTTCTCACTGAAATGCTTTGTCAAGAAGTAGCTAAAATGTTAGTGTATTTAGCCCTACATGGCTAAAGGCTGTGTGTGCTTTCTTGTTCCATAGTACATCAGATATGCTTACTATGTAATCAGCATCTAGTGCCTGTGAGTTTATCATTAATAATTCACACTATTGTTGCAGTCTTCTTCACAGTAAAGTGGCACTAGGCACACGAGTAAATCCATATTTTGTATCCCACGCTCAGTGTTCAATTTTTGCAAAAAAAAATTGAAGATATTGGGCAGTATCCTGTTGCTAGTTCCAAGAGTAGACCAATTGACTTAGTAGGATCATGTAAGTGTTGAATTACTATTGGGCAATATTTTGCCCTCTTCCTTTTCTTTTTCTTTTGACCACAGGCTGAAACATACTAAAACAATTACCAATATTTGGAAGTTGCTCATCTTCTAATTCCCTGTTCTTAACTTGAATATGCCTTAAATGTTCTGGGCTGTATATAGTCCCTCATTATTGTATGCCACCTTGGGTTCTTTTCCAAAAAGCAAAAAAGCAAAGTGTTCTGCTTATATACCGCCCCATACCACTTTAAGTAGTCTCTGGGCGGTTTACAATTTTAATTACAGTGTGCAGGCTACACATTGCCCCCCCCCCAGCAAGCTGGGTACTCATTTTACCGACCTCGGAAAGATGGAAGGCTTTCCAAGGAGAAAGGCAGGGTAAAAATATTCAAAATAAATAAATAATGAATGAATGAATGGATTGCTTCATGACACTAATAGTCATCAATGTATTTTTGCATGCATTGTGTAGATTGATAAGCTTAGAGGTGAAGCTGGGAGTCAAACACTGCAGCAGAAGAAACGGCTAAAAGACAGGACAGCAGATGCTAAACGAATTCAAGACCTCGAGCGACAGGCATGTATTACAGTCATTTTTTCATTCTGTAATTATCAGTTAAGTTGAGTATAGACCATCACAACTACCTATGGTACTGCCTTGAGTGGTGCACTTATATTTTGACGGAAAATGAAGAAATAAGGATGCTTGAACCTCTTTTACTACTATTAATAGTAGTCCCTACAAATTTTCAAAATAGTTTCTATTTGAGCATTCTGTATAGGATGCCAATTTAGATGCTGGAAAAGAAACTAAAATCTGAACTTCCAATATAGTGCACATATTTTACTGTCAGAAATCAGATGAAAATGTTCTTTTAAAATCATGTACATGTTTACAATATTTGCCTATACCTTTTGATATACGGTATAATGTTTTTAGATTCTTTTTTCATGTTTGTGTGTATGGCATATACAATCAATAAATTATTTGCCTAGTTTCATATCCCCAATAATGCTTGGGCTTATGTACCTCAAATGTAGGAAGGTGTCTTACATTAGGTCAGATGTTTTGTCCCTCTGTTGTGGGTATTGTTTAATCCAGGGTGGCAAGTTCAGGGATTCAAGGAGTTCCCTTTCTACCCCTAAACCTGCTGGTTCCTTCATCTCTCCCACTTACTTATTGCTGTTGATATCATCAAATGTGTTGCTTTGATTTTTTCCATTTCAAACGTTTATAAGTGGAGCTACCTCTCTGAAAGAATCAAGACTGTGATCCTACTTGTAAGTAAGGGGTGTGCAAATTGTGTGCCTTGTTTTAGAGACAAAATCCTCAGCATTTTTGTTGCTCTGGTGATTGAATCTAATGGGTGCCACGGTCCGTTAGCATATAACAGACCAGGGTAGACAGGAAAATGGCCAGAGCACCACATGTAGCCTACATGTGGCACAGCCCTGGTCTGTTCTGATGGGCAGGATCCAAGACAGTTCTTTCCCTTGATCCATCTCAACAGGAGATACCAGGGATCAAACCTAGTACTTCCTTACCTCAAAACACTGGGCTATGATGGACTTCCCACATTACTATTTAGAAAATGAGTTTCACAACTGAGGACAAGGTGTAAGGTCTTTAAATACAAGGTCTTCTGCTCATAATTATTTTTAAAAGGTTGTGCCTAATGGCTCTTGGGATACTATCATATCTCATTGATGATAACACTTTCAGATTTTCAAGTACCATTTCTGTTGCATTTCCATTACAATTCCATGCAAGTGTGCTGCCAGGTTAGCCCTACTTAGTTTCTGTGTGGTATTAGTCCTGAGTTTAGATTTGATTACCTATGAATACATACATTCCCTATAATCAACAGTTCATATGCTTTTCTTTAACCCATTAAAGCTTGTTTCATGGACTAACTTTAACCCGTTCTCCATTCTGGAAGGTTAAAGAAATGGAAGGGATTCTCAAGAGAAGACACCCGAATTCTTTGCCAGCTTTGATATATGCTGCTGCTGCTGCTGCATCTTCTGAAGGCAGTGGTGATAGCTCAGCAAAAACAAATACAGCTGATTTTCTTGAAAAAAGAATTAAAAAGTTAGAAGCAGAACTTGAAGGTAAAGATGATGAAGCCAAAAAAAGTCTCCGCACAATGGAACAACAGTTTCAAAAACTAAAGGTAACTACTGTGCTTTTAGCAGTTTGTTGAAAGCAGATTGTAATATAGCTTATTAAGTCATTAAATTATACAGTCGGGAGCCTAGTAAGGAGACACCGCTTGAGTCTAATAACATCTTCCTTTAAATTGTATTTTAAAGTGCATAATATTATATGAATTTCAATATCTTTCTATTATAGTCATGTGCTGAGTAGCACTGCAGGCAATAGTCAGTGCAACCCCTGGCTCCTGTCTGGGTTCATACCCATATCTATATCATAAGATGGAACTGCAAATTTTGTGGGGGATCAGATGGGGATATTGTGGGGTTGTGTTTCAGATGGATGCTTGTTTCTGCTTTAGCAATGTATTGCAGAAGGCTGGTTACATGTATGCAGATCTCTTCCCGGTTGTCAATACAGCTCCTTCAGAACCTTTTTGCCCTTCTGTCTTCATAAATCAAGAAATTCTAAACTCTTGCACAAAGTAAGTGCAATGCACACTTATGATAGACACACACACATGTACAAACACATAACGCATGCAAATACAGTATTTTTCTGTGTACAAAACTATGTTTTTGTTTAAAATTGTTAGATTAAAAATTGAGGGTTGTCTTATACACGAACATAAACTGAAGAGAGAACTGTGTGGTTGTGGAAGTGTAATTTTGGGTTGGAAAAGCGGGGGTTGTCTTATACATGGGGGTGTCATATACAGAAAAATACAGTAACTGCTTTGCCTTTCAGTGCTGAAAACGACGCCACCCATAGACCTTGACCTACATGGGCAAAAAGTACCCAAGAGGCAGTGCTATATAAGGTTTTAGCACTATTGATTTGCCTATAAGGTTTTGCTGTATATGATCTGTCTTTGCAGCTTCAGTATGAGAAAAGGATTGGGGAACTTGAGCAGCTGCTGACATATAAGCTGCTGAATGAGCCGAAGAAGACTGAAGACGACCCAGCCACCTTGGTGGCCCTTGAAAATGAACTTTGCAGTGTAAAAGAAGCTCATCAGATCACTGTAAGAAATCTGCAAGGTGAAATTGATTCCCTTAAAAATCAGAAAGCTCAGCTTGAACTCCAGAAGAACACAACAGACAAGGCAGACTTGCAGTCGCTAGAATATCAGGTGGAGCAGGCTCATTCAAAAGCCCAGTTGGTACGACTCAATCAGGAAGTGATTGCCAAGAACAGAGAGATACAAGACCTCACGAAAACTGTAGAAAGGCTTCAGAAAGAGAGGATGATGATGCTCTCCGATAAGCATCCATCTGGAAAAACTGAGCGAAAAGAAAAGGCTACAGGGATCTTGAAAAAAAATGCTGTCAGCTCTGCTCAAAGGAACCCCATGAAAGAAGAATTCTTTCCTGCCATTCTGGATGATAAAATATACCATCCGGATGCTTTTGCCGATTCCTCCATTTCAGAACTACTGCAAGAAAATGCCCAGTTGAAAAAGGAATTAGAAAAGCTTACCTTAGAATTTAATCAGCAAAGGGTGAAATCTCAAGCAGTAGTGGCAAATTCTGAAAATCTTGTAAGAAGGTAATGTGTTTATTAAAATGATTTGATCAAGGGCCATTTTCTAGCTTAGCATGGTAGTAAGGAAAACAATAGTTGTGATTTTAAGGTTTAGCAGATACTGTACTTGGAAGCTCATATGGAATTCCTGCAAGCAAGGGATGAGAGAGTAAGAACAGACAAAAGAAAATATTTTTTCACCCAGCGCGTTGTTAGTCTGTGGAACTCCCTGCCACAGGATGTGGTGATGGCATCTGGCCTGGATGCCTTCAAAAGGGGAGTGGACAGATTCCTGGAGGAAAAGTCCATCACAGGTTACAAACCATGATGGAGAGGTATCATCTCCAGGCTTAAAACTGGGGTACTTCAAAGACCAGATGCAGAGGAGTGGTATCAGGAGACAGATATCTAGTTTCGTCTGCTCCCAGATGCATCTGGGGGGGCACTGTGAGATACAGGAAGCTGGACTAGATGGGCCTTTGGCCTGATCCAGCATGGCTCTTCTTATGTTCTTATGTTCTTAAGGACCTCCACATTAAGAGCAGTTGAGACTTGCAACAGTGACAAATAGTTAAAGCCCTCCACTTTCTACACACCAGTCCAGATATTGCTTAACCCTGTTCCACTAGCTGTTCGCACTTTCACAAAATTCAATTGTGGCAAGGTGGAAGATGTGAATAATATCAGATACAGCAGTGATGGTGAACCTTTTAGAGACCAAGTGCCCAAACTGCAATTCAAAACCCACTAATTTGTTTGCAAAGTGCCAATACAGTAATTTAACCTGTATACAGGTGGCTATGAAGGGGCGATGTCGGGTGCCCACAGAAAGGGCTCTGAGTGCCACCTTTGGCACCCGTGCCATAGGTTCGCCATCACTGAGATACAGTGTACACTGAAATAGACATATTTTTAGGATCCCCATCTATACAGAACAAGAATGTAGAACTAGCACAAGGTATTGAAGGTCTGCATGAATAAGAGGATGTGTGGTGAGTTCGTATTTGCCATTTTTTATTCAATTCCAACAGCTTTTTAAAAAATATAATTTACAGGGTGAAGGAAGATGCCGAGGAATACATAGCATCCCTTAAAGCATCTCATCAGAAAGAAGTAGAGACAATTCTTTGTCAGTATGCCACAGAATATTCTACCTCAAAAGTGGCTGAACTAAATAGCAAAATTTCAACACAAGAGGTAAATAAACCTGTTGTCTTTCTCCTTATTTCAAAAATCCTATTTTACAATTATCTGTACTAGAGATGGGCACTAAGCATCTGTTGCTATGATCCAACAAACACATCCAGAGTTCCAACTGGGGAAAGTCGGTGCGGTCAATAAGTATAATAAATAAATAAATATCTGGGTATAAATCCCATCAATTTTAATTCAACCCTTGTTAAGAAAAGTTCACTTCTAGAATAGAAACATTATATGTGCCTATTCCAATTTAATAAATACTAAATCAGACAAGAATGTTTAATAATTCAGTTGAGAATGTTACATTTTTCCCATAGATCCTTATTAAGCATCTTCAACAGCAAGTTCGTGAATTGCAGAGAGACCAAGAAGCCCTTGCAGTTTCACAAAAGAGAGAGGAAATCCTTCAAAAAGAGGTGAAGGAAAATACTGTACAAGACCATTTTAAACCTGTAACAGTTTTATTCTGGAAAGCCATAGTTAACAATAGTGTTTTACGTAATGGGCATGATTTCTCAAGCCGAGAACAACTGTAGTACCTGCATTCTGCCCTGTTCAGACCTTGCATCTCCATCTTTGACGCTTGCACAATGGTGATTTTAATATAATCCTGCCTGTTTTCCACCATCTGCCGCAGTGGTTGCATCTGATAATGTTTGAGAATAAAAGATGGAATAATTGCTTGTTCACTCATCTGATCCCTTTGCACGTCTAAACCCCCGGCTTTGAAATTTATAGCAGTTGCGTATGTACCATGTCCACCTGAAGTCCTCTGTTTTCTGCAAAAGCTTGTGCCAAATAAAACTTGTTGACTTAAAAAGTGCTGCAAGTTTCAACATTGTTTTAATTGCAGTAGCCAAAACCTTATCTTGGAAAATGTTAAAGTACATTAAGCAGCTACCGTACCATCCCTTGACCTTTCTAGCATATAGTTGTTATTTGTTCATATAATTTTGTTATTACATTTTTAAGTAGTGCAATATACAGTTTTGAATTTGGAAACCTGCTTCCCAAATAATTTCACTGTCCTTCTTTTTAGATGGCAGAACTACTGGAAGAACTCAGGGAGGCCAGAGAGAACCAGAGCCCTGAAATGAGACACTTTGTGTGCCTGGAGCGAAAGATCAAACAGTTGGAAACCAGATACGAACAACGAGAGCAAGAACTTCAGCAGGTAAATAAAACAAGGAATTCATATCTGCATACGTCATATTCATTTCTAATGCTTGCAAGCTGGCTGCTATAGCAACCATCTTATGCTGTAATAAACATCTTTCTTCAGAATTTTAAGCCTTCATAAAACTATTATCAGCAAGCAGCTGTCATCTGTTTAATCTGTATGTTGAATGAGTGCTCATGGTAATCATTAGAAATACAGCAAAAGATACCCTAATTTTATTCCGACTTGCTTTCCATCTCTGAAATTTGAGATGGATGAATCTGTCAGTTTTGCTGTTGTTTTCACTTTCTGATCCAGTTACACCAAGGATTGAGACTGAGAGGCTGCAGATAAATATTCATATGCATTTCTGTATACATTTTTGAACTTGCATCTTCCAGTTGATCGTCCAATAGACAGCGGTCTTGATCATTTTGCATTTATTTCTTATGTGCAGAATTGTTGGTTTTTCTCTGCAAACTGAATCACAGGCATCAGAGTTCAGGAGTCCTATTTAGACACTTGAATCTTTAGGACTGAAAGCATGAGAGCACATACATACATCCCAACCTCACTTATCTATCTATCTATCTATCTATCTATTTATTTATTTATTTATTTATTTATTTATTTATTTATTTATTTATGGGATTTTTATACCGCCTATCTGGCAGCGCAATCACTTTCCCTCTCTCTCTCTCTCTCTCTCTCTCTCTCTCTCTCTCTCTCTCTCTGTGTGTGTGTGTGTGTGTGTGTGTGTGTGTGTGTGTGTGTTCCACTCTCATAATATCCTATCCAGAGAGCAGCCTGATACTAGTGCTTAAAAGTATGTTTTCCCATAGAAAAGAAGGGCATCGTTGGAATAGATTGTTTATCCCAGTCCTTTGGTCAGGTGGACTATTTTTGGCTAATCTGATGGACTCCGGGCTCCCTCTAATGTTTGAGAGAAAGCTAGAGAGCTGGTCAAGTTCATGCCTTTACTTTGTTAAAGTAGCTTATTCATATATCTTTAGCCTCTCCTACTTATTCCTCATTAGGGATTGGATTTTTGGACAGGAACTCCCAGAATTTGCCCAGAATTCTCCCAAGTACAATTCTGGAAGCTGCACTGATGGAGGCCTGTTTCTAGTAGCTTGTATTACCTAGAAATGGGCCTCCATCAGTATTATTAAGGTTTCAAGAAGAGTAAATCTGCTGTAGTGGTAGCAAGGAGTGGCAAGGCTCCATTAGAACCACAGGCCTTCATGGAACACGTAGTTCTGCGAGAGGCATCCTCTACCAAGGCTACTGGGCAGTGAGACTTCCATCCCAGGAATCCTCATAGAATGATAGCCTATTCTCCTTCCTTTAGATTCCTTAATGAATATGGAGGTTTGAGTATTAGTTGGATTGTCTGCAACACATTTTTGTTAAATGGAAAGTGCATCCACAGTGGCACTGAGTCACTGGCTGAAAGTTCACATTCCCGAGCTAAGTAGGATGGTGGCACTGAGGACATGTGGTATATTTCTTTGTCTTCCTTTGATACTGAAGTGCTATGTTATTTTTTGTCTGCCTCCTTTGCAATCTTGAGGGAAAAATCTTGCACCACCACCCAACTAGTTCACCTTTGTTTATATAGTTTGCATTTGGGACCGAACAACAGCTTCTAATGTCACCGCTATGGATTGCAACAGCTCAATTGTTGAGGTTCTCCTCCCTTTTGCAATTGCAAGTGAGCTCTCGTCACAACTGACTTAGATTTAGATGCATGTCTCCCCTTACTGGCCCTACCAGTATGTTCACAAAGCATATCTCATAGACCAGGTTATTGAAATACTGTACAAATTATATCAGTATCAGTACTGCTTCTCAGCAGCTCTTCATACATTTCAGCAAAAACATTCTTCACTCTTCAGCTGTCAGTCAAGCATGTCTTGTTTATAAATCCAACTAAGGCTTCCAAATTACAAGTTGCATATACACTTAGAATCATAGAATCATAGAGTTGGAAGAGACCTCAAGGGCCATCTAGTCCAACCCCCTGCCCTGCAGGAACCCCCATTACAATATTTCCGACAGATGGCCATCCAGCCTCTGCTTAAAAACCTCCAAAGAAGGAGACTCCACCACCCTTTGTGGCAGCATATTCCACTGCTGAACAGCTCTAACTGTCATGAAGTTCTTCCTAATGTTCAAATTCATGGAGTTGTCTCACTTCATGTTGTCTCCCACTATAGAACACATACTTTGCTTATAAAGTAATACCTTGGTTTAAGAGCATTTTGCAAGACAAGCAAATATTTCTTCTAAATTTTGCCTTGATCAACAACCAATGTCTTCATATACAAGCACTGGAGCAGGTCACATGATCACAAGCGAGTCAGTGGCGGCTCTCCCTCCCTCTGCTGGATTGTGGGTTATTGTCTGGAACTTTCCCTCTCAGGCAGCCTCCAAAGCAGAGCGAGGAGAGAGGAGTGGAAGTCTCCTTGCACCAGCCAGGAATGTTTTCAAAGGAAAGTGCAGGTTAGGGTTCTATTTTTCTTTATATTTTTCTTTAATTTGTTTTCAACATTCTCTCTTATTTCAAACCATTGGGGCAGCTAGTCAAGTGTATATAGGGCTGCAAATTGCACTTCATCATTGTCACATTAAAAAAACAGAGTAATACTAAATACTAACAGTTGTTAGTCCCAAGCAGATCAGATTCTGCAGCCAGGTACCTAAACCATGGTGTGGACGTGGACTTCTAGCCAACTTCTTTTGTGAGTTTTGGCATTTTGCATATACAGTATGTGGTCTGTGGGGCCCCAGAACGAATTCTCTGAGTTTCCATTATTTCTTATGGGGAAATTTGCATTGATATAAGAGTGTTTTGGTTTACAAGCATGTTTCCGGAATGGATTATGCACATAAACCAAGGTATTACTGTATAGGATATATAATTTAACAACTGATCCTAAGACCGGACATGTGGTCAGTGAATCTTTAATATCTCTGGAATCTCTACCATTATCATAATGGCTCCTAGAATTTTTCTGACAAACCAGAGATCTAATAACAAATTAGATTTAGGAATCCTTTTGTACTCTTTTACTAGTGTACATGTGTCTAGAACTGAATATGCTGTACTTTTCCTCTTTGTAGGTAATACAGGAAACACGCTATATGGCAGAAGTGGAACAAATCCAGGAAATTGAAAAATGGAGAAAACTTGCATTGCTTAAAAATCAAGACCTGGAGAAATTTCGTATTCAGCTGGATTCTATGTTGGATGTTCTACGACAGCTACAGAAACAAGGTGTTGTTATTCCAGTTGGTGGCTCAAATGTTTCAGAAAGTTACTGGAAGATTTGAATGGACATTAGTTAATCAGAGTATAAGATAGAAAAAACTCTGAAAACATTCCAAAATGGTCAGTAGCTTCAACTGTGTCTCAATTTCTACTGTGTAAATACATCATCTGTCTTGCCAATATTTTAATTTTTTTATTTATTAAAAAGAATATTGTGTACAGATTTGCATGTTAGGCTTTTTTTTCCTTCACAATCCTAACTGCTTTACAAATTAGCTACACTTTGTTGGAAATATATTTTGATTGACTATAGTAAACTAAAAATCAGCTTTCTCTGCTTACAAAATATCTGAGCATTTTGGATAGTACGGCTAGATCTAGGTCAGTGGTGGCGAACCTTCAGCACTCTACATGTTTTGGACCACAACTCCCAAAATTCCAAGCCTAGATTGCCAATGATAAAGGACTGTGGGAGTTGTGGTTCAAAACATCCGGAGTGCCAAAGATTCACCACCACTGGTCTAGGTCCATGGTAGTTTGGCAATGTGCAATTTTACAATACATCAAAATGCTATCAATTTGCTTCTTCCTTCATTTGATTGGCACACTTCCATCTATTTTTCCTCTAAAGCAGGGGTCCTCAAAGTTTTCAAACAGCGGGCCGGTCAAGCACGCCCCAGACACCACTGGGGGCCGGACCACAGTAAAAAAAAAAGGCTGACATGGAAAAAAGGGGGGAGGGAGGGGCAAGTGGACGGAGCCCCCCATGGTTGACCCATGATAATTGTGTCTGCAGGGCCTCAGCAATGCCTCCTGCTCTAGATCACCACCCTGAGGTGACAGCGCTGGGATCCCTCTGCTGCACCTCTTCCTCCTCCTCCTACAGTGGCAGCGGCTGGAGCGGCTCTCCTTCCTTCCTTCCTTCCTTCATTGTGCTGGGAAGGAGGGGGCAGCCCAGGCAAACTCAGGCCCCTCAGGCCATAGCCCTCCCACTTTGAATGCCCCACTAGCCAGCATGCTGATCATCTGGGCGGTAGTTGGGGGGAGTGGGAGAAGTGACATAGCCCACTGCTTTGAACTGCTTCAGCAATAGAAGCAGCTGTGGAGGCTGGCTTGTGGGTAGGTGGGGGGGGGGTTGCAATTGGTCCCGGAGGCCGGGTTCAGGACCTTCGGGGGCCGGGTTCAGGACCTTCGGGGGCCGGGTTCAGGACCTTCGGGGGCCGCATCCGGCCCCGGGGCCTTAGGTTGAGGACCCCTGCTCTAAAGCATCAGTTCTCAACCTGGGGGTCTGTCGCAGAGTAGTTAATGCTCAGCGGAAGGACTGTGTAAAGTGTGGGCTTTAACAGCCAGATAGCAGTGCTAAATAAAGATGCAAACACAGTGGTGAGTCCCTTCACCAAGAACTATATTTACAAAATATATTCAAGGTCAACAAACAAAAAGTTCATCAGGCACATACCTCGTTAGTTAGATAGACAGTCCAGTGGTCCAAACTTTCCGGGAATCCAAACTGGCAGAGTAACGAGCTGCTTCTTCCAACAACATCCCACACCACACCGAACAACTGTCTTGCTTTTATGCATACGTCTGATGCAATCATTACTCAGCAAATTGATAACAGAGCATGATCAACCTGTCACCTGACTTGATTAGTTGCCAGAATATAATTACACAAGTGTGTGCCCACTCTGCCTTCTCTTTCCCAACTTGCATCATAACTTGCAATAAGACAGTTTCATTTTGTACAATTCCTAATAGGGTCAGGACCCTTTGGGTGTTGAATGGCCCTTTCACAGGGGCCACCACACAGGCTGAAAAAAAGACACAAATGGCTGGCGCTCTGGGAAGCCAAACACCCGCTCGCACTCACGCATGCCTCTTTTCCTGTCTGGGCCTCTGATCTCCTCCCACCTCTGCCTCAGGCCTGGAAGAAGCAAGGTTGAAGCCTGGGAGAGGGTGGCTATTGTTCTACAATGCGCTTCCCCACCACCACCACCAGCCACCAAAAAAATTATTCCTCCCCTTCTCCCCCTCATTCCAAGCAGGAGATTGCCAGGAGGGGGAAGAGTGTGTGTGTGTGAGAGAGAGAGAGAGAGAGTCATGGGCTGCCGGGAAAAGAACAGAATAATCTTCAAAGCCGCTTTTCTTCCCTCCTTCTGGTCACCCTTCCTCTGTCCTCTGAGCGGCTTCAACAAATCACAAACGTCTCCTTTGCGCCTTCCCTTCCCCACCCCCTTCCCCACAAGCTGTTTCACTTAGTGTTGTTTACCCCCAAAACAAAAGCCCTATACTCACTCTCTCTCTCTCTCTCTCTCTCTCTCTCTCTCTCTCTCTCTCTCTCTCTCTCTCTCTCTCTCTCTCTCTCTCTCTCCCCCCAGTGGGCAGCACAGATGGCTTCAGTAATGTGGGTCTGGGTAAAAGGCGGGTCTTGATGGATCCTTTTGATTTCACATGATTTTTGCATGGAATTCTTCCAAATCACCATCAAATCACACATCTGATTTGTATCCAAATATTACACAATAATAATCATGGATCCTCCAGCACATGCCTCCACAGTGGCGCAAAAACATGGATCAATCGCATGGATCCATCTGATTTCATATGATTTTTACATTAGATCATGATAAAACCACTGTCACATATAGAGCCCATCTCTGTCCACAGATTGCACCCCCAAACTCAGGGGTCTATCAGCGCATGACTCTATAGTAGCCAAAAAACATGGATCCAACGCATGGATCCGTGTGGATCTGTGCCTTGGATCTATGTTTTTGCGCCACTGTGGAGCTATGCACTGACGGACCCCTGATTTTGAGTCTGCAATTTGTGTGTAAGGAGGGGTACTATGATGTGAGATTGGTTTGGGGGCACTCCTGGATAAAAATCAGGTAGATCTGTGTGGATCTGTGCCTTGGATCCATGTTTTTCTGCCACTGTAGGGCCATGCGCTGACAGACCCCTGCGTTTGGAGGTGCAATCTGGTCAGAGATGGGCTCTATATGTGAAAGTGGTTTGTCATGATCCAATGTAAAAATCATATGAAATCAGGTGGATTCATGTTTTTGCGTCACTGCGGAACCATACGCTGGAGGATGCATGATTATTATTGTGTAATATTTGGACATGAATGAGATGTGTGATTAGATGGTGTTTTGGGAAGGATCCCATGCAAAAACCATGTGAAATCAAGAGGATCCGTCAAGGTCCGCCTTTTACTTTCTTCCCAGAAATGTGGTGATTATGTGCCAATCGCAGGTGCTCTCCGAGGAAATTTGAGCAAAGGAGAGCGCCGGGAAAAGGTGAAAGCAGTGAAGCCAAGCGGTGGCAATGGTCTACTTCTCTGAGCGCCTGGCAATTAATCGTGCACCACGGAGGGATTCATAACAGTAACAAAATTACAGTTAACAAAATTACAGTTATAAGTAGCAACAAATATAATTTTATGGTTGGGGGTCGCCACAACATGAGGAACTGTGTTAAACTGTCGTGGCATTAGGAAGGTTGAGAACCTAAAGGATTGTTTCTTCCTAAAACAGTATTTTTCTATGTGTAAGACTATTTTTTTTTCTAAAATTGATGGACTAAAAATTGAGGGTCATCTTATAAGTAAGCCAAGGAGAAGGGTGCAGTTACAAAGCTATAATTTTGAGTTGGATAAGTGGGGGTGGTCTTATACTTGGGGGCGTTTTATAGATGGAAAATATGGTATGTCTTTTTTCAGCTATTCAGCTTTCCAGTAAAGCAAAAGTACTCAGGCCTACATGTCAGTAATATAATATTGAATTCCTATCTACTGAAATTGTGCTAAATGCCAAACATTCAAGGTCTATTAGCTTAATATAATTCTGAATTAGAAAGAATGTAAATGACTTAATACCAGTGCTTGTATAATGACAGAAGAGAAGGTCTACAACTATGTGCAGGACTTCTATCTTAAAAGCAAATATTTAGCAGAACATGTTGCAAAATAACTTCACGTTCTATAGCACCATTATTATTGCCAACCTTTGGCACAGGTTTGACTGAAGACAACAATATTGGATTTGTAAACCCAGATTTCATCTGCCAGTTACAGGGCAGGGTAAAATGCAGGTTGTTCATCATGGTCTCTATGATTCACAGAACTGCGTTCTTTGAGTAAACTGTTCTTAGAACTTTCATAGCCTACGGACTCTACTATTTTTTTCTCTGTTTATTCTGTACATGTTCTGGCTTTTAGCTCAGCACCTTTCTGTCCACCATGGCAACAACACCTTCAAATCCACCCAAAGCTCAAAAATGGAAATTATTCTTTTTTAAATAGATTCTGAAATGTTTCTCCCCTCCTCCCCTTACTGGTTTTCCTGGACTTAAAAAAAAAAGCAGTTCGAACATTTTGTTCTCTCAACCCATCTCGCTTTCCTCCCTTTCTTTCTCTTTCTTTACCAATGACCAATTCCCAATGGTTTATGGGCTCAGCAGCCTTAATGAAATACTGGTCTGGCTGTGGATCAAAAATACCTCAGGCAGATGAACATGACGTATTCTTATTCTGCTTAGGAGAAGTTAATATAGTTAAAGAATTGTTCAGTCTGCAGAGGATCTACTAAAGTGACTAAAACTCCATGACAACTAAAATAATATATGTCAGAGAAGTCTCTAAAAACCTCTGATTCTCACAAAAAAGAAGAAAATACAAGAGCTAAGCAGTTTTCAGCAATAAACACCTTAAAAAAACAGGAAACAGAGAAATCTGTGCTTTGAAAAATGCCACCAGCAGCAGAAGTAACTGTTAGAAAAAATAACAGTCTTGCATGCAACCTAACACTGAGTTTCAATGGGAAGGGGGCTTCAAATATCACATTGTCATAACTAGCCAAGCAAGATCTTTTTGTACCTGTCACCAAACTACTACAAAAATATGGATTGACTTCCTCAACAAGGGTGTTGGTATATGAAGAGTTAATTTGTCCTGTACTGGTTTAGACAGAACAGTATCAGAATGGACTAAATAGAAATTTAATTAGGCAAATACCTTTATAGTAAAATATAATTGGTGGCTGTACATATATAAGTCTCATGTTTTTTATGATCTGCCTCTGTCTATATCGTCACAAGGCTAGTCTCGCTGTCAATTTGTTCACCTGTTAATTATACTGTAAATAAAATACTGCACAAAGATTTCTATATGAGAGTCTATGTGCTGTAAGTTAATTCTGGACAACAGAAAGGAGTCTCACTACTAGTGCTGATGCAGGGGCTATAATTGGCTAAAGATCCTAACAAAGGCATTTTCAGATCACCAAACCATCAGATGTTCTCAAAGACGATGTAGCAATACTGCTGGGAAAAGGTGCTGTAGTAACAATGTATGTCACCAGCAGCAGCTTAGTTACAGTCTACATGGATAGATAATTATTTATTGATGACAAATGTAAATTTTACTCTTCAAATGGTGTTGTATCTTAGTATGAAAGTAAACTTAGTTTCACCTGATACTTTGTCAAACAATTTGTTCATAGCTGCTGCTCTCAGCTTAATTACAGAGAGGGCTTATCTAGTACGGGAAAGAACCACCAGAAAGAACTCAAGAATGAGGATGTGTGTTTTCTCTTCAGCAGTTCAAAGACCATTAGGCCCAGTGGCATCAACAGCATATGCAGTATGTTATGCCAGGTTGACTAGGAGACCACAACAGTTTTATTATCTGCTGAGGCATAAATTTTAAAAAGAGATTTGCACTTGAAAATAATTGCTCTATCACATTTGACAAGACAGTTGAGATGGTGGACAAGAAGGGAGTATCTCAGGAAAAGAACACACTTTCATCACACTTCATCCATCTTTATAACAGCAGATGCAAGTAAAACTGGATGGCAAGCACATTTCTTACAGAAAAAATACATGTAACTTGGACACATCAATGTTCTAGAGCTTTTGGGAATATAGAATAGAATAGCAATTTATTGCAAAATTAAGTGCTGTTCACAGTACTAGACAATTTAAAAACAAAGACACCACATACAATCCCACTCTGCTTAATATGACACTAGACTGCAGCATTTAATCTAGGTACTGCTCTAGGGTAGAAACTAATGTAATCTATTCATTTTCGTCCCAATTGTCCTGTATCTCCTGCCTGAGGGCAATAGTTCCAAAACTGATATCCAGGGTGTGATGGGTCATTCAGGATTTTAGAGGTCTTCATTGAACCCCTGGAGCTATAAAGTTCTTCCAAAGAAGGAAGAGGCCAGCCGAAGATCCTCTGGGCAGTATTTATAACCCTCTGGAGCACCTTTCTATCTGCCACTGTGCAGCTCGCAAACTAAACACAGAGGCAGTAAGTTAGAATACTCTGTAGCTACAGTAGGTCACCGGCAGTTTCTCAGTCAGTTGTTGCCTCCTGAAAAGTCTCAAAAAATATAGTCTCTTCTGAGAGAAAGGCAGCATAGAAATAAAGTTTATTATTTATTATAGTCTCTTTTGGGCCTTCTTCACCAACACTACAGTATTAGTGTTCCAGGTCAGGTCCTCTTTCATAACCTCCCAAAGCCTACCATTCATCACCTGCTCTGCAGTCTCCACCAAGGGCTGAATATCTAATTTTGTTTTTCGATAATCCACTATAAAGTCCTTGGTTTTATTGATGTTAAGAATCAAGTTGTTATTTCTGCACCACTGTGACAACCATTGCAACTCATCCTGGTAGGCAGGGGGATATATATATATATATATATATATATATATATATATATATATATATATATATATATTTGTTTTCGTAGATTTTCACGGGTATAGGTATGCATGTTAGGGTGGATTCGGGTTTCTTCCCGTGTAGAAATCTGGTTGTTTTGGCGACGTTTCGACGAGGTCTCACTCGTCATCTTCAGGCTGGTGTTCTGGCTTCTTTCTTCTTGAAGCAAAGCGTGATCTCAGTTGAAGTCCTTCTATAAATACTGCTGGGAGTGTGTGGTTTGCTTGCTCTGTTGCTGATTGTAGGTTCGTTTGTTCTTTTGTGATTTGCTGTGTGGCTGAGGCGATCGTTGAGGGCTTAACTGCTGGTGGGTTAGATGGCTGTTTAGAGACATCATGTGTGGGTGAGGTGCTGGATGTGTGTCTATTAGCCTTTTGTTTCTTAACGACCTTGGTGATGGGCGTTCTGGCAGCATCCTGGGCTTTGGTGGAGTGGGGTCCTGTGTCTTGTGAATTCATTTTGGTCTGGCTGCGTGTCTGTGGTCTCCCAATGTTTTTTTGGCGTGTGTAAGTGTGCTCCATGTGGTGGCTGGAGTGGGGAGTAGCGGTAGATGGTGCAGTCGTGGTTTTGTTATTGGATGGTGGTTTCGTTTCATCTGTGGGAAGGGTCTGGGTTTGTGTTTGGTGTGGATGGAAGGTGGTGGCATCTTGTGTCCTTTTGGACCTGGTGTCAGTCTTTGTGACAGAGGCTCGTCTGTTGACCAGGGCCAGTTTCCAGATGTCAGGCAAGCGGGAGGTGTCATCACGTTTATTCATGTTGTTTGGGTGTTTCTCTATTTCAATGGCTTCCATGATTATTCGACTGTTGAAGTGTTCAGTTTTGGAGATGAGTTTGGTTCTTTTAAAATCAATTTCATGACCTGTTGTTTTTATGTGCTGGAAGAGAGAGGAAGATTTTTCTTCTTTTTTGACTGCGTTCTTGTGTTCTGCGATGCGTGCGCTTATTCTCCTGTTTGTCTGTCCGATGTATGTGGCTGGGCAGACTTTGCATGGTATTTCGTAGACTCCTTGGTTTTCTAGCTCAATCTTGTCTTTGGGGTTTCTTAAAATGTTGGCTATTTTTTGTTCGGTGCAAAAGGCTGTCTTGATATTGTGTTTGTGGAGAATTTTGCTGATTTTGTCTGTGGTGCCTTTGATGTAAGGGAGGAGGGCAGTGCCGTTGTTCTCTTCTGTTTCTTGGTTCTTGGGGGGTGTTTCTTTTTGGATTAGTTTGGTGATGGTGTTTTTTGGAATCCGTTCGCAATTAAAGCATTCGAGAGAGTGTGTAATTCAGTTTTTAGGTGGTCTTTGTCAGCGAGGCGTTTGGTTCTGGAGATGAGGGTTTTTGCTACGGAGTTGATCTGTGCAGGGTGGTGGTGTGATTGTGCATTTAAGTAGCGGTTTGTATGTGTTTTTTTTCCGGTAGATGGTATGTCCTAAGGAGCCGTCGGGTTTTTTGTAGATTAGGACGTCCAGGAAGGGAAGTTGGTTGTTGGCTTCTATTTCCATAGTGAATTGTATTTTGGGGTGTAGGCTGTTGAGATGTGTGAGGAAGTTGTTCAGTTTGTCTTTCCCGTGTGGCCAGATAACAAAGGTGTCGTCAACATATCTGAGCCAGAGTTTGGGTTTATGTTCGGACTTCTGTAACGCGTTGGTTTCAAAGTGTTCCATATATAGGTTTGCGATGACCGGTGAGAGGGGTGATCCCATGGGTGCTCCTTCTATCTGTTTGTATCTTTGTCCATTGTGGATGAAGACATATCAGACAGGACACTCACCATCGCAGAGACCAAAGTCCTGTCCAAAGGATTCAACTTTGCAGTCGCCCCCAGACACATCCCCACTGAAAACATCATATGCGGAGTGGAAGCCAGCCTAACCAAAATCAACCCAGATGAAGCCAACAAAATCAGACTCGAAGTCACCAATATCCTCTGCTCCAGCAAACCACCCAGAAGCAATTTACACAAAGAAGAACAAAAAGCCCTCACCAACCTGAAGAAAGACAACAACATAATCATTCTCCCAGCAGACAAAGGCAATGCCACAGTGGTGATGAACACATCTGACTACCAAGCCAAACTATCCAACCTACTACAAGACCCTGCTTACATACCTTTGAACGCAGACCCCACCACCTACCTGGAAAAAAACCACCAAAGCCAAAATAAAAGCCTCACCCTTAAGTGAAGAAATCAAGCCAAGCATCATCCCCAGAGAGAAATCATCCAGATGCCCCAAGCTCTACGGCCTCCCCAAGATTCACAAAGAAGGAACACCTCTCAGACCCATAGTCAGCTCCATAGGCTCACCCCTACAAAACCTCGCCAAATTTCTTGCCAAACAACTCCAGCCCTATGCAGAATCCATCACTTCATACGTACAAAACTCGTTCCACTTCATAGAAATTATAAAGAAACAAGACCTACAACCCAATGACCTACTCGTGAGCTTCGATGTTGTTTCGCTCTTCACACAAGTGCCCATTCAAGAAGCCTTGACAGCTATCCACAACAAATACAACCCCCCCAAGCACATCCTAGATCTGACCAACCACTGCCTAACCAACACATACTTCATCCACAATGGACAAAGATACAAACAGATAGAAGGAGCACCCATGGGATCACCCCTCTCACCGGTCATCGCAAACCTATATATGGAACACTTTGAAACCAACGCGTTACAGAAGTCCGAACATAAACCCAAACTCTGGCTCAGATATGTTGACGACACCTTTGTTATCTGGCCACACGGGAAAGACAAACTGAACAACTTCCTCACACATCTCAACAGCCTACACCCCAAAATACAATTCACTATGGAAATAGAAGCCAACAACCAACTTCCCTTCCTGGACGTCCTAATCTACAAAAAACCCGACGGCTCCTTAGGACATACCATCTACCGGAAAAAAAAACACATACAAACCGCTACTTAAATGCACAATCACACCACCACCCTGCACAGATCAACTCCGTAGCAAAAACCCTCATCTCCAGAACCAAACGCCTCGCTGACAAAGACCACCTAAAAACTGAATTACACACTCTCTCGAATGCTTTAATTGCGAACGGATTCCAAAAAAAACACCATCACCAAACTAATCCAAAAAGAAACACCCCCCAAGAACCAAGAAACAGAAGAGAACAACGGCACTGCCCTCCTCCCTTACATCAAAGGCACCACAGACAAAATCAGCAAAATTCTCCACAAACACAATATCAAGACAGCCTTTTGCACCGAACAAAAAATAGCCAACATTTTAAGAAACCCCAAAGACAAGATTGAGCTAGAAAACCAAGGAGTCTACGAAATACCATGCAAAGTCTGCCCAGCCACATACATCGGACAGACAAACAGGAGAATAAGCGCACGCATCGCAGAACACAAGAACGCAGTCAAAAAAGAAGAAAAATCTTCCTCTCTCTTCCAGCACATAAAAAACAACAGGTCATGAAATTGATTTTAAAAGAACCAAACTCATCTCCAAAACTGAACACTTCAACAGTCGAATAATCAGGGAAGCCATTGAAATAGAGAAACACCCAAACAACATGAATAAACGTGATGACACCTCCCGCTTGCCTGACATCTGGAAACTGGCCCTGGTCAACAGACGAGCCTCTGTCACAAAGACTGACACCAGGTCCAAAAGGACACAAGATGCCACCACCTTCCATCCACACCAAACACAAACCCAGACCCTTCCCACAGATGAAACGAAACCACCATCCAATAACAAAACCACGACTGCACCATCTACCGCTACTCCCCACTCCAGCCACCACATGGAGCACACTTACACACGCCAAAAAAACATTGGGAGACCACAGACACGCAGCCAGACCAAAATGAATTCACAAGACACAGGACCCCACTCCACCAAAGCCCAGGATGCTGCCAGAATGCCCATCACCAAGATCGTTAAGAAACAAAAGGCTAATAGACACACATCCAGCACCTCACCCACACATGATGTCTCTAAACAGCCATCTAACCCACCAGCAGTTAAGCCCTTAACGATCGCCTCAGCCACACAGCAGATCACAAAAGAACAAACGAACCTACAATCAGCAACAGAGCAAGCAAACCACACCCCCCCCAGCAGTATTTATAGAAGGACTTCAACTGAGATCACGCTTTGCTTCAAGAAGAAAGAAGCCAGAACACCAGCCTGAAGATGACGAGTGAGACCTCGTCGAAACGTCGCCAAAACAACCAGATTTCTACACGGGAAGAAACCCGAATCCACCCTACCATGCATACCTATACCCGTGAAAATCTACGAAAAACATATATATATATATATATATATATATATATATATATATATATATATATATATATATATATATATATATATATATATATATATATATATATATATATATATATATATATGCATGTTAGGGTGGATTCGGGTTTCTTCCCGTGTAGAAATCTGGTTGTTTTGGCGACGTTTCGACGAGGTCTCACTCGTCATCTTCAGGCTGGTGTTCTGGCTTCTTTCTTCTTGAAGCAAAGCGTGATCTCAGTTGAAGTCCTTCTATAAATACTGCTGGGGGGGGTGTGGTTTGCTTGCTCTGTTGCTGATTGTAGGTTCGTTTGTTCTTTTGTGATCTGCTGTGTGGCTGAGGCGATCGTTAAGGGCTTAACTGCTGGTGGGTTAGATGGCTGTTTAGAGACATCATGTGTGGGTGAGGTGCTGGATGTGTGTCTATTAGCCTTTTGTTTCTTAACGATCTTGGTGATGGGCATTCTGGCAGCATCCTGGGCTTTGGTGGAGTGGGGTCCTGTGTCTTGTGAATTCATTTTGGTCTGGCTGCGTGTCTGTGGTCTCCCAATGTTTTTTTGGCGTGTGTAAGTGTGCTCCATGTGGTGGCTGGAGTGGGGAGTAGCGGTAGATGGTGCAGTCGTGGTTTTGTTATTGGATGGTGGTTTCGTTTCATCTGTGGGAAGGGTCTGGGTTTGTGTTTGGTGTGGATGGAAGGTGGTGGCATCTTGTGTCCTTTTGGACCTGGTGTCAGTCTTTGTGACAGAGGCTCGTCTGTTGACCAGGGCCAGTTTCCAGATGTCAGGCAAGCGGGAGGTGTCATCACGTTTATTCATGTTGTTTGGGTGTTTCTCTATTTCAATGGCTTCCCTGATTATTCGACTGTTGAAGTGTTCAGTTTTGGAGATGAGTTTGGTTCTTTTAAAATCAATTTCATGACCTGTTGTTTTTATGTGCTGGAAGAGAGAGGAAGATTTTTCTTCTTTTTTGACTGCGTTCTTGTGTTCTGCGATGCGTGCGCTTATTCTCCTGTTTGTCTGTCCGATGTATGTGGCTGGGCAGACTTTGCATGGTATTTCGTAGACTCCTTGGTTTTCTAGCTCAATCTTGTCTTTGGGGTTTCTTAAAATGTTGGCTATTTTTTGTTCGGTGCAAAAGGCTGTCTTGATATTGTGTTTGTGGAGAATTTTGCTGATTTTGTCTGTGGTGCCTTTGATGTAAGGGAGGAGGGCAGTGCCGTTGTTCTCTTCTGTTTCTTGGTTCTTGGGGGGTGTTTCTTTTTGGATTAGTTTGGTGATGGTGTTTTTTTGGAATCCGTTCGCAATTAAAGCATTCGAGAGAGTGTGTAATTCAGTTTTTAGGTGGTCTTTGTCAGCGAGGCGTTTGGTTCTGGAGATGAGGGTTTTTGCTACGGAGTTGATCTGTGCAGGGTGGTGGTGTGATTGTGCATTTAAGAAACAAAAGGCTAATAGACACACATCCAGCACCTCACCCACACATGATGTCTCTAAACAGCCATCTAACCCACCAGCAGTTAAGCCCTTAACGATCGCCTCAGCCACACAGCAGATCACAAAAGAACAAACGAACCTACAATCAGCAACAGAGCAAGCAAACCACACCCCCCCAGCAGCATTTATAGAAGGACTTCAACTGAGATCACGCTTTGCTTCAAGAAGAAAGAAGCCAGAACACCAGCCTGAAGATGACGAGTGAGACCTCGTCGAAACGTCGCCAAAACAACCAGATTTCTACACGGGAAGAAACCCGAATCCACCCTAACATGCATACCTATACCCGTGAAAATCTACGAAAACAAATATCCGACCTCTACGGGGAGGAAACCTTCCAGCTGACCAGAACCTACGAGAAACTAGAAGTCCGAAGAGCCACCATCTTATGTGACATTGCATTCCTACGCAACTGCCGAGATAAAAATGTGATCCCCACAAGCTTCCAACTGAAATTCCACTCAAAAACCCCATCCAGCGAAAGGATCCTGAAAAGAACAGAACTAGCCCTAATCAGAAACGAACTACACAAGAAAAGATACCTACTAGATCAAACCAACAGAGACCTACTCACTCTCCACCTCAAACTCAGCAACAAAATCCACCCAACACTCTGGAACAAATCCAAGCAACTCGCCGCCTGGAGAGCTGAAACAGAGACCTCCCACAAGACAGACATACACACCAACAAACTCCACAAACTGGAAAAACGCCAGAAGCCCAACCCCCCACAGCAGCCCATGAAACAAACAGTTCACAACATATCAGACAGGACACTCACCATCGCAGAGACCAAAGTCCTGTCCAAAGGATTCAACTTTGCAGTCGCCCCCAGACACATCCCCACTGAAAACATCATATGCGGAGTGGAAGCCAGCCTAACCAAAATCAACCCAGATGAAGCCAACAAAATCAGACTCGAAGTCACCAATATCCTCTGCTCCAGCAAACCACCCAGAAGCAATTTACACAAAGAAGAACAAAAAGCCCTCACCAACCTGAGGAAAGACAACAACATAATCATTCTCCCAGCAGACAAAGGCAATGCCACAGTGGTGATGAACACATCTGACTACCAAGCCAAACTATCCAACCTACTACAAGACCCCGCTTACATACCTTTAAACACAGACCCCACCACCTACCTGGAAAAAACCACCAAAGCCAAAATAAAAGCCTCACCCTTAAGTGAAGAAATCAAGCCAAGCATCATCCCCAGAGAGAAATCTTCCAGATGCCCCAAGCTCTACGGCCTCCCCAAGATTCACAAAGAAGGAACACCTCTCAGACCCATAGTCAGCTCCATAGGCTCACCCCTACAAAACCTTGCCAAATTTCTTGCCAAACAACTCCAGCCCTATGCAGAATCCATCACTTCATACGTACAAAACTCGTTCCACTTCATAGAAATTATAAAGAAACAAGACCTACAACCCAATGACCTACTCGTGAGCTTCGATGTTGTTTCGCTCTTCACACAAGTGCCCATTCAAGAAGCCTTGACAGCTATCCACAACAAATACAACCCCCCCAAGCACATCCTAGATCTGACCAACCACTGCCTAACCAACACATACTTCATCCACAATGGACAAAGATACAAACAGATAGAAGGAGCACCCATGGGATCACCCCTCTCACCGGTCATCGCAAACCTATATATGGAACACTTTGAAACCAACGCGTTACAGAAGTCCGAACATAAACCCAAACTCTGGCTCAGATATGTTGACGACACCTTTGTTATCTGGCCACACGGGAAAGACAAACTGAACAACTTCCTCACACATCTCAACAGCCTACACCCCAAAATACAATTCACTATGGAAATAGAAGCCAACAACCAACTTCCCTTCCTGGACGTCCTAATCTACAAAAAACCCGACGGCTCCTTAGGACATACCATCTACCGGAAAAAAACACATACAAACCGCTACTTAAATGCACAATCACACCACCACCCTGCACAGATCAACTCCGTAGCAAAAACCCTCATCTCCAGAACCAAACGCCTCGCTGACAAAGACCACCTAAAAACTGAATTACACACTCTCTCGAATGCTTTAATTGCGAACGGATTCCAAAAAAACACCATCACCAAACTAATCCAAAAAGAAACACCCCCCAAGAACCAAGAAACAGAAGAGAACAACGGCACTGCCCTCCTCCCTTACATCAAAGGCACCACAGACAAAATCAGCAAAATTCTCCACAAACACAATATCAAGACAGCCTTTTGCACCGAACAAAAAATAGCCAACATTTTAAGAAACCCCAAAGACAAGATTGAGCTAGAAAACCAAGGAGTCTACGAAATACCATGCAAAGTCTGCCCAGCCACATACATCGGACAGACAAACAGGAGAATAAGCGCACGCATCGCAGAACACAAGAACGCAGTCAAAAAAGAAGAAAAATCTTCCTCTCTCTTCCAGCACATAAAAACAACAGGTCATGAAATTGATTTTAAAAGAACCAAACTCATCTCCAAAACTGAACACTTCAACAGTCGAATAATCAGGGAAGCCATTGAAATAGAGAAACACCCAAACAACATGAATAAACGTGATGACACCTCCCGCTTGCCTGACATCTGGAAACTGGCCCTGGTCAACAGACGAGCCTCTGTCACAAAGACTGACACCAGGTCCAAAAGGACACAAGATGCCACCACCTTCCATCCACACCAAACACAAACCCAGACCCTTCCCACAGATGAAACGAAACCACCATCCAATAACAAAACCACGACTGCACCATCTACCGCTACTCCCCACTCCAGCCACCACATGGAGCACACTTACACACGCCAAAAAAACATTGGGAGACCACAGACACGCAGCCAGACCAAAATGAATTCACAAGACACAGGACCCCACTCCACCAAAGCCCAGGATGCTGCCAGAACGCCCATCACCAAGGTCGTTAAGAAACAAAAGGCTAATAGACACACATCCAGCACCTCACCCACACTGGATGTCTCTAAACAGCCATCTAACCCACCAGCAGTTAAGCCCTTAACGATCGCCTCAGCCACACAGCAGATCACAAAAGAACAAACGAACCTACAATCAGCAACAGAGCAAGCAAACCACACACCCCCAGCAGTATTTATAGAAGGACTTCAACTGAGACCACGCTTTGCTTCAAGAAGAAAGAAGCCAGAACACCAGCCTGAAGATGACGAGTGAGACCTCGTCGAAACGTCGCCAAAACAACCAGATTTCTACACGGGAAGAAACCCGAATCCACCCTAACATGCATACCTATACCCGTGAAAATCTACGAAAACATATATATATGTTTGTTATCTGGCCACACGGGAAAGACAAACTGAACAACTTCCTCACACATCTCAACAGCCTACACCCCAAAATACAATTCACTATGGAAATAGAAGCCAACAACCAACTTCCCTTCCTAGACGTCCTAATCTACAAAAAACCCGACGGCTCCTTAGGACATACCATCTACCGGAAAAAAACACATACAAACCGCTACTTAAATGCACAATCACACCACCACCCTGCACAGATCAACTCCGTAGCAAAAACCCTCATCTCCAGAACCAAACGCCTCGCTGACAAAGACCACCTAAAAACTGAATTACACACTCTCTCGAATGCTTTAATTGCGAATGGATTCCAAAAAAACACCATCACCAAACTAATCCAAAAAGAAACACCCCCCAAGAACCAAGAAACAGAAGAGAACAACGGCACTGCCCTCCTCCCTTACATCAAAGGCACCACAGACAAAATAAGCAAAATTCTCCACAAACACAATATCAAGACAGCCTTTTGCACCGAACAAAAAATAGCCAACATTTTAAGAAACCCCAAAGACAAGATTGAGCTAGAAAACCAAGGAGTCTACGAAATACCATGCAAAGTCTGCCCAGCCACATACATCGGACAGACAAACAGGAGAATAAGCGCACGCATCGCAGAACACAAGAACGCAGTCAAAAAAGAAGAAAAATCTTCCTCTCTCTTCCAGCACATAAAAACAACAGGTCATGAAATTGATTTTAAAAGAACCAAACTCATCTCCAAAACTGAACACTTCAACAGTCGAATAATCATGGAAGCCATTGAAATAGAGAAACACCCAAACAACATGAATAAACGTGATGACACCTCCCGCTTGCCTGACATCTGGAAACTAGCCCTGGTCAACAGACGAGCCTCTGTCACAAAGACTGACACCAGGTCCAAAAGGACACAAGATGCCACCACCTTCCATCCACACCAAACACAAACCCAGACCCTTCCCACAGATGAAACGAAACCACCATCCAACAACAAAACCACGAATGCACCATCTACCGCTACTCCCCACTCCAGCCACCACATGGAGCACACTTACACACACCAAAAAAACATTGGGAGACCACAGACACGCAGCCAGACCAAAATGAATTCACAAGACACAGGACCCCACTCCACCAAAGCCCAGGATGCTGCCAGAACGCCCATCACCAAGGTCGTTAAGAAACAAAAGGCTAACAGACATACATCCAGCACCTCACCCACACATGATGTCTCTAAACAGCCATCTAACCCACCAGCAGTTAAGCCCTTAACGATCGCCTCAGCCACACAGCAGATCACAAAAGAACAAACGAACCTACAATCAACAACAGAGCAAGCAAACCACACACCCCCAGCAGTATTTATAGAAGGACTTCAACTGAGATCACACTTTGCTTCAAGAAGAAAGAAGCCAGAACACCAGCCTGAAGATGACGAGTGAGACCTCGTCGAAACGTCGCCAAAACAACCAGATTTCTACACGGGAAGAAACCCCGAATCCACCCTAACATGCATACCTATACCCGTGAAAATCTACGAAAACAAATATCCGACCTCTACGGGGAGGAAACCTTCCAGCTGACCAGAACCTACGAGAAACTAGAAGTCCGAAGAGCCACCATCTTATGTGACATTGCATTCCTACGCAACTGCCGAGATAAAAATGTGATCCCCACAAGCTTCCAACTGAAATTCCACTCAAAAACCCCATCCAGCGAAAGGATCCTGAAAAGAACAGAACTAGCCCTAATCAGAAACGAACTACACAAGAAAAGATACCTACTAGATCAAACCAACAGAGACCTACTCACTCTCCACCTCAAACTCAGCAACAAAATCCACCCAACACTCTGGAACAAATCCAAGCAACTCGCCGCCTGGAGAGCTGAAACAGAGACCTACCACAAGACAGACATACACACCTACAAACTCCACAAACTGGAAAAACGCCAGAAGCCCAACCCCCCACAGCAGCCCATGAAACAAACAGTTCACAACATATCAGACAGGACACTCACCACCGCAGAGACCAAAGTCCTGTCCAAAGGATTCAACTTTGCAGTCGCCCCCAGACACATCCCCACTGAAAACATCATATGCGGAGTGGAAGCCAGCCTAACCAAAATCAACCCAGATGAAGCCAACAAAATCAGACTCGAAGTCACCAATATCCTCTGCTCCAGCAAACCACCCAGAAGCAATTTACACAAAGAAGAACAAAAAGCCCTCACCAACCTGAGGAAAGACAACAACATAATCATTCTCCCAGCAGACAAAGGCAATGCCACAGTGGTGATGAACACATCTGACTACCAAGCCAAACTATCCAACCTACTACAAGACCCTGCTTACATACCTTTGAACACAGACCCCACCACCTACCTGGAAAAAACCACCAAAGCCAAAATAAAAGCCTCACCCTTAAGTGAAGAAATCAAGCCAAGCATCATCCCCAGAGAGAAATCATCTAGATGCCCCAAGCTCTACGGCCTCCCCAAGATTCACAAAGAAGGAACACCTCTCAGACCCATAGTCAGCTCCATAGGCTCACCCCTACAAAACCTCGCCAAATTTCTGGCCAAACAACTCCAGCCCTATGCAGAATCCATCTCTTCATACGTACAAAACTCGTTCCACTTCATAGAAATTATAAAGAAACAAGACCTACAACCCAATGACCTACTCGTGAGCTTCGATGTTGTTTCGCTCTTCACACAAGTGCCCATTCAAGAAGCCTTGACAGCTATCCACAACAAATACAACCCCCCCAAGCACATCCTAGATCTGACCAACCACTGCCTAACCAACACATACTTCATTCACAATGGACAAAGATACAAACAGATAGAAGGAGCACCCATGGGATCACCCCTCTCACCGGTCATCGCAAACCTATATATGGAACACTTTGAAACCAACGCGTTACAGAAGTCCAAACATAAACCCAAACTCTGGCTCAGATATGTTGACGACACCTTTGTTATCTGGCCACACGGGAAAGACAAACTGAACAACTTCCTCACACATCTCAACAGCCTACACCCCAAAATACAATTCACTATGGAAATAGAAGCCAACAACCAACTTCCCTTCCTAGACGTCCTAATCTACAAAAAACCCGACGGCTCCTTAGGACATACCATCTACCGGAAAAAAACACATACAAACCGCTACTTAAATGCACAATCACACCACCACCCTGCACAGATCAACTCCGTAGCAAAAACCCTCATCTCCAGAACCAAACGCCTCGCTGACAAAGACCACCTAAAAACTGAATTACACACTCTCTCGAATGCTTTAATTGCGAATGGATTCCAAAAAAACACCATCACCAAACTAATCCAAAAAGAAACACCCCCCAAGAACCAAGAAACAGAAGAGAACAACGGCACTGCCCTCCTCCCTTACATCAAAGGCACCACAGACAAAATCAGCAAAATTCTCCACAAACACAATATCAAGACAGCCTTTTGCACCGAACAAAAAATAGCCAACATTTTAAGAAACCCCAAAGACAAGATTGAGCTAGAAAACCAAGGAGTCTACGAAATACCATGCAAAGTCTGCCCAGCCACATACATCGGACAGACAAACAGGAGAATAAGCGCACGCATCGCAGAACACAAGAACGCAGTCAAAAAAGAAGAAAAATCTTCCTCTCTCTTCCAGCACATAAAAACAACAGGTCATGAAATTGATTTTAAAAGAACCAAACTCATCTCCAAAACTGAACACTTCAACAGTCGAATAATCATGGAAGCCATTGAAATAGAGAAACACCCAAACAACATGAATAAACGTGATGACACCTCCCGCTTGCCTGACATCTGGAAACTAGCCCTGGTCAACAGACGAGCCTCTGTCACAAAGACTGACACCAGGTCCAAAAGGACACAAGATGCCACCACCTTCCATCCACACCAAACACAAACCCAGACCCTTCCCACAGATGAAACGAAACCACCATCCAACAACAAAACCACGAATGCACCATCTACCGCTACTCCCCACTCCAGCCACCACATAGAGCACACTTACACACACCAAAAAAACATTGGGAGACCACAGACACGCAGCCAGACCAAAATGAATTCACAAGACACAGGACCCCACTCCACCAAAGCCCAGGATGCTGCCAGAACGCCCATCACCAAGGTCGTTAAGAAACAAAAGGCTAACAGACATACATCCAGCACCTCACCCACACATGATGTCTCTAAACAGCCATCTAACCCACCAGCAGTTAAGCCCTTAACGATCGCCTCAGCCACACAGCAGATCACAAAAGAACAAACGAACCTACAATCAACAACAGAGCAAGCAAACCACACACCCCCAGCAGTATTTATAGAAGGACTTCAACTGAGATCACACTTTGCTTCAAGAAGAAAGAAGCCAGAACACCAGCCTGAAGATGACGAGTGAGACCTCGTCGAAACGTCGCCAAAACAACCAGATTTCTACACGGGAAGAAACCCGAATCCACCCTAACATGCATATATATATATATATATATATATATATATATATATATATATATATATATATATATATATATATATATATATATATATATATATATATATATATATATATATATATATATATATATATATATATATATATATATATATATATATATATATATATATATATATATAAAAAAACAAACAGGTCCAGAGGCATAAAAAATACAATATTGATTTCATATATGTTAAGTATATCAAAACATTGGCTATAATTCCACAGACTAATTCCAATTATGAATAGAACAGAGGTCCTCAAACTTTTTTAAACAAGGCCGGTTGACTGTCCCTCAGCCACTGTGGGGGGCAGACCATTCCAAAATCCCCAGCAGGCGTCTGCTGCTGATTTTTGAGGGGGGGGGCACCAGTGCAAGTCACCTGGATCCCCCACCCCACCCCACACATTTCTTTTTCCTGTGTCAGGTCAGGTAGAGTGGTCGTTGCTCGCGGAGGGGGCACCCAATTGCCACTGCTGCAGCACTCTTCTGGCTACCCGTGGGGAGGTTTCCCCCAAAACACTTGGCCCCAAGGCCTAGCAGACCTAACCAGGCCCATGCGGCCTAACTGGAGGCCCAGCCTGGACCGTGCCACTCAACTGGTGTCCCATGCCCATCCTACAGCTTCCCTTTATCTGGTCCTGCCTGCCTGCCTGGGGAAGGGAGGGCCTACTGGATACCCTCCACACCATGCCTAGTGCAGCCTGCCCATCCCAATGGGCCCACATGGCGGCTCCAGTGGCCAGGGCCCTGTAGCTGCCAGATATGGCTGGGGGGAGGAGAGGGAAGGCCCAACCGGCTTCATCCCCCCCCCCGCCCAACACTGCTCTCTCAGCAACCCCGCTTCTCCCACAGATCCAAAAGGGCTAGGGAAGGGGCTGTCCTGCTCACACCCAAGACACTAGAGGCAATGGCGGGCTTTTCTCTCACCAAAAAGAATAATTGAAATGGGGAAAACCCCACATCATTTCCTCCCCACCCCCACCCCACCCCATGAACTGGCAACCAATAAGCCCTATCAGCTCCCTGACCCCACTAGGCACTTGGAGGGTCCTGCCTCTCCTTCCCACTGGCTGCCCCAGCCACTGGAAGCCACACTGATTACGAAGCCTGTCTGTAATCTGACAACCCACTATTGGCAGCCATTACACAAGCTCAGCAATGGAAGGTAGGTTGGGTTAACTGTGGTGGAAGGATACGTGCTGCACATAAGGAGGGCAGAAGGACAGAGGCTCATGGAAGTTGAGGGGTATGTCTGTGGTAGCGTGGGTCAAGACGCTACAAAATGGTACTTCCCTTCCTCCCGCATGCCATGAAAGCTGCATTGGCAGCGGCTACTGCATGGTGAATTTTCAGCTCAACTGGGGGGGGGGGCTGGCGGGCCTGATCCAGCCCCTGGGCCATAGTTTGAGGACCCCTGGTATAGAAGATAATGCTCAGCTGTTATAATAATGTGCGAGACAGGCAGTTTCAGTTTCCTGGGGCTTATTTGTCAAAATAAAGGCAAGCACAGGAATGCATTGTGGGTTTTCAAGGCATATTCAAGACAGTAGTTAATCTGACAATTGTTGCTCAATTAGTATCAAATTATTTGAAAGCCTACTTAATGAAGATTCGAAATGATGTGCATTTTGGGAACACTACTTTCTCAGTTCCATGAATACTGGAATAATATATAATCAGAACTGGAATACTGTGCTCCAAATGGGAAGCTTTTATCACAGATAAGTGGTGCTGCGAAACTGCTAACACATCCACTGTTTGGACTGCAAACACGGAGGAATTAAGCCACTGCAGCCATGTCTGGACATGAAAGCCTGATAAAATTAGCTACATGAAAAATGATGGGACTCATATCATTGTAAACATCTCCCACGGATGCCATTTGCCATTAAATCAAGAGGGCATTCTGTTTCCACTACCCTCATCCCCTAGACATCTCTGGAATCTCTTTAAAGAAAACAGCAGAAGTAGAGAACTTGAGCCTTATTTGTTTTTAGTGAACATGAATACCATTCTTTCTGCAAAGAATGTACCACTCTCTTTGGCCTGAAATCTGTTGCTGCACGTAACCCCTACAGTTTTCAACAGAGCTGTTATAAAGTGTATTATTTGATCATGCAAATACTTGAGATCAATATAAATATCAGGTGTGTTGAACAATACTACATTGATAAAATCTTTCAGTCAGGCATAATGTTTAAAATCTGTGTTCTTGTTCTGTTACATGGTGCATGGACAAACCAATTACAGTAATACCTTGGTTTATGAGTACCTTGGTCTACAAGTGTTTTGCAAGATGAGCACACATTTCTGATCAATTTTGCCTTGATCAACACGCAATGTCTTGCAATATGAGCACTGGAACAGGTCACATGATCACAAGGGAGCCAATGGTATTTCTCCCTCGCTGTCTGCTGGATTGTGGGTGATTGTCTGGAATATTTAGTCTCAGACAAGACTCAAAAGCAAAGAGAAGAGAGAAACAGAGGTTTCCCTTGCATCAACCATGAAGATTTTCAAAGGAGAGTGCAAGTTAGGGTTTCATTTTTCTTCATATTTACCATATATTTTTATTTAATTTGTTTTCAACATTCTTATTTTTCAAACCATTTCCAGTCATGTGGCAGCTAGTCAAGGGTATGTGGCTACAAATTGCACTTAATTATTGTCACATTAAAAACACAGGGCAAAATCCAGTTAGTCCCAAGGAGAGCAGATTCTGCATTAAACCATGGTGTGGTCGTGGACTTCTAGCCAACTTCTTTTGCAAATTCTGGCATTTTGTGTGTACTCTATTTTGTGCTCTATGGGGGCCCCAGAACAAAACATCTGGCTTTTCATTAATTCTTATGGGGAAACATAATTTAATAGAAGAGTGCTTTGGTATACAAGCATGTTTCCTGGATGGATTATGCTAGTAAACCAAGGTATTACTATACTAATAAGACCATACAAACACCTGCTTTGGCTTCAGAATTGTCAAAAGTAAGTAAAACACACCTTCTAAAATTATACAAGTGACTTAGCGATAAAACATGAACACCTGATTCCCCCCTTTAAAATAGCCCATTTTATCTGCTGAAATTCAAGATCATATAGCCCTACATACATTTAACATCAGCCATCCTGAAAAGCAAGCCAGACAATAGCCTGTGAGGACACTGGCCATGATCCTACACTGTCAGATTGTTCACTCAATGAATGTAGTGTGAGTTGTTCTACCTTTATGGAGTTTTTGCAAGAAGGCATCCAGGAACTCCTTGCACAATTGTACTATTCAGCAATGCTTGTGTAAGCAGGAGATCTATTACTGTGCCACTAGATCATTGTGTACCTTTACCAAAAGCAAAGCACGCTGCCTATATACTGCCCCATAACACTTAAAGTACTCTCTGAGGAGTTTGCAAGTTATATATGCAGGCTACACATTGCCATCTTCTCCCCAACCCCACTCCCAAGCTGGGCACTCGTTTTACCAATCTGGGAAGGATGGATGGCTCAGTCAACCTTCAGCTAGTTACCTGTGACTGAACCCCAGGTTATGGTCACAGATTGACTGCAGTAGGGCAATTTAACCCCTGTGCTGCGACGTTCCTTTAGCGCCTATGTGTATTTTCATAGACTGAGTGAGACTTCAGCTGCTTGAAGTTTGCTGGGTACAGAGCACCCTGAACAAATATTGGTACATCTGACAGTTAGATGCTTTAATTAAAGGAACAGGGCAATGCAAAAAGACACCATGGCATGCAATTGACCTTGTCTTGCTCATTGCAGGTAACTGCCAGAGCTAAGGAGTGGAAATAATTGAGCCATTGTTCTTTCTTCAGGAACAAAGTAATGAACAAATTAAACAGCCAATTTAAGCGATTAATTTGCAGAGCGAACTGATTGCGGAAGTGGTGGTCGAAGCATATGTCCTATTCCCTGGTTCAAAATTACTCAGAACCCTGATGCAGCTGGTGGTTGCCATCTTCTGCTATAGCAACACATTTCTGAAATGATTCAGGTTGTTTCCAGTTGCTAACTGCAAAACAATTAACATTTTGAGCCAAGCATTTTTTATTTTATTTTTTCAGTATCATCCAAGGTCCCAGTACAATTTGAGCTAGACACAGAATTTAGGGGGAAAGATCACACAGTATCTTCAATAACAGCTGCAGCTTGGGACAGGCTTTGTTAAAGCATGCATATGACACAGGAACAAGTACAATCCCCAACGTATTTGCTTTTATGTTTTCCTGTACTGAAGAATCAATTCAGCAATGTAGGAACATTCACAGTATAAGAACCAACGCACAGACCATGAGAGTCATTTCAGACTGTCTTCCATTGCCTATGATTAGGAATCATCTTTATCAACTCTGAATGTTCACATGTATAGTAACTTATTTGGAAGAGATTTTTCCTGCCAAACTATAGATGAACAGGAAGAAGGGTTTTCTGCTACCTGTCTCAAAAAACTGGCTTTAAGAAAAATGGAATTGCCAATCATTTTTGTCAGAGTTAGAATAAATGCACTCCCCCTGCCATCTGCTTTATTTATTTATGCGTATAGGATGACAGTCTACAGCATATAAAATATTCAAACAACCATTGTTCTGTAGTCACAAATGAAAAGTTCAAGAAGAAACATTCTGTTTCACTACAGATGTCAGAAGAACCCTCACCCCCCCCCCCCCAAACAAAACCAACCCCAAGTGTCTTGCTTGAGTTTCATCAGTCAAGAATTTGGTGAGAAGCCTGACCAACGGGTTTGTTCTCTAAAATGATGGGCGGTTCAGACATCAGCAGGTCATCTTCACACAAGGAAGAATTCTGGTCAGTGTTCACAAAGTTTGGGATGTTGAATTTGGTGTGGCAATTTGGTTCCTCTTCCATTCTTGCACTGTTGTGACTTGTTTCCTGGAAATGGATGTTATGGTCCATAACAGGCACTCTGTGGCACTGTTTTCCTTTGTTGTCCATGGTCTCAAACTCATTGACATAGCAATGGAAGAGCAACCTGGATTCATCAGCAGCTTGATGAGAGAAGATCCTGTCAGAATCCAATGGGCGCCCAAAGTCAGCCACAAAGTTGTTCAGGCAGAGCCTTTTCTCTGCAGACTCGGTATTCCTAGAAAACAAGGAGAAGTAAACCGAGGGTACGGAAGAAAGAATAACCCAAGATGGCCAAAGGACAACTCCATGAATCCTGACTATTACAGGCATGTTCAGAACAGTAGCTTCTGAAAGAGAGTTAACCATAGATTTGCAACTACAGCCTCGGTGATAGAAGGAAAGAAGTCACATTCAGACTCTTGTCCACTTCAGGTGGGGAACCTCAAGGTTTCCCTCTAGCATCAGTTTAACTTTTTAATCACTGACACCAGCATTAACATTTGGCTGTAAAGCAAAGTCTATGCCTTGGTTATAACTTTTAGATTTCATACTGTCTGCAACCTGACTCTGTGGCATTAAAAAACCGTTATCTGGATCTCTGCTTCACTGTGCACACTAGGCATATCTACACAGAAAAGACCATGTTGGACTCAGTGGGAGTTATACCAGGGCAGGGCAGGCTTTGAGACGATGTTCCTGTAAGTGCTATCCAACTGACTTCAAGAAGAGTATGAGAAGGTGCCATCTACTAAGGCAGATCACTGGTTGGTCTTCAAAAGAGGATTGGACAGATTCCTGGAGGAGAAGTCCATCACAGGTTACAAACCATGATGGAGATGTGTAATCTCCAGGATTAAAAACAGGGTACTTCGTGGGCCAGATGCAGGGGAGTGGTTGCAGGAGACAGATATCTAGTCTCATGCGCTCCCATAGGCATTTTGGTGGGCCACTGTGAGATACAGGAAGCTGGACTAGATGGGTCTTTGGCCTGATCCAGCATGGCTCTTCTTATTTTCTTATGTTCTTATGTCTGGCGCAGTATTACCTGCAAACCTGAAGCAGTCCATTAGGGCTCCAAGAGTTGAGCTCTACCTGAAAAGGTCAGTTCACCTGAACCTGGGAACCTGTAGCTGCTAAGTAGTGAGAAATGGCCCTTCTCCCTGCATCACTGAGATCGTCTGCATTTATCATGCATTGGTGGTACTTGTCAAGAATATTCTTTTATGAGTGAGTGTTTCAACTTACAATTAGAGATATGGAGTCCAGCTGTGGAATGAAGCAAGCTCCGTAAAGTGACCTTGACAAGAAGGCTAATGTCCAAGGACAGTGGAGCGTAGCTCAGAAGCGTGGATGAGAGAAGCACTGTGACATGTAATGTGAAAGTAAAGAATTGATTGGAAAGAGATGTTATATATACCATATGTATTGCAATATGATCTTGCTGTTTAGCAAGTAAGCCTGATGTGTTCGCTGTGATCAGGAAGAGTAGCTGGATTATTTAAGCTACTGGATGTAAGTCTGGAAACCAATGGAACCTGTATTTATTTTGTAAATAGACTGCAATAGAAAACCAGCAATGGAGTCTGTCATATTTTTGTCTCTAAATCCTTGATATTTCTGCAACTCTGCTTATTGAGGTTAACTCCTCATAAATTCCCTGACAGTACTTACTCTTGATGTGGTGCTCCAGTCTTTGTCAGCAAGGTGAGTACGAAAAACATAAAAATGACAAAGACAGCCAGGCCAACCCAAAAACCAATCACAATGGAATCTGTAAAATAGGAGGCAAGAGGTCATTCTGCAGGTGGGAAAATAAACTTTCTTTAACACAAAATGTGGAGGGTGGGAGAATTCTGAATTGCAAGAAAAAACAGTACTTGTTCCATCCCCTGCATCTAGTCCATGAGCTCTTTTGTTCAGTTCTGTCTCTGTAGTCCAACTGGGCCCAAAACTTGTTGGATTCTGCATACACATTCAGCCCTGCCAATCCAATAAAGATCATTCGACAGAGCAACGTAAGCTCTGCTTTGCAAACGTAACTGCCAGGGTCAGTTTCTCTACTGTTTTGACACTTCTCTGCAAGTGGAAATGGAGATCACACCTGCCCCTCTTCTTTCCCTCTCCACAAATACTACTACTACTACTACTACTACTACTACTACTACTACTACTACTACTACTACTACTACTACTACTAATAATAATAATAATAATAATAATAATAATAATAATAATAATAATAATAATAATAATAATAATAATAATATCATCACGTCATGGGACAGATGATCCGCCTGTAGCTAAGGCTGATTGCAGCTTCATTATAGTCCCTGCCACTTAAAATGTTACAAACATCCTCCAAGAACCAGTTCCATTTGAAAAGATAAGCATCTTTTCATCAAGTGCATCACCGTTCTTATGACGAGTGTTTTGGGTGTGCGCTCAGAAAAACACGTGCTGATTATTAAAACACATTAAGTCTGTTTACCGTGCCAAGTGGAAGGCCAAAACAAGAATAGTGGACCCCACCACCAACATGTGGAACAAACACTTAGAAAAAGAAGTCTGTTTGAGCAGAAGTGTGGACCATGAATCTGAAAGAACAGCCCCATTGTTTGCAGTTATGAGAATAAGCCACAAATCCCAGGAGCTCTTTGCTCCCCGTTCACAGCTCTGTCTGTGCAAAACAGTTCAGAAGGTGTCACTTGGGAACAGTCTGGATGATTCTATGCTGCCTACAGAAAGTGTCAGAAAACTTTAGTGTGTTCAAAACACAGCAGCCAGATTGCTCTCTAGGGTTGAACACAGGGATCACAGAACCTCCGCAGTTACAGCAACTCCACTGGCTACCAATCTGTTTCCAAGCAGAATTCAAAGTGGTGGACCTTCACTTGTAAAGCCCTAAATGTCTTCAGCCTAGCCCTAAGCTATCTCAAGAACCTCATCTCCCTTTATGAGCCTGCTCAAGTGTTAAGATCATCAGGAGAGGCCTTCCCCCCCTTAATTGTGAATGTCCAAACAAGACTTACACTTATGAGCCCTGAGGTCTTCAAATGAAACTGGCCCGTATTCATAATATTCATACTCCCAAGTGTAATCGGAATTGGATAATAAAGCCTGTTGAGAGGTTCTGTTGGAAACAAATTGTGGTCCAGCCATCTCCAGCCTCTGTCAATATATAAACATGAAGAGAATGGGGTTTAGTAGAGGAAAGCCATTCAGTCCAAAATAAATTATTCACTCCTTTGTTTAACCTCCTCTGCTTCAACTCTTTCTTCCTAGTATACTATGAGCATGGCTAAAAACCAGTTGAATGTGAAGCCATTTCAGAGTTAATTTTAAAACAGAAATAAAATTAAGGAAATAAGTACTGTAAGCACGAATTTATATTCTATTTTATTTTATTGTATTGTAAATGAATGCATTAATTTGTGTTGCACTGCATGGGGTGGCGCAAAAAGCCACATTAAAAGGCATTTCAAAGTACCAGGGAACCCTCGTATAACAAACGGTTTGTATAACACAAAATCTGTACAACATAAAAATTCTGAAGACAGTGGAAATTTGCTTAACAGAATCGCCTACGGGCGAATCCATACAACATAAAAATGGTCGTGATTAGGGATTACTCTGTTTTCAATGCATTCCTACGGGAAATTTGTATAAAGGAAAATTTGCTTAACAGAATTTTATTTGGAACGAATTAATTCCTTTATACAAGGTACCACTGTATGTGAAGGCAAGAATTCTAGGCTTCATGAGTCAGCAGTACAAAGCAAAGGAAAAAGCAATGTTTTCTGCTTGTATACCCCCCATACCACTTCAAGTAGTCTCTGGGCTGTTTACATTTTTTAATTACAGTATGCAGGCTACACATTCTCTCCCCCCCCCCCGCCCCAGCAAGCTGAGTACTCATTTTGCTGACCTCGGAATGATGGAAGGCTGAGTCAACCTTGAGCCTGCTACCTGGGATTGAACCCCAGGTTGTAAGCACAGTTTTAGCTGCAGTACAAGCATTTAACCACTGTGCCACCATCTCCCCACCCACGAGCATCAGAGGTGAAGGGACACAGGCCGAGAAGGAGAGGCTGCCTTACTGAGCCTGTGAAAATTCTTAGTCATCCAAATGAGGTCATCATGGCAACTGGAGTTCTTTTCCTGTTAGGTCAAAACGTTTTGCTACTTCCAGACATCCTTACTGAGCAAAGCAAACCCTCTGATGTCATTAATCCTCTGCAGTTCTGCTCCAGGACCAATATGAAAGGGGAGGCCTTGGATCTGTACCATCCACAGCCCTTCCATTCCTTCATCTTGCACAACAGGGAAAACTTTATTGGCACTGGAGCGGAAGGAGGTAGTGCCGTAGCTCCCAACCGTGGGTCCTCGGAAGTTTTTGGACTAAAACTCCCAAAAGGCTTCTCCACCAGGAGTTGCAGTACAAGAACGTCTGGGGATCCAAGGTTAGGAACCACTGTTTGAGAGCAATGACCGAGGACAAAAGCCTACCCTTCCACATAAAACAGTTTCCATCCTGGCAGGCAGAATCTCAGCAGTACTTAGGAACTAGCAATTTCTTCATCTGGAATTGCCCCCTCCTCCTCCTTCCACACCCAGTCTTTGCAACAATGCTCCTGAAACCTCAAAGCTGTTCCCATTATAGTGGAACAAGGGAGCTCCAAAACTGGGTGAGTGCACAGTCAAACACACACCGTCACCGGCTATCCCCCATCCCTATCCCATCCCACCATCTGAACATCCAAGCATCTTTGTCAGGGTGGAGAAAAAACAACAGTAGGCAGGCTCAGTGTTTGGAAAAATGAGAGGGGCTTAGTTTTGATTGACAGCTTGTAATAAGCTGTACAAAAATTTAATACAAACAGAATATCATTCTGAGAAGCCAACTGGTGGAATCCGCAAAAGGAGATGACTAACCCAGCACTATATTAAAGCAGCAATATACAATTTCATTTACTTAAGCTCTTATTTACACTTGAGAGACAAGAGAATGTTCCCAGCTCTCCCCACCAAACCAAACAGATGAGCAAATGTCTAATTTTACCTGGGTCATACCCATTCAGCTTCTTTCCCGGGACAACACATATGTTCCATTTTGGAAATACTGTACATTAATTATATGACAATCTCTTGTTCTCTCACTTTGGCTTAAACAAAACTCTCACATTTCCTGCTATCCCAGATTTAATAATATGAAGGCTTAAAGGGAGCCTCAATTAAAAATTAAGTGGCTCTATATAAGCAGTTACTCATAATAAAAACAGTATTATTCAGCTTATATTTATCATCCCGTTTGCACTTGTATGAATGCCATAAGCCATGTAAAATAAGTACCTTATTTTTTCATCTACAAGATACCCCCTTGTATAAAATGACCCCCTACTTTTCTAACCCAAAATTAAGGGTTTCAAAACCACATCGTTTTCTCGCCAGCTCACTTCCATGTATAAGACAACTCTCAATTTTTAGCCCGAACAGTTTTAGGGAAAAAAATGATCTTATACATTGAAAAACACTGTAAATGCTGCAATTCAGTCAACAATTTAACATATGCACATTTTATTGTCTTCTACACTAATTGTTCACAAGTTTGCATATCTTATGTGCACCAATCACACCATCAACGAATTTGTGTCCTATGTATTCTCAAAGGCTTGAAACCTATCATGATACAAAGATCCCTCACTTTTTTCCATGAAGAATATTCCTATGCTTACAGTTATTCTAATATTATAATGTATAGAATCATAGAATAATTGAGTGAGAAGGGGCCTATAAGGCCATTGAGTGCAAACCCTTGCTCAACGCAGGGATACAATTGCAATTTTCTCTTGAATGCCTCAAGCACTGGAGGGTTCACCACCTCCTAAGGCAATTGACTCTGTTGTCATACTACTCTAACAACTAATAAGTTTTCCCTAATATTCCACCAAAAAAAAAATCTGGCTTGCTAGAACGTGAGCCAGTTATTATGTATTTTGTACTGTGGGATAATCGAGATCCTGTCCCCTCTCTTTATGACTACCTTTCAAGTACAGTGGTATCTTTACTTATGAGTGGGTCTACTTACGAGCAATCTGACTTAAGAGTGGAAAGCCATTGCTGTTTTAACTGCTGCCTTACAAATTTTAGATGCAGTCTGCTTACATTTTTTATTTTTTTATTTTTTTTATTTTTTAGATAGGGGTGGTCTACTTATGAGTTGTTCGACTTCGTGGCACAGTGGTTAAATGCCTGTACTGCAGCTAAAACTCTGCTCATGGGGTTCAATCCTAGGTAGCAGGCTCATGGTTGACTCAGCCTTCCATCCTTCCGGGGTTGGTAAAAGGAGTACCCAGCTTGCTGGGGGGGGGGGGACAATGTGTAGCATGCATACTGTACTTAAAACTGTAAACCGCCCAGAGACTACTTGAAATGGTATGAGGCGGTATTGTATATAAGCAGAACACTGCTTTATGAGCATGCATTTGGAACAGCACAGCGGTGCCTAAACTTCAGCCCTCCAATGGTTTGGACCACAACTCCCACAGTCCTTTGTCATTGGCAGTACAGGCTTGGAATTCTGGGAGTTGTGGTCCAAAACATCTGGAGGGCCAAAGTTTGGGCACCCCTGACCTAGCATTTCACCTATCCTCCATTATTTGAAGAAAATAATAACGATTCTGAGATCTTTTCAGTCAATTCCTTCAATATCCTTCGATGCAGTTCATCTGGCCGAAGGATGCAAAGTCATTTAAAGTAGTACAGTATTCCTGGACTGTTTATTATTCCCCAGCTGCAACCCCATTTCCTTTCTTTGTACTTCACATTTGCCTGGAGTATGGACTCTCTTTTGGAAAAAGACCTAGCTAAGGCATGTCCAAAGTCAGGCCCGGGGGCCCAAATGTGGCCCGTTTTCAAATTTTGAGTGGCCTGCAGCCTCTTTTCTCTGTCAGCTCAGCCTGTCATATATCCCCACCAGCTGGCCTCTCCCCATACTGGATGGAGATGTCAGCTTACAGTTTTATGGTTTGCCTTTCCTGCCTGCCTCTGTCTGTCCCCCCAGCCACCTGCCTAGCCTACCCACCCTGGCTCCATTGCTGCAGCATCTGCCCCACCTCTTTGCATGTCCTAGAGGCTTGTCCAAAGTCCAGCCCGGGGGCCAAATGTGGCTGAATGGTTGGCCCCCATACATTTTCACCTCACCAAATCTGGCCCTCCTTGCAAAAAGTTTGGACACCCCTGACCTAGCTGAAGTAGGAATTGAGTGCTTCTGCCTTTTCTCTGTCATCGGTTATCATTTTTCCATCCCCACTGAGTATCTTAGCCACTGTTTCTTTTCTCTGTCTTTTCCAACACATGTACCTAAAGCATACTTTTTGTTGCTTTTAATGTCTCTTGCTAACCTCAACTCATTTTCAGACACTGCCTTACTAATGCCATCCCTCCAACACTTGGCTACTTGTCTGTACTACTAGCTGGGGCACATCTCCCTTTGCTAACATAAAGGCTTTCCTCACTCTTTAGACCCACATCTACCAACAAATCCAGGCTCATTACAAAGCCAGAACTAATCCTATCAATACCTCTCTATTATACAGTTACAGAAGCACACAAGTTTGCTCATAACTGACATTTTGAAGCCCACATTCCATATATTTTACATTTCAACTACATACTACAGGAAAAGACCCATAAACTAGATTATATTCATTGGCCATATTTTAAAAAAAATCAAAACACTTCCCAAAAGGTCATTATTATTATACAGAAAATCCTGTCTAGTGCTACCTTCCTTTTCTTAGGATCAACATTGGCAGGTGGCACTTAGAAACCCCAATATCATCCTACAAAGCTGAAAATCCTTGGAGAGCTAAGACACACTGGTAGATGAATGGTTCTACAATCTAAATAATTCTCACCTGTATCAAGAGAGGGAAGAAAAGAGGGAGGGAGGGCACTTAGGACTTCTTTTCTTGGGGGTGGGGGGGATGGATTAAAAATGACTGAGCTTGCAATTCTACCAGGCTTTTAGAAATGTTTTCCTTCCTCACATTAATGTCTGAAAGCTGCTGTTTTGGATCATTACGCCATCACCTCCACATGCCCAATTAGAGCCAGAAATTGTTCTGCACTACAGCATTTATGCATCAAAGCAGTTTGTCCAATTAATATATTTTAATTCACACCCGGAAGAAACACAAAGTGACCATCTCTTTCCCCAGTTGTTTTTTACAGATTTCCAAGTTTCGGTTCTAAAGGAAACGGAAGAAGAAGATGGGCAAAGCAAGGAACTTGTTTGATATAACTTGTTCTTGCAGATACCTGCTGCTTCTGCCTTTGGCCCCAAACCCCAAAGCCTTGGAAATCTGGCCATACTATATAAGGGAAAATTCTGGGTGGTGTGGTCCAAAGAAAGAATTTTCCCTGGGTCTTGTGGACCTTGTGTAGTTAAAACACCCACCCATACTCATTCAATCTTGTCTTCTCCACAGGCCTTCTGGAGGATTCATGAAGACAAGCTCCTTTTTCACTTCAAGGTGTCATATTTTAAAAGATGGGTTGAAACCTCTCTCATCATTTTCCCTTACCATAATCAACGCTGAGACATTATTAAGGACTCACTGCTGGTCCTGCTTCACTTCAGAAGGATCTGATACTAGTCCGTCCTTTGGCAAAACTCAGAGAAAAGAAACAGAGCAGACCCTTCCCACAAATATTCATGGAGAGGCAGACTTCAGAATTATGGAATCTATTTTATTGTTGAGTAGAACCAACAGATCCATCAACTGGAATCAGGCATGCACACACATGCACATATATGCAGATGCAGCATAGCAGGAGAAAAATGGCAGCACTGTTAGAGGGAGAAGCCAAATAAGTACTACGTCCCATGAGGCAGCAGTACAGCCTTACACCTATGAAGCCCAATTTCTGGCAGCTTTTTAAAGGGAGGGAGACTTCTTGGTCTGTTTGCAGTCCACCACATCAGCTGGGTGGAGTAAAAACAACCATCTTTAAACATGTAGAATCATGGAATCATAGAATCATAGAGTTGGAAGAGACCTCAAGGGCCGTCCAGTCCGACCCCCTGCCATGCAGGAACCCCATCACAATATTTCCAACAGATGGCCATCCAGCCTCTGCTTAAAAACCTCCAAGGAAGGAGACTCCACCACCCTTTGTGGCAGCATATTCCACTGCCGAACAGCTCTAACTGTCATGAAGTTCTTCCTAATGTTCAAATGGAATCTCTTTTCCTGTAGTTTGAAACCATTGCCCCGAGTCCTAGTCTCTGAAGCCATGGAAAACCAACCTGTTCCCTCTTTAATATGACATCCTTTCAAATATTTAAACATAGCTATCATATCCCCCCTCAGCCTTCTTATTGAAAGGCTAAACATTCCAGTTCCCTAAGCCGTTCCTCATAAGACATTTCTTCCAGACTTTCAACCATCCTGGTCACTCTCCTCTGTATCCTGTAATGAATGTGTTAGCTTTATAAATGGTCCTTGATCGCTTGTTCCTTCCCTCCTCAAGCAGATCTTAATGACTGGGCAGATATATTCTGGGAGAGTTGCTTCATCAAATACCCTTTGACAGTTTAGGGCTTTCGGAATCATTACCAACAGCATGAATTGGATACACAAGCCGTTGGAGTATGGCTGCATTGTATGGTTCCTATACGATGCTCCTGGCACCAGTCTAACTGCCTTACACACACACACACACACACACACACACACACACACACACACACACACACACACACACACACACACACGGCTATCTATTCCTAGGCATGAACCAAAAAAACAAACCATGAACACCCTTTTTCAGGTTCGCATCTATCTCTAGTTCTGACCCTGTTTCTGTCACCTTTTATTTTTGCTTCTCATCTGTGGGAAAGACATATCCAGAATTCAGTTGAGTACTTTCTATTTTCAGTTAACAAATCCAGAGGTGCATGTCTTGGTCTTGTGAGGCACTAGAAGCAGCAACAAGCTTCCTCTCTGAATAGACAGTAACCCACCTGCATGTTGTCTTAGGTAAACAGCATGAAACGTCACCAGAAGCAGCATATTCCATTCTCACCATAGCAAGTGCCTGCATGGTACCAATTTAAATTAAACCTCTAAGCAAATGTTTAGTCACTGAACTGACCAGGGAAGCTCTTTAAAAATGCCATTTATAAACACAGATTGTAGATCATACGGTGAAGAAAATAGATCTGAACTCTGGACTGAGGCTCTGACAGGCTATTATAAGCCCTGCCCCCATTCTTTAATACCTAGGTATAGTTTTTATTTATAATACTTATACCGCTTAACAGGCTGCTTAAAAAGCAGTTTACACATAGTGAAAGTTGGCATCATAGGTTACCCAAAAAGGATTCTAGACTGAGCCATAGAGTGACCTTATGAACCACAAGAGAATTTTCTTATAGTTAAAAATCACACATCTTTAAATTTTATATACTACCTTTGTAATTCAAATAAACTAGAAAGGCATTTATCCTAATAAAAATTACACCAGGTCAGGCACTAGCAAATTATTTTGCATATTTAACCTTTTATTAAGGGAGGTCAAATTTGTCACAATTCATTGATTCATATTCCTCCTAGATTACGTTCCCTGATGAAATATATGTGCATCACTGTTGGCAGGTCACCCAGCTCTATACCAAGCAACATCATATCCTATAAATCTGAGACATTTTTCTCAAGGTTCCTGGGGTCAGAGAAGGCCATACTAACCACTCAGCCATATTACCCTAATCGTCCTGGAATGGGTAAAGCCCAGGAAGCTGAATGTGCTGGCCCGGGGGGGGGGGATATCCCTGCCCATCACCCTCCCAATACTTTCGTCTCAACCTGCCGAAGCAGTGCTTCCAACCACCCTGTTCCAAGCCCAATTTTATTGCCTAACTCTTCAGTCCTACCAACAGGCAGAGCCATAAAAGGGTACTTAGGCTAGCTGTGTAGTGTGTCATTCTTGCATTTTTACATCATGAAAAGGGGGAGCTTAGGGGATTTTCTGAGAAGTTGCTCCCTGCAGCCCTGCTTCTTCACATGCCCCACATACTGCGTACACACACACAAACACACACAAACACACACAAACACACACACACACACACACACACACACACACACACTTGTGATTTAAATGCTAAGCATCACAGGAAGAAAAAGAACTCAGCAATGGTGCCTAGCAGACCTCTGCCAACAACTGTCTGCAGGTTCTTGTCAACAGGCTGAGCTATCAGGCAGGCAATTTTATTTATTTATTTATTTATTTATTTATTTATTTTATTCATATACCACACCAAGGTCACTCTGGTCAGTTTATAGAAGTTTAAACATAAACAATACAATAAATGATACAATTAAACAGTATACGGTATACTGCATAACCAAATATTAAATCAATCAATCAATCTTAATTAGAGCACATATATATATAAGCAAAGTACAGTACATACAAAAATGAGCAGAGACGGATTAGAGTATGCAACCAGATCAGTGGGATGAACGAGATGACGAACAGTAATCAGGGAAAGCAAGCCTATACAGCCAGGTGTTAAGCTGTTTTTTAAAAGCTTGTAGCGTGCAGGCCAAACCAGTCTCAGAAGACAGTTGATTCCATAAGCGGGGGTGCGACCACTGAGAAAGCTCTATTAATGGTAGTGGTCTTCCAGGCTTCCCTTGGGGTTGGCATCCTCCAATGGCCCACCTGACAGGAGTGAGTCTTATAGGCAGAACTCGGTGGTAGGAGCTGTTCTGACAGATTGTTGTTGTTCAGTCGTTCAGTCGTGTCCAACTCTTCGTGACCCCATGGACCAGAGCTCGTCAGGCCTTCCTATCTTCCACTGCCTCCCGGAGTTTTGTCAAGTCCATATTGGTTGCATCGATGACACCGTCCAACCATCTCATTCTCTGTCATCCTCTTTTCCTTTTGCCTTCGATTTTTCCCAGCATCAGGGACTTTTCCAAGGAGTCCTCTCTCCTCATGAGGTGGCCAAAGTACTGGAGCCTCAGCTTCAAAATCTGTCCTTCCAGTGAACATTCGGGGTTGATTTCTTTCAGAATGGATAGGTTTGATCTCCTTGCAGTCCAGGGGACTCTCAAGACTCTCCTCCAGCCCTCCAGCATGACAGCTCAAAAGCATCAATTCTGCGGCGATCAGCCTTCTTTATAGTCCAGCTTTCACTTCCATACATCACTACTGGAAAAACCATATCTGTTCTGACAGATAGCAATGTCCTAAACCATTTAGGGCTTTATATGTCATCATGAGAACCTTGAAGTCAATGCAGAATCGGATTGGCAGCCAGTGCAGTGCAGCCAGCGTTGGAGTGATGTACTGATTTATTTTTATACCCGTTGTTAATCTGGCCACCACATTCTGCAATAGCTGGAGCCTCTGCATTAACGTCTAGACTATGTAGACTTTGCTACAGTAGTCTAATCTTGAGTCTACAAGTGCATGGGCCCAGGGCCGGTGCTAGGGTTTTTCGCGCTCTAGGCGAGGGGCGGGGGGAGGGCGGGGCAGCGGCGACCGGGGGGGGGTCAGGCAGTGGCGGCGGGGGGGTCGGGCGGCAGCGGGCGGGGGGTCGGGCGGCAGCAGCGGTGGGGGGGGTCAGGCGGCAGCGGGCAGGGGTCAGGCGGTGGTGAGAGTGGCGGCAGGGAGGCAGTGGGGGGCGGCAGCGGGGGGCGGGGGGCGGCGGGGGGGTGGGGGCGGGCAGCGGCGGCGGGCAGGGGGAGCATGCTTGGCAGTGCCCCCTGTCCATTTTGGCGCCCTAGGCAAGTGCCTAGTTCACCTTAATGGACGCGCCGGCCCTGCATGGGCCAACATGATGAGAGCTCCCGGATCAAGGAAGGCACGCAGTTGTGCAATCCAATGACCAGGACAACTGATGACACCGCCTCCATGGTGAGTGCCAGGTCCAGTAAAACACCCAGACTGTGCACCTCCACCTGGGTGGAGTCACCCTCTCCCCCCCCCCAAAAAAACTGAGGGAATTTCCCAATCCCCCAACAGTGGGAGCTCCGACCTGAAGGACTTCCATCTTACCCGGGTTCAACCTCAGTCTATTCACTCTCATCCATCTCAGAACAGCATCCAGGCAGCACCCAAGGGACAAAATGGCATCCACTGCAGATGGACAAAAGGAGATATAGAGCTGAGTGTCATCAGCATACTGATGGCACAAAACCCCATACCTCCTGATGACCACTCCTAGCGGCCTCATATAGATATTGAAAAGCATGGGGGGAAATCACCAACCCCTGTGGCACCTCACCATTCAGGAACCAAGAGGTCGAGGTCATGTTCCCCAACTGTACTCTCTGAGGTCGGTCCTCCAAGAAGGAATGGAACCACCGCAAAGCTGAGCCTCTAATCCCCAACTTGGAGCCTCCCCAGGAGGATACCATGGTCGACGGTATCAAAGGCCACTGAGAGATCAAGGGGGACCAATAAGGATGATTTACCCATCAGCTGCCCTTAAGAGGCCATCATGGAGGGTGACCAATACCAAATTTGTACCATGGCAGGGCCTGAACCCCAACTGAAATGGATAAAGACCATCAGTTTAATCCAGAAGCCCCTGGAGCTGATCGGCTTCCACCCTCTCCAGTACCTTGCACATAAATGGAATATTAGCAATCGGCTTATAGTTGGTCCATTTATTTTCTTCTGAATGGGCCTAATGAGTGTCTCCTTGAGACCCCCTGGAAAGATCCATTGATTACTGCATAGGCCCATTTGCTGTCACTGGCCTGGGTGCTTGGGTGAGCCAGGCTGGGCAAGGGTCAAGGGAGGAAGTGGTGGCACGACAGCAATCAAAGGCCCTGTCCACTTCAGAAGACATCACAGGTGAAAGGTGGAAAAGATAACCGGGCAAGGCAATGCGCTAGACGTCTCTGCTCCATGTACTAATATAAAATGGCCGTAGAGGTCCCGGTGGATGGCCTCCACTGTTGATTGAAAAAATGCTGCAGATTGGTTACACGTTATACTAGATGGACAGCCCTGGAGAAAAAATAGCTTTGATAAACACTCATTTGCAAGGCCTGCTGCTATAAAATCCACAACTAAAGCTTCAGACAACAAGGAAGTAGCTTAAGACTACACTGTCATTAGATATGGAAGAGCAACAAGGAAAAACAGGGGGGGCAGGCACAGGGACCAGCTGACCATGCCTAGTTTTGGCCCTGGACACTAAATGGTAAGAGCAATGGCCAGAATAACAACATATGAAAGTTGCATAAAGCTCAGTCACGCTCCATCGCCCTTTGCTTCTACCTTAAAGGCAGAAGCCTGAGCAAGGCAGGCGGGGAGCCTGACAGAACAGAAAAGGCCAGACACTCTGCTACAGTCGCACTTTGAAATGTATATGAAGTCAATGTATATCAGTCTTTTTACATCAATGAGAGCTGTGCCAAGGGAAATCACAGAAAAGAGACAACAAGGAAAACAGATTATATATCTTCTTCAAGTGCCATGTCCCCGCAGAACGTTGGCGATCTGTAGCCTGAACTATAGAATTCCATTCCAAGACGTGCTCTATTGCAAGGTGAATGTTTTTCACTCAAAAACAAACATGACACAGAAATATTTATGCACAGTGTGTGCATAGAATCTGACAACTTTAGAAACACAGAGGAATCCAGTGATGAAATATCCTAGTCAAGAGGCCTCTTATCAGTACAACTAGAATATGAAAGACTGGACTGCCTCTTGTCACAGTGACTAATGTGATCACTTTAAAAGCAGAGACATGACCTAATACTTTTAGCCTACGCTCTCCCAAGATCTCAAGCAATACAGCAACTCCTGTCAAATCTATCAGGAGGAGATCATCATTGTTCCAAAGGATACAGTTCATTGAAACAGCAAGCAAAATCAAGACTATTCTTCAAATCTCAGGGCAACAATGATCAAATCATGATCTAAGCGGAAACTTACTGAAGACACCACAGAGGTTTCAGTCAGACAACACTACATTTAACCAAACTAGAAATGTGAATTTTAAAAAGAAACTAGATTTAATTCTATAGTGGTACCTTGTATAAAGGAATTAATTCATTTCAAATGGAATTATGTTGAGCAAATTTTCCTTTATACAAATTCCCATAGGAATGCATTGAAAACGGAGTAATCCCATTTTTATGTTGTACAAATTCTCCCCATGGGCAATTATGTTAAGCAAATTTCACCTATCTCCAGAAATTTTTATGTTGTACAGATGTTATGTTATACAAACTGTTTGTTATACAAGGGTCCACTGTACTTATAAACGGTTAACAATGTGGGTACTTTCCCCAAAACAACAAAATGGCGGGCAATTTGAGAATGGTAAGTAGCACGTCTAATCACATTCTCGAACTGGTTTTAACTTCTGAAGTGTGTAAATTATTTATCTCTGATTTAGCTGGACTTGTTTTAAATTTAGGTCCATTACTGTACAACAATAAAGTAACGTCCAATCACATAACTAGCTATGGAAACCCTAGTTTATTTTGTAACTTCTACTACACGTTGCAGTGATGGCAGTCAACTTCAATGGCATTAGCCATTAAGTTCTTACCCCGAGTCTCCAGGCAAAACAGGATAGGTGGCAAGCCATACAAAAAAAAATAGACTATTCATTTCCACCATCCACATAACTCTGAGTCTGGACAGGTGAATTACTCACGCTTCTGTTCTATACATCTGGAGCAGGACAGACACTTTTTAACGAGCTTTCTTTCTCTGTGGAACTCAGGTAGAGTGTACCGAGGAATCTAAAGACATGGGGAAAACCAATCCAGGCCAGGCAAGGAATCTAAAGACATGGGGAAAACCAATCCAGGGCAGGCAAATAAACTCTAGTCCCCAATTAACTGGGCAGATTTATGACTCAAGTAGGGAGATATCCTCAACTGATCAGATGTTTTGTGAAACAAAACGAGGTAAAGCATTTTCAGGAAGCTAAATCCTGACTTCTTCAACGACATTTACAAGAGAAATGAATTTTGGGGCACTGCCATGTTGGGGTGGGGATGGGGGGATGGCTGTTGTCTCTCTGCCAGCAGCATTAAAATAATGCAAGGTTTTACAGTATTCCTAGGAAGAGCAGGAGGCATCATAAGAACAGATGGAAATGCAAAACTGAGGTGACCACACATCCTCCCAACACTTCTTGCTTGGCTTGTATTTTGGAAAGCAAGGGTGAGGTACCTCAATTATTGGGGCTAAAATCCACGACTACTCCTGGACCACACTTTGCCATATTAGCTTCCTCTTAGGCAACCACCCTTCCCTTCCAATGATATACCTCCAACAGCACTATGGCAGAGGAAAACTTCAAAGGCAATTTAAAGCTTCTTTAAATTTGTTAGAAGTAGAAAACCTGCCAGAGAACCAGTTGGCCCTCTAAATGGTGAGGGAGGAAAGGGGGAAGGGGTAAAGGAGGACTTGGAAATTGCAGAGAAATTAAATGAGTTCTTTGCATCTGTCTTCACAACAGAAGACCTTGGGCAGATTCCGCTGCCAGAACATCCCCTCTTGACTAAAGAATTAAATCAAATACAGGTTAAAAGAGAAGATGTTTTAAGTCTAATTGATAAATTGAAGAGCAACAAGTCACTGGGCTCAGATGGCATCCACCCAAGGTTATTAAGGAACAGAGAAATAAAATTGCGGATCTCTTAACAGTAATATGCAACTTGTCTCTTAAACTGGCCACAGTGCCAGAGGACTGGAGAATAGAGGATGCCACACCAATTTTTTAAAAACATAAGGGAGGACCTGGGAAACTACAAGCCGGTTAGCCTTACATCTGTCCCAGGGAAGATGGTGGAAAGCCTAATCCAAGAGAAAATCTTAAAACACATATAACAGGCATGTCCAAACTTCAGCCCTCCTGATGTTTTGGACCACAACTCCCAGAATTCTAAGCTTAGATTGCCAATGACAAAGAACTGTGGGAGTTGTGGTCCAAAACATCTGGAGGGCCGAAGTTTTGACATGCCTGATAAGAACAAGCCTTGCTGAGGGAAAATCAGAATGGCTTCTATAAGGGTAAGTCTTGCCTGACAAACCTCTTAGAATTCTTTGAAAAGGTCAACAGCATATGGATTTGGGTGAACTGTGGGATACTGTCTATCTTGATTTTCAGTAGGCTTTTGACACAGTCCCTTACAAAAGGCTGCTGAGAAAATCGCAGTCAGGGGATAAGAGGGCACATCCTCCTATGGATTGATAACTGGTCAAGATCCAGGAAACAAAGAGTAGGTGTCAAGGAGTGTTCCGCTTCCCACCCTCGGCGGTGGGCTGTGAGCCGAGGGGGGGTGGCTTTTAGCTCAAGAAATATAGGAGAACGAGGGTTAAAAGGAATTGTTTATTCCATGGCATTCCAATTTACAGGTTGTAGCGGATTCTTCATGAAATGCATCAGGTCTCCTTAACCTACATTTCTCTGTCTGTAAAAACAAGGTGGTGTCTTCCCTGGCGTCCCGCGTGTGTGTTGCCGCAGGCAGACAAGAGTTAATAAAGCATGCAAATATGTGTTGGGACCCACATGCAATAGACGTCCTGACGAACCAGAGCTATTTCCTAGGCATGCAACCTAAAACCACAATTCCCACGATTCTTGAGCTTAGAGGAAAATTCCCTATTTTCACTACTGGGGCAGAACAATGGGCAATTTTCGCAATGGACAGAGGTGAAAAGCGGTGTGCCCTAGGGATCCATCCTGGGACCAGTTCTTTTCAATCTGTTCATTAATGACCTAGAGACAGGGATAAGCAGTGAGGTGGCCAAGTTTGCGGATGATATGAAACTTTTCCGGATGACACGAAACTTTTCCAGAGAAGATTTGGAAGAAATCCAGAAGGATTTCTCAAAACTGGAAGAATGGGCTGCAAAATGGCAAATGTGTTTCAATGTAGGAAAATGTAAAGTAATGCATATTGGGGCAAAAAAATTCAAACTTTATCTATCAACTCGTGGGCTCTGAGTTATCCATGACAGATCAGGAAAGAGATCTTGGTGTGTTGGTGGACAGCTCAATAAAGGTGTCTACCCAGTGTGTGGCAGTGGTGAAGAAGGTCAATTCCATGCTAGGGATTATCAAAAAGGGGATTGAAAATAAAACAGCCAACATTATAATGCCATTGTACAAAATGATAGTAAGGCCACACCTGGAGTATTGTGTACAATTCTGGTCACCGCATCTCAAAAAACACATATTGGAACTGGAAAAGGTGCAGAAGAGAGCGACTAAAATGATTACTGGTCTGGGGGACCTCCCTTATGAGGAAAGGCTAAAACATTTGGAGCTCTTTAGTTTGGAAAAAAGGCGCCTGAGTAGGGATATGATCGAGACGTACAAAATAATGCAGGGTATGAGTAAAGTGGATAGAGGGAAGCTCTTCTCCCTCTCACAAAATACCAGAACTAGGGGACATCCACTCAAATTGAGGGTTGGTCCACTGGGCACATAGAGGGAGAAGCGGCTTTTTAAAACTGTTTTTATCTCTCCCGAAGCAAGCACCGATGTCCGCCATCAGCACTTGCTGCTCCTTTGCAAAACTACAATGCTATTTCTCCATGCTCACTACAGATAAACATCTTGGAGAGTCAACATCCTCCTTTAGCTTGCATGGAAAGTGACCACCCACAAAAAGCCACCTGCAGAGGGGGCTTCGGAGGCAACGGAGTGGGCAGGACTAGGCCTCCGGTATCTTCCCCAAGCCGGCAGCTACCGTATTCACCTGAATATCAGTCGAGGGCATTTTTTTCCCAGCTGAAAATAAGGGCTGAGAAACTCGACTTAATATTTGAGTATATGTGGTACCTCTTTCTTCATATGCTCTCCGTCTGCAACTGTGTTAAATTTATAGTTTATTAAACTATAGTTTATTAAATCCCAGTGTTGCTGAACACAGGGAATGTCTGGCTTCTTTCTCCTCCAAAGAACACTATACTGGTAGGAAGCAAGATAAAAAAGATATAAAATAATCATGTTACTTGAGTGGAGGAATTATTAAAGTGAGACAAAAACAGGGTTGCCACTAAAATTGTATTTTTCATTTCCCTGACCACCATTCAAATACAACCACAAGTTAAAAATGAATAGGTTGTGTTGTATTAATGCAAGAGCTTCGTGGCGCAGTGGTTAAATGCCTGTACTGCAGGTAAAACTGTGCTCATGACCTGGGGTTCAATCCCAGGCAGCAGGCTCATGGTTGAATCAGACTTCCATCTTTCTGAGGTAGGTAAAATGAGTACTCAGTTTGCTGGGGGGGGATGTGTAGCCTCCATACTGTAATTAAAAACTGTAAACTGCCCAGAGACTACTTGAAGTGGTATGGGGCGGTAGCAGACCACTTTGCTTTTGCTTTAATGAAATGTTCCATTCTACAATTATACAAGTCTCAACTGCAAAAATACTTGTCAAAGTAAGAGATTTAGTATCAGCATCTTTCAACATTAGCTGCACCAACATCTGTTTTGCAGTTGCACCACAAATTACACCAAGATAAGAATTTCAATTCAAGTAAACTCTGAATGCTAACAAATGACATAACATTTTTGTTATTGTTTGAAAGGTACATTAAAAATTAAATAAATGTTCTATCTAAAATGGTTTCTCTGAAGCCACTTTACAAAACTTACTTTTGAAATTGCAGTAATAATCAAACTAGAAGTCACATATTTTAAATACAATTTCCCTGACTTTACACCAATTCCCCTGACTTTCCTTGACCAATTTCCATTTTTCTGACTTTCCAGAAGGTGGCAACCCTGAAAAAAAGGTCAAAAGAAAAAGAAATGACCTCCAAAATCAGCTGCCCTGATTTCCAAATGAAGTAAGGTAAAAGGTAAAAGGTAAAGATTCCCCCTGCACATGCGTGCTAGTCATGTCCGACTCTAGGGGCAGTGCTCATCTCCATATTCAAGCCGAAGAGCCAGTGTTGTACAAGTCCACTGCCATGTGGCTGGCATGGCTGCACAGAACACTTTTACCTTCCCACTTTTTACCGTGGTACCTGATTATCTACTTACATTTACATGCTTTCAAACTGCTAGTTTGGCAGGAGCTGGGGTTAACATTGGGAGCTCACTTCACTGCGTGGCACCCGGGATTCGAATCACCGAGCTGCCGACTTTGCAACTGACTGTTTCAGCGCTCTAGTCAGCTACCCTAATTTCCAAATGAAGTGCCATCTTTTAGAAAGGAAGGGGGCAAGAAAAAAAGACCAGTTGTAGCTTGGGGGAAGAGGGACTACAATGAGTTTCAACAATCCGCACCCTTCTCACAACACATTATTCATTTTAGGTTAAAGCTGCACTTTATCAGAACAAGAAAAGCAAAATTTCACTTCCTTCTTAAAAAGCTGTGAAGTCATACCAAATGATTGTTCCATTATTTCATTCTGTGTTAGTTATTTCTAATGAAGAGAGAGAACAATACAGATGCTTTTGTTATGTTCTTGCATACATTATAAAGAACCAATTCCTCCCTCTTCCCTTTTTTCTGTTATTAGAGGAGGAATGAGTGTAATTTAGCTCAACCAATCCTATTTCCTCTAATGTAAAGTTCACATTATTGAACCTGGATGAAATTTAATATACACTGCAGGTCTTGAATCTCTTGTCATAACTGAAGATTTTTGTTTCTTTTAAAAGAAGCAAATGTTTCTTTTAAAAGAAGCCAAGGCAGAGTGCAGATACTTCAAATTGCAACTTAACAGAAGTTGTGTTGACAAACTTCCCATTCATCCCTGAACTGTATTAGTAAAGCTTTTACAACACATTGGCAAAACATGCCTGCCCACTGGCTCACTCTGACTTGCGCCCAGTGGCTACATCTACCAAACTTCATTATGAAAGGGGTTAACTTCCACAGATTGGCACATTTCTTATCAAAGACATGACACTGTGATAGCCAAAAGAAGCCCTCTGTTCCCCTTCACAGTATTCTTCTCACTACCCTTGGTTTCTACTGTGCAATACTGCTCTAACAATCACCCTGGCTAATTCGCTCTTTGAGAAACAGTTTTGTAAATTCTTTGGGCCACTGTGTCAAGAGGTAGGACTTTAAGGGAGGCCATTAGGTCATCCAAAGAAAGAAGGCATGAAGTGCTAGCCTGTCAGTGGCCCTTCAGTTAATGAATTACAAAGAAATGCCCCTTCCATATTGCCTCAATGCTCACAGTCTTTGGGAAGAGACAGGAAACAAAAGGAAGGGGCTTTATGCAACCTGAGACATCCATAGCTGTTTCAGCCTCCCCTCCCCCTCACAGGGCCAACTTCCCTATGGGAAAGAGCTTGAGTCAGCCATTATGTTTCCATCTTCTGACACTGCCTGAGGTTATGAGGTTAAAAATACATTTAACTGTACATTGTCAAGGATTGTAGACCTAATATGAAGGTCAGGAATAAATGACAACAAATAAATAACAAAAACAACAACAGTCCAGAAAATAAATTGTGTTAATAATCTGCTATCAAGGCCAAACTTCGTTAGAGCTCAGCAGTTTCTGCAGATGGTGCAGCTGCCACTCAAAAACCATCACCATCACCCATTTTTAAGAAAAGAGAGACTTCCATGGGGCAAGAGCTCTGTGGAGCTTGCCCAGTTAGACTGGGCAATAACACCAGGAAATCCTCTCACAACATTTCCCACTAAGAACATTAAAACAAGATGGCAACAGGTTTGTCTTTAATACACTGACTCGAAATAGCTGTGTCTACCCTGCCCTAGGAGAGTTTCAACTTGTCCAGGCAGGCATAGGTAGCTTGAAAAAAACATTCTATGTTGCATTTTTAAAGATGGAAAATAGGAAAGAACTCTCATAGCGCCAGCTTAAAAGCAGGATGAGCAATACCTACGAACCTCAGAGATGTTCTCACAATCCAACCTGCAGTATTTCAAATTTCTAATAAAATGACTGACAGGCAGAGGTTTGAAAACAGCATGAAATTTTTTTTGTTTGTTTATCAAAATGGGCTGTGAGTTTTTAAAGGTTAAGGAACGCTGCTTTAGTAATTTAGCCCACACGGGGGAATATGTGGAAAGGAAGGTATAATACTTCATCAGTCTCCTTATCAGGTCCTGTGGTTGTATGTCCTGCATGCCTGCTGTGTTCATTAGGCATTTAGATATATTGATGGCTGCAGTCTGCCTGCCTTCAGAAAGCCAGCTTTGAGTCAGAACTCTGTTGCCCTTAGAAACATACCTATGCTTGAAATATTCTACAGAATTAATATAGGCCCTGCAGGAGACACAAGATATGTGGTCAAACACAAATGAGACGGAAAGTTCAGAACTGGCATGCTGACCAGATGAGACCGATCTGTGCTTTAGGACACTGGGCAGGTAATACATACGGGGTGGGGGTGGGGGTGGAATGGAACTACACAGGACATTGTCCAACTATGTGGTTTGCTATACAAAATCCATTAAATGATGGTGGCCCACATGGTCAGATTTGAAAAATTATATACATTCATGAAGGCTAAACCCCCATCAATGAATGAATGAATGAATGAATGAATGAATGAATGAATGAATGAATGAATGAATGTGGCAATCATCAGGGAGGTCCTGCTCTCGTTGACATGCTTTTCACAGGTTCATTTGGTGAAAACAAGAGGGGGATTTTCGGTGGTTGCTCCAACAGTGAAATGCCCATCCACGCGAGGTACAAATGAGATTTGTTCCTTCCCCTTTGTAGGCAAATATATATATTTGGTGTTTAAATCTGCATATTTTATAGGATGGCTGTTGGTACTAGGCTGTAATATTAATATATGTTTCAATGGGTTTTAATTCTTTGTTTAATTGTTTTAATGGTTTATTATATTTTGTGTGGTTGTTTTTAAAAGCGGCAAATGGCCTTGTGTCCCTTTTATAAAGAGAAAAGGCAACAGTTAAATAAATCAAGCTAGCTAGCTAGCTCTTCTGAAGTAGGAGCTCCAATGGCAATGTACTAACACCAGAATCTGAGGCAGTAGGCGTTCCAGCATTTCTTGATAGGAAACAGAAATAGGAGAGTTGTGGCATTCACCCATTCCCTGACTCAAGTGCCTAACCAGGAGGGGGATAAAGGGTTAACACCATGTACCAAATAAGGAGTGTGGAGGCAGAGCCCAAGCACATAAAAGGCTCAACCTGAGGAATTTCAGTGAGACAGGGAACATCCATATAGTGGGACAGAGAACATTCATCTAGTGAGAGAGGACTGAGTTAGTCTGTGAGAGGTTTGAAGTAAAAGACAGAACTTCAGTATTACTGCTTTGAGTAGTTTTACGTCTTTGTACACCAGTGAACTTGAATCAGGGTGAGGGTGGTATATGACCCATGTTCCTTTGTTTAAAGAAGAGGGGTGACTTAAGAAGCAGCTTTTTACAACTACCCTTCCTGCCTCTTAACAAGACTTCTGCCCTGGCTGCAACATCATCTACTGTAGCCATGGATTTTAAGAACATCTAAAAGTTACATCCTGGTAAAGCACATCTTTTACTATGTCTGAACTTCTGGAACCTGCTTTGAAGAAGAGTTATTTAAACTCGAAAGCTTGCAATGTTCCCTGGTTGTTGTTGTTTTTTAATAGTGGCCTATAAAGGTATCACCTGTAACCTATTTTTTGTAATTGTGTTTTGTGATGGCCATGCGGCTCAACCCCCTTTTTGCTTTGATGGACTCTTTGTATTCAATAAACTTTATTTTATTTGGTTCCACGTTGCACTTCAACTGAGACTCGTTTATTTTAAACTGGGATACCCTGGATGGTGGCAGCAAAGCAAAATAGGTAGCGAGTGCAGGTCAATGGTCTGTGAAATGACTAGGGGCTCTTCATGGTAGTCGCTACAACTACATTCATGTGTGACTTGTAGGAATCCCTTAAAGCATCTTTTTGGCCACTGCAGGAACAGACTGCTCACAATCCTTTCACTAGTTTTTCCCAGCAGACAGCTGGGGAAGGGCAAATATAGCATGTTCAGAGTGAAGCTGAACAGGCTTCGTTTGTGGCTAAAGAGATTGCAGTAGCGTGACAGGGCATTGATGGCATCAGTGGCCACCTACATCATTCACACCCTCTCATCTTTGTCTCATTCATCTATGTTAATTGCAAGTCGGGTAAGAGGATTTAGATTTTTAATCCTAATGAAAAAGTGAGTATTCTCACTGTCTCACTTATATTTTATTTTCTTCATAAACTAATCTGGTATAATTCCTCATCAGATTCATTGGGATGTACATTATTCTTTCCTTAACACATAGCAAACTTATTATATCATACCAGTGTTTTGGCTGGTACATAAACTTTCTCATACAAACAGAAATGGCAAGATTGATTGGTGTGTTTGCTGTTCTCCTCAGTATATGCTTTCTCAACACAATATCGGGGGAAAAGGAATTCTAAAGCTCCCTAAAATTAATTACTTTCAGCCCCAAACCAATCAAACAGCTCTTGTTTTCCCCCCACCCCAGTCCCTATTTTACCCCCAAAGTAAGTGAAATCACGCCATTTGTAGTGGTGAATTACAGTTAACAAACTGCTGGCCACATTCCTTGTCTTGCACCTGGCTGCACACCTCAGATGTGATCACAAACACTACCAACACCCTTTCCTGCCAGTTATGTCCTCCCCTTAGAATTATCATGGTCCCCTTCTGCTGAATGAGGGGACAGACTCTTTTCTTCAGTGGTAGGTAGGTAATAGTTTATTGCTAAATACCATTGGTCGTCGCAATCTTATATATATATATATATATATATATATATATATATATATATACATCCGCAACAAATATATATATATAAACATTTAAAAATACATCCGCAACAAATATAATTAAAACATTTAACATTTACAATGCAATATAATTCTTCAGTGGGTAACCAAAACTCAGGAACAGAAAAACTGGGAAGGAGACAAGGAATCCACTGCATTTGATAAAACAAGGAGAAATTCAATCTTATTCCGCGTCAACAGGCACATTATCAAATTCTAAGCCCTATGGAGAGGAAAATTAAGCGTCTGGCATCAAAGCCACTGTAGCCTACACTCAGTTGCTGTGCCTCTGTGTCACTAATTTCCTTTTATTGGAGAAACCGCCAAGATCTCTTCAGCACTGACCTGGGGGATTTTAAAACCCATGACTTAACGGGAAAGCATCAATCAGTCCAGTCCATCCTGAAAGATATAATTGCTGTAATGTTAGTAGGACGACAAGCAGGGAAGTGCTACAAATGATCCTCTCGCAGGCTTTCCCGGTAACTTTCCATTTCCCTTTGATCAACACGGTTGCTCACAGTCTGACTGTCACATGGACTGCTGTAATCAATCCATGCCTGTCTCGAGAGATGCTGCTATTATAGCAACATCCAGCAAATCCACCTTACGTCTTCTACATATCACAGAGCTTCCTTCTCTTGTCCTCACATTCTGCAGCCAGAAACCAACTCCAGAAGATTGCCAGCCCTCTGCAAAAAAAAATTCAGGATAGGTGACCAACTCCTCTGGCAAGAAATGCTTGCCAGAAAACCACAATCAGGAATGCACCCAGTATACCCCTCCAGTTCCTTTTCCCCATCAAAGCAAAAGTGTTCTGCTTACATACCACCCCATACCACTTCAAGTAATCTCTGGGCGGTTTACAGATTTAATTCCAGTATACAGGCTACACATTGCCCCCCCCCCCCAGCAAGCTGGGCACTCATTTTACCAACCTTGGAAGGATGGAAGGCTGAGTCAACCATGAGCTTGCAACCCCAGGTTGTGAGCACAGTTTTAGCTGCAGTACAGGCATTTAACCACTGCGCCACAGGGCTTCCATTCTAGCTGACGTGAGGATGACAGACTCCCGCCATGTCTAGCAACAGTGAACAGTCGTATCCTCCATGAATTTGTCCAATCCTGCTTTAACATTATCCAGTCTGGTAGCCATCTCTGCAACTTCTTAGGGAACGGTAGAAGCAGGAAAATGTCACTATGCATTTTGAAATGAAACAGGGCAACAATTTAGAATTGTTCAAAACAGGGTGTGTTGTCATGCACCAAACTACATGGGACATTCCTACCACCAACAGCCACACAGCTGTCCCTAGATCAGTGGTTCTCAACCTGTGGGTCCCCAGATGTTCCTGGACTGCAAATCCGAGAAGCCTCTACCATTTGCTGTGTCAGCTCCCCAGTCCCAGGGGTTTCTGGGAGCTGCAGTCCAGGAACATCTGGAGCTCACAGGTTGAGAACCACTGCCATGGGATGTTCCCTCCCACCCAGAAAGCTCCACAGCACAAAAGATGCTGACTTGCAACTCTTCAGCCAGAGGAGACTGCATTTGCTTCATTCTGACTTCAATCTAGTAGGCCCTGTGCAACCAAAGGGGGGGTCAAATTAGCCCCTTTTTACTCACTCCAGGGTTTGACTGCTGTCAAAATGAAACTTATTTAATTATTAGAACTTCTTAGCCTCACACGGAGCTATCCAGGGTGCTACTTGCTTTTGCCCGATGCAAACTCCTTAGAATCCGTCTCCATCAATTTGGCATTACCGCTTTAGCTCAAAAGGCATGACAATTTATCCACTGGAATTTGAGCTCTGCTCTGCTGGACTTCACCTTCTTCAGGCTGACTCCTGACTCCTTCTATGGGTGCTGTGCTAACCCCTGCTGAGTCTAGCCTTCCATATGACTGAGAGCACCAGCTGGGAAAGAGAAAAAAAAAACACGCCAGGCCATCCAAAGAGACCTCTCTGGTCCCTGCAAGTTACTGACAGAGCCCAAATGTTAGACACTTCCCCCCCCCCCCTCCAGCTAAGTTGCTGATGGACTTAGAAGCCTGATAGAAAAGATGCCTCCTAGGACATTTCCTCAAAAACATTATACGATCTGAAGAGAAACCAGAATATAACTGCTTTATGGAATACCTATTTGGATTAGTGCTCTTAACTCAGGGATAGAAAAGGTACAATCTACCTTTTTACGCCGAATCCTAGGTGTTCCCAGCTGTGTAGGCCTGGCAGCTTTATATTTAGAAATAGGCTTTGAGCGTGTTGAGACGAGAGCGTGGATACAGACATTAAAATACTGGTTGAGAATCCACTTTCAGGCAGAACAACTGGGATATATTTACTATTTGCTATCCGACTCATATATTAGTAAGTGGTTGCGTATAATCCAAGGCAAAATTAAATGCCCCTTGATTCCATCTTATTACTAGGACAACAACAGGCCTTGCACGCTCTTAGTCAGCGACTTCATGATATAGAAAGACAAGAACTGTCCTCGATGACGAATAGAACTTGTTCACCACAGGCATATGGCATTATCCCAGTGTATCGAACACCTGCATCATACTTATCCACACTCAGAACTCCCCAAGCTTGCAGAGCATTCAACCTCGCAAGATTTAATGTTCTCCCCTCTGCCTTACTTCAGGGCAGGTTCCAGAGAATCCCCCGACAAGAACGACTTTATCCGTGTGGAGCTGGGGTCCCAGAGTTCCTGTCACATGTCCTCCTACACTGCAACTTCTATGAGAAAATCAGGAGGGATCTGATTTATCCCTTGATCCATAGACTGCAAGGGAACTCAGATAAGTGGTTGGTTGCATATTGTCTAGTGGACCAGAACTCTCACATAACAACTCAGGTTGCTAAAAAAAAAAAATAGCTGCAATCCATAGGAGGGCCATGTTGATGGCAGAAGGCTGACCTATATGTACCTTTTGGGAGGTTGTAGTTTCTGTGCTGACATTTATGTTTTGTACTATCGCTGTTCCTGTTCTTTGTCCTGTTGTTTTACTGAATTGGGTCATATGACCGTAATAAACGAAACTGAACTGAAAAACATTAAAATAATATTAAAATGTATTTCCTGTTGGCCACTGAAAGGTGTAAATGGCTTTTCATCTCCCTTCCCATTTTTTTATGAACTGGAAATTTGGGAACGAGTGTCACAGGAGCCCACATGGCTTTCCAAGATGAATGGGCCTCTGGAGAGAGCCCATCCCCTGTGATAGTGAAATAAGTGTTCTATTTCAACATTGATTGCAGAATGCCAGCTCTAGCATACATGAGGCAGGTGTTTACAATGCCACAAGAACAGAAATTCAATCTGAGCCAACTGTTTTTCTCTCCAAGCACAGAGTGGATTGTTTTAAAGCCCTTATCCATGTAAATGTGCTTTAAAACTTTGCACTGAGCAAGTTCTGGGGTATTTTCTGACCTCAGGAAAATTCCAATGTATTGAAAGTTAGCAGCAAGGTTAAGGTTACTGCTAAGATTAGATTTAGAATTTTAGGCCAGGCAAATACTTATTCCCTGTGTCCAGGGGTACATCATTTCTGCTTCTTGACATCACAGTTCACCTTTTTTGAAGAAAAGAGTACACTGGAGTGTCTATCTATCTATCTATCTATCTATCTATCTATCTATCTATCTATCTATCTATCTATCATCTTCCTAGTGTATTACACTGGATGGAGCAAAAACGTGCTATATTAAAAAAAATAGAAATGTTAGGGCAACTTTTGATCCAGTCAATCTCAGGGGCATTTTTTTTACAACTCTTCAGGTGTATGTTGCACAAGGTCTACACTGAAGGCTTGTGTAGATTCAGCAACAAAATGTGACTCTGAGGTCCAGTCTGAGCATAGGAGGGCTTCAACTCCAGTATCCCATAAATCAGAAAGCTTTTAAGGAATGGATCCAAATGCATCTAAGTTTTGACTTGTATACAGCACATTTTGAAAGAATTGACTCATTGACAATTTGCCCATTTTCTTTTCTGCTCTGCTCAACAAGAGATATGCAGCAGCTTGTTTTTAGAAGCATATCCGTTCATTTCTATATTAATGAGTGTTGAAGCTATCTTATCACATTCTGTCTGCTCTCTGGACTCCCAGATGGTTTTTAAAAACATGGCTTATTTATTCATCAGCCAGGAGCCCTTGTGCAGATAAGTGAAAACTATTACACGCTTACAAATGAAACATTCACCGCATGGAGTCTTGGTGCCAGCACAGGATTTATCCAAACCCACCCTTCTGACACGCAGAACAAGGACTAGTTGGAGAAGCCTCTAATGAAAAGAAAGGATAATCTGTGTTATTACTGAAAGAAAAATACCATTTGCCACACCAGGGGGGGGGGGGGAGACTTATCAAAGGAAAGGCACAGTGCTACTTTTAAATTAGTGTAGTCTTTTGTTTATGCACTAATGATTTGTTGTATTCCTATCCTGCCATTCCTCCAGTGGTGTTCAACAGTGGTTACTAACCTTGGGTTGCCAATGTATTCTAGGACTGGAATTCCAAGAAGCTTTCACCAGCCAGCTGTGCTGCCCAGGGTTTCTGGGAATTGCAGTCAAAGAACACCTGCGTCACCCAAGGCTGGGAGCCACTGGTATACACAGCTCTCCTTCTCCCCACTTCATCATCACAAAAGCTCTGGCAGGCAGGCTCTGCTGCCACAGTATGCCTTGCCATGAGCTTCATGCATGAGTAGGGATTAGAAAAGAGACATGAAGGTTTGCTAGGCTGAAGGTGTGGGGAAGGTTGTGTGTGTGTGTGTGTTGTGTCGTTACAGTCGTCACCGACTCTTTGTGACTCCATGTCCACGGAGTTTTCTTGGCAGGAATACTGGAGTGGTATGCCAGTTCCTACTCCAGGTGCATACAGCACCTTGTATTCCCTGGTGGTCGCCCATTCAAGTACTAACCAGGGCCGACCCTGCTTAGCTTCCAAAATTAGGCGAGATCGGATGTGCTTAGGGCATACAGGCAGCTGTGGGGAAGGTTAGGGTTAGTTAAATGTTAATAAGCTCAAAAACCCCATTCAGTTACATTTCAGTTCAGTTACCAGAACCTTACCAGAAAGCAGCATCAAAAAAGCCCTCAATGATCTGGCTGATTTTACTTCAAGGGAGAACACATAAGACTGCTGGACTGGATAGGCTGTGGCTTGTTCCAGCAAGGCTGTTCTTATATTCTCTCCTCCTCCATACTTTGTCCTTACAACAACCCTATGAGTCATGTGAGACTGAGGGAAAGAAGAGTTGGCCGTTAATGAGTTTCATAGTTCAGTGGGGGTATGAAGCTAGAGTCCAGGACAGCATCAGTCTAATTGCTGCTCCATATTGCTTGCCTCCGCATCACCCACTGGGCTGTCACTCTGTCACAGAGGATCCTGCTACTTTTTCCCATCTATCATGAGAGTCAGATACTGAGAAGCCTTAACATTTAGAGGAAAAAATCTGACAATTATAACTAACCTAGACTCTGAAGAGCCAATTCTTTACAAAATAAAAACCCAGATACTGTACCACACAGTGGTACAAATACAGTATTGACGCCTAAAGCTTCAAAAGCTGGAAAGGATATGCAAATACACCTTTACACAAGGCAAAGGAAAATAAACAGAGATATGTTCTCTGTTGCTTCCATTAAGTCATCCAAGTGGTGCTATGATATATAACAGCCATTTTAGTATCAAAACAATTTTTTTGCAATCAAATGTATAAAACAAAAATTGGCTTATGGATGCAATTATCAAATCTTACAGAGAATAGGCTCTAGGCATTGAATCCCTCAAAACTCTATAGAAGTCATGCTCATTAAAATTAAAGACTAACAGACAGTAAACCTATAAAATAATGCGAGTCAATAAAACATAACTACAAGAGCAGTTTTCAACCTAAATTGGTGAAAATCTGTTTTTTTTATTAAAAAAACTATTTTTCTTCTCCTGATAGTTCCATGGAGGGGGTATGATCTGAAAAACAATTAGGATGCAATCCCAACAAGGATTCTTTAGATACAGCAGCTGGAATCTACTGGTGTTCAAGCAACATCTGTATATCCTCCTTTGGCTAGTTGTTGCTAACTAAAAAGGTGCCTAGGTGCATCTTGGTAGTGAAGTGCATCACAAGCCATGTCCAAAGACATGGTCTAGTGCAGTGGTGGAGAACCTTTGGCACTCCAGATGTTTTGGACAACTCCCAGAATTCCAAGCCTGTATTGCCAATGACAAAGGGCTGTGGGAGTTGTGGTCCAAAACTTCTGGAGTGCTGAAGGTTCGCCACCACTGGTCCAGTATCTCATCAATTGGCCACAATTAGCTGTGGCAAATTATACAAGCTATATACAGTATGAAAACCAATGGGATTCTGGCCAGAGGGACTTAATGATCAGTGGCGCTTTTCTTGTTCTTTTTGTTCTTGTTCTTGTTCTTAGTGCACTACAATTATTAGAATACTGGTGGTTTCAGCCAAATACAACATGGCACTGTCCCTGTTCGTTAGGCCTTGCAGAACATGCTTCTCAAAAAATAAAAAAATAAAAACACCCTACTGCTCTCCTAATGCTTTGCTGTTCCCATAAAGCTTAGAAAGCTATACACATGCCCCTGCTTTAATGTATGGCTGTAGTGAGAGCCTAGGCAAGGAACAGGTAAGAATCAAGAAACTCCACTGAGAGTTTGGGCCTTTTTGAGGGGGGGTTGAAACTGCCAGAATTCTAGCCAGGGAATTCCTGCTGAGTTCTGGTAGGCATAAGTTAAAAATAATAATAATCACCAAACCCCATGATTAATCATCAGTATTGATTTATATATGGACAGCACTACAATAGAGCCAACAGGATTCAAACTCGGCAGTTGGGGAGGCCTTTTTCCATACCACATGCAAAAGATTTGCACCTAAAACTTGTACAGATCCTTCTACAATAGAGCAAAAACATAGGATTGCATCTGATTCTGTCTGATTCTTCTCTAGATTAAAGAAGAATTACTGTAACAACTCTCTCCCTTCATGCACACAACCTGTTATTTGTTTTGCACACATCTGTCTCTCTGTCTCTGTCTCTGTTTCTCTCTCTCTCTCTCTCTCTCTCTCTCTCTCTCTCTCACACACACACACACACACATCAACATAGCCATACAGTTTAAGAACTCCAATCTATCTGCATCCCAGAAATACAAGTATCACTTGCTTTTCTTCTGGCACTATGCACCTTTTCAAGAACAACTGTTTCACATATTCGCATGATTAAATGTAAGCTGGTTTTATTTTGTTGTTTCTGGTTTGCTTTGTCTCTTGCTTTTGTTTTCTATATGTTGTCAGCTGCCCAGAATGACCTTGTTGCCCAAAAAGCGGTATAGAAGGATCATAAATAAATATATATTCCAGCAATAAATTACAGAACAGCTTGAGGAGTTAAAATTTATGTCGAGAGTTGAAATTAATATTGAGAGGAATTTTTTGAGTAAACCCTCTTAACCATGAAATCAGCAGCTTGTTAACATTTAAAGCAAGCCTCCCTCGAGTGTATGCGAGTAGCAACAGATTTCCCAAACTGGAAACCCAACACTAAGCAGAGAGCAAACACAATGTTCACTTCAAATTTACAGGAGTGGGTAGACTCTTGAGAGCCAGACTCTATTTTTTGTGAAACTGTGTATGTTCAAAAGCCATAGAAGAAGTGAGGAGAACATGAATAACAATAGCCTGCCAGGCAACCTGAAATATATCTAGATTCATGCAGAGATAAATCTAATAAAGGCTGCCCTTTATACTGCCACCATAATACTGTTACACACTGTGAAGACTGGGGTTTTTATATTATGCCCTTTTATTTTATTTTCCTCTCCTTTCCTTGCTACACGTTGCAGTCTGAAAAAAAATTACAGTGGTACGTTGTATAAAGGAATTCATTTGTTCCAAATGAAATTATGTGAAGCAAATTTTCCTTTATACAAATTTCCCATAGGACTGGACTGAAAACGGAGTAATCCCCAATCGCAACCATTTTTATGTTGTACAGATTCGCCCCATAGATGATTCTGTTAAGCAAATTTCCCCTATCTCCGGAATATTTTATGTTGTACAGATTTTATGTTAGACAAACAGTTTGTTATATGAGGGTCCACTGTATGAAGGATTCAAAACTGCAATAATAACCTCGTAGCATCCTAGTAGCTTGATGAAAAATAAATCAAAGAAAATCTATATAAATCAAAGAAAGAAAGAAAGAAAGAAAGAAAGAAAGAAAGAAAGAAAGAAAGAAAGAAAGAAAGAAAGAAAGAAAGAAAGAAAGAAAGAAAGCTTGTTGTTGGTACCCACCTCTTGTAGGTTTTGGATTTGTTCCTCACACTGATAGAAGCCCTACTCAATCATTACCTTCCTGACTGTTATCAACACACTTAGAGAACAATTAGTAGCCCCCTCCCTCCCTTGTCCCATCCTCTGTATTGAGAGTGATGATGTGTCTGTAGAAGATAAACCGTATAAGCTGTTCACATGAACAGGACCCCTGCTCCTCTTCAGATGCATCACTTTCCACAATGGAACTTAGGGTAGAGCGGTTCACTCTACCCTGAGGTAACAGCTGATTAGGCCTATTGTTACACACCAGTTTCTCAAAACACAAAAGGCAAAAGCACAAGCTGGAGTGCTGTCACTTACTGATGCCATTTGTCTGTTTTTAATACTTCCTGTTTATTGGAAACCACCATGAGAGCCCTGCTTGGTAGAAAAGTGATAAACAAATGCTCTGAAGAAAGAAAGATAGGAATATGAGGGCAACTTCAAGCAGGACCTGAATACAATTTCACCGTCACCCTCCTACACACACACACACACACACACACACACACACACACACACACACACACACACACACACACACACACACACACACACACCAGCAGCAGCAGCAAACTGGAAAATGACATTAAAAAAACAAAAAAAATTATTTATTTATTTATTTATTTTTATTTTTATACCCCGCCAGATTTTCCCAAAGGAACTCAAGGCGGTTAACAGATATAAAAGTTCCATAGTACAAAATACAAAAAAGTATATATTTTCTGATTGGGGGGTGAAGCAAAGAGGAAAGGACAAAAAATGGACTCGACCACAGGTAACTTAAGAGGCCAGGAGTTACCCACAACTGTCCTAGAGCACAAGTGGGAAACGGTCAGTCTGTGGGCCCAAAATGGTTGCCATGCTGCAGCCCTAGGTCCTCCCACACTACCCATACTCTCAATTTTTTAAAAAAAAATCCTCAGAAATTCCTCTTGTGATCTCCAGGAGATGGGGAGCCAATACTGCCTTGAAATATGAGGGACTAGTCATCCAACAAATGATCCCTGGAAATAAGATCAAGAAATCATCTGGAAAATACTACCAGTTGTTCTCTCCTGACCAACTCCTTAACTACAACACCCCACCAACTCAAAGCAGCACAGACAACACACAACTACAGGGCATCTCATGTGGAAAAACTACATACTGTATTCTTCTAGGTCAGTGTTCTGCCTGCTGGCTGGAATCTAAGCAATTGTTTATTATATTATTTTGTTAAACTTTTATACCAGAATTATAGTAGATGTTACACGTTGCACATCCATCTGTGAGAACATGAAAAGACATACCAAAATATTAAGATGAATGATAAAACAGGGTTCAAGTACAGCTGAATATAAAGTTTGACACTGCTTGAGGACAAAAAAAACAATGGAGCACAGGAGTTAATGTCAGTTAAAGAGTCTACACAGAATTTTAGAGCCTCTCAGAAATAAAAATGGCCACATGAAAAATGTGTGTAAAATATCCAGATATGCTACCAAAGACCATTTTTATTTATTTATCTAAGAGCGATCACAATCATTTTCCTCTCACTGTTCTTTTTACTGTAATGGTTATTTTCCTGTTGTGACATATAGCAGCTTAAAGCAAGGAGGAAAATCAGCTGTCACTTTCAAGAAGTATAATAAGAAATATTGTATTGTAATGTAATGTATTGTATTTATTGTATTTATATGTTTTTATTGTTCTAATTTTATTGCAATTTTGATGTTTTAATTGTTTATTTTGATTGTGAGCTGCCCAGAGACCTTTGGGTAGTGGGCGGCATACAAGCTATATAAATAAATCAAATAAATAAATAAACCACCAACAAGCAAAAACAACCACATATTTTAACCTTTACGCATCTTCCCATTATTTATTCAGAATATTTTGATTAGAGCCCTACTGGTGATATATAGTACTACGGTAGTACATGATGAGGGAAACAATCAGTGATTCATTATTCAATTGATGCTACTACATTTATGCTGGAATATATAATCACTAAGGCCTAGATGCCCTAAGCACATCCAATCTCGCCTGATTTCGGAAGCTAAGCAGGGTCGGCGCTGGTTAGTACTTGGATGGGAGACCACCAGGGAATACCAGGTGCTGTAGGCGCCTGAAGTAGGAACTGGCAAAACCACTCCAGTACTCCTGCCAAGAAAACTCCATGGACATGGAGTCACGAAGAGTCGGTCACGACTGTAACGACATGACACACACACACACACACACACACACACACACACATATAATCACTAGGATTCTGGCCGAAATATTACTGATATTTATTTTAACAAACCTTCCTTTCAAACATTCTATCAGCAATAATAAACAATAAGGGGAATGATAGAAATTATGATACATTAACTTTAAAAATTCTAAAGAGGAAATGCATAGACAATAGTCCAAAAACATTTTGTATTTTGGAATTACAGTAGGACCCCCGTATCCACTGATTCATTATCCACTGATTCAGTTATCTACGGTTGGCAGGGGGGAAATAAATAAATAATTCAGCAGCCGCAAAGCAAGCTACTGTCACAAAGAGCAGCTATAAAGCAAGCTACTGTCATAAAAGAGCAGGCATAAAGCAAGCAACTGTCACAAACAGCAGCTGTTAAGGAAGCTACTGTTGCAAAACAGCAGCTGTAAAGCAAGTTACTATCACAAAACAGCAGTTTTGGAGAACATTTTGGCATTCTCTCTTATCCACGGTTTTCATTATTCACGGGAAGGCTTGGAACCAATCCCCAGAGGATACTGGGGTCCTACTAAATAACAGAGATATGCAAATTCCAGAAAAAATGGAGATACAAAAATGGAGATAGTGCTTTTGGATAGTTCATCTATTAGATTGGGTTGCAACCCCCTTTAATAAACAGTTGTTTGTTTTTTTACCTTTGAATAACAGCTCTCTCTGGCAGAGAGAATCTTACTGTAACTTTATAGCTACTTCTGCAAAAATTTCTTGACAGACTCCCATCTGAGAACTCCCTATCTAGACTATGACAATGTAGTACATGCAGGTCTGCCCTTGAAGACTGATTGGAAAATTAAACTGGGACAAAATACAGCAGATTACTAGTCAACAACAAAGAGATCAAGGGGGTCTTGAAGACCAATAACCAAACAGCAGCCTTAACTACCCAGGTTTCCATTTTATTTCTGAGTACAGTGGTACCTTGTATAAAGGAATTAATTCATTCCAAATGAAATTATGTTAAGCAAATTTCCTTTATACAAATTTCCCATAGGAATGCATTGAAAACAGTGTAATCCCTAATTACGACCATTTTTATGTTGTACGGATTCACCCTATAGGCGATTCTGTTAAGCAAATTTCCCCTATCTCTGGAATTTTTATGTTGTACAGATTTTATGTTATACAAACCATTTGTTATACAAGGGTCCACTGTATAGCCTAAGGTCCCAGCTGATGCCTTTCTTGTATCTTCTTAAATAATGTGAATCCTGTGAAGGACCAGCCTGTCCTACATATAGTTTTTCAGAGTCCACCTGACTTTGGAGGCAAGATGGATGGTGATCAATGGTACCCTGGTCCTGGAATTTTCTTCCCAATAAACTGATTGGAAGTTTGATTTCTTCAAGTCAAATGAAGACTTTCTGGTTTCCCGGGTGGTCAATGCCACTATCTGCTTCGTTTACTAATTAATCTAATTTGTGCGATTGTCTACTTTAATAGATTTACACATCCACCTAGTATACGGAAGAGCGCTGGACAGTGGGGATCCGCAGTCGCAGCATTGTATAAACTAAGTAACAATATGAAACGGCGGATGAAGTCTGAATCAAGCACCTTTTCATATAGGAAGGCTGGAGTGGTTAGGATCTCCCTGCAGAATGGTTCCGGTTGCATATATAACATCCCCACCTCCTCGAAAAGATCAAGGGATTTTTTCCACCCCCGTGCTCCCTATCAAATCCCTGGTGGTGTTCTTGAGAAGAGCTTCATTACTCGTCGTCAGTGCCTGCTGACGATGCCTTTTGCTTTCTTCAAACGGAAAGCTTCAAAGCATTACCGCAGCTGGAAGCCCTACTCGCAGTAACACGGCTGGATCGAACGCATTTGGAAATCAATCGTAATAAATAAATAAATAAATAAATAAATAAATAAATAAATAAAAATAAAAGGAAGAATTTGCGGGGGGAGGGAAATCTTAGGTGAAACATCTGGCGAGATGCGAAAGAAGCGAAAAATCCGTAACTAAAACTGACGGGATCCGCCGAAGACTAAACAGATGCTCTGCAGATCCTCCAACTGATCCCACCACTCCTGGAGTTTGCAACTCCCTGGAGTTTGCAATACAAGCATGCAAAGAGAGCGGCGCCCCGGGGCGACTCCCAGTCTCCTTTGCCAACACTTACCAGTCCTCTTCTCAGTTGACTTGCCCAGCGCGTGCGTGTGCGTCTGCGGGCGCGCGCCCCGACCGTCTTTTCCTCGCCACCGCCTCCGGGCCAAAGACCGCTGAGTGGATTTCATTCATCATAAGCCACGGTCCGCGCCGCAATGAAGCACCCCCACCCCCGAGGCTCCGCCCCCGCCTTGGCCAACCTCGTGAATGAAGCCCTCGCAGCTCCTCCCTCTTGGCGAGGGCTCTTCGGTCACGTGACACCGCGGGTGCGGGAGTCTCCGGAGCCGGGAAGAGGCGGGGAAATGGCGCTTTTGGTGGCGGGGACGGTGTTTAAATTCCCTAACAATAGGCGGTCTGCGACACCTGCCCGATGCGTAGTGGGGTTTGCCACTTCAGAATGCTCCTGAAGGTTATAATGCAGGTTTTAAAGTGTGTGTGTGGGGGGGGGGGGGGGCAATCTGCAGAGAAAACTGGCTCCTCGGATAGTTAGTCTCAGGGTGGAAAAAAAGAGCATTGGAACAAGACGACGTGTGGGTCGGTAGACGATATTTGCTGGGTTATTTACTTGGGAAATGCTCTCATGATCTGTGTGAGGCTCTGCTCCTGTTGCAGCCCATTTTGCGTGCTGTAAAAATCATGGCTTTAACAAAAAATGATTTCCTATACCTATACACTGGTACCTTGTATAAAGTAATTAATTCGTTCCAAATGAAATTATGCTAAGCAAATTTTCCTTTATACAAATTCCCATAGGAAAGCATTGAAAACGGAGTAGTCCCATTTTATGCTGTATGGATTCTCTCCATAGACAATTAATTATGTTAAGCAAATTTCCCCTATCTGCGGAATTTTTTATGTTGTACAGATTTTATGTTATACAAGCTGTTATACAAGGGTACACTGTACTGTAGTTCTGTCCTGGGCCAAATGGTTTAGCTGCCTTACCTGGGATGGCTACTCGAGCTGGACTTAATTCACACTACGGGTTTTTTTCTCCCAATGACTGAGACTGGACTTGCAGCTCAGAACCCATCCACCACTTCCCATTTTTCAAGGAAAAAGACCTCGTTTTTATTCGGGAATGGGACTTGGGTCCCAGAACCCTGACTTGGGACTGAGACCCAAAGGCTTGCCAACATCCCTGTTTCTGGAAGAAAGTAAAAGGCGGAACTTGACGGATCCTCCTTTTCAACTTCAAAAATGTCCTTCTTTGTTGCCATGGACATTGTTCACAGCTTATGTAATGTCGACATTGCCTTGGTCGGCCCTTTAGTTGTTTGCCATCGACCTCCAACTGAAGGCCCTTCTGTGCTAGCAAGTTGCTTTCACCGCTAAAGACGTGGCCATTCCGTCATAGTTGGGTTTCTCTCATCTGTGGCTGTTTGTGTCCTGGGACTATAAGATTAAGATCGCCTTGCCTGTTCATATCTTTAGCTGTGTTTTTGATTTGATTTTTAAAATTAAATTGTTATATATTCTTTATTCTGTACTGCTTGTAAACTGCGCTCTGGAAGACGGGCAGTATATAAATGTATAAATAAATAAATAAATCTGGCAATACTGTATTGCTGCCAGTCACCTTTTAATGCAGGCATGTCCAAACTTCGGCCCTCCAGATGTTTTGGACCACAACTCCCACAGTCCTTTGTCATTGGCAATACAGGCTTGGAATTCTGGGAGTTGTGTTCCAAAATATCAGGAGGGCCGAAATTTGGACATGCCTGTTTTAATGGTTTCCCACAGGCTTTCTACCTTCTCAATATTCATACTTATTTTTTTCTCAAAACAATATGCTAATTCTGTTTCATTTTCTCAGGATATTTCCGTTCTTGTACTTCTAATTTCCTGTTTAATTATGGTCTCTATCTTGTTTTGTTTTGTTTTGTTTTTACTTTTATTGCCAATTTGACAGCCATTGGGCAGTGGCCTGAGTTTGTTCATCACAGGAGATGCTTTCATAATTATTGTACTATTTTATACTTTGTTATTTGTAAGCATGCAGTTGATGTGATTATATAAAATATGTTCATCACTGTTCTGGGGGATATCCATGAACATATGGGTGATAAAGTGAACCATTTTCAACATGAAGCACATTTGTTTGTTGACAAAGCTTAATTAGTTTTCCTCATTTGTTTCAGACTTTTAATCCATACTCCCATAGTACAATATTGACTTTTCCTTTACCAACTTGTGTATTAAACACTCCTGTTATAATCTTAATGTTATACTTCTCTGTAGACTTTAGAAAAGTTTTAAGGTGATGATACACTTCATCTGTTTCTTCATTTGATACATCCACAGCAGGTACTTATATTTGCTTTATGTTTACAGTAGAAATGGTGACAAACCACCATGAATTTTGGCCCCTGACAACTAATGAATGATGAATCAGTTCATTAGGCCCCTTTTTTAAGACAGTCTATGTCTTCAAAATAAGTGAGGGATGAATAAAACTATTAAAGGAAATATTCATCCCTTAATATTTATTGAATATTTATGGAATATATCATTTTTTAAAAAATTTGTCCCCATGTCTAGTCTACACCTGTCAGTGTTCCATATAATTGTAACAATATTATTCTGTTGCAAATTTTCCTCACTCATGTCACATTCTTTACATTCCATGTTTCAATTTTAAAAATGCCTTTTAAAAATTAAATGTGGAGATCCTTTATATCCTCTGACCATTGAGCATCTGCCATTGAGATAAGGCAATTTCATTATGTACTTCTTTCATGTTGGTTTTTTTGGGAATTCATAATATGTCATTTTCCCCTTGTCATGCATGTTGCAGTACTTTGGCCATTCCAACATATACTGCTTCTGCTCATAGGTAGCTATCATAAAGCTCTACTGATAATAATATTGTCTACCTTCATGCTGCTGCCAGGTTCCAAGATTTCTATAATCCATTGAGAGAAAAGTGGCCTACAAATGATGCTACATAAATAAATATTAGCCAAAGAGTTCACTCTCAGAAAGCTGACTTCAGTAGCCCCTCATTTAGCCCCTCAAGACTTCAGTAGCCCCTCAAGATTAGACTACTGTAATGCTCTCTACATGGGGCTGTCTTGGGAGTTGATACAGAGGCTTCAGCTGGTGCAGAATTCAGAGGCCAGATTAGTTACTGGTTTCAGTAAATTCCAACATATTACTCCCACACTGGCTGATCTGCACTGGCTGCCGATCCGTTACCACATCAACTTTAAGGTTCTAATGATGACATACAAAGCCCTAAATGGTTTGGGACTTTGCTATCTGTTGGAGCGGCTACTACCGCAAAGTACTGCCTGTTATACCCGATTGTCTCAGGCAGGACATTTAAGGGGGCCCTCGCTGACTGGGGCTCGCAAATCATTGACAAGGAACTGGGCTTTCTCAGTGGCGCCCTCTCCAACTTTGGAATGAACTCCTATTGCGATTTTTTTGGCCCTCTCGCTGTCTGTTTTTAAGAAACATCTTAAAATGTGACTATTTAGGAAGGCTTTCCCTAATTATTAGGTTTGGCCATTATGTCTTGCTGCTCATTTTCTCTCTTGTGTACTGTATTCTGATCTATTTCTGCTTTGATTGATCTTGATTATCTTAATGTTGTTACTTTGTTTATGATTAATGGATGTATCTCTTTGTTTAACCCTGTAAACTGCCCAGAGTGGCCTTTGCCAGATGGTGCGGTATACATGTCAAATAAATAAATAGATAGATAAATAGATAAATAAATAAATAAATAATGAGGATAATAGAAGTAATACACAGTTTATACAGTATTTAGATTAGGAATGAGCACAAAATAAGAGCTCCTAATTTAATAGCTACAGTGGAAATGTTGTATGGCAAATTTTGTGTGTGTGTGTGTGTGTGTGTGTGTGCATGAGAGAGAGAGAGAGAGAGAGAGAGAGAATGGGTTTCAAAAAGCATTCAATAGAGTTTGACAAACTGATGAAAATATTGTGTCACATATATTGATGGAAAGGATATACATTTAGTGAATAACTTATGCTGGGAACAGACAATTAAGATTTTTTAAAATGAATAATTAATTAATGGAGGAAAAATTAGAAGAATAGTTCATCAAGGATGTATCTAGTTGTGAATTTTGTTGAATAGATATCTTGAACTGGTTACGCAGAATGTTCTTACAGATAAAATAGATCTAAGGGCATTAAGGTAAATGGTACAATCTTTAAAAAGATGAAATATGCCAGTGACACAGTCCTGATAGCTAGAAGCTGAGATGCCTTTCTGATCCTCTTAAAGCAGTACTGTAATAACATGGGACAGTCAATTAAAAAAAAACAGGATAAAGCAAATCAAAGCAAAGTGTTCTGCTTATATTACCGCCCCATTCCACATCAAGTAGTGTCTGGGCAGTTTTACAGTTTAATCACAATATGCAGGCTACATATTGCCCCCCACACACCCGGCAAGCTGGGTACTCATTTTACTGACCTTGGAAGGATGGAAGGCTGAGTGAACCTTGAGACTGCTACCTGGGATGGAACCCCAGGTTGTGAGCACAGTTTTACCTGCACTACAGGCATTTAACCACTGCGCCACGGGATTCCTAGGAATATCATCAGTATAAACAGGAATAGGAATAACATCAGTATAAAATATACAAAACTCACATTAGATCAAGTAGGCAAATATTTGCATTCTAGAATGTTTATATTTAATTGCAGTATAAAGAAAGAATTGAGAATTAAATAATCGAGAAACAACTTTTATTAAGCTGGAGAAAAATGCTGTGTAATAAATAGCTTATATCTTTGAGACTAAAGATATTAAAGTATTACATATGGTCAGTCCTCATTTATGGCTGTGTGGTTTGGGCTATTAAGAAAGAGATGATCAATACAGTCATCCCCCGCCATTTCGTGGTTCATATACTGCGGTCCTGGTATATTGCGGGACCGCAGTATATGAAAGCAAGCCCCCCTGGGGCAAGCTGTGCAGACCTGTTTGGGGCCTCTTAAACTTACCTGAGGCCTGGAGCTGCCCCAAGTGGGCCTCCGAAGGGCTTCCCGGGCCTGTCGGAGGCCGCATAAGTGGTTTCCAGTGAACCAGAAGTCACTTCTGGTTTTTTGGAGGTCACTTCCAGATCACCTGAAAGCACTTCCGGGGGCTCCAACAGGCTTCCGGGGCCTGTTGGAGGCCCCAGAAATGGTTTCTGGTGAACCGAAAGGAACTTCCAAAAACTGGAAGTTCCTTCCGGATTGCCTGAAACCACTTGTGGAGCCTCCAACAGGCCTGGGAAGCCCGTCAGAGGCCTGTTCAGGGCAGCGCCAGACTTAGGGAATGTGTAGGAGGCCCCAGATAGGCCTCCCAGTCTCAACCCAACCCAGCAGCCACATATTGCAGATTTTCCTTTATTGCGGGTCAGGCCGGTTCCCTAAGCCCCACGATAAGTGGGGGATTACTGTAGAATAAATGCTTTGAAGTGGATATACAGAAGAATCCTTCAAATCTCATGGACTGATAGAATAAAAAGGAGGCACGTCTCCAAACAGGAAACCAAAATACAGTCGATTCTTAAGAAATGCTAGCTCTCATATCCTGGGCACATAGTTCATCATGACAGATATATTGCAAAGCATCATTGATGAGAAGATTGAGGGTAGATGTAGAAGATGGATTTCTTAGATGAGTAATATTAGAAACTGACTAGGTAGCCAGTCTCAGCAGCCGAAATGGCACCCAGGGAAAGAATGTTGCCATTTTTTAAATATTACTTCATTAAAAAGACTATATCCACCTCACCACCTCTCCCAACTACCACATTGCAGGTAATGGAAAACAGGTAACAAATCCTTCACTTCCAGAAGGACCGATGTGGATCAGTGCCCAGCCTGCTCACTTAATGGATGCCAAACCCCCAGACAACAGCTGAGGCCATGGGAAAGTTTCTGCACACATCTCAGGCTTTGGCCACCTGTTATGATGAATAATTTATATATGTGCTGATTGGTGGGTCTATAAACCAATGAGAGAGTCTGGGGAGTGGCCTGAGAGGATTTAAGGCACTGTTTAGCATTGTTTAGACAGATAGGGTCCTACACTTTCTGAAGAAAAGTGAGATGGGGGTGACAGAGAGACCTACACTTGGAGATAGAGCTAAAAGACAGAGTCAGAGAGTTTCAGATAGGGTCTGGTACTGTCTAAGAGAAAGACGGGACTAAAGAAGAGATAGGGTTGTCAGAGTGTCTGAAGAAAACTAAGTGTTTAGAGCAGGCATGTCCAAACTTTGCCCCTCCTGATGTTTTGGGCCACAACTCCCAGAATTCTAAGCTTAGCTTGCCAGTTGCAAAGGACTGTGGGAGTTGCGGTCCAAAACATCTGGAGGGCCAAAGTTTGGACATGCCTGGTTTAGAGTTAGCAAACTTAGGAACCGGGTGCACATTTATTCAGCTTTATTAGTGATCAAACTTGAGTGGGTTGGAAATTCTTTTTGTTTATACTACAACATGTTACCATTAATGATTTAGATTCCACTTTGTAATCAAACTTCTTTTATTTTTATTCATTTTAAAAACAGTCAGAAGGCTTTAATTTACTAGCTAAGCTAGTTGGTGGCAACGATAGAGGAAAATCAGAAGCGGTATTTGTAAATAGCCCGCGAAAACTGCGGGGAGCAAGCACGTTAACACTGCAATGACAATAGTGAAGAGCTAGCTTGTGTTTTGCTTCATGCTGCTCTCTTTGTTGGTAGCTAATATGGTAGATGGGAGGAGAGTGTTTTTTGAACCATAAACCACTACTTTTGGCCTCCCAAATGAATGTTTTAGCATACCAACTATGCCTGACACAGTACTCTTGAGAACCTTGAGCCCAGCCTTATCCAACTTGGGACACTCCAGATTTCAGGGCAGCATTATGGCCAACAGTCAGGAACCCATGTAGGGGAAAATCACCTTTTTAGTGTCTTCTTTCTCAGTCATCTTCTCAGGCAAATGCCAACCTGGCACTTTCAGTGCTGTGCCTGTTTTGACCTGCTCCACTGAAGAAACTCCAGCTCCACTGGAATAAACTCAGGTGCAAAACAAACCTGCATGATTATTTCCCAGCATTTTAACTTTCCGCAGTGTTAAGCATTCCCATGTTACTATGACAACGCTGTAGCAGGGGACTCCACCACAAGATGTTTTGCCTGTACAGTAGTTATTCAGGATTTCATGAAATTAAAAGATGAGTAGGAGCTTGGAACAATCTGAGTAGAGTCAGAGTGAAAGAGAGATGCTAGAATAAACTCATTCTGCATTTAATCTCACACTAGTGGCTCACCAGATGCTTCTGGAAATAAACATAGAGCCCTTTCACATACAGTAATACCATGGCTTAGAGCAGTGGTGGTGAACCTATGGGACTCCAGATGTTTTGGACCACAACTCCCAGAATTCCCAGCCTGTATTGCCAATGATAAAGGATTGTGGGAGTTGTGGTCCAAAACATCTGGAGTGCCTAAGGTTTGCCATTACTGGTTTAGAGTGCCTTGGTTTATGATTTGCAAGATGAGCAATTATTTCTGATCAATTCTGCCTTGATCAACGACCAATGCCTTGCAATATAAGCACTGGAGCAGGTCACATGATCACAAGTGAGCCAGTTGTAGCTCTCTCCCTGGTTGCTGGATTATGGTGATTGTCTGGAATGTTACATCTCACGCAAGCTTCAAAAGCAAGGGGAGGAGAGGAGAATGGAGGTCTCCCTTGCACCAGCCAGGAACGTTTTCAAAGGAGAGTGCAGGTTAGGGGGTTGTTCTTTTACATATATTTTGAATTAATTTGTTTTCAACATTCTTATTTTTCAAACCATTTCTAGTCATAGGGCAGCTAGTCAAGTGTGTTTATGGCTACAAATTCCATTTTATTATTGTCACCTTAAAAACAAAGAGTAAAATCTAGTTGTTAGTCCCAAGCAGAGCGGATTCTGCAGCCAAGTACCTAAACCATGGAGTGACTGGAAGTGGACTTCTAGCCCACTTTTGTGCGTTTTGGCATGTTGTGCATACAGTATATGGTCTATGGAGCCCAAGAACAAATATTCTAAGTTTCCATTATATTTTATGGGGAAATTTGCTTTGATATAAGAATGTTTTAAGAACACAAGAAGAGCCATGCTGGATCAGGCCAACGGCCCATCGTCCAGCTTCCTATATCTCACAGCGGCCCCACCAGATGTGTTTGGGAACGCATGAGACTAGATATCTGTCTCCTGTTACCACTCCCCTGCATCTGGCCCTTGAAGTACCCTGGCTTTAAGCCTGGAGATTACACATCTCCATCATGGTTTGTAACCTGTGATGGAATTTTCCTCCAGGAATCTGTCCAATACCCTTTTGAAGGCATCCAGCCCAGATGCTATGACCACATCCTGTGGCAGGGAGTTCCATAGACTAACAACATGCTGGGTGAAAAAAAATTTTCTTTTGTCTGTTCTTACTCTCCCAGCCCTCAATTTGGTTTGCAAGCATTGTTTCTGGAACGAATTATGCTCGTAAACCAAGGTATTACTGTACTCTTGTTCCCCCTCAATATCTACTATTCATAGTTATACTGCCCTCGAACGTCTCTTTTGTCTGTTACTGCTAGCAGCCATTGATAAGTATCTCCTCCATGACTTTGTCTAAAGCCACATCCAAGCTACTATCATCCTAGTACTGTGTAACATCGAACGCGCAAGCACAAATTAGGTTTATCTTGTACTGTATAACCTTTGAGGCTTTGGATTTGAGTTGAAAGCAAAATGTGCATCCAGAATCTCAAATCACATAGCACAAATACTTAACCTGATATTTGGCGTACAAATGAATTGCCCGGAGAGGACATAAACTGGTGAGGGCGGCATAGTCCCGTAGGTGGGTGAACTATCCACCTAAAGCCCATACAATTATCCCTCCATAGCCACACACTCTCAACCCTAGTTATGTAATTCCAGACTGAGGGGAGGAGGAATGCCTCAGAATGCAAAAATGTCATTGAAACAGCAATGTTTTTAATCCTATGAATGCCCAATAGGATATGGGCATAGAATATGAAAAATCCATGGGGTGAATTGCTGTATCCCATATTTCCCACACACAAAAACTAGTGATTTGGTCTGGGTGGTTTTTTTTCCAGGTTTGTCTGAAGACAGTGCATATAGCTACTTTCTAACCACTGTGATCCAGAAACCCAGTACAATTTTCCAAACCAGAGAGAAAATTTGGCAGGACTTTTGACGTTCAGCAAATTGCATCCTGAACGTGGTGTCACTCCAGACTTTCATAAAACTGAGGTAGAAATGCATTTCCAGTGCTTCTTTGTTTCCTTGTTGATGAGCTCTGTAAATGATACATGAAAATAGCTGTGCGCATGTATGTTCTTTGTATTCCTATTAAGTCAAGAAAATAACAGATGCAGTGAACTGTGTCTATTATCTAAGAGTTGGGGTTATGTAAGATCTCCTCATTCAAGCTAACAAGCTGTTATGCGAAGCATTAAATGACACCACAGAGATCTCTACGCTTGGTTGGGTAGCACAATGGTTTAGATATCTGGCTGCGGAGGCAGAGGCTGGGAGTTCAGATTCCCACTGTACTTCATGTAAAAAGAACCAGTCGTTTGGAATTTTGGAGTCCGATGTTCCCAGATTACTGCCTCCACTGCTTCTTCATTCTGTGGCAACACAAAGAAGTTGCTATCAGTATTGGATATTTTGCATTTTTTTTTGTATTTTTAGTCGACTATACAAGGATGAAGCTGGGTGGAGAGCTTGGAGGTTAGAATCGATTACTGTAACGCTCTCTACATGGGGTTGCCCTTGGCCCTTGTCCGGCGTTTGCAGCGGGTGCAGAATGCGGCGGCCAGGCTGGTGGTAGGTGCGAGCAAGTATGCCCGTATCACCCCCATCCTGGCTCGCCTGCATTGGTTGCCTGTTGCTTCCTGGATAAGGTTCAAGGTAATGATTTTGGTTTACAAAACCCTCCATGGCCTGGGACCTGTCTATCTGGCGGAGCGGATCTCCCAGAGGTCAACCTCGTCCCGACCAACCAGAGCCTCGTCCTCCCTTTCTCTCCGAGTGGCTACACCGAGAGAGGCCCATAGGGCTTCGGCCCAGAATTGGGCCTTTTCGGTGGTGGGCCCGGCACAGTGGAACAAACTGCCATTGGAGATTAGGCAGGCCGATTCGCTGTTGGCACTTAGAAGGGCCTTAAAGACCTGGCTCTTCAGGCAATCCTTTGGGGACCCCTGAGCATTGTTATAGTGACTGTGATTGTGATTTTTTTAAAAACTGCTGGTACAAGTTCCTCTTGCCCGATTTGACCTGTTTGGTGGCTGTTACTAGGTCTACTTCTTTTGGTTATTTTTTTAGTATTCGTATTGTATTCCCATATTGGCTTGTATTTTATTATGTGTTTGTATTTTTTTTGTTTAATATGTTCTTGTATTGGGTATGTATTGGGGTTGTAGTTGGGAAGTTGCTATTTAGTGATGTGTTGTACACCGCCCAGAGTTCCCTATGGGAAAATCGGGCAGTCAATAAGTACAATAAACAAACAAACAAACAAACAAATAAATAAATAAATAAATAAATAAATAAAATAAATAAATAAAATAAATAAAATAAATAAAATAAACGTCTGCCAGCAGAACCAGGGACCTGGAGGTCCAATTCCTCATGGTGCCTTCTGAGAGAAGAGCCAGCCTGTGTGGTCTTCGGCAAGCTGCACAGTCCCAGGGTGCCTTCAGAAGAAGGGAATGGCAAACCTCTTCTGTCTTCCCTGACATAAAAACCCTGGGAAGGGTGGCCAAAAGACAGCATCAACTTGATGGCACAGATTGCATACAAAGATCTTTTGCATGTGCTCTCACCCGCATATCGTTATGAGGCTTGCATTAACCTTCGCGATTACCTCTGCATTTCTCACAGTGCACTTCACCAAAGTTCATCCAGGTGTGTAATTTACTCAGCAAGGCAACTAAAATACTATTTACTGTAGGGCTGTTCCCCCTTACCTTTTGCATAAACAGCGTGTTTTAGGATTGTACATGCTTTTAGATACTCATAATCCTTTCATTGTGTTACCATCTATCCCAGAGAAATTTGACACTCGTTCTCTACCTCTAAAACTCCTGATTTTTCAGAAGATAACAATGTGTACTAATGTTTCTTTGTCAGACAAATGAACCTATATTTTCCATTCGCCTGATTTTGGAAGCTAAGCAGGGTCGGCCCTGGTTAGTAGTTGGATGGGAGACCAGCAGGGAATACCAGGTGCGGTAGGCACCTGGAGTAGGAACTGGCAAACTACTCCAGTATTCCTGCCAAGAAAGGTCAATGGACGTGGAGTCATAAAGAGTCGGTCATGACTGTAACAACACAACACAAAACACAAAGTTTCTTTATGAGGATGAGCACCAACATATACTTACAATATGTGCTGTATAAATTGTACAAAACATGTTATATACTCTGTTAATGCAAGACAGTGGAGTGGATGAACCACTGGCCAGGTAGGATTTGTTTGATAGAACTTGCCTATATCAGAGATGGACATAACGTTGCCATAGCAGCAACCAAGAATGTGTGGGTAGACAGTGAACCATCTATACAGGAACACACAATTAGGTTTGGGTACTTAATAATCACATGCTTCTGTTCTGATAAGGGGAGCTTAAATTAAAGTACAGTACAAGAAAATGCTGAGAGGTAGGAAATGTATATCAAAGAAGTGAAGCACTGAAATACTAGCAAGTAAAGGGACTCTCCAAATGCTTCAGCAATTGAACCATCTTTCCCTGAATGCTCGTATTCCAACTTGATTTTATATTGTTCACAATCTGCCTCCTGTGTATATTTCCTGCCGACTATACCATACCATTATAATAAATATATGTGATTATTTTCAACAGCCAAGGTAAAAAACATAATAGGCTAAGACAGTGTGTAAATGTGGCCTTATACTGTGTGTGTGTGTGGGGGGGGGGGTGTCGTTACAGTTGTGACCGACTCTTTGTGACCCCATGTCCCTGGAGTTTTCTTGGCAGGAATACTGGAGTGGTTTGCCAGTTCCTACTCCAGTTAGTAGTAACTGTTAATAAAAGTTTTAATATTATGCCTTTTAATTGGTGACATCTGCGAGTTTCATTAAGAACACAAGGGTTCATTTAGGGTATTCTTAATGATTCAAGGCAACAAATAAGTGGGTGGAATAAAAGCAAACCAGCAGCTGCATCTCAAGGGCATGAAAGCCAAGGATCCTCTGGGGATAAAACCAGTGTCAGAGAATCCTTTTTTGTTTTGAAATACTGCTCAAAAAAAGCAAGACCTCCCTGACAGATCTGACTGCCAGCAATGGGAGTCACACACAGAACTGATGTAATGAGGGAGGTGGCAAATCAGCTAATGTCTATGAGGCAATCATGGGACGATACCATCATGCCACTCAAGCCCATGTTAAGAGAACTCTCAAACATTTCTACCTTACAGAAACAATTCGTAAGCTAACAAAATGACAAAACAGTGTTTCGTTTTCATTAGGGGGACCATCCCTAGTCCCAGCACATATTTCATGTGGGTAAGTGAGTGAGGAACTCTTTTTATTTGGAATAACAAGACACATAATGTAGGGTAGATTATATTGTGATTTTGAGAAACTGGTGTATTCTTCTGGAGGAAACAGGGACTGACACAACTAGAGCTTCAGAGGACGCATCAGTCCACATAGTGTGCCTATCCAGTGATAATACACGAAGCTTGTAACATTATTCTCCTTGCACAGTTACAAAACTAAGAAGAAATTGTGTAGGCTCATGACAGACATAATCAATGCCAATGTCAAACCAGAGGTCACTATTAACACATGGTGGGAGGCTCTAAAAGCAGTAGTGTATTGGGATTGCAGGTGACAGGAAACTTTTTCCAGGTGGTGAAGACCACAAAAGATTGTGAAGAGCTCCAGAGGGATCTCTCCAAACTTAGGAGAATGGGCTGCAAAATGGGAATTGCATTTCAATGTAGCAAAATGTAAAGTACTGTAATGCATATTGGTGCAAAAAATCAAAACTTTATCAACTCATGGGTTCTGAGCTATCCGTGATGGATCAGGAAAGAGATCTTGGTGTGCTGGGGGACAGCTCAATGAAGGTGTCTACCCAGTGTGTGGCAGCAGTGAAGAAGGCCAATTCCATGCTAGGGATTATCAAAAAGGGGATTGATAATAAAACAGCCAACATTATAATGCCATTGTACAAAACAATAGCCAGGTCGAACCTGGAGTATTGCATACAGTTCTGGTCACTGGATCTCAAAAAAAGACATACTGGAACTGTAAAAGGTGCAGAAGAGAGCGACTAAAATTACTGAGCTGTGGCACCTCTCTTTTGAGGAAAGGACACAGCATTTGCGGTTTAGTCCGGAAAAAAGATGCCTGAAGGGGGATATGATTGAGACATACAAAAGTATGCAGGGCATGAGTAACTTGGATAGAGGGACGCTCTTCTCCCTCTCACAAAATACCAGAACTAGGGGGCATCCACTCAAATTGAGGATTGGGAGAGTGAGAACAGACAAAAGAAAATGTTTTTTCACCCAGCGCGTTGTTAGTCTATGGAACTCCCTGCCACAGGATGTGGTGATAGCATCTGGCCTGGATGTCTTCAAAAGGGGATTGGACAGATTCCTGGGGGGAAATTCCATCACAGGTTACAAACCATGATGGAGATGTGTAATCTCCAGGTTTAAAGCTGGGGTACTTCAAGGGCCAGATGCAGGGGAGTGGTATCAGGAGACAGATATCTAGTCTCGTGCGCTCCCAGATGCATATAGTAGGGCCACTGTGAGATATAGGAAGCTGGACTAGATGGGCATTTGGCCTGATCCAGCAGGGCTCTTCTTATGTTCTTATGTTCATCAAAAAGCTGGACTTCCTTAGAAATCATTTTCAGTCACTGAAAATCATTTACTGTCAAAGATAAACAATCTAGAAGATTGATGCAAAAGGGAGAGAATTTGATGTGGGCTGGAACAAAAGTGATGAGAACTCAATGCTCTTAACACAAAATACCTCTAGAGATTGCATTAAACATTTTATATGATCTGAAACAGTATTTCAGAATAAAAAAAACTAAAGTGTAAATTGCTGCTTTTAACGACGCAAAAGAAAAAATTGTTTTCACCACATCTAACCTGAGTAACATTATTGTTAACTTTAAAAATTCCCCATATAATTAAACAACCCTGATGAATCCACTCTTGACAGCTTACTAATATAAATTTAAAGTGCCCCCCGTAAATATTTTAAAACCCAATTAATTACTCCTGACAAACAATAAAACAACAAACAAATCCTCCAGGCTCAACAGCTTCAAAGCGTTCTAAGACCTCTTATCCATTGTTTCTCTCATTTTTCAACTTGGTGTGTGTGTGTGTTGCGTTGTTACAGTCGTGACCGACTTTTCGTGACCGCATGTCCATGGAGTTTTCTTGGCAGGAATACTGGAGTGGTTTGCCAGGTCCTACTCCAGGCACCTATAGCACCTGGTATTCCCTGGTGACCTCCCATCCAAGTACTAACCAGGGCCGACCCTGCTTAGCTTCCAATATCAGGTGAGATCAGATATGCTTACGGCTTGGTAAAGAAAAGCAATTCTACTCTAGCCTCTCCTTTGGTTAAGAGGACGAGAAGATGGAGAGCTAAAAATACAGCACACAGGCCTTACACAGAAGCGGACCCATCAGGTTCCCACTATGAATTTAATGAGATCTGCTCTGCCTCTTTCCAATACCCCACCTATTTATGATGCATACTACCTTACTGGAAGGATCTGCTAAAATGGCCGCTATTGGTAATAACACATGCCTAAAATGACTCGGTTAATGGCCTACATTTCGTTATCAAGAGTTTGTTACTGTTACTCTCTCTTCCGCTCATTCATACTGTTGCATGTTTAGCTATACAAAGCTAAAACAAATAATTAATAACTGGGAGGGGAAAACAGAAACAATCTCTAAATCAAACAGTACTTTAAGATTTTAGCATCTTAAAACGAGTTTCTCTGAGAAACTGAACCTTTTTGGGGGGATGGACATCCTCTTAAAAGATAGAGCTTTAAGCTATTTAGTGATCCAAACAGAAGCAATGAACAAACTTTGAAAAGTATACACATTATTTTACTGCAACATTCTCTTTTTAATTAGATTTATACAAAAAAGTAATTGGGTATACAAAACTGACATTCTGTATATAATTTGAAGACACAGTTCTCATTTACAATACTACCATTTGACAATATCAGTAAGATTGTATTGAAACCGGTCATATTCCTGAGTTAACTGCATAACAAAACTTCGTACTATAATGCCAGCAAGATTATTTAGAACAGAGGTGAGCAATTTTTTCCTGCCATGGGATAAGGACTACAACCTTATACAGAAGGATGACAAATCTTCAGAGTTGCTCTCCAAAACATCAGTAGGGCCACCATTTCCCATCCCTGTTTTAAAAGTAACAAAGTTACAATTGTTAAAATACTTTTGTGCCTCTTTAGCCAAACTAATCAGTGCAAACAGATGCTACAAAAGTTTGTCTGATGGAGGTCACAATGTAAATCCACTCAACTTTAGAGAAAGTGTGCTAATTCATTTAACTCTAAAATATTCTAATTCAGTTTTGCACAGTAGCAAAAATAAATACATTTTCAATGCTGAATAAAAAAACAATCTCCCCTAAATATGACAGGGTTCAAAAAAGAATAAAGTACCCATGCATAAGGTTTTCCTCTCCGAATTCAACATTTTAAAAAATAAATAAATGTGGCATTCGCCAAATGTGCAAACTGAGCCCTAATGTTGCATGTTTAGGCTGTAAAGCAATGTATTTCTTCACTAGTGTGTCCAAGGTCTTGTAGAAACCTGTAATGAAAAATAAAATGGAACTCATAAGTAATAGTGTATTGGAAAGTACTGAGGAACTAATATGCACAGAGCCAGCAATGCAATCAGAAGTTTGGTGTGGTTGTTTTTGCTGCTGCTGCTGCTTCTTTTGTAAAGCAACTGTTAGCTGACAGTACAAAACTTATCACTATTCACTTCTTCTAATGTAAAATTAGCATAGTAAACAAGAACAGTCTGTTCTCAAAAATCAGAATTAATTAAATCCCCCCCCCCGGTACGTCCTTGCTGCATCTTGCCGAGGGTATTCCCCCTCTTTTTTGCTTATATTGTCTCTTAACTTGATGTTTTTATCTTGTAAACTGCCCAGAGTTCCTGAAGGAAGATGGTGCGGTATAAAAATGCAACAAATAAATAATAAATAAAAAATTAAAATGAGAAGCATATTTGCCTTGGAGGGGGGTGTTAAATAGCACAGTAGTTAAAGTGCTGTGCTGCAGCTATAAGTGTGCTCACGACCTGGGGTTCTATCTCAGGTAGGTGGCTCGTGGTTGACTCAGACTTCTATCGTTCCAAGGTCAGTAAAATGAGTACCCAGCTCGCTCGGGGAACCTGCACAATTAAATTGTAAACTGTCCAGAAAGTACTTTAAGCACTATGGGGTGGTATATAAGCAGAACACTGCTTTTTTCTTTTTTGTTAGACTGCAACTCAAATGAGCCCTAATGAGGAATGTTGGGAACTGTAGTGAAATATTTTGAGAGCTACATTTGGCTCACTGCTATTCTATATAGCTGTTCATGTATGCATTCATGTATGCATATGTATGCATTGATATATTGTGTTCTGAATTAATGTGTCATACAATATGATCTGATCTTTCTCTAAGTCAAATGTATTGACAAATATAATCTGCCTAAAATAACAGCACACACAGAAATTCTGATCTTTCATGACTTTATTGAACTTACTCATTCAACATTCAAAATGCTAGTGGAAAAAGTAAGCAAACCCTTGAGTTGAGCTCAAAAAAGCCAGTTTGGTGTCAGGTGTTAGCATACCTGGAGTCTTATTAAGAAAATGAGTTTGGAGGTGTGGACTAGAAGCTATGTTGACTGATAAAACCCGCTCACATATTTTGAGTTTGCTTTGCACAAGTAGAATATGTTTATGTGAGCCATGCCTCACCAAAAAGAGCTTTCAGAGTTATTTTAAGCACATTATATTTGTCAATAGAGTTGTCCCCCGCCATTTCGCGGTTCATATACTGCGGTCCCGGTACATCGCAGGACTGCAGTATATGAAGGCAAGGCCCCCTGGGGCAAACTGCGTGGTCCTGTTTGAGGCCTCCTGCACTTACCCCAGGCCTGGTGCTGCCCCAAATCGGCCTCCAACAGGCTTCCCGGGCCTTTTGGAGGCCCCAGAAGTGGTTTCTGGTGAACAGGAAGTGCCTTCTACATTGCCCAAAAGCACTTCTGGGGCCTCTGACAAGTTTCCCGGGCCTTTTGGAGGCCCCAGAAGTGGTTTCCAGCAAACTGGATGTGCCAGCCGGATCGCCCCAAACCACTTCTGGGACCTCCAACAGGCTTCTGAAAACAGGAAGTGCCTTCCAGATCACCCAAAATGACTTCTGGGGCCTCCAACAGCCCCGGGAAGCTGGTCGGAGGCCTGTTTGGGGCAGTGCCAGGCCTAAGGTAAGTGTAAGAGGCCCCAAACAGCGCCCCTAGTCCCGACCCAACCCAACCCAGCATCCGCATATCACAGATTTTCCTTTAGCGCGGGTTGGGTCAAGGAGGTGATTACTGTACACTTGACTTACGGAAAGATCAGATCACACTGTATGACATGTTAATGCAGAACACCATGAAATTCCAAAAGGTTCACATACTTTTTCTTGCACCTGCAGTGTGTCGATATAATTCCACAACAAAACACAAGATTTGACTAAAAAATTATTGTAACTAAGGGATTATTCATACATTGCTTTAAATAATTTTTGCCTCAAAATACTAAGCCACACCCTATGCACCAACAACAGCAAAACTGCAAACCCAGATGTGTCCCTCCTTATTCTTTACAACCTGTGAGCCCTTCAGAACCTCAACTGATACTTACCCCAGAATGACCCTGTTGCTGCTGGCTAAATAAATTGATGTGCCCCTTTCCCAAAACTGAAGCCGCAGAACAAACAACAGGAAGAACCAGTCATAGGCATAAAAAGCTTATCAGATATAAAACATGGGACACACCCATGTTCTCTACTTACTGTACTCCTTGTTTCATAAAAGGTAGCGGACCACAGATACATATGAGAATCTTGGACCCATATATACTTCTTTTCACAAACTGAGAAAGGAGAGAGGAAGAAATTTTTCCTTCATGGCCTTTCCATCCTTCTTTTGGCTCCGAAAGAACCAGCTGGATGTCAAACCTGGGAAATATATTAAGACATAGATGTTTACATTAATGTAAAAACATACATTAACCAAGTTAATTATGAGATATTTAAAGGCTACATTTTAACAGAACTAGTCTCCGACCCTGGAGATAAGAAGTATCATGTCAAGCTAATATTGTATGCAATTGGGTTTTGGAACAGACTCCGAACGCAACACAGAACTCTGCTCTACCGTGTTCCTGGTCTCAAATTCCCAAATGTCCCACATATAGATACATTATTGGGAACAGAAACTATTTGCTTTATGTAGCAAAGAGGGTATCTCTCCCATCTCACCCAACACAAAAAGCATTCACCTAGAAATAGTTGGGAGGGGGTCTACATGTAGGCCCAACTGATATAGATGTTTATCAACTCTCTTGTTTCCTAGATGGAATTGTGCTGAATCAGGTCTTTTTGTAGAACTGCTGGAAAAAAAACATATGTCATGGTGGAAATGAAGTAGGAACCGCCTCCATATAAAGTGGGTCTTCAGCAGCCTTTGCTGACTGAATGAGACTTCAGTTGCCCAAGATGTCAGTTAATTTCTGAAGAGGGCCCTCAGGTGCCGCAGGAATCGGGAAAAAGAACAAGAGGTTATTTCCCATTGTGTTGGGGGTCTTTGCTGTATTTGGACAAGTTAAAAATGACTGTGCTTTCATATGTCTCCCTAGCTCTGATGAAAAGGGGGCTCCGTGGTGTGAACTGTGTAAAGTACAGTAGCACCCCTGTATCCGCTGATTCACCCCCTGTGGATTCAGTTATCAGTGGTTGGCAAGCAGCGGGTGCTGGGGCGCTAGGGTAGAAAGCAGTGGCACCGCCCGACTGCCTGCTCACTCTTTCGCTCCCCTCTCCTCCCCACCTCCTTCCTCCCTTCTCTTCCTCTCCATTATTATCATACCACTGGTGGCACTGCTGGCATCTCTACATCAAACTGCAGGTCTGGACCCGCAGGGCACGGGAAGATTCATGGGTGCTGAGAGCGCAGGGAAAAGCTGCATGGAGGGAGCGGATGAGAGGAAAGGTGCCCAGTGGGGCAGAGCGATCTAAAACCTGGAGGTGGAGGGACGGATCCCTTGCATGGCAGGAAAGGGGTGTGTGTGTGCAAAACCACCAACCATAGGATGGAGGTGGGTGGGAAACTGGCTGAGGGCTTGAATGTGAACCTGTGGGGTCCAGCGCAATGTTCCCCCTTCATCCACCTGTGTTATTCCAGAGCTCATGTTGGTTGGAAGGGAAAGCCTCTGTCCACAGAAGTCACCTTCCTCACTTATGCGTATCTTTCACAGCTAAAGGCTCGCTCAGAAGGCTGCATGGAAAGGAAGCATTTTCCTAAAGGAAGTCAAAGACCAGGTGGTGTGATGGCATGGTGGACTGGTGCATCAGGCTGCGCAAATGGCTGGGCCATGCGGCTGCCCGGACGGCACCACCACTTTTGTCCCCGGCACTGCTGTCATCACCCTTGCCACCACCCTGTGACCCCTGTCAACACTGCCATTGTCACCCCAGGCCACCACTTTTGCCAACCCCTGCTGCCACCGCTGCCACCCTTTGATATCCGGACAAGACAGAGGTTCTCCTGGTTCAGAAATCTTCAATGCAGATGCTGGAATATCGTCATGCTCTGAATGGGGTTGCACCACCTCTGAAGGAGCAGGTCTGCAGCTTGGGGGTCCTCCTGGATTCAGAGCTGCTCCTGGACTCCCAGATAGCGGCTGTGGCCAGGGGGGCCTTTGCCCAGCTTCGGCTGGTGCGCCAGCTGCGGCCGTACTTGGATCGTGCAGACCTGGCCACAGTGATCCATGCCATGGTGACATCAAGACTAGACTATTGTAACGCGCTCTATGTGGGGCTGCCCTTGAAGACAGTTCGGAAACTACAACTGGTACAGAATGCAGCACCCCAGGTGGTTACTGGAGCTCGGCGGTACGACTCTGTTGGGCCGCTTCTCCAGGGACTACATTGGTGCCCATTTATTTCCAGGCCCAATTCAAGGTGCTGGTTATGACCTTTAAAGCCCTATACAGCTCAGGACCAGGTTATCTAAGAGACCCACTACTTCCATATAATCCGGTCCGCCCCCTTCGGTCATCGGAGAAGGCCCTTCTATGAGAACCGCCACCCAAGGAAGTACAAGGGGCGGCGACAAGAAATAGGGCCTTCTCAGTAGTGGCACCGACACTATGGAATTCCCTCCCCTTTGAGTTAAGAACTGCCTCCTCCCTTGAAATATTCAAGCGAGGCCTTAAGACTTACTTATTTAGGCCTCCAGCCTTTACTATTTTTATAACATCTTAGTTATTGGCTGGGGAGCCTTTTAAACTCTGCTGCAGCTACTGTTTTAAATCTTGTTTTTTATTGTATTATATTGTATAGTATTTTTATAGTGTTTTTTTTTGGTATTGTGTTGTTTTTACATTGTATTGATTTTATTGTACTTTTTTGAATTTGTTGTAAGCCTCCTTGGGTCCCTTTGGGGAGAAAGGCGGCATAAAAATAAAGTTGTTGTTGTTGTTGTTGTTGTTGTTGTTGTTGTTGTTGTTGTTGTTGTTGTTGTTGTTGTTGTTGTTGTTGTTATTATTATTATTATTATTATTATTATTATTATTATTATTATTATTATTATTATTATTATTATTATTATTATTATTATTATTAAGTGCATTTCCATGGATTTCATTATCTGTGGGGAGTCCAAAACCAATCCCCTACAGATACAGGGGTCCTACTGTATTCTGGACAAAGATGCCCCAGCAAAGGTATACTCAAGTTCCTTTATTTCTGCTCAAAATCAAGAAGAAATGTCTTTTCCTTGTGCTGTGCTATGAAAATAGCACTGAATGTTCCTCTCCTGCCAGAATATAACTCAAGGACAAAAACCTAGAGTGGGAGGAAAGGAACTTTTAGAAAGGTGTATCTGTATCAAAATTTATCAACTGTTTCTACACCAAGAAGCAACAGGAGATTGGTCAAAAAGAGCTGAGTGCTTTCCTTGAAGCATCACAAAACAATTTCTCTGTGCAGTCACCTCCGCAGCCCAAAGCACCTTGTTAATAATTCACAGGGCAACTTGGAAGGCTAAAACAGAAGCTCTTATTTGTTAAATTACTGCATTTCAGAGTTTCATGCAACACGGAAGGGTAAACACCAAAAGGCAGGAATGACATGGGGTTAATTAAGATTAAAACCATATCTATAAACACATTTAGATTGTTTGCTGGCATCCATTTCATTTACTTGCTATGCTCACAGATCTGTTTTCATCAAGTATACATCTGTGAAGTGTATTGTTACTGCCCAGGAGTCAGAAGGAGCCATTTGACACCTGGGGCAAGCAGCTCTGTATCCCACCCATTCCGCTGTGAAGGTGCAAGTCCCCATGCGAAAGGAGGAAAAGAATAAGAGAAAGTTTACAAAATATTTTTGAAAAATGCCAGTGAGTTGGGCAGGGAGGTGTATTCATTTACTTTCTTAACACTCACCAGCTGCTTCCCTTCTAGATTTCCAGATTCTTTAAAATTTGGTGCAAAATCTCATTTGCTCCATCTTAATTACACCTGTGATGCTGCAGCTCTGAGACTGCTGAATAAGGCTGCATTTGAAGGATCATGCCAGTAGCTTGCTCTTTTAGCGGTTAACACATTTCCCCCCTCTGGTATAGATTGGAAGACGGGGACTTGGCAGGCAACTGCTGTAAGGGAACAGGAGAACCACTCACTGTTTCCACTGACTCCCCTGCTGCAGTGTCTGGGCAGCTACAGAAAGATGGGAGACTGTGCACCATCCAGGGCAAGACGGATGTTAGTTAAGGACTCACCGCTTACCAGAGAAGAATTACATAAACATGACTTATAAACACATTTCTGCAAATGGGTACCTTGCATCACTAAGGGCCAACTGCTCCAGCTGATCTCTCCAAAGTATATCATCTTCCGTTTTGTTAAAAAACACCAGTGTGGCCGTTCTTCAAAAGAAAAAGAAAAACCCGCAGCTTCAATATTTAAACACAGCTATCAGAAGGGCTGTAAGCAAATGGAATATCTTGCATACAGCAACATCCTAAAGATGCAAGCCAACCTCCCTAAGAAGTGTTTTAGTTCTGCCATAATGCTTTTAGCTCAGTCATTATTTTAGCACTAATAAAAACTCCATTATGCCTTACTGATGCACTGTGAGCCGGGCGGGGGGGGGGGGGGGGGGGGAGGGAGAGAGAAGACAAAGTAGAGAATGACAAGAAAAGTTCTAGCTGTCTGCCCCCTCCACCTTTGCCTGTGACCCTCCAAGTGCCCTTCTCTTCTTCCAGGAAGATTTGCGCTATGCTGCGATCATAGCTCTTCGGCTTTATTTTTCTTCCGGGGGGGGGGGGAGAACACTCCAAAATGGGGCTATGCCGTTTGCCTCAGGGTGCGACGGGAAGAAAGAGAACGCACGGCAGCACGAGTGTACAGCAGGCATGCCCAAACTTCGGCCCTCCAGATGTTTTGGACAGCAACTCCCACAGTCCTTTGCCATTAGCAATCTAAGTTTAGAATTCTGGGAGTTGTGGTCCAAAACATCAGGAGGGCCGAAGTTCGGACATGCCTGCTGTACAGCAACACAGCATCCAGCCCCGCAGGGACAGCTTCAGTTTCAACTCCTTTCTCGGCACAACAATCCTGGAGCAACCGGGTCAGAGCTACCAAAGAGGCAGAAAGCTAAGAACGGAGTGTAGCAAGCCGAAAACGTTGGAATCCTCCAGACGTGTGTGGGAGGGCTGCCTAAAATCAGTGGGCTGCCTCTCTTCCAAAGCAATATACTGAGGGAGGCCAAAGGAGGAACAGGAAACAATATTCACAACACAGTGTTACCCCTACTGATGAGTTTAATCCAGGCATGTCCAAAATTTGGCCCTCCTGATGTTTTGGACCACAACTCCCAAAATTCCAAGTCTGTATCTCCAATGGTAAAGGACTGTGGGAGTTTTGGTCCAAAACATCTGGAGAGCTGAAGTTTGGACATACTTGGTTTAATCTGTTCCAAATGCATGCTCATAAGTCAAACAATGTGTAAGGAGAGCAGCTGTATCTTAAAAAACAAACAAACAAACAAACAAACAAATAAATAAATTTTTAAAAAGGAAGTAGAGCAGGCCACATCTAAAATTTGTAAGGCAGCAGTTAAACCGCCTACGGTTTTCCGCTCTTAAGTCGAATTGCCCATAAGGAGAGCCACTTGTAAGTAGAGGTACCGCTGTATTATCAAACGAAAGGGACTGAGATACTAGAAAACAGCTGGCCCAGATGGTGAAACAGCACTGTATGTAGGAAGTCACAGCACAGTCCACAAACTGAGTAACACACTGGGGAAAGAGCCTTGTGACACAGTGGGTAAGCAGCTGTACTGCAGCTATAACTGAACTCCTGAACTGAGGTTCAATCCCAGGGAGCCGGCTCATGGTTGACTCAGCCTTCTATCCTTCCGAGGTTGGTAAAATCATTACTCAGCTTACCTTGGGGTGGGGGTGGGGGGCAATGTGTAGCCTGGATAAATGAATTGCAAACCACCCAGCACTTTATGGGGCTGCATATAAGCAGATCACTTTGCTTTGCTTTCTCACTCTCACGCCCCAGGTTCTCCTGTTCCTATTGCTCTTCTCTGAGGCCTACAAGCCTTCCCTCCTGATTGGGGTGTGTGTGAAGATGGCTCAATTTTTTTTAACAATACTGAATTCCCAGCATCACAGATAGCAGCTTAGGCTAAGGCCTTATCTGAAGTCATTCTCGTTTGCTGCAAAAAGAGAGGACAATTATTCCCTCTTGCCATTTGTATTCTTCAAGCTCAGACAACTTCAAGATTCTGCTGCCGTGCAGATGTCCCGGGAGAAAAGAAATCAAGAGATATATTTTGTTTCCAAAGCTCCTGAACGTGTCCTTTTGGAGGAGTAAACGTAGCGATGGGTATGCCCATGAGATCTAGATCTCTAAACCCAGAACATCTTCAGCAATTAACAACTCAGTGGAAATGGGGGAGGCTGAGCAAATGTCAGGCTTGGCTTAAATGCACCAAATCATTCAGATCACAGTATAATTATTTAAATCTCACATATTAAATTGACACAGTCAAGAAACCTACAGGGAAAAGTTTTTAATTTAAGTGGGTGTTCATCAAACTTCCTTTTTTATCTCCCTGGTTGAGGAGCCCGCGCCACTCCTAACCTCCTCTTTCTCTCTATTGCATTGTAAATTCTTTGCTTTTAAAGGTTACCCATGACTGTTATATCCTGATTCTTCTTGTTCTTGGCTTTCTTGACAACTTTAAATTTTATTTGACTATTTTTTTCTTCACTGTGCTTGAGACTCTGACAGTTCTATATAAATGACCAAATAGTTCATACAGGAACTCCTTTTGCTTCCAAAAGGAACTAGAGTGCTTATCTTGCAATTATCTTTTAAATAACTGACCCCTGCATGCTCAAGAATTATACTCTGGGATTCTTTACATGTGCTTTGAGGACGTTTTCAACCACTCCTGTGGAACTTTTCTTCTGCCCAGACAGGATGAGCAGAAACCTTGGACATCCCAATTTCATTAGCTTAAGACTGAAAACCTTTCCATGACAGAGCTGAGAGCTCTTCAGACACAAGATAGTAAGAAATATCTGTGACAAAAATATAACAGATTAGTTCTAGATTTCACCATCCATGAATGGAATGACTACTTCTCTCCTTGGAAGTTTTCGGAGCTCTGCAGGTCTTCTGCAGTTTATTTCCTCAGATAAAAAAATAAGGATGACATTTTCATTTAAGGAGGATTTTAAAAGACCTACAAAACTTAAGAGTAATGGTGACTTAAATCCAGCAGTAAAATTGCAATTCCTCAATAAATTGCACTAATTCAATGGGACTACTTTACTTGCAACTTATTATAGGATTTAGCTCTGTGTCCCATAAAAATTAACCTGGTAAATTACATTAAGGCTTGATGTGGCAGCAAATATGTGGTTCAAATGGGACAACCACTAGTTTATAACTAAGCTATAACCAAATCTAGTCATAAGCACTAAACTGTACCTGAGAGTATTACTACTAGTCAGAGCGTAGTTTAGCAATTTAACCATTGGTGTGAATCCTGTGCCTCCGGCTACTAAAAACAGTTCTTCCACATCTTCAGCTTGCAGTTTTTTGAAGTTACCTTCAGGATTGCTCACAGAAATATACTCCCCTATAGAAGAACCAAACAGCAAAAAAAAATTAAATATAAGACACAGAGAGTATTTTAAGCTCCTAACACAAAATTAAACTGAGCCTGTGTATGTTCACATTTATAAAAGTACAAGCATCAAAAGCCATTATTCTTTCGGAAAAGACTGAACAGCCAGATTTCTAGCTAAATCATGATATACAGGACCCACGTACCCACTGATTCATTAACCACTGATTCAGTTATCCATGGTTGGCAGAAAAAAAAATTAATAATTCAGCAGCCACAAGGCATGATATTATTATAAACAACAGCTGTAAAGCAAGCTACTGTCAGACACAGCACCAGTAAAGCAAGCTACTGTCGCAAAACAACAGTTTTGGTGGGCTCTTGGCGTTCTCTCTTATTCATGGTTTTCATTATCCATGGGAAGGCCTGGAACTGATCCTCGACAGATACCCGGGTCCTACTGTAATGCCAACTAGTCACAGATTTAAACTATTGTAGCAATATATTTTAATCCAATATACAGTGGTGCCTCTAATTATGAAATTAATCCATTCCAAATACATTTTTGTAACTCTAAATTTTCATAACTCAAAGCAGAGTTTCCCATAGAAATACACTGGAAACAGATTAATCCATTCCAAGTAGGAAATCAACCGCCCTCCCCCCAAAGCGAAAAGAACTGTAACAGGAAAGCAAACAGTAGATGAGCAACCTGCCTTATAACCACTTGAGAAATCCACCAAAGGTCCCCAAAAGTGTGCCAAATATTTCCAAAATGGGCAGTTTGAAAAGGTCATTGGGAAAAAAGAAAGAAGCCCCAGTTCTCAGCTTTCCTTTTCAAAATGACTCCTTCTTCCTAATTGCAGCACTGGAGTTGGGTGGCCACAAGATGGCAGTATTGCTACTGAAAACAAGCAGGAGCCATTTTGAAAAGGAATCTTTTTCCCTTTTGTAACTTGAAAAAAAGGCTTTTTTGTAACTCAATATTTTTCCTATATGGCAGATCTCTATTCCTAACTCAAATTTTTCATACCTCAGGGTGTTCATAACTACAGGCACCACTGTAATAATATAAACATTCAAAGGATGTTTCAGAATATATTGGCTAAAATTCTGCTGCTTTAGAGTAGAACACTGCACTCGTTTAGGCCCACTGATGGGGATTTGGTGAGTCGACTCCTCCATAAACTCCAGTGATTCAAACAGGCCAAATCTGGTTACAATTCACTAAGCTAAAGTAGGTCACAAGTACAGTAGGCCTATTGGTATCAAAGGAACATATTGAGGACTTAACTCACCAAATTCCTCACCAGTCCGTTGGGCTTACTCTAATCTAATGAACTATGCTAAACTAAATTTCAGCCATTCCATACCATCACGTCCAGTCTTACGACACAAGCAGGGAAAAGAAACACTCACCTATTTTCAGAGTATCAAGTACTGGTGTGAACAGTCCACTGGGATAAATTTTGATCATGAAAAATATATGAATCTTATCATTCTGAGGATTCTTGCCTGTTGATTCTAAGGAAGACAACACTGGGGTATATGGCTTCACTATATCTGTCCCTAAATAAAACAAATAAACAAGTGAAAAACTGTTAATACAACTTTCAAGATACTATCAGAACACAAGAAGCCATTCTCATGTAACCACAGTCAAAGCAACTATCAAAAATAAGGTCATTCACTTCATTCACTATGGGCAAATAGTCCCCTTTTCTTCTTATTAAACACCTAATAGCCTACATATAAAATCACTCGTGAATAAAAGGTTGAAACAAACAAAAGGTGGTTTCTTCTTTTAAGACTTACTGCCATTTCTAGAAAAAAAGTATCTCCTTTGTCTATAATCTTTCCCTTTTCTGCTGTGTTAAAATACGATTGCTTTTCTACTCACTTGACAGTCTATTTGAGCTATTTACCCTAACAGTGTTAGGGAGGAAAAAGGCAGCTAGGCCACTATCTTATAGCAAAACCCCCCAAAACTGCCAATGGAGGTGCAACATATGGGGAGTGAGCGCCGGGCAGGGGGATCAGGAGAAGACAGATCTGGGAAGGAAACGTGTGACACACGTGGCAATGCCCGCTGTTGACAAAGATGTTCTGGGCCAGTGTTTCTAACTGCCAGATGCCTTGGACAGGCATGAGAGAATGGCTGGCTAGGCCAGAAAGTAACTTCAACCATCGGTGTGACTAGGCCTGCATTACTGCTGGTTTTGGCCTTCAACACAACAAGCCATGGTCAGACTCCTACTGGTTAATTTATGCTTACATTTGGAAAAGAACAATGGCTATGAAAAAGACTGAAAGACTTTGACATAGACTATTTTAAATTTGTTTACCTATTTTTGGGAAAACTTATAACAATTTTAGCTGTTTCACAACTGAGATGAGTAAGGTCTACAAAATAACAGATTTTCCTGTACAGTACCTGCAATTGTTTGTCTGAGGTAAAGGTGATGTCCTACTGGGACCTGGAGATGAGTTCCTGGTGGTAACCCTAAACAAAACAGTCTGGTATCATGACTGACATCTGTCTTTGAGAGCAACTTGCATCTCCTGTAGTGTAGACCTTTGAAAAACAGAAAGAATTTGAATGAATCTAAATTAGACACTTCACAGATACTTCTCATTTTGATATATATTTATATAAATCAAGAGGATCCATTTGTGTTCTGTTTGCAGCACAGGTTCTTCTACAAAAACACTCTCTCTGTGTGAAGAGAATGTAAATACAGTAGTGGATTCAAATAGTCACTGGGTTAAAAAAGTCACACAGAGACTTTAAGCATTGGAAACTATATCATACCAGCATCTCCTTCTTCTGCACCATTTGTTGTTTAAAATGTTTTAGAAAATAGCAACTGTAAAAATTATATTTTTTTAATTGTAAAAAAATAATGTTTAGTTGTTCAAAAAATTTCATTGTAAAAAATATTGATTACAGTCAGAACATTAGTGTAAAATATGATTATCCTACAAATGATGCTAACAGAGTTACAGTATTCTTGAGTCTTTGTATTTTTCAGAATAGAATAAGATGGTCTAAAGCAAATTGGCAGACCATAGTGAAGAAAACAGAACAGCAACAGGTGGGTTTGGAGTATTTATTTATTTATTTATTTATTTATTTATTTATTTTTATACCACCCATCTGGCAGCACAATCACTCTGGGTGGTGACTCCCTGATGGCGAAAATCATTTATATCTTGAACAAAAAAATAGGTGCTTTTCAATTATTCCTCCCCAACATACTTTGCACCCCAAAGCCACACTGGAAACTTGAAAGATCAGCAGAAGGCAAGGCATTTGGACATTCACAGCATTAATTACCTCTGTCGGAACGTTTTACAAAAGAGTTGTGACTCTCTAGTGGTTGCCCAAGATTTTTCCAAGATACAGCTTCTTTCTTCTTAAGGATAAATTCCACTTTCCCCACGTTTTCAGAAACCTGTACTAAAAACACACATAGTATTGTTCTATACAAATATATGCACAATAGCCTAAAGCCAGCTCTGCAGCACACAGTATGACAGGAAAATTTTCACAATGCCCCGATACTGTTACTGGCCAATTTCTACTCGGCTTATTAAAGTGTGTGTGCTGGAAATCCTATCAAAATGCTGTATCTGCTATGATTTAAAACAAACTTAAAATCATATTGCGCTGTGCCCACCTGCAGAACAGGGATAATGACATTAGCAGTGGGAGACTGCTGCCTATTAAAGCCTTCTTTCTGTCATTTCACCAGGAGTGAGATTTTACTGTATCGGGCAGCAGCTGTGCACACTGTTAGCTTGATTATATTCTCCATCAGCTGCAGTCTACCAAGGACTTAAAAGCTCTAGGGCAGACATGTCCAAACATCAAAGGATATTGAAGGAATTGACTGAAAAGATCTCAGAATCGTTATTATTTTCTTCAAATAATGGAGGATAGGTGAAATGCTAGGTCAGGGGTGCCCAAACTTTGGCCCTCCAGATGTTTTGGACCACAACTCCCAGAATTCTAAGCTTAGATTGCCAGTAGCAAAGGACTGTGGGAGTTGTGGTCTAAAACATCTGGAGGGCAGAAGTTTAGACATGCCTGCTCTAGGGCATGGCCAGAAAATTCCATGATGCAGCAACACTGCTGAAACTAAGCAAGCACAGATTGGGAACCAAATGCACTTCATCTGGAACGCCATAATAGAAGATAGATGGGACGTGAATCTTGTAAACTTTTTTGGGATTTTTAAAATAAAAAAGCTACATAAAATGTCTTAGCAAGTACATTCAACAGTAAAGTTAAAACACAGGAAAGAAGCTGACAAATACAACACTTAATTCTGTCCAGTATTTTTTCAACTCAGAGCAATCAGCTGCATGTCAAACCAGACATGTCTGCAAATAAAGGGCAACGTAACAAGATAAAGGATTAAGGATCCTTATTATAGGACATAATACACAATGGGCAGAATCCAAAAGAACTATGAAACCACTTGATGAGAGTTGTTCTTCTTGAATATCAGCCGTCGTTACATAAAATATCTGAATAAGTGGGATGTCAACATTATGGGTATGGATCCATAGTTTAAAGTTTATTAACATAGGCTGAAGCAATTCTTTGGAACCTAAAGGCACCTTACAAAATAACAAATCTGTCATGTCACAGGATTGGACAGTCTGGAGTCACTAAAAGCAAAGCAAAGTGTTCTGCTTGTATACTGCCCTATACCACTTCAAGTAGTCTCCGGGGGGGGGGGGGTTCCGTTTAATTACAGTATGCAGGATACACATTGCCCCCCACCCCTCCCAGCAAGCTGGGTACTCATTTTATCGACCTCGGAAGGATGGAAGGTTGAGTCAACCTTGACCCTGCTACCTGGGATTGAACCCCAGGTCATGAGCACAGTTTTACCTGCAGTACAGGCATTTAACCACTGCTCCACTACACTCTAGCTTATCATATGCACTGCCAAATCCATGCCAAATGACATATTCCTTGACACCTGTAATACTTACTCAATCATTCACATTTTTTTTAAAAAAAACTTTAAATGAAATGTCTGGCCGCATTGCAAAAAAAAACACTGGCCTGTAGCCACTCACCATCATTATTTCCCCCTAAATCCAGCAAAGGTATAATAAATTAATAAATACAGTGGGACTGGACTAGGCATGAGGGCCTTGAGGTGCTAAGTGGGATGTTTAGCTTTTATATACCGGGGAGGAGGGGATTTTACAGCAGAAAGTATTGGGGGAATTTTTAATATAGGAGATCCATATTTTAAAGTAAAAATAGTAATATGAAAATTCAAATGAAGTAAATAAAACCTAGTATTGTGTTCATTTGAATACTATGATGGTTATGATTATCTGTTGGGAGCCAGGTTCAACAAAGCCTAAAGTAAAAGTCCAACATATATTTTGACGGAGAGAGAATGCATACCTACCTATCATATTCTCATGGACTGCATCACTTAATTCTAAAAGAGAAGCAGATATTTTAGTTTAATACAAATCAAGCTTTAGTCTATATAATTTCCTGTAACAATGTTTATTACATTTGGAGATAAGACAATAATAAAGTGTTTAAGCATGAAGCTTTAAATTCGAGCCATACTTCCAACCAAGTTATAGATTTCTGAATCCATGGACTTTGCTACGCTGCAAAACTCCTTTGAGTTGGTAGTAGGAACGGCTGGAAGAGCCAGAACCAAAAACATACACACAAAGAGAGAGAGAGACAGAGAGACAGAGACCAACTCCTCCCGAACACTACTCTTTGAATAATCTTTAGACCATGAATTTCCCACCATCTTTCCTTGTCATCCCACTGCATCTTGGAATTACATGAGATGCTGGTAGCCCCAGTTGCAGAAGAGAGCGACTAAAGTGATTACTGGGCTGGGGTACCTCCATTATGAGGAAAGGCTACAGCGTTTGGGGCTCTTTAGTCTAGAAAAAAGGCACCTGAGGGGCGATATGATTGAGACGTACAAAATTAGGCAGGGAATGGATAAAGTGGATAGAGGGGAGCTCTTTTCCCTCTCACGCAATATCAGAACCAGGAGTCATCCATTCAAACAGAGGGATATTTCTTTACTCATGGAACTCCTTGCCAAAGGATGTGGTGATGGCATGTGGCCTAGATGCCTTTAAAAGGGGATTGGACAGATTACTGGGGGGAAAGTCCATCACAGGTTACAAGACATGATGGGGATACATGTTATCTCCAGGCTTAAAAGGAAGGTACCTCAAAGTGCCAGACACAGGGGAATGGTATCAGGAGACAGGTATATAGTTGTCTCATGTGCTCCCAGAGGCATCTGGTGGAGCCACTGTGAGATACCATAAGATGACCCTCAATTTTTAGTCTGACAGTTTTCGACAAAAATATTGCCTTATACAATATTCCAGTATGGAAAATACTGGGAATGATGAATGCCTCTAGAGAGAATTAAGTACAGTATAGTGAAATGATGTGTGTGCCAAGTGCTTACCAACATGTAAAAGGTAGGAGTAGTCCTTCACAATGATTTCTCCTCTAAGTTTACCTTCCTGAAGATCAGCTATTACCAGCTCTGAGTTCATATCCTTAAAGAGAGAAGGAAAACTGACACATTAGAAGACAGTTTTAAAAATTAATCTACATCACCATTGCTGCACTTTACGGAATAATAGGCAATTCTCTACTGTGCAAAAATCATTTCAAATCAGATGTAGGTGCCCTGTGGTTAGCCAAGTTTGGGACTACAATTCCTTTCACGCTTGGTTATGTTGGCTGGAGGTTACATAAGCTCAGGCCTGCTTTCAAATGATACAAAGGAAGGAAAAGAGGTGGGTGGAAAATGTACCAATGAAAATAAATGGACCCAGTTAGTTTCAACAGCAAATGAAGATTTGAGAGGCATTGCCCAAGATATATTAGGAATTGACTTTAAAGGTTGATTTTAAGTAGAAATTTGGGCAGAGGGGAGAGCTGTCATTAACTCTAAGAGGCTCTTCTGGCACAGAGGCAGACAGGAAAGGATGGGTAAGTTTGTTTAAGAAACGGGAGGGAAAACAACTGTTTGATACCTGCCAGTAATGAAGCTGAAGCAAAAAAAAAACTATGATCAGCTTTATATTTTAAATAAGAATATAAATATTTCTTTACTATCATTTCAGCTTTATATTTTAAATAAGAATATAAATATTTCTTTACTATCATTTTGTTTACCTTTTGTTTAGTATATATGACCACAGTGAGTGAACCATCTGTCTGGAACCAATCATAACTGAAACAGATTGAGAAAACTATAAATGTTTTTGAAATAAACAGTTTCAGTGCCTGCTTCAGTTGAAATTTGCCTGCAAAGTGGCTGGGGTCAAGGATCCTGTTTTGGCCAGACTTGCATTAACAGCTGAGATCACTTGGTTTATCATATGTATACTAAGAATACTAAGCAGTTGCTTTCCGCCAGTTTTTTTTTAGTTCTCCTTGTCAGTTTAAGAGCACCATTAGAATTTCTGATTTCTATGTACAGTAATTCACAAATGCTGTACACCTATCAGCCCGCAGTCCGTCCCCCCCCCGCCCCCCACCATTTTGGAGGAGCATGAGGTGAGGTGTATACTGAGATCTGTGAATCCGAGAAAGGCCACTGGACCTAAGGGCATCACTGGACAGGTGTTGAAGGACTGTGCAGACCAGTTGGCGGGGGTCTTTACTAAGATCTTTAATCAGTCCTTACACCAGTCTATTGTTCCACCTTGCCTGATGTCCTCAATTATTGTTCCACAATCAGCAGTCTAAATGATTATAGACCAGTTGCACTTACACCGGTTATCATTAAGTGCTTTGAGAAACTAGTACGGAATCACATTATTTCCTGTCTTCCATCTACATTTGATAACCATCAGTTTGCATACAGGACAAACAGATCCGCAGAGGACACCATTACCACAACTCTCCATACTGCTCTGTACCATCTGGAGCAGTCAGAGAGCTACGTATGTGAAGGTGCTGTTTGTGGATTTCAGCTCCGACTTTAATACTACCCTCCCCCACAGACTGATGTCCAAACTAGGGGCCCTTGGTTTTTCCAGTTCCCTCTGCCTCTGGGTTTTGGACTTCTTGACTGATAAGAAAGCGCTCCAGAGGGTTATTACCACAGCCCAGAGGAGTATTGGCCATCCTCTCCCATCTTTGGAAGAACTATATAGTCCCCATTGTCTTCAAAAGGTAAGAAGCATTGTACAGGATCCATCCCACCCTGGACATTGTCTGTCTGCATTGCTGCCTCCGGGCAGGAGATATCGGACAATTAAAACAAGAACAATCAGATTAAAAATACTTTTTATCCAAGAGCTATAATCACCTTGAATGCTGCTAAAATTTGAGTACATAATTACAGTAAATAGTGTAATATGACGGAGCCGTGGTAGATCGGTATGTGTGTTTAAATTCTTCTTTAGTAATATTTTTGTACTTGGGATTAATTTCGTTGTACAATGTACAATGACAATAAAGTTATTTTATCTTATCTTGTCAAATAAATTTCTCTCCCTTTTTCTGCCCCTCATCTCAGTAACATGCAGTACATAATTAATACACACGTACCCCCATTTTATGTCTGATCCTTATTCTTAGATGCCAACATTTTGATCAAGAACAAAATCGGGGATGTACAGGCTTTAGGTCTACATCAGTATTTCTCAACCTGTGGGTTCCCAGATGTTCCTGGACTGCAACTCCCAGAAGTCTTCATCACTACCTGAGCTGGCAAGGATTTCTGGGAGTTGCAGTCCAGGAACATCTGGAGACTCATGGGTTGAAAACCACTGGTCTACATGACCTCAGGTCCACAAAGCTAGTGGAAGAATGTATTCTTTTATATAATGTTAGCTTTGGTAAATCTGTTTATTTACAAGCAGTAAATAACCATATAATACACAGCTAATACAACTTTGTTCAGTGTCTACAGTATATACAAAAATTAGTAGCATAATAATATAAAGATAAAAGAAGCTGAAGTGTTATGATACCTGGGAGCTAATTCTTTGCAACCATTATCCAAGACTTCATTTTTAGTAACCATGCCTGTGAACAAAAACATGGCAATATATAAGATCTAAAAAGCTGAATTCTCAATTAACTGTATTTAGAAACAAACTTAATGTCATTAAATCCTTTTGCTTAATGTAATAAGTCACAATAGAGTAAGCCTACTGAATCCGGTGAGTAAACTCCTCTGTAAATTCTAATCTATTGAATAAAATGGACCTACTCTATCCGCAAATTACCTTAGTCCCATCTAATCAGTGGAATTTACACAGGTACTAACTCGCCAATGTCCCACTGGTTGAATAAGCCTCTCTCCAGTGCCATTTACTACACTAAGGAACAGGATTTCAGCCACGAATACTAGTGATCTATCAAACTAACCTACCTCTCATAATTGTTGTGACCATAAATCAATAGGATCATGCAGGTTGCCCTGGACCTTCTTGAAGGAAGTACAGGATGATGATAATGATAATGGTAATAGGCTCAAACACACAGTACATTTAATTCTGAACTTAGACGCCACCTGGAACTAGTTCAGAACTTCTCTGTTTAGACTGACTTTCTTAAGGACTTTTAATTAGACATGGGCACGACTTGGCGAAATTCTCACTTCCGTTTTCGTTCCTCGTTTCCGTTACGCAACGGAAATGGAAATGATAATTAAGCCGTCAGAACTCGAACTCGAACCGATAAACGATAAATTGGGTCTGATTTGTCGTTGTCGTTCATGGCATCGTGCAGCGATCACGCGATGCCAAGCGGCACAGAAAAAAGTTTTAAAAATAAAAAAAATCCTGATTTCCGGCCAAAAAAGCAGGCGAAAATATGCCTGTCTGAGGGCACCTACCAGAGGGGTGGTTTCTGGGGGGGGGGTCCCGGCCTCCCCCCCTCTCCTGTCCTGGGCTGCTGGACCTGGTACCAGGCTGGGGGGGGCATCAGTCTCGTCGTCTCCATTTGACATGCGGTGCGGGGGGATCCAAAATGGCGACCGCAATATGTTTTTTGAAATCGTGGTCCAAAAACCCACCAAAGCACCCCAGAAACATGCGAAAATTAGCTATTTTAAATGCTTGATTTTTTACAGTAGCAGCAGTGGGTTTTTCTAGCAATAAAACGTCTCCAATCCATTGATTTTATTTTATTTTATTTTTATTTTTATTTTTTTACACCTGCGCAATGATGGGCTGGCCATGGGATGGGACCATGCAAATATTTGGAGCCATTCCACCAATCGCATGGCCACTTGGCCAGGTTTTGACTGAGACTTCTGGGATGTGCCAGTCGGGCATAAAAAGCCCACTATAACCCTAGCCCTAACCCTAACCCTAACCCTAACCCTAACCCATACGCCAGTACACTGTCCTTCTTAGTGGGTCAGAGGCACCCAGAGGTGCAGCCCACTAACTCACCCTAACCTTACCCGTAATAACCCTAAGCCTAGCCCTTGCCCTAACCCCAACCCTAAGGCAGATCTGTACTCGCATAGCACTACACGCAAGTACACTGTCCTTCTTAGTGAGTCAGAGGGCGCCCAGCAGAGGCATTCTTCTCTCACCTCGCTCACAGTCCAAAGTTCCAAAAAACTCCAAACCTGTACGCCAGTATACTGTCCTTCTTGGTGAGCTAGAGGCACCCAAAAGAGAGGTGCCTCTGCCAGTGCCACTTGGTACGCAATGGCTACACGGTCATGTACCCTTCCTTTTCCGTTTGTAGGGGGCCAGAGGAGGCATCCACCCCAGAGAGGTGCCTCCAGGAGCCTGCTACCCTACCCCCCCTAAACCAGTATTAACGACAAACGACAACCGAAACGACAAATTTTTGAAAATTTTCACGACAAACGGAAACGAGCCGAAACGGGCCGGCTCCGACACACGACAACTCGAAACGTCATTTTTCCTGGTCGTGCCCATCTCTACTTTTAATACGTCTTTGCCCTTTTGTGGTATAAAAATAATGTCAAGCCAAAAAGACTGAGTCACAGGTTCAAGACAATAGATTCGTGTTCTCCCAAGTATAATTGTTCTCAGCAACACTGGCCAGAATTTCCACGGCGTATTTCCAGTGGCACAAATAAAATAGGATAAATCACAGCAGCAAAGTGACAGTAATTGATAAGGCATCTTGGAGAAAAAGAACAAGCGAGACAGCCATCTCTCAGATATACTTTAACTTGAATACCAGCCCCACATACCAGGAACCACCCACACCCCCCACACACATACATCATAGACTTACACACAGAAAAGAATGTACAGCTGCAATTTACAGTTTTATATTTTCATTATTTTTAAAGAACACGCACAATGACACACCAAAGCCAACTGAAATGGACACTTGGATTACAAGTCAAAGGCCCGAAACCAAGGAACCCAATCAAGATACCCATATGAAATCGTATAGTCCTTGCACTAGTATGCGCTCCATCACAACTCTTCCATCTAAATACAGTTCTCACTATGTGAGGGATACCCTCAAATCAGGACTTGAAACAGGATCCAAAAATATTGGCATTATGATCTTCAGTATTAACAAGCAGAATGAGACTAGGTAAGGAATAATAAATCAGACAAAACAAGTGTGAAATTTGTGAAATATAGTCTAGTGCTATTCTCTATCATTCTTGTTCCATTACTAAATGGTAGTATTTTTAGCATTATTAGTATATTTATAGAAATAATCTAATAATATAACCATATTATAAGGCATGTGTGAGAATGGGATGTTTCCATTAATCAGAATAGAAAGTACCCTTTTGGATACTCCATAAGACAGAATCACTAGAAATAAACAACCAAGTATTTAGGGCTGATAGGCTTTGCTTGGCAGAAACATTCATGGTCCCTTTATCAGACCATAAAACAGTCTGTTAACTGCCATATAAAATGCAACCTAGAAAACTTGCAAATTAATTAATTAATTAATTTCACTTATAGACCTCAATGGCTTTCAAAGGGGAAAATATGCCATTTTAGTAGATTGTCATTAAGATACTACATACATTCCTTATGGGAAGGGGGTTTCAGTGTGTGGAGAACCACTGATGACACGATATGGTAGCCTACCTACAACCTGCTTACACAAACTGTTGGGGGCCTCATATGTTACATTTCATCGTATTGCTTCAGAAACAAGAATGTATTATATATTGTTATTTATATTATATATTAAGTTATTATGTTTTTACTTATTGTTTTATCTATTGTATTGTTTGTTGGTTTGACATCTGTTCAATTTTGTAACCCACCCAGAACAGCCGTGTAGCTAGATGGAGAGGTATATAAATTTAATAAATAAATGTTTTATCCTTTTGTTCTACTACTTGAGATCCCAAGTCTTGAGCCATTTTTTCATTAACTTCTACAGACATTATTCTTCCCTTTTTGAATCCCAGATGAAGAACAGAGGCTGGGAGAAAACAATCTGCTCAAAGTCCCATAATATATCACATGCTCATTCTAATACAGTCACCATTGGATTGTGCCAGTTCCTACAGTTTTTGCTTAATACACCAATTATTCTTTCATCATGATTCAACAAGAGCGGCAAAAATGTATGGGACCCTTTTTACTTCCATTCTATATTTTAGGACCACACAATTTCATACTGCACACAACTGCCTATGTGGCACAGCAGGTTAGAGACACACAAGGAAGAAAGATGATCAGAGGTTTTTCTAACACAAGCTCAATGAGTATAGCTTGTACTGCTGAGCCAACACCTATGTACAATACATTCTTAATTCCATCTACTTTTACATTGGCAGCAATGGCACTACTATTGTTTGCCCATTCTTAACAGGTAATGAAACAGATGACCCCAGAAGCATGTTTTACTAGCAATTTTGCCCGTTATTGTTCGACTCTGCCTCCCGTTAACTCCTCCGAAGGGAAACAAGTGTGCTATTCCATGATGGCACATCATAATGAACTCAGCAACAGTTTACCAGCAGCAATGGTTACAACATGACATAGCCTTCAACTCTGCACACCCTGTATTCTCGAAGGTTTTCACGGCCAGGATCTGATAGCTGTTGTGAGTTTTTCGGGCTGTTTGGTCGTGTTCTGGAAGTTTTTCTTCCTGACATTTCACCAGACTCTGTGGCTGTCATCTTCAGAGGGCAAGGAGCTCAGGGAACTCTGAAAAACTCACAACAGCTACCTACACACCCTCCTTAGCTTCAGCAGAAATACAAATAAGCAGTTATTCTCAATGGGCAGCACGACATACCTGACAGCATACAAACAAAGAGGAGCAGACTGAGGAGTGGGAGGCAGTTTAATCACGGCTCTAATTCTTTTCCAAAGCATGGTAAAAAGAATATTGATTTGCTGTAAGATCTCTCTTATTATAATTTCCATAAATTACTCTCTTTGGCAGTGAAATCCGCCATTCAGTTAAGTACCTTGATGGAATGGAATGGCAATTCCACCTAAAAACCAATTTATGCTAAGTAAAGCCCCTTACAAGTCCATCCAACTACACAAACAAACCCAAGACAGAGGACACCATGTGTGTGTGTGTGTGTGTGTGTGTGTGTGTGTGTGTGTGTGTGTGTGTGTGTGTGTGTGTGTGTGTGTGTGTGTGTGTGTGTGTGTGCTGTGTCGTTACAGTCGTGACCGACTCTTCATGACTCCATGTCCATGGAGTTTTCTTGGCAGGAGTAACGTAGTGGCTTGCCAGTTCCTACTCCAGGTGCCTACAGCACCTTGTATTCCCTGGTGGTCGTCCATCCAAGTACTAAGCAGGGCTGACCCTGCTTAGTTTCTGAAATCAAGCGAGATCTGATGTGCTTAGGGCATCTAGGCAGCTCAGAGGACGCCATGCAAACGACACAAAAATTAAGAAGTAAAATGGAAGGGATCCCTTCAGACTCTGGAGCCTGGGCGTGGGTGGATGGGTTCAAATCTCTCTCTCAGCTGTATTTTGCTGAAAATTGATGCAGAAGAAATTTGCCAAATCCTTTTGATGGCAGCCAGCGAACCAGAGAGCAAGCCATCCTGCCAAAGGGATTCTTTTAAACAATTCTCAAATAACGATTGCAATCATGCTTCTGTAAACAATTATTAAGGCATGCTGTTTATGAATCGTGCATTCGTATGAGCACTCAACTGATGTGACCCTCATCTTACTTCCTTCACACGCAGTTCGGAAATTGTTCTGTTCCTTGCCATGCCTAGATCAATCTGTGCTTTGGATGGCATAACACAGGTAGACCCGAATAAGTTTAAGGGCAATTATCTCTTCCTGATTTCTCTTCCTGCATAGCTCTAAGGTCTTTTAAACCTTTGCTTCTGTTTCCATTTAATCTGTCATTATCTCTAGAATTTGATAAATGGTGGCTAAGCATAGTTTAGCAAAACGAGACAACTTCAAAGTGATTACTGAGACAACTGGTTTGCCCAAGTTCAAACACAGCAAATCATGACTATAGTATATTACACCTGATTGCTTCTCATCTCCTTGTCACAGACGCACAAGAACATGAACTCTTGAACAGTACAAACTCAGAGATTCTGGATATAACACTAAAAAAACCCTTTCCTGTTATATCTCAACCCAGCTGAAAACTGCTACAATTAAGATTTCTTCTGCATCAACTGACTACAAAGAACCTTACCAACTAGAATTACTCACAAAATATCATATTTTTGCATCCTAGTTTTTATTACATCCCTCCTCCATTTTAACATACAGAATCCTAGCCTGAAACATCAATCTTGAAGAAGGTAAATCATTTTGAGAGGGTTTATTTTTTTAAATAAAACAAAAACCACACAAGGGAGATGATACAAAATCACATAGCAGTAAGAACAGATATCTTAGGCAGTGTCATTAAAACCAAGAGTAGAAGAACAGCGATATGAAAAGCAAAGCAAACAAAAAATCATGACTGATCTCTACAACTCTCTTCATCCCTCTCTAGCCATACGGGTATTTTTAGAACGCAAGACTAAAGCAAAAAGGGGACTGCACTGAATAGATTGGCAGTTGCAGCTCAATGAATTTTGATGTTCCCCCAGAACTGTATGAAAATTTATTGCAGTAGACTAAAGACTGCAGGAACACAGGTATATGTTTGAAGGAAACTTTATTTTCCCTAGAGCATTAGATTTGGCTCTTCCACTCAAGTGGCCTGCTGTCACTTCTTGCAACATTTGTGATGCATATTTTCTCATCACATGTGATATGCAGTGGTTTTGCGGTCTTGGTCCGATTAAACCATGACAAGAGGATACTGAGGAGACAACAGAACAGCTAGACAGGAGAGGGAAGACCTTGTGTTTTGTTAAGAAATCTACATATCTGACTTGATCCCTTTCAAATCTGAACTGTATATTCCAGTACAGAGCAATACATTTTAAAACCAAAATCTAATTTGAGATCCTACGAGCATGACAACTTACCATTCAAAATCTTGGTTTCTTCAGGTACAGTAGAATACGTCTCTGCAAGTGTGCAAGAAAAATGCTGTGATCATAAGAGCGGAAAACCCCATGTTACGACACAACAGCCACACACTACAGCAAAATATCTTAACTCAGGGCCAAACAAAGTGAAGGCAGGGAGAACCAATCATGCAAAATTTCTGTAATGAAGCAGTCATAGGAGCCTCATGGCACAGTGGTTAAACAGCTGCACTGCAGCTAAAACTGTGCTCACGACCGAGGGTTCAATCCCAGGTAGCAGACTCATGGTTGACTCAGCCTTCCATCCTTCCGAGGTTGGTAAAATTAGTACCCAGCTTGCTGGGGGGGGATGTGTAGCCTGCATACTGTAATTAAAACTGTAAACCACCCAGAGATTACTTGATGTAGTATGGGCCGGTATATAAGCAGAACACTTTTTGAACTACGATTAAAAAAACAGACCTAGCTGTATATAAATTTATACATTTTCAAACTCCTGGAAAATATCTGTTTTATAAAACGTGATCATTTAGAATGGACTAAATAATTTCAATGACTGGAGGCTGAGTTTAAAATGGCAATTATAAAAAAAAGGATTCTGAATCCTATCAATTATGATTAAAAACATATTTTTACATTCCTTCCTTTGAAGACAAAAAGCCCTGGCTTATTAAAGCAAGGACTTTAAAATAACATTATATGCAGTTGGGGTGGGGGATAATTAAGGTTTCAGCATCCTATTGCTAGCAAGGATTTACAAAGACAAAAGACAAAGCTGCTGTGAAGCAAAGAGAGACTGGATGTATGTGTGTGTGTGTGTGTTTAAAACAAAAGCCCTACATGGCTTTCACTATCTGAGAACCATCTAGGACACCCCATCTTTTAATGTTACTTTAATCATATAGAAGTGGCAAAACTGAACAAAGGTGGTTCTGTTTTAAAGCTGTCTGGCTGCACTTAAGGTTCACTTAACCAATTTAGTTTCAGCAGCTCACATGCAGCTAGAAGACATTACACTTACACATTGGAGCACCGAAGAACAACGGCATCAGCTACCTAGCAACCATAAAATCCCATCTCCGGAATACAACTCTCCTTAGTTCATGTGACATGCGTATTCATAAGAGGAGGCTCAACGTTGACTTTTGAAAGTCAGACAAAATGTGCTGCTAAGTATTTAAGAGAAGTGCCAACTCTCACAAGAAAAAAAAACACCTTGCTATTTCCCCTCCCTCCCTCTCTCTGGTGTGGCCTGCTGATGCAAATTAATATAGGAAAATCTGACAACCTTATGTGCAACTTTGCAGCAGATTCATTCATTTTCCCCACTGTGTAGTCAGACCTTGGTATGACTCCCTGCACACAGCATCTGTGGGAGGGGCATACTTCAAGCTCACCCTACTTTGCTTATCTTAAGACTCTCTTATCAAATCACATTTTTTGTTCCAGATTGGTCAAGCCAATAGATAACTGAATTTTTGCTAACAAATAAGGTGGTATCAGTATTAGAAAACTAACGTAATTTGCTAATGCAGTCAAAAGACAAAAATATATTTAGATGCATACAAATAAGCTATTTAAGAGTAATGTTTGATATATGGATTTTAAATATGTATATCCAACTGGTCTTTATAATTTACATTATTTGCTTATTTAAATTTACCCCGGGTAACCATGGTGCATACTGAAGTATCATAAAGAATCTGGTAATGATCGTTTAAGCAGATGCAGTGGTATGATTTCTGCAACTGCTTATGGAATTAACCGGACAGCTCAGTGGTTTGGGTAACTGGCTATGGAGTCAGAGGTAGTGAGATCAATCCCCACTGTGGCTCCCTGATATGGGCTGGACTTGATCCAAAAAGTCCCTTCCAGATCTGCAGTTCTAAGACTATTATCATGAATGGCATGATGAGCTGTTTACCTGAAGAAAGGAGGGGGGAAATAAACAGTCTGGTTCAGATCAAAGCTTATGCAGGAAAACAGTAAGTAGGAAGAAAGATAGCAGGTAAGAAAGGTGAAGAAAGAATGCTACATGGACAAGAGACTAAGGAATAGAAGGTGAAATAGCAGTTGATGGAGAATGATACTTGAATCTAAAAGAAACACTTATGGAGAATAAAGAAGAGAACAGAGGATGCAGGAAAGCTAACCACTATTTGCTACACAGCAGCTAAGGGTACAAGGAAAGAAAGAACAAAGCAGGCATGTCTTCAAAAGCAGGAGCTTGTAGAGGGAGATGAAGTTAGTAGAATGTGGGATAGATAGTGCTACTGTTAGGTGGATTTGTAATTGGTTGACTGATCGCACCCAAAGTGTGATCATAAACAGCTTCTCGTCAACTTGGAGAGACATGACCAGTGGGGTTCCCCAGGGTTCTGTTCTGGGTCTTGTGCTGTTCAATATCTTTATTAATGACTTGGAGGAAGGAATAGAGAGTATGCGAATTAAATTTGCAGATGATACCAAATTGGGTGGGGTTGCTAATTCCCAACCTAGAGGATAGAATGAAAATCCAAAAGGACCTTGACAGATTTGAGTGTTGGGCCAAAGCTAACAGAATTGATTTCAACAGAGGGAAATGTGGGGTAGTGCATCTAGGGAAAAGAATGAATAGCACAGATATAGGATGGGAGACACCTGGCTGGAAAATAGTACATGTGAAAGGGATCTGGGAGTCTTGGTGGACCACAAATTGAACATGAGTCAGCAGTGTGATGTGGCGGCCAAGAAAACCAATGTGATTCTTGGTTGCATCAACAGAACCATAGTGTCTAGATCAAGGGAAGTGATAATACCACTCTATTCTGCTCTGATCAGACGCCACCTGGAGTACTGTGTCCAGTTCCACCTCAATTTAAAAAGGATGTTGATAACCTCAAATGGGTACAGAGGAGGGCGACAAGGATGGTTGAAGGTCTGGAAGAAATGTCTTACAAGGAACAGTTTAGTGAGCTGGGAATGTTTAGCCTTTCAAAAAGAAAGCTGAGAGCGGATATGATAGCTTTGTTTAAATATTTGAAAGGATGTCATATTGAAGAGGGAACAAGTTTGTTTTCCATGGCTTCAGAGACCAAGACTGGGGGCAATGGTTTCAAACTACAGGAATTCAATTTAAACATTAGGAAGAACTTCATGACAGTTAGAGCTTTTCAGCAGTGTAATATGCTGCCACGGCGGGTGCCAGAGTCTCCTTCTTTGGAGGTTTTTAAGCAGAGGCTGGATGGCCATCTGTTGGAAATACTGTGATGGTGGTTCCTGCATGGCAGGGCTGGACTGGATGGTCCTTGAGGTCTCTTCCAATTCTGTGATTCTATGATTCTATTCTATGATTCTAAGAAAAGAGAAGGACTGTAACAAAGCTACACATTAAAATGAACGGTTTTATGTCCTATTGATAGGAAGGGAACAGAAGAATTGAGAGGCCATTTTGGAATTTTCTTTGTTTCTGCTAACAACAAAGCATTGTGACCTGCAGATTTAAGGGGGATAAATGAGAACCAAAAGAAATGTGACAAAGGCTGAATTTGGCAATTTGGGACTAGCCAGTTTCTTGAACTACAGATTTCTAGCAAAAGTCAAATGAAATCTCACATACATACTTGTTATACTTACTAGAGTCCAAAGTGAGGATAACTAATTGTAAAAGGAAACAATTCCCTCATGTCACACACAAAGTTATATACCTTACCATCTGATGGAAGCCACTACTGTACAAAATGACTAAGTAAGAAAGCTTATCAGTTCATACGGCCAAAATATAATAATAGTGACCATTTTCAACCAATTGCAATGGTAAAAAATTAATCTAAATACTGAATCCAACAGAGGAAGACATCCTAAGAGTAGTGAATTAAGTACACAAAATTCTAAAGACAGCAATGCCACTGCTATTTACTGCATAAATGCTACACAACTGCTTCCATGCAAACAAAAAAAACCCCTAGAGGTTTCATTTTGAGACATTTCTCCCCACATAAGAGATGCTTTGATTCATTTGGTGCAAATATAAACTGATCTTTAATCGCCATATGTGGGGGGTTGTTGTTAAGTGATACTAGTTTATGCCATTATGTTTATTTTGTTATTGTTATCTTTATGCATTATATTGTCTTCAGTATTGTCTTATATGTTCCTTTTGAAGCCATCCTGAACAGTGGCTCACCATTAGACAGGCAGGATATAAGTCTGATGGATGGACGGGGTGCGTGTGTGTGAGTGGAAGGATGGATGGATGGATGGATGGATGGATTCAGTTTCTCAATATCACTTACCGATATATAATTTAATTTCTATGCCACCCATCTGGCAGCACAACTGCTCTGGGTTGTTTACAATGAGGAGAATTAAAACAAAGGTGTACAATAAATTTAAATTAAACTAATAAACATAGTGAGCAATAACATGAATTATATAAAATGACATTATCCATTAAAAATAAAGATAAGAATAACATGGCAGGACTGATGGCGTTAACTAGGCATCCACTATGGAGCACATGCCTTCCTATAGAGCCAAGTTTTTAATAACTGCTTACAAATATCCAGTAAGGGAGCCAGGCAAATCTGAGGTTGGAGATTCTTCCATAAGGAGGGAGGAACCACCAAGGAGGCACTATTTTTTGTTTTTTTGTTTCTGAACCTCTTCCAGGGTCAAGGAGCCCAACCACCTGGCTTGAGGAGAATGGGAAATAGGAGCTCATTTCGCCAGAAGCAGGCACTCTGCCATGTAAGGAGGTCTCAAACTATCATCAAATTTTGCTCGTGCAGTTCACAATACGGTTGACGTAAGGACTCCAACAGTAAGAATTTGCAATGAAATGCTCGAACACAGTTAAAGCTCACCTACATGATGCATTCATTTGGAGAATCTGTTCTTACAGAAGAGTTTGCACTTGTCTGACAACACCCTCACAAAATGAGGGATTTGCACTGTGCAGCAAACATGCAAACACACCAATGTGCCAACAAAAGCTAAAGATGTTGATACCAAGGATATCAACAAATACTGGCAAGTTTATTTCTCTATGATGACAATGAGTGTCACACATTGTCCCCCACACTGAGACATCTCACTAAAAAAAGGGAAACCACTGCAATGTTTCACTCCTAGATAAGAACAAAAACACCAGCACTTTAATTAGCAATACTGAGCACTGAGATTCGATGTAAAGTACATCAGTGTTACCTTAGACTGGCCCAAGAAAAAAAGTCTGCAGTAGCTAAAAATGGCTGGGCAACTGGGCATTGCATATGCTTTAACTAAACAAAAAGCAGTTCCATTCTCACTCTTGGAATTTAAGGCTGATAAGGGGGTCTTTAGAGACACGTTTGAGGGAGAAGGTGGTGAATTGGGAGGATGGGCAAAAACTTAATGACTTGTGGCTGCTTGTAATTAATTGCATAAGATCAGCAGTAAGGTAATTGAACATCCACCTGAATGTTCTGCTATTATCTAACTTGCAATGTTAGTCAGTAATTGTCGTTTCTAATATCCTCCTGAAGACGGCATGACGGGTATACATGCCAAAAGCTTGATCTTTTAACTGTGCTAAAGGTTTTTAAAGTTTTTATTTGGAAGCTGAACTCATTAAATTTTGTGTAGATCTTTTCAGTCTGTTGACTACTATTGGTCTACCTCTGTTTAAATAACTAATATATAGCTTTTACTTGCACAGTTGCATAAAAGAGCCACATAAGCAATCTGATTTGGGGGTTCTTGTGCTCTCAGGAACAACTAGTCATGGTTTTCCAAAGCCAATACAGTGCTCCCCCGTTTATCGTGGGAATTAGGTTTCTGAACCACCTGTGATAAAGGGAAATCTGCAATATGTGGATACTTTTACCTGCGGGTTTGGTTGGGACTGTCAGGCCTGTGTGGGACCTCCTATACTCACCCTAGGCCTGGCGCTGCCCGGAAAAAGCCTCCGGTGGACTTCCCGGGCCTGTAAAGGGCCGAGAAATGGCTTCCCGTGGACCGGAAATGACTTGCAAGGGCTGTGCTGGGCCTCTGAAGCCTGTACAGGGCCCAGAAGTGGCTTCCAGTGAACCAGAAGTGACTTCTGAAAAACTCAAAGTGACTTCCAGGCCATGCGGTGGGCTTGCACTGGGCCTCTGGAACATGCCTCAGGCCCAGCACCGCCCACCCGCACCTGTGGTCCCAGTAAATCCACGATATAAGAGGACCGCAATATATGAAGTGCAATGTGACAGGGGACTTCTGTACATAAAATCCATGTTCTCCATGTTAACAATGTAGAGATGAATAGTGTAGAAATGAACTGTTACTATAGCAGAAATCAGTCCATGCTATTATTTTTCTGAACTGTTACTATAGCAGAAATCAGTCCATGCTATTATTTTTCTAAGTTACTACATAGTCACAATAATCAGCTCCCTCCCAAACACATCCATTTTCCTCTCCACTTTGAATAGTCCAGACCAGAACACAAAAATATTTTTATCATGAACAGCTTACCTTACAATAGATAAGCATAACGAATTGTGATCATATTGGAGTTATTTCAGCTGGTTTATAATGTGTGTTTTGAGAATGACTGTTCTATCTTTGTTTTTTTTTACTTATGCTTGAAAGTCACCTTCAATACTCGATACTTCAATACTTCAATACTGTACTCAAGCGGGCACAGAGGAGGGTGACAAGGATGACTGAAGGTCTGGAAGAAAGTCTTACGAGGAACAGCTTAGGGAACTGGGAATGTTAAGCCTTTCAAAAAGAAGACTGAGAGGGGCTGTGACAGCTATGTTTAAATACTCGAAAGGATGTCATATTGAAGAGGGAACAGGTTTGTTTTCCATGGCTTCAGAGACTAGGACTCGGGGAAATGGTTTCAAACTGCAGGAAAAGAGATTCCCTTTGAACATTAAGAAGAACTTCCTAATTGTTAGAGCTGTTTGGCAGTGGAATATACTGCTACAGAGGGTGCTGGAGTCTCCTTCTTTGTAGGTTTTTAAGCAGAGCAGGTTGGATGGCCACCTGTCGGAAATACTGTGATGGGGTTCCTACATGGCAGAGGGTTGGACTGGGTGGCCCTTGAGGTCTCTTCCAACTCTGTGATTCAATGAATATTTTTTCAGGACAAAACAAGTATGAGAATGGAACAGCATGCATATATGCAGGAGGGCAATCAAGGGCTCCCTCTGTGGAACAACACTGGTAGATCCATCAGTTCCTTATTGGTCATTATCAGAACCTATAAACAAGTCACAACCATGAAACAGCCCAAGTTTTCAAAAAAAAAAAAACTCGATCCACTTCAAATAGTTTGAAGCCACTTTTATGATTAAAACTTATATATGTGAAAGGAATATGAACTGCACAGCACTGCAGACACTACAGCTGAGATACAAGGACTTAATAAGCGGTACTACCTCTGTCACTTAAGAATAATCAAATAAAATGGGACTACATGGATAGGGGACAACTCTTCTGTGACTGGAGATCTTCCATCAATGCAGCACTTTATGCTAACAAAAGAGCACATCTAACCTTTTAGTGATGTCATGAGTGTGCAAGGCAACAAATATTCCTGCAAAGCAAGGCATTAACAAAGAGGGCGAGGACAGGACACGCTTACACATACAAGGCAAATATGGTTTTTCCAAAAACTATGCCCTGTAGCCCTCATGATATCAGCCTATTCTTTTTCTTTATAATCATAGGACAGCCTTCCCAAATCCAAAATGTATGAGAAGTTTTGAACTATAGTTCCCATCCACCCTAAACAGCATAACCAGATAGAGGTGATAGAGATAACAGTTGAACGTATTTGCAGAGGTACGGGCGCGTTTAAGCCCACTGCAACATATGACCTCTGAGAAAACATTCCCCACCATGCAACTTGCAAACAGACGAGTTTGTTGTGAAATATGGGATATACCTTTCAAAGGAGCAACAAAAGGTTTAAAGGCCATCCTTCCAACCATACACTCTTTCAGCATAGATTCATAATTGACCCAACGATGAACCTACAGAGGAGAGAGAAGTGCTGTTTTTAATGGAATAAAGCACTCCTGATGGTGCTTGCTTCTGAGCAAATACAGGGGCATCATAAAACCAACAAATTACCCAACCCTGGTACTTAAACCTGCTGAAAGGGGGGGAGCACCCATAGAGGAAGGTACATAACCATTATATTACTTACGTTACCCTCGGGGGACAGAGAGATTCGAACAAGTGAGCATTGCTTTTTCTTCCAAATGTGAACTCCAGATGTCTAGTTCTCAATTTCTTAACAAACCAACTATATTAACAAAAGAGGTATTCTTCTACACACTTTTCTAAAAGAATCTTTTGACTCACAAAGTGCATCTTTATTTTCTGGGATCAAGGTCCCTGTTATCCAAACAGAACAAAAATTGGAAAGATAAATATAGGAAAATATAAATGCTGATTTTAAGATATGTGGATCTTTCAAAGCATACTATTATGGATACAAAAGAATGGCATGGACTAATACTTTTATTTCCCATTCAGAGTATTTCTTACTAAACTTGGGCAATTGGCCCCAACAGGATATGGATAATGTAAAGGTGCTTACTACTGCTTTCGTTGATTATTTGGAGTGGCAAAACAGCTTTGCTTCAAACTCATAGTTACATTCGGCCCTAGTATCTATTACTACTCTACACAATAATATGTATTTTCTTTTGAGAAATAAAGACAGAAGAGGACTTTGTTCTCCAGGTAACCAACTACTTCTGCATGCACACATGCTGGATCATGTTTTGATGAAATGAGCACTACCTGCATTTTTGTTACCTGTTCAAATAGATCTGTACCATCAGAGCCTGCTGCTTTCATTAACTCATCTTCACCGCCGGGGTGATATTCCATGTACGGTGTCACATTATATACAAGACCTACAATGTGACAAAAAAAATCAGAGTTTCCAGTTAAAACATGCACGTTTCAGTGATAAAATTAGTCAAATGTATATGAAGCAGCATGTAAATACTTAGGGGTAAGCCGTGCAAATCAAACATAGCTCTTCAGTTATATGCCTTGAAAATGAGGGCAAAAAGCCTTATTTCAGGAGGGGATCACATGACCGCGGGAGCACTCCTACAGCTAGCACTTGGGCCGGAGAGCCAGCTGGTTGCTTGGTTAAGGTTTCCTGGGCAACCGCCTATCTTGTTTTTTCTGGGAAGACAATGGACTACAGAGACCACATACTACTACAGTAATACCTCGGATAACGAATGCCTCTGTTAACGAATAATTCAGACAGATAATTGAAATTTCCGGGAATAGGTGTGTTTCGGATAACAAATTTTTCATAATGCTTTGTGAAAAAAGTCTACCCAGGATGCATTGCGCCCCCCCCACCCGTTACTTTGTGGAGGGGTTGGAGGAGTTCCATCGTGCTTTGCAGACATTCTGGACCTTTTTTGCTGAGAGATTTGGACCTTTCAGGCTTGGAAAGGTAGGGAGCTGAGGTTTCCTTGCTTTCTTTTGTGTTTTTGCATTGGTTTCAATAGCACTTTTGGCAGGAATGACCTGGCGTTTGTTTTGGAGCTAACTTTTATTTATCTTTGCACTGCTTTTCATTGTAGTTTTGGTGGGAATAGGCTGGGGGTAGTCTTGCTACTTTCTTTTGTCCATGTTTACAAACTTTTCCATTGCTCTGCAGGAAAGAACGGGCTGAGTTTCTCTTGCTGCTTGTGTTTGTCTATGTTTGCATTTCCCCCCAATGAATTTTTGGCAGGAATGTGCGGGGGTAGTCTTGCTGCTTTCCTCTCTCCATGTTTGCAATCTTTTCCATTGCTCTGCAGGCAGGAACTGAGTTTCTCCTGCTGCTTCTGTTTGTTTCTGTTTGCATTTTTCCCCATTGCATTTTAGTGGGAACAGGCTCGGGTAGTCTTGCTACTTTCTTTCCTCCATGTCTGCATTGCACTGTGTGTGGGGGGGAGGGGCATTCGGGGGGCGGTATTCCTGCACTGCATGCCTTTAAAGTGCACTTTATAAAGAGGTCTGGAAAAAACCCAGCTTTCATTTCAATGGGAAACTGTGTTTCAGATAACGAATTTTTCAGTTAGCGAATTGACTTGCAGAATGAATTAAATTCGTTATCCGAGGTACCACTGTACTTCACTTTTCATTTGGGGCCAAGGAGGGCGGGAAAAGAGGGAATCCTCATAGTTACCAATGATAAAGCAGAACTCCTTGGCCAAAATCCCACTGAGCAACTTTGCACATGCAACTGGAGGGTGGGACCTTGGTAGATTTTAGGGACCCTCTGTAGGTTAGTTGTTCCTCTGTTGGATCAGAGAAGGGGAACAAGTACACTGTTTCCCTTCCATGACCTAAGAGAAATGGAAGCTCAGGGGCCAGATTCTATAATATATCTTACTTTACCTTTGCATTTCCTCAAACAGTATTCTTACATGATTTATCAGCATCAAGCACACCATCCTAGGAGGGAAAATACAGTGGTACCTTGTATAAAGGAATTAATTTGTTCCAAATGAAATTCTGCTAAGTAAATTTTCCTTTATACAAATTTCCCATAGGAATGCATTGAAAACAGAATAATCCCTAATCGTGACCATTTTTATGTTGTACGGATTCGCCCCATAGACAGTTCTGTTAAGCAAATTTCCCCTATCTCTGGAATTTTTTATGTTGTACAGATTTTATGTTATACAAACCGTTTGTTATACGAGGGTCCACTGTACTGTTAAGATACATATTTTTATGCACAGATAATCCAGGCTCAATCCTGTCAGTTCCAATGGGGAAAGAAATACAGTTAAGGCTTTCTGAAGCCAATGTTTTGAGGATAATTTTTTTAAAAACAAAAGATATAAGCTTCCATAATTATTCAGTGGTTTTGGCGGTTTAAACATACAGGACAGTACCTTACCTCTAGCCCCAAATACAGCAAACCTACTGGCTCTGTAAGATTTACTGAATTCAACAGCTTACGTTGAATTCAACAGCTTATTCAATGGGCCTATTATTAGTTAGGAGTGGATGAGCAAAAGGATTGTGGCCTTAGAGGGCCTGAAATAACATCCTGTTCTCTGAAGAAAGGCTGAAGAGAGGCAGGCTTTGGTCAAGCTAGATTCCACTTTTCTTTTCCCTTTCTTGGCCAACTGCTCTTTCTGGCCATTCATGACTTCCAAAGGTAGTGAAACATTTTGATCTCACAAGAAAAGAAGTCAGTTGCCATGACTCGACTTCCAAATTTGTCCAAACTAGTCATTTTAACAGCAATGTAGTACAACGTAACTGTATGTATGGAGACAAACCGGTCAGTTTCACTTTTCTCCTGCCTTTGAACGTTTTAAATCGAAAGCACATTTCCAATACAGTGGCATTTCTACATTCCATTAGATTCTTATTAAAAACAAACTGCAACCAAATCTCTCTCCTCCTTAATAGTCTTTCCATCTTCCATGTACTAATGGTGCCATCTTCTGTAATGTATTAAGCATTGCAGAGGAAGATGTTTAAAGGCATTCTTCAGTGTTCAACCTTCTTAACCCAAATAACAGGCAACTTCAACCCCTCCAGTGTTCTCTATGTCTCTCAACATGTCCCATGGCAGACTTAATGGCTGGAATCCTGTTGCTTAGAGTAGTAAGTTACATGCAGAGTAACAGCCCACTCTTTCGTAAGTTGCATTGATTCAATGGGCCGACTGTAATTGCAACTTGCTACTCGAAGCAACAAGAGTTCAGCTACCATTAGCTGCATCAAATGCTCTTGATATTGGTAATAATAAAATGATATATTAATCAAGTAACTGAAAATGTAATAGCAAGTTTATTGATTGGACTGTGATATTTCTGATACAAAGAAAGACCCTGCCTCTTGGCAGTTTCATGTATTTTTCTGCTCATTTTTATCTCAGCAGCATATCCTGGATATAAAAAGCAGTCTAATTTGCTTACAGTAAGTACAGAGAAACTTCTGTTTAGACTTGCATACACACACACACACACACACACACACACACACACACACACACAGAGAGAGAGAGAGAGAGAGAGAGAGAGAGAGAGAGAGAGAGAGAGAGAGAGAGAGAGAGAGGTACCTTGTATAAAGGAATTAATTCGTTCTAAATGAAATTATGTTAAGCAAATTTTCCTTTATACAAATTTACCATAGGAATGCATTGAAAACGGAGTAATCCCATTTTTATGTTGTACGGAGATTGTGTGTGTGTGTGTGTGTGTGTGTGTGTGTGTGTGTGTGTGTGTGTGTGTGTGTGTGTGTGTGTATGGAGAGAGAGAGAGAGAGAGAGAGAGAGAGAGTCCAGTTTAATTTAATTGGGAGGTCTAGCTGGAGAGGCAGGGGCCAAAAGTTTGAACCCCCATTATGCCTCCTGCGTGAGGGACCACCTGATCCGGAATGTGTGTGGCCGACAGAGTTAAGCTCATACCTGTCAAGTGTCCCATATTGTCTGGAAAACTCCTGTTTTTTACCCCTCTTTCTTGCCATTTTCCCAGATTATTATTTTCCTGGAAATGTCCCATATCCCAAAACCTAGCAAACAGCTTTAGAAATGCACATCTCTGGCTGCCTCTGCCAGAGAAGGGCTATTGTTTAGCCTGCCTATGTGACAAAAGGAACAACCTGAGAAGGGAGGGGGGGAACGAAGTCCCCTCTTTGACTAAGAAGGGGAGGGAATCAAGCCTCCTCTGCCTAGACAAAGGCTATCTCATTTGAACTCTGCTTATGCTCAGAGAAACAACAGGTGAATTGGGCATATGTTTGTGACTGAAAAAATAAAAGATTATGGCATGATGAATGTGGACAAAAGAACATTGTAAGTAGAGTTTAGGAATTGCAAGTGTATATTGAACTAATCAGTGTGTGAAAACATGTATGACTCACTGTAATTAATGGTATTGTCTTCTAAAGTCATATGCCTTAGTAATTACTTGATATCAAGCTGTTTGTTCATCCATCAACACTGCATAAGCATTTTTTTTTCTTTTCCCCATGCAGGAAGTGATTTACAGCTATTATTACCACACCTTATTTGTATTGTGGCAAGAAGTACAATCTTCTTCGGAAAAATGTTGCATACTTTTTGGGGCATTACAGCTACAGCCTGAGTTTGACTGCAGCTGGCCAACACCAGCAAGACATGAAAGCCAATAACTAAAGCAGAACAAATAGTCAAATGGTTTTAAGAGGAGCAGCTGCATGTGCCTGCTTCAGTATGCAAAAGAAAACCCGAAAACAAAAGAGATGTGGCCCTTCAAAGACCATTTCAGAGCAAGCTCTCATAACAATCCACTTGATCTGACAGGCCACGTAACCCACCAACGCCCACAGTGAACTAAAACTGTTCATCTTTAATATGCCAGGATTTTTGCTTCTGCTTTCCAATAGTTTATCCAACAAGGAGATTTAAGGTTTACAGAAAGAAAACAGATTGATAAAAATAGATACTGTATTAGTATAAGGTTATGTCTTCCAAGAGAAATCTAAAAGGACTCAGATTCACATAGCATAGGTCTACGAACAGCAATACTGTATACGATGACAGTTAAACACAAATACTACATACAGAAAGAACAAAAGTTGTAATATTATGAGAGGTGTCTAGTCTGTCTAGGATGGAAACACAAGGTTGAACCCTTGTTTGTTCCTGCAAAGCCATTCTTATGTCTTAAGTATGCAAGAGCCTCGTGGCGCAGTGGTTAAATGCCTGTACTGCAGGTAAAACTGTGCTCACGACCAGGGTTCAATCCCTGGTAGCAGGCTCAAGGTTCACTCAGCCTTCCATCCTTCCGAGGTCGGTAAAATGAGTACCCAGCTTGCTGGGGGGCAATGTGTAGCCTGCACACTGTAATTAAAATTGTAAACCGCCCAGAGACTACTTGTAGTGGTATGGGGCGGTATATATAAGCAGAACACTTTTTAAAATAAAATAAAACCAACCTGCAGTAAAACTCATGAAAAGCCACTCAGCATGTCACAAATAAATGTGTTATTTTAATACCATGGAAGGATGCAAAATATAGTATTTATTTATGACGGACCATTTCTCCACTTTCCCCTAAAGAGCATCAAGTCTCTTAATGGAAGAAAAAGCACTAACACCCTTGAAATCCTCCTTTATGGACTAGGCCAGTGGTTCTCCAGATGTTCCTGGACTGCAACTCCCAGAAGTCTTCATCACTACCTGAGCTAGCCAGGATTTCTGGGCGTTGCAGTCCAGGAACATCTGGGGATCCACAGGTCGAGAACCACTGGACTAGGCCTCCACATTTCTTCTAACATAAATTATACCTACTGTTACCAGCAAGGATGGTGAATGGTCAGGACTGGGAGGATGAAAGGAAAACAACCTTCCCCAACAAGAAAATACTATTTCAATGTATCAAGTTGCATGCTACTATCTGAACACCAAATGACACTACAGTACTATTAACTGGCCTGCGTTCGTAAATTCTAAATTAAATTAAGAAAGAGAAGTTGAGCCTTTGTTTGGTATATACTGATTAGAAAGTCCAATACATGGGGCTGACACCACTATTTATTTATTTATTTATTTATTTATTTATTTATTTATTTATTTATTTGATTTACTGTTTATACCACGCCATTTAGCAACAAGGCCACTTGGGGCGGTTTAAATTAAACAAATACAAAAATACATAAATGCTATACAATAAATAAACAACATCACATAATAAAACATAATAAACATATCTAAATCAGTCTCATAACATCAAAGCAGAGGGCAAAGATAGGCTAAAGATGAAGCAAGATAAGATGAATAACATAAGAATCATAGGAGAGAAACTAATAACCAGGGAAAGCCTTTCTGTATAGCCACGTCTTCAGATGTTTCTTGAAGACAGGCAGCAAGGGACCAGACATATCTCAGGAGGGAATTGGTTCCAAAGTCGAGGGGCTGCCACCAAGAAAGCCCGGTTCCTCATCAACGATTTTCGAAGTTCCTTCAGTGACAGCACCCTCAAATGCCCTGCCTGAGATGATTGAGTGCTATGGGCAGTATTCTGCGGTAGGAGCCATTCCTACAGATAACAAGATCCTAAACCATTTAGGGCAGTGTTGGCGAACTTATAGCATGGGTGCCAAAGGGAGCACTCAGAGCCCTTTCTGTGGGCACCTGACATCGCCCCTTCACCCCTCCCCCCCCCCGTATTCAGGTTAAATTGCTGTACTGGCACTTTGAGAAAAAATATTGGGTTTTGAATTGCAGTTTGGGCGCTCGGTGATCTCTAAAAGGTTCGCCATCACTGTTTTAGGGTTTATCTCTCTTACCTGAGCTAGAAATAAATCATATTGGTTGGCAAGTGGGCTTTCATATATTTGCTTAATTTCCATTCTAATGGATTTTTAGTTCCCTGCATAACTGCTAGCTGTAATTTTTTAAAAATATTTTGTTTCCAATATAAAAAAATATCAAATGCCTACTAAAAATCAGGAAAAGGACAAACAGCTTCAATCAAACAGTTATTCTTGCTAGCTACTTGTAGGCTCTCACCCACTTATGTTACAAGAGCGTTCTCACAAACATTCCCTTATTAAAACAAAGCTGAAAATAAGCAATATAGAGAAAATAACACCCGAGAAAATTCTTCACCTCTTATACATATCCAGCAGTCATCCTTCTTATTATGCCGGGCAAGCTCTTCCTCCGTCACTTCTATCAATCTTCCTTTTAGGCCAGACAGATCTTTCCCACTTTTAGATAACCGGATCCAGTCCATAAGGCTTCGGCCTGGTTTCAGAGGTACCTACAGAAAAAGGAGAGAAAGGAATATGTTAACTAAGCAAGAAAAGTTGAATTTGGGCCATTCCACATGAAAAAGAGCAACCCATACTCACTTCAGTTTTAATTTGCAATAAGTTCATAAAGACACATGCTGCTGCACAAAATAATTAACTTTCAAAAGGAGATACCATGCCTGGTCCTTCTGAGGTTAATTTGATTAGATCGCAATTTACAAAGGCTTTCTCACTCGCCCATTCATCCCAGCCAATTTATCATGTCCAAAACAAACCCACAAACCTCTCTGCAGAAATCTTGAGATTTGAAGTTCTCTTTTTCAGAAAGAATCTTCTTTACGCTGACAGCTCAACACAATGTTCCATCACAAATAAACAGCTACAACTGAGACAGCCACATGTAATGACTACAGTGGTACCTTGTATAAAGTAATTAATTTGTTCCAAATGGAATTATGTTAAGCAAATTTTCCTTTATACAAATTTCGCATAGGAATGCATTGAAAACAGAGTAATCACAAATATTTTTATGTTGTATAGAGTTGCCCCATAGGCAATTCTGTTAAGCAAATTTCCCCTATCTCCAGAATTTTTTAGGTTGTACAGATTTTATGTTATACAAACCATTTATTATACAAGGGTCCACTGTATTTATAATACAATCATGTAAAGATATAAAAATATAAATTGGACAATATTTTGTGTACTTGTGTAATGAAGAACAATGCAGTTCGCTGGATATCTAAGTGATTTAGGGATGTGGCTGCGAAGCCAGAGGATTGGCGTTCAATTCCCCACTGGCACTCTGGAAAAGAGTCGACCTGTTTGGCATCGGGTAAGCTGTACAGTCCCAGGGTGCCTCCAGAAAAAGGGAGTGATAAGCCACTTCTGAACATTCACTACCTAGAAAGCCCTAAAAAGGATCACCATACGCCCAAATTAACTGGACAGCACACAACATCATGTTACAACAAGTATGTAACAGTATGGATCCTTTTAAGCAATACATAAACATTATAGGTTATATTAAGTGTTGCATAAGGTTTTATAAAACTGCATACACTTCACTTACTTGCATAAGAAGAAAACAGTGAAGATACTGTACTGGCAATATGTCTGTGAAGATTTTGGGCCTTTTCACACGACCCCTAAGATCCGCTGGCCATTTAAATTCGGACCAGAGATCTTGGGGGTTCGTTGCTCTTCCTACGTCCCCACCCCTCCGCACTTCCTTGCTCCTGTCTGCGTGAGGGGAGGGAGAAAAAAAGAGAGGGAAAAAATGCAGGCTCACCTCCGAAGCTGCCGGGAGCCGCGTCGTCGTCCTGATTCCTTCTCTTAAAGGGGCGGGAGGCAAAAACAACAACAAACAGAAGCGAGGAGAGCCCGGCACTCACTCCCTTAAATCCGCATCAGGGATTTTCACCCTCCGAGAGCAGGTACATGAAAAGTGCGCTGGGACGCGCTTAGGTGGGCGTGGTCGCACTAAATTTTCTGCAAACTCCGGAGATGGTGGAGAAACAATTGTAAGCTCCGGAGCTGGCAGCCATTTGCGGCGGAGTTTAGGGGTCGTGTACAAAGGCTCTTTCAGTCATCCAGGTGAGGTTGTCCAGATGTTGGGTCGCAGCAACTGGACTTCTTTTCTTGTGAGACTGAAACATTTCACTACTCATCCAAGTAGCTTTGTCAGTCTAAGGAAGGTTGGTGCAAAGCCTCCTGCTTATAGTTCACCTTGGTTTCTTGCCACCCTGGTCTGAATAGGCTTGTTAGGTGGGCAATGATCCAAATAGGCTCCTTAGGTGGATGATGGCCCGGGGTGTGTTAAAGTCCCACCAATGCAACCCTTCCCAACACCCATACTTGGATGAATAGTGAAATGTTTTGATTTCACAAGAAAAGTCCAGTTGCTGTAACCCAACTTCCAAAGATATTGATAAGTCTTTCCACTGACTTGCAAGAATCCGAGTCGAGATGTAAAATGTTTGGGAGTTGTGAAGCGATTGGGGGGGGGGACTTTAGAAGGGGTAAAAATTGGGGGGGGATGACATTTTTCACACACCCCCAAAGTTTCTGTTTACTCCTCTAAATCAAAGTGGATAACAACCTGATTCACTTACAATCACCCACATGTGGACCCATCCAATGATTATGAGTGAATTCCATAATCAATTAACCAAATCAACGTTTAAATTAAATATGAACATAGAAGAGTTCAAAACTAGTTTGCAAGTATCTTACAATCTCAGTAGACAGTTCCAAATATTCTCCTATCCTCTCCTTCTCATCTCCTTAATGTTGAGATTCAGTTTCCACCAACTGAAAGAACACCCTGAAGCATCTGCACCCTGCAGGTTGTCTTTTGATAGCCATGAACAAACAGCTTCAGCTAGGCGTCATTCATCTCAGATTAAGATAAAAGGTGCAACTTCCTTCCGAAGTGTTTTAGAAATCGAAGTACTGATTGTGCAACACTGTCAGATCCTCAACAACAACAAAAAAGAGGAAACAGTTCACTGCATCTGCGTTAATGACAGCAACACGCATTAAAAAGGTCAACACCATCGCCACGCGTTGATCTAAGCACTGGTCTGCCGGAGCCATTCTTCCCAACGGATATGTCCGGCAGGAGGAAATTACACCGGTGCAGCTTCTCCAAGGAAGGAAAAGCTCCGCTTGGAACGAAGCCGTGGGAGAAGGGAAACAACAACAGGGAACAAACGGACGGTTGAACCCTAGGTCGGCCTTAGCAGATCTTACTGAGAAGGGGGGCAACCACCGCCGCACCAAAAGCCTGTAGCTGCCAGCGATGCTCGGGGTGGGGGGGGACCCCTTTCCTTCAAGCCCGGGTACCATCAACCACCGGACACACACACACCCCAAACACACACAGCCCGCCCCTCACCTTGCTGCGTCCTGGCACGGCCACCCGCTGCTGGGAACCGGGAGCAGGAAACGCTTGGGAAGGCGCGTTCAACATCCTACCGGGAGGAGAGCGCAGCCGATGCTTCCCGGTGGCTGCCTCCGCCCCACCGACGGCGACCCAAAACAAACCCCCGGCCGCTTCCGGGTTTCCCAACCCCAACCCAACCCCCGCTGGAAAGGCGGGCGGCGGGAGAAAGGCAGCCGTGCGCAGGCGCGGGAGTGGCTCCAGCCGCGTTGAATGGACGTGCGCGCCACCTCCTGGAGCTGCTGGCTGGCCGCCCGCGACCCAACGAGCCCCGCAGGGTCGTTGGCCTCGGGCGGCAGTAAAAGCCCGGCCGGCAGAGGAGGCGGGGAAGGGGTTCCGTCTCGAACAGGGGAAACCGGTCTTAAAGCTTTTTTTTTGTTTGTTTCTCCCTTCCTGGTTTATTTATCTTGTGAGGATCGCTTTGCGCGCTTGCACCGCCTCTAGGTACAGTAGTGCCTTGTATAAAGAAATTAATTCGTTCCAAATGAAATTATGTTAAGCAAATTTTCCTTTATACAAATTCCCATAGGAATGCATTGAAAACGGAATAATCCCATTTTATGTTGTATGGAGTCTCCCCATAGGCGAATATGTTAAGCAAATTTCCCCTATCTCCGGAATTTTTTTATGTTGTACAGATTTTATGTTATACAAACTGTTTGTTATACAAGGGTCCACTGTATCTGTTTCAAGTACAGTACTGTATTGGTATTCCACGCCTTGTAAGCAGCACTGAGAAGGCCCTCTTTCATGTCCTTGCTAGATGTGCCTTAGACCTAAGTGATAGAAAGAAGAGCATCTCTCCAAGATGGGTTAGGATTTAATACAAAAATGTGGTCTTTTACAGGTATTTAAGGTGACAATCTGCTGCATACTTACTGTATCTGGGAGTAGTGAGATTTACTTTTGAGTAAACATGGACTGATTTGCACCACCAATCTCACTAAATCAGTGATGGCGAACCTTTTAGAGACCGAGTGCCCAAACTGCAATTCAGAACCCACTAAATTTTTGCAAAGTGCCAATACAGTAATTTAACCTGTATACAGGTGGCTATGAAGGGGCGATGTCGGGTGCCCACAGAAAAGGCTCCGAGTGCCACCTTTGGCACCCGTGCCATAGGTTCGCCATTACTGCACTAAATTTTGATCATTCATCTAAAGCAGTGGAGTTGGCCACACTGAAACATGAAACATGAAATCTAGTTAGTCTTAAATAGGTGCTACAAGGCTTCTGGTTTCCCTTGGGCTGCAACCATGGCTACGGGCTGGACTAAACTTTTTGCAACTTGGTACTTGCAAGCAAGCGAACATAGGATGGGACTGCAAAGCTGTGTACGCATATATGGAGAGAATGTTCAGTGCTCTGCTTTATGCCTAAGAGCAGGCATACCCAAACTTCGGCCCTCCTGATGTTTTGGACCACAACTCCCAGAATTCCAAGCCTGTATTTCCAATGGCAAAGGACTGTGGCAGTTGTGGTCCAAAACATCTGGAGGGCCAAAGTTTGGGCACGCCTGCCTAAGAGGATCATGAGACTGTTCCCAAGGAAATAAGAGACTTGCAGCCTTGTATCTTTTGTACAAGGAGGCCAGTGTATTTACTTCCAAACAAGTGTTCACCTTAGCGTACTACTGTTGTTACATCCCATAATGTCACTCCAGCCTTAAGGATTGGAATTCCTATGAGTTAATTACTTCCAGAAGGTCCTATCATTACTGTCCTCCAAACTAATTCCCATGGATTTCTGTATTAAGCTAATCCATCATAAGTTAGCTCTTCCTCTTTTTGAAGCATTCTTTTCCAATGTGTCTTCTCATGCTGTGCCCAAAAATCTACTGTAGTTACTCCTCATTTTACCTTCTAAAGAGGCATTATTTGATCCAGAGCTCATTTATGTGTCTTCCTAGCTACCTATGATATCCATAAGATCTCCTCCAGTGCACTTCAAATAAAGTGTGGGTGGGTGGGTGGTATCTGCAATACTTGCTTGTCTATTGTCAGAGTTTAAACATCAGGAGCGTAAAGGAAACATTCCAGGAAGGCCTGTCTAAGGTACAGGATTCACAATTTGCCCTAGAACTGGTGTAGATCACTTCCCTTTCACTGCCTCCAGTATGTGGGAATGTTCATTTTTTTTTCAAAGAGAAAAAGTAGCCCAAGAAAGCTAAAAAGCACTAATGCTACTTCTGTCTTTTGCCCAATCCCCTTGTGCTGGGGTTGTGATTCTTAGAACCCTCTTTATATCAGAGTTTTTGTTTTGTTTTGTTTTGAGCACAAGTCCCTTGCTTAAAAGCTGAGCTCTTACAAGTTTGAGAATAGTGGGTAGAAATTATTTATTGCATACCACATAGGGCAGTTACGGTGAACCTTTCAGAGACCGAGTGGCCAAACTGCGATTTAAAACCGGCTTATTTTTTTGCAAAGTGCCAATACGGCAATTTGCTGCCTAGATGCCCTAAGCACATCCGATCTCGCTTGATTTCGGAAGCTAAGCACGGTCGGCCCTGGTTAGTACTTGGATGGGAGACCACCAGGGAATAACAGGTGCTGTAGGTGCCTGGAGTAGGAACTGGCAAGCCACTCCAGTACTCCTGCCAAGAAAACTCCATGGACATGAAGTCACGTAGAGTCGGTCACGACTGTAACGACACAACACACACACACAATATGGAAATTTAACCTAAATACAGTGGTACCCCGGGTTACAAATGCTCAGGGTGCTACCCTTCAGGAAAGCGAGGATCAAAGAGCAGGCTTTTGAATTTCCCATTGGCCACAGCTCCCTCACTGTGGCTGTGGGAAATTTAAAAACCTGCTTTTCGATCCTTGGGTTCCCAAAGGGTAGCACCCCATCCGCCTCTCTCGCCTGGGCAGAGAGGAGGATGGGATGCTACACCATCTGGAAAGCTAGGGGGGAGTGGTGGTGGTTTGTGGGGGCTCGTTCATAGCCCCACTTTACTCTCCACCCATGCCGCTCTGGGCATCCCAAAAGCAGTGTTGCTGGAGAGTAAACTGGGGCTATGAAGGAGCCCACAAACCGCTGCCTCCCCTTTGCCTGGCTCTCTGCACAGATCACAGTGGCGTGCTCCGGGCAGAGGGGGAAGTGCCGTGGCTGTGAAGGGGCAATGTTGTATGCCTGCAGAAATGGTTCCACATGCCACCTTTGGCACCAGTGCCATAGATTCTCCAACACTGTCGTAGGATAATTGATTTGTGTAACTGGCCTTATTTACAGTCATGATGGATAGGCTAACTAGCCTGTTGAATGGTGATGGCTAGGGTTAGCTGCACCCAGGGGCGGTGCTAAGTTTTTTTGCGCCCTAGGTGAGGGGCGGGGGTGGGGTGGGTGGGGCAGGGGGCAGGGGGGCAGGCGGGTATGGCAGGGGTGGGGGGCAGGGTAGTGGTGGGCGGGTGGCGGGCGGTGGGGGACAGCAACAGGCGCGGGGGTGGCGACGGGGGCGGGGGCGGCGGCGGGCAGCGATGGGCAGACGGTGACAGGCGGCTGGCGGGCGGTGGGGGGACGGACGTTGGTGGCCAGCGGCGGGGGGGGCGCAGGCTGTCCAGCGCCCTCTCTCCATTTTGGCGCCCTAGGCAACTGCCTAGTTCGCCTTAATGGGAGTGCCGGTCCTGACTGCACCACTGTCATTTTCTGCATCTCATTTAATTCTGTCCCATCCCATAACCAAAGCTTGTTGTGTCGTTACAGTCATGACCGACTCTTAGTGACCCCATGTCACAATAACCAAAGCTAGCGTGCAGATAAGCCTGTGGCTTAGATATAATAAATAATAATAACAACCTTTGAAATGCAGACCTAGAAAGGACCCTATGGATCCCCTAGTCTAGCCCTTCTCAAGGAAGCACAGTGGGGAATTGAACTCCTAACAGTGGTCACGAACCTTTGGCACTCCAGATGTTTTGGACTACAACTCCTACAGTCCTTTGTCACTGGCAATACAGGCTTGGAATTCTGGGAGTTGTGGTCCAAAACATCTGGAGTGTCCAAGGTTCACCACCACTGACTCCTAACATCTGGCTCCACAGTGTCCCATGCACCTGAAGAAGCAGAGTGCTGTCCACGAAAGCTCATGCCAAATGAAATGTGTTGGGTCTTAAAAGGCGAAAAGCAAAGCAAAACAATACAAATAAAATAAAAATTGTGCTGCTTAAAACTCTCTCTGGGTAGTTTACAATTTGTTTATGCAGGCTACACATTACACTCCCGCCGCCTGCACTGGGTACTTAATTTGCCAATCTCGGAAGGCACCACAAGACTCTTTGTTGCAGAAAACATAGTTGCCTTCTTTCAGATTGCCCTAATCAGAAGAAGAAGTCCAGTTGCCGTGACTCAACTTACAGGTAAACTCACCTGGATGACTCAGAATCCTCACAGACATACTTCCCTATTTTGAGAGTAAGCTTCATGGGAGCATAGGAGGACTTTCTTTTGAATAAACATACACAGGGTAGGGTCTAATATTGTGTGCCTTAAAAATGTATAGGTACATGTAAAAAAGAATCACAACCACACAAATAATTATCCCCTGTTTCTCCGTGTGACCTTACATATTTTAGCATTTATAACCTTGAAAGAGTCAACTGGCTGAAATTATAAGCAGATTTGAATGAAAGAAAGGTTTGCAAAAGCACTCAACATAAATATATTTAGAATCAGGATACTGGAAAGAAGAAAACTTTTTTTCCAAGGAAAAAATGAAAGTGTAACCTCATCAACCCACCTTTTTTACTAATACTTCTAATACCTCTGCTTATCTCATTTTTATTAATGTTGTGGTGCAATTAATATTGGAGACACAAGAAATTCAAAAATCTGACTATATAAATAAAAACAATTAAAATTTTAATTCAAAATAACTTAAAATACTCTGATAGTATGCAATATTTATAATATAAATATAATTTAATATTGATATTAAATTAATGAACCCAAACAGTAGCACTAGCTTTGGTATGACTAACAATCCAGTTCTGCTTCTGAAACATGGTCCAGCTCGTCATCACCTTCGTCACTTTCTGAATCTTCATAAAATGAAAGGGTAGCCTGAACAGGAAAGTTTCTCAGAAGTGCTTCTGCTTCGTGATACAAGTAATCAAAGCACCTTGATTTGGGCCAAAGTAACCTTTAAAAACAACAACAACATGCTTTTGTTACTGATACCGTTTACTACATTTAGACCTCACTTTTCCACCACAAAGTAATGCTCAAGGCAACTTCTGTTTTTTTTTTAAATTAAATCAGTAACAGTTCATCCATCTGTAAAATCATTAGAGAATAAGATCAAAACAACCATAAAAACTATTACAATCAGTTAAGTATAAAAGCAGTTTAAAAGACTGCAGTAAATTATCACGGACCACAGGACAGGGTGTATGTGTTAAGATATTATACCTCAGTTTCATAAGAGGTGTTTCTACACCTCTTAGCTGAGAATGGTCAGAGCCTGTTAAAATTATGAGGGAGATGCCTGCCACAGTCTAGGAGCCATGCAGACAAAAGCCCTCTCCTGCATTCCAGTCAGGTTCCCTCTGCAGTTGTTTCTATTCCCAAGAAAGGCTCCCCTGAAGATCTTAAAGATTGCCAAGTTCAAAGCCATTCCAAACTTTAAAGGTTAAAACCAACATTCTGATTGGGATCCAGTAAGCAATTGGCAACCACTGCACGTCTTCCAGCATTGAGCCATAGGATTGTCATATCAATGCACCAATTAGCAGCCATGCTACTGTACCCTATATTGTACCAACTGGAGATAGCATCTTCAATAATAGCCCAACATAGAATGCATTGCAGTAGTCAAAGCTATTGACAGTTCAGAAACAAGGAGTGTTGCGAGCACAACCCCTTCAAGTCTGACTTTCTTTATGACCAGCAGCTGTTCATTTAACCTACAGAATACAGAACCATTCTATCTCCAGATGTTTTACACCACAATCCCCACTATCTCTTATAATGGGTCATACTGGGGTTAGGGGTGTTGATGTTTGATACACTTCGTCTTAGAGGGTCAAAAGTTCCCCACCACTAATCAAGGATTAACTTGAAGTACTATTTCCCTGAATTATTTCTTTACATTTTAGAGATGTTCAACAACGTAATAAAACTACTGTACAAACAAGAGCTTAGTTTTATGCAATATTCCCATAACTCAGCAGTAGCATATTGAAAAAGAGCTTTTAAGCTCTCCTTTCAATTTCTTGAACTTTGTTTAAAAGAACATGGAAACTGGCTCTGAATCAACACCTTGCCTAACTATTATAAATCGGCAAAAAAATATTCTGAAATTTTATATATGAAATATTGACAGCACTAGCAGATCATGGTTAGAAGGCATATGTCATATCACTGTGGGATGAGCGTCTCCCAAGTTGAATTAAAAATTACCCAGATTAGTAATATTCAAGGAGTACTAGTAGTGACTTCTGAAGGTACACGTAGTTCCCAATCGAATGACCTTTTTTTACATGTGCTCATAAAACTTTCTACAATTTTAAAATTCATTTATCTGAGGAAACTTTTCTACCCCTTTCCATTTTTAAAAAAATACCCAAGCAATTCCCATATGACTGTTGCTTCAGCCTCTCATGGTGTCAGAGGTTGCTTTTTAAACTTGCAAGACTTCTTAAATAATAGTTCATAAACTTCAGTCACTAGAGGTTTAAATTGGTATACAGTAATGGTGTTTTTTTTTAAATCACACTGTATTGGAAACCCAGTAGCAAGTTACAGCTAGAAGAGACCCAGTGGGGATTTGGTGAATCAATTCTGGTTGGTTCTATTGATTCAGTGGACCTACTCTGGTTGAGACTTACTTCAAGATTTCAGACTGTATGTGTTAATTGGCTTGCCAAGTGACAGGATGTTTGTGTTACCACAATTTTGTGAATGGCCAGTGTTAATAATGCAATTATCACTGCATTTATTTTCCCACTGACTTCTTTGCTGTCAGTCACCCACTCCATTATACCTGCGGTGCATACTGTATAACTAAAATTCTTTGTCTGTCCAATGAAATGAGTTACAGCCCATAAAAGCTATATTCATTTTATTATACTTGAATCTTGTCAGGAGCATTTATGGGGAGAATTACACGTTGTGAGAAGAGTTCTTAAAGAATTCTCCTTAGAAGTAGCCCTTTACTATTCCAAGGAAACACAGTTAGAAACCTCACTGTGTGTGATATCACCATTAGATCAAATTTACCTCAGCATCACATTGAATACAAACACAAAACAAAAGGTAAATAACAAACTAATCCATGCATATCCAAATTTAATCAGCAGCATGTCACCCCTAAAGTTTCTTCACAGGGACTGGTTTTATTAACAGTTCAACTCTGATAGTTCAAAGTTGTCTGAAAGACACAGACATAAGTACAATTTTGGAGATTACACCTAAGTGGGAAATCTGACCCTACAATGGGCATCATTTCTCATCCTCCTTGGCCAAAATGCTTACATAATCAAATAATGTTCTAGTTCTAGATAAACAAATAAGAAATGAATTTGTGTACCAATTCAAATATAGCTTTTGTTGTACATGGTCAAGAAGCTGATATGTTACCCATATATCAGTATACAGTAGTTAATAGCCACAGGTAAGAAATGTAAGTCAAAGATATAGAAGCCACAGAAATAAGTAGGATATACATCTAACCAAGACGGTTCAGCTGTGTGCTGGAAGCTCTGCAATGTCAGCACAGGGATGGAACTGGGATGGAAGTAGACGAAGCACTTCCTGCTAGGAAAGTGGTTCCCAAACGTGGGCAACACAGGTGTGTTTGGATGGCAACTCTGAGAGACCCCAGGCTAGCACAGCTAGTGAGGAAAGCTTCTTGGAACTGCATTCCAAGAACATCTAGGTTACCCAAGGCTGGTAACATGGCATGACATGGCATGACATAGCTGCCATGACAGACAGATGTGGCAAGAACCAATGAACAGGGCTAGAGGAGGGACTGCATGTGGAAGTGCCCTAGGTGGCCTAGAGTCAAACTCTTGAGCTGATACTATTATTAGTGGTACTATAATTCTTTGGGTTATAGAATGTTCTGCCATAGTTTGGCCACATGATTTAGTATGCATACCTGGTCACAAAGAAACACACATATATAGCTCCCATAGTCTTGTACAGATGAGAGTCTCACCTCAGTGACAGCTGCAGAACCAGCCCAAGCCATTTTAACATTGGACACGGGGCAACAAAGGGCGTTTATACACGACCCCTAAGCTCCGCTGCAAATGGCTCCCAGCTCCGGAGCTTAAAAATGTTTCCCCACCAGCTCTGGAGCTAACAGAAAATTAAGTGCGACCCCGCCCACCTAAGCGCGACCCAGCGCACCTTTCAAGCACCTGCTCTGGGAGAGTGAAAAATTTTGATGCGGAGAGTGTCGGGCTCTCCTCGCTTCTTTTTGTTGTTGTTTTTTTGCCTCCCGCCCCTTTAAGAGAAACCAGGAAGTGACGGGGGGTCGGCGCAACTTCCACCAGCACTCAGGAGGTAAGAGTGCATTCTTTTCTCCCTTTTTTTCTCCCTCCCCTCACGCAGACAGAAAAAGGAAGTGCGGAGGGGGTGGGAACGCAGGGAGAGTGACAAACCCTCAAGATCTCTGGTCCGAATTTAAGGGACCAGCGGATCTTAGGGGTCGTGTAAAAAGGCCCAAAGAGTGCCTTTTCCTTCAAGTCAAGATGGACAGTACCCAGGAGTTGGTCAAGTGATTTTGGTATCTGTGGCAGATAATGTCATAAACACCTCTCCTCTAGCAGTAAAAATACAACAGTATACCTGAGCTACCAAGTCACTGCCTTTTTATGAAACCACAAATCAGCTGCCAAAGGCAGTAGCCTTACTTTGGGAGTATTGGTCCCAGGTCAGGAGGAGAGACTTACTGTATATCATAACTTTTTCAGTTGCATGGGAAAGAAAATTCAGGGCTTGCCCTACCATTAGGTGGCATGAGGTAGCAGCTGATTTTGAGGTTCATGAAAGAGAAAAGAACAAAAAACTCAGAACAACCTTATGATACTCTGAATGGTGGTCCTCATCAATAGTTATGCACATGCTTCTAAACTTCTAAAGCTCATTCAACAATCTAATGAGATCATGGTCACATTCATTTATGTGCTTTATTTAATGGCTGGGTCACACAATCAGGGACACAGCTGTCATCCCATCAGATTGCTGTGGCAGTTTCCGTACAAGGTGGCCCATGTGTTAGGAATTTATAATGATGAGAAAATATTAACAGGCCCAAATGTGCTGAGAAGGCATGAGGTCAACATGACCCATCCTCTAAGACTTGGCATGACTTGGCATGTGTTGGCACCAGAATGCCAGCCTTAATGTGTTGTTGCTGTATATCTACCACCAGAACTGTGGGATTTCTCTTTCAAGTGTCAAAATATTTGCCAAGTCTTGGGTACAGCACCACATGACTTGGGGTAGAGAATAGCATGACCTTGTTAGCCTCTTAACAGCAAAGTGTATGGATGGGCTTGATGAAAGACATAAGGAAAGAGAACCCAAAATGAAGACATGGCATTTGGAAACCATGGAAGGAAATAAATATTAGAAGCATATTTCTCATCCCTTGAGTCTCCCTCAGGCTTTAGATAACAGGGAAAACTTGGAAATCTTAATGAGTGGCTTATGAACTTGGAGTGGGGTGGGGGAGTCTTTTTTGTTGGATTTTGATTCACCAAAATCCAGCCTAGGGTAAGTTTTATATGCTTGTAAAATACTATTCCCAATGGAGATGCAATATCTTATTTTACCACCTCTTCTCCTAGACTTCCCTTTTAACTACTTCCTGAAACTGAACACGTAAAAAAAAAGTACCCTTGTATTTGTTACAAAACACAACCAACAATTGACCAGGTGGCACCACCCCTCTGAAATGCTGACAGGACCATCTTTTTGACCACCATCCATGAACTACCACAATTACCAACATCTTCACAAACGATTCCTCATTAGACACCTGTTAATGGTCCTGCTGAGAGGCGGGAGAAAAAGTAATAATAATCTGATTGATGCTGTTTTTGTTTGTTTGTTTGTTTGTTTAAAAAAAATTACATATCTCACCTGACAGGGTGTGTATATTGTGTGAGTTTTGCAGAGTCTTCTGTAGTCTCAGAAAGGCCGCACAACTAGAAATTTGAGGAGGAAAACATGGGTCAAAACACTGTAATTCACAATATGCATTATGCCAAATATAACTTGTTGGCTTTGAGGATGTTGTAAGACTTTTCCATTCTAGCCTCCAAGGGCGCATAAACTAGTTTCTTAGATATCACTGGATTTTACACATTCCATGATGTTTTAAGCCTAGGAGGAATGAACATAGAAGGCTGTCTCCTCAGTTGCTCCTGTGTTCATTACCAACGCCTTGGAATTAAGCGCTTCTTGTTCCGCTGCACCTCAATCCCGGCCTCCCTTCCTCTCTTCCCTTCTTGCAGAAGAAGAAGAAGAAGAAGAAGAAGAAGAAGAAGAAGCCCGGCCCCGTGAGGCGGCAGAGCTCCACGTGGGAGACCTGCCTCTGGCGCTTTGGAGAGCGCACACTCACCGCCCGCTGCTCCTGCCGCCTCTCCTCATCTTTTGAGCTGGAGATCCAGGGTCTCCAGAATCCGTCGGCTCTGCAGAAACCAACGAGAGGACCATTTCACGTTAAGGTGGTCTGGCGACGCGTCTCCGGGTGTAGCGAAAAAAAGGAGGGCAGGAACCACCACCACGACCACCCCGCCGCCGCCTCCCCACCCCACCTCCCAATGCCTGCTTGGCAGCAGATGATTTCCAGTCCCAGGGCCTGCCTAGGTGTCCATGCGCTGGCCTGGAGCCCGGGGGCGCGTACCCTGGTTGGTCTTGGTGGCAGATCCGGGAGTTGAGTGCAGCAAGAGGAGGAGGAGGTGGTGGTGGCGGCGGCGGCGGCGGCGGAGAGAGCCGCGAACTGGCCACGCTCGGGTCCTTGCTTTCCAAGCTCAGCCCCCGGCCCAAGTGTCGCCGAGACCGGTGTCGCGTTGGTGGGCTGGTGCCTCCCTCCATTCCGATGCCTGCTGGGCTGCGGTTGTGGAGGGGCTGCTTCCCCGCGGAGGGTTTTTTATGCGGACAGCTGAACCGCCTGCCAGCCACCTTCGCTCATTTGCCGGAGAGGTCAACAAAACGGCGGCGCGTGAAAGCCGCGCCCGAGTAAACAAGGAGCGTGGACGCGTGCAAGCCTCCAAATGGCCCAGGGAGAGATCTGGCGAGTGGGTGTTAATCACACTTGAGCAGACACATGGCTCGGGGTTGCCAGGGGGGAGGAGGGGGGGCGCCCAGGCTAGAGCTCGCCCGTCCCAAAGGAGACACCGTGAGAAAACGCCAGAAACATCTACTTTCTGTGCGCGCGAATGCGCCTGGCCACGGCCTCTGGTGGCAAATTCTCACAAGTAAAGTATTAATTGATTAACTGAAATATTTGCACCCCGCTTTTCGGACAATGGAGTACAAAACAGGTTACAGTACTGTACAATGATGTGAGTGTCAAATAAAAGAACGCAAATAACATGACACTTCTGAAAAGAAGGAACCAGAGAAGCTTCAAACATCTGAAGCTGCGCTGCAATTGACAAATTCCAAAGTATCCCTTAGGGCACTGGTGGTGAGTGAACCTTCCAGAATTCCGGGCCTAGGCTGCCAATAACAAAGGACTGGGGGAGTTGTGGTCCAAAACACCTGGAGTGCCCACCACTGTCTTAGGCTGGGTCATGCAGGAAGTGAATCATCTGGGGAGGGTTGCAATTTCCTTTACACTAAGCAACCTTTGTCTGCGTGTGCAATCTGGTCCCTTTTGCTCTGACTCACATTGAAAAAAGGAGTAGTACCCCTGCCACGGGACAAAAAAAAGATGCAGACTGGGCACACAACAGTCTCTGGCTGATCCATGATTTCCTGATCATCATGATAGTCACCAAAGATAACAATCTGGACTGTGCCATGAGCAGTCCAAAATGCAAGCTGTACCACAGTCTCACTGCACCCTGAGTCTCAGCATGTGAGAGTTACCAAGGAATTACAAAGGAGAGGCATGTGGCAGGCTACAGAAATTGGCTGCATAAACAGGTTCCAGTGCATCTATTAGACAAAAGGGAGGAAGTCCACATATACTGTCAGTGCAGTATGAACACACCACCTAAACTACAGTCCTCAGATTATTTTCCACCTTTGTTTTCAACAATGTGCATACATCCATGTGTCTATGTATTACTCCAACTATTTGGTGTATCTATACTATAGGAGCTCTTAAACTTGACACAGTATAGGACTGCCATCTGTCTTAATCTTTTCCAGTACAGTGCTTAATGGCTGACCTTGGATGTGGCAGTGGTGGGGAGCAAGGAGGCAGACGTTTGGACTAATACTGTGGACCAGGAAACTTGCCAGGCAGATGTGATACCCCTGACCCCCTTGACCAAAGGCTGTGTAGAAGTTCAACCTCTAGACAGGAGAGTGGGTCCACCTGCATCTCCCCCAAGAAGGGGAAGATACCCAACATTGGAGGGATTATGCATGGGCCAGACAGAGGCAGCACCAAGTCCAAGGCCACCCAAAAGGGTTGGCTGGTGGATTGACAAGGTGTATTAAGGAGATGCCACCTGGACTGATCCATGACCTCCCTCCCTCACACCGCCAATTGGGAATGAACCACATGGAACTAGCCTCCAAGGTGGAGCACATTATGGCCTTCCAAGCATATGAGGCTGGAAGCCCACAACCCATGGCACAGGTGTTCCAGCTGTGGGGATCAGTTTCTGTCTCTAATCACACTGCAGAACTCCCTGCCTGGCATATCTATGTGGGATTCTGGACCTGGTGGTATAGAAGGCCATCTACTTAACTGCACACCCTTGACCAGCATTAAGGAGCATTAAGGGCAATCACTCAGAGGACTACATTTGAGGTGAGTTGGGAAGGAAGAGCATCGCATGCAGCTAAGGGTTAAGTCATTTTCGAGTTAACGTTAAAATAAATACTTTGAGTTGATCAGCAGCAACCCAGGGGTCCTGCCATGGAAGGGGCAGATGTGGATGCTCAGAATTAAAGAAAAATAACAGTTCCAAGTCAATGCCACATGGTTGAGAGCCCTTCCTGAGGAGGGGGAAAGGACTACTTCCTCTCTCAAGGAAGATTTTACAGTATCTCTGATTGAAACAGATCCCAGTCTCCTAATTAGATTATAACCAATCAAGAACAGCAAGGGGTCAAAGCACATTGTCCTCTGCCTTGGGCTTTGTAACTAAAAATGTACAAGTACAGTCACAATAATCAGAAACATCAGTAACCTTTAGTATTTGAACTGCACGAAAAGAGTCACCCAGATCACCAACGAACACGTGTGATGTGATCTGCAAAAAAAAGCTTGGAACCAATAGTAACATTAAAATTTGCGTGATACAGATATTTCACCATCCAAAACAGGATGGCATTTTGCAAACTGCGTCTTGTCAATACATAATTAGAGATGAAGCAAATCAAAGAACTGAGGCTGGCTAATTGCATTTGGCACTTAAGCATTCCTAACACATAAAACTGGTCCACGGTATTTGGATGATGGTGATGATGACGACGATGACGACGACGACGACGACGACGACGACGACAACAACAACAACAACAACAACAACAACAACAACAACAACAACAAAGCGGTTAAGTCCATTCTGACTTATGGCAACTCTGTCAGGGTTTTCTAAATAGAAAGCAATCAGAAATGGGTTACCCTTCCCTTCTTCTGGCTGTTTTCCCAAGGCCACACAGGCCGGCTCTTCTGGGAGGTGGCCAGATACCTAATTCACTGAGGCTGCAATCCAAAGATTACAGATTTGCCAGCTAGATTGCACTGCAATCAAGCCAATTATATCGACCTACATGTATTGTTTATGATGCATTTGGTTCCAATTTTCCATAAATATAGTGCCACTAATAAAATTTTGCATAACAGGTACTGGTCCGTAGTACTTTTGAACTGGGGTTGTTGACTAACCTCAAGACTGTTTATGAGCAAAACAGAACAAAATAGCAGAACAAAGTAGCACTTGGGGCAAAACAAAGAGAAAAATCCACATGACTGGCATATTAAATGTGCTTTAAAATGTTTAACTGGCAAGCTGATCTTGCATAATAACTTAGGTATCTCTAATAAGGCTGTTATATTTGTAAGAAAAATAATATTCAGAATGATAGTCAGAGCTGTATTTACTTCAAGGGACAGGACAATGCATACACAACATATAGTAAATGTGAATCTAGAGTTGGCTCTGCCACTGGACAGAATGGATCGACCACCCCAGCAATAGGTGCCAGAGAAGAAGGAAGCAGCAATTCCTTCTGAGACCCCATTGTTCCTGTTTTTGAGATGTATCAGCTGCACAGCCCATGGCTTACATCGAAAATTCTTCAAAATCAGCCTGCCTTCCCTCAGATGGGGTAGAACAGAGCTGTCTAACTTTGAACAGGCCGAGGTCTACGTTCCAGCCCAAAGTGCTTGAGGGCTACTACACTAATAACTCTAGTTACGAATTTATCTATTATAGAGGGAACAGATTGCAACGCATTCCTATAGGAAGGCTGACCATGCACATACTTCCCTTGCATCCACTCAAGCCGGTGTGGATGAGTGCAAGGTAGGCACGTGCATGCAGGGCCAGCGCGTCCATTAAGGCGAACTAGGCAGTTGCCTAGGGTGCCAAAATGGAGAGGGGGCACCAAAATGGAGAGGGGGTGCTGCCCGCCCGCCTGCAGGCCACCACCAGTGCTTGCCCAGGCTGCTTGCAAGCATGCACGCACCTCCCAACCGCACCAGCTCAAACTGGTGCAAGGGGGGCGGCTGCCACACAGGTCGCTCCTTGGAAGGGAAAAGAGGGGGACGAGCCCGGAGGGGGAGGAGAACTTATCCCCTCACTTTTTAAATGATGGCTGGCAGGCTACTTTTGAACCCTTCATGGGCTACCGGTAGCCCACAGTCTTCATGTTGTGCAGGCCTGGGGTAGAAGTTGTGTGTAAAATAGTTCAACCAGCCACCAAGTTAGTGTCAGCATCTGTAATAAAGGAATAATGCCTCCTTGTTCTTCACTTCAGACAGAAAATCTGAGACCTTTATTTGCAAAGTTAAAAAATGTATTTGGTCATTGAATGTAATCCTGTAGGGGAAGAATAGACACAGCAAACCATCATGGATGGTACTTGATGGAAGCTTAGCTAGTCATTCTTTGGCAACTTGCACTTTAAATGAGAAGAGGAGCCAGTTACTTGAAATGATGCTAGAATGTGAAACCCTACATGGTTTGGTTAATATGTAGTTAATTCCTTTGTTCCAATACAGTAGTACCCCGACTTAAGAGCAGCTCGACATAAGAGCAATTCGACTTAAGAGCAGAAAACTGTTGGCATTTTAGTTGCCGCCTTACAAATTTTAGATATGGTCTGCTCGACTTACAAATCTTTTTTCCCATTTTTAAATTTTTAACTTATTTTTTCAATTTTTTAGATGGGTACCCCGACTTAAGAGTAGTTCGACTTAAGAGCATGCATTTGGAACGGATTAAATTCGTAAGTCGAGGTACTTTCTTTTTTAGATTGTTTACATAAGAGTAGTGTGAGGGTTCATCCTTTACCTCCACTTTAACCGGTCCCATACAGTCTGATAATAAAGTCTCAGAAGCTTTTACATCATGCCTTAAACAACCAACATTTATTTCTGGTAATTCCAAGAAACACAAGGTTCTACTTTCATGTCCAACATCCCGTTCCTGCTCAACAGGTTCCAGAACGGCTTCAAATCTGGATTAACCAATGAGTCCTCTAAAACATCATTACAAAATCCCCCCACCCCAGTCATCAGTTCAAGGTCCATCAGTTCTTAGTCTGGTGAAACTGACAGCAAGGGTACCCCATCCCCACAGGGGTGTTGGGGTTCTCCACTTCTGTTTCCTACTTCCCAAGTGCCCCAGGGCCATAGCTTCTCACATGCATGCCACCATGGTCCACAATCCAAGTGGCCCTCTCCCTCTTTTCTAGTTCTACCCTCAACTTCTTGTAGTGTAATTTCCTGCTCCACTCATGGACTTCTCTCTTTCCCTGGTATGAGGCCTTCTCGTCAACAGACACTTCTCTCTCTCTTTTGGCCTTCAGTCTCTCCCAGTGTCAGTTCTAATGGTTTTCCACCCAGATCCACCCCCACATTGGTGGGAAAGTCATCCCTTTCTCTTCCTTATTTGTGTTCCCAGCTTATGGGAACTTTTGTACAACAGCACTTTTCAACCATTTGAAGGGCTGTCATACAGAGGAGGGCCAGGGTCTGTTCTCAAGAGTGCAGGATGTGCAAAAATTCATTCATTCATTCATTCATTCATTCATTCATTCATTCATTCATTCATTTTAGAGTATTTTTACCCTGTCTTTCTCCTTGGAAAAGGACTCAAGGCAGCTCAAATTAGGAGACCCCAGCTTTTGGCTGAATATCAGGAAAAACTTTCTGTTACAGCACTACGGCAGTGGAACCAGTTACCTCAAGAGGTGGTGAGTGCTCTAACAATGGAGGCATTCAAGAGAAATCTGGACAACCACCAGGCAGATATCCTTTGATTTGGATTCCTTCATGGAGCAAGGGATTGGACTTGATGGCCTTATAGGCCCCTTACAGCTAAGCAGGGTTGGCCCTGGTTAGTACTTGGATGGAAGATCACCAGGGAATACCAGGTGCTGTAGGTGCCTGGAGTAGGAACTGGCAAACCACTCCAGTATTCCTGCCAAGAAAACTCCATGGTCATGGGGTCACGGAGAGTCGGTCACGACTGTAACGACACAACACACACACAAAACTTCATTATTCTATAATTCTATGATTTGGCTGCCCCTCTTTTCCCTCCATTCTCCTTATACAATTTTTTTTCTTACTCTTTCTCCTTGACTTCTTCAGAAGAGCTAATCCCCACCACTCTATTTCTTAGATCTTCCTCTGGATGTCTGTCCTCTTCCACAATGTCTCTCTTCTTCTTTATATGTCTGTGGAGATTCTCAGTCATCCAGCTGAAGTTATCCAGGAGTTGAGTCATGACAACTGGGCTTCTACTCTTGTGGGATCAAAAGGTTCACAACTCATCCAAGTAGCTTCTTCAGTCTGAGAAAAGTTGGTGGGGGGCTTCCAATGTATAGTTCACCTTGGTTTCACACCACCTTATTATGAATAGGCTTGTCAGGTGGACAGTGGCCTGGGGTATATGAAAGTCCCACCAATGCAACCCTTCCCAACACCCATTAAGCATGGGTCATTAGCAGTGGCCTTCCTGGTGGAGGTGTGAAGTGGTTCTGATTTTTCTGGGGACCAATGAAAGGACAGCATGATAAATAGGAGACAGATTGTGTCTACATCCCTCACCCCTGTTGAGAGAGGGGTTTCCAATACACACATGAATGGCTTCCTCGACCCCTCTCTCAAACCACCTATCTTTTCTCTCTAATATGTGTACATCCTCATCTTTGAATGAGTGTCCTTTATCTGTCAAATAAAGGTACACCACTATTTCTGGTCCTGAGTTCTAATGTAGAGCTCTGTGTACTCCTCACTGCATTGGACTGCATATAATATACTGCTCCTATTTCTACCCCTTCTCCTCTGTAATTCCTGACTGTATCCCTCACCCTCTCCTTCTCCAGTCCTCTTCCTTTCACTTGCCACTTTCTTGGGACCTTTACTCTTTTCCTCAAAGGAAATGGGTGGTACACCTGTGGAGATGTCCTCAGCTTTGCTCTGTGGTTCCCAAGTAGCTGCCAAGTCTCCAATTGGTGACCACCATAAAGGCAGAGAAGAGCTTTGTAAGTTCTTCTGCTATCCTCATTTCCTGCTTCTAAACGCATTAGTTCATTAATATCTATTATCCTCTTGGCAAGGATGGGTAATATTGGAGGAAGAGACCGGGAAGTCAAAAGCTGTCAAAATAGAAAGGCTAAAGATGTAAAACTAGACCTACACAGATAGAGACAGTTTTACAAGTTATCAGCTTCTCAACTTAGCATATAAAATTATATTTCACCTAGAATATTAAATAAAAAAATCAATTGATTAGGCTGGTTCATTAGCACTGTATTCATTAATCCTGCTGTTTGTGTATGAGACATAAAAATAAATTCATCACAGTTGTTCATTCCTCTGTACTGTTGTTGTTGTTATGTGTCCTCAAGGTGCCTCCAATTAATGGTGACCCAATGAATGAATGAGATCCTGTCCTTAACTGGCATTCTCAGCTCTTGCAAACTCAAGCCTGTACATTAGGACCGTGGTATCTGCTGGGGATTGGTTCCAGGGCTTCCCGTGGATAACGAAAGCCATGGATAAGAGAGAACACCACCACCCTAACTGCTGTTTTGTGACAGTAGCGTGCTTTATGGCTGCTGTTTTGCAGCAGTAACTTGCTTTACAGCTGCTGTTTGTGACAGTAGCTTGCTTTGTGGCTGCTGGATTATTTATTTATTTTTTCTCTGCCAACAGTGGATAACTGAATCAGTGGTTAATGAACCAATGGATACGGGGGTCCTACCGTACTTCTTTTAGGAAGTCAATCCATCTAATGTTTGGTCTTCCTCTTTTCCTGCTGCCTTCCACAGTTCCCAGCATTATTGTCTTTACCAGAGAATTGTGCCTTCTCATGATGTGCCCAACACAGGACAACCTCAATTTGAACACATTTTGCTCCAAAGTTCAGGCTTGATTTGATCTAGGACCCACTTGTTCATCTTTCTAGCAATCCTAGGCCATCCACAAAGCTCTCTTCCAGCACCATATTTCAAACCAATCATTTTTCCCCTGTTAGCTTTCTTTACTGTCCAGTTTTCACATCCACACATGGTAGTTAGAAGTATGATAACTGTCTTTACTGAATGCTAAGTGTCTTCTTTACATGCTATCATTTGAATAGAAATCATATAATCCAATGAAATGCATGGTCCCTATGAGAGTGAAGATCAACACTGACATTTTATGAATGTTTAGTGAGAAAATGCTCATTTCTCACATTTTTTAAATGTTTACCGATGAATGCTGATCCAACTGCATTTAGGAGACTATATGGAGTGTGTTTTCCATGCTATTTACATAACAGTCTTGTTTGTATTTTGTGGCATTTATCAAAAGTTTTATAATGTTTTTACAATGTTTATTCTGGTAATTTGATGTTTTGGTACTTCTTTGATTTGGTTAACAACCGTAAATAAAGATCTATCTATCTATCTATCATTTAGGAGACTGACGGTATTTACTGATACATCAGCAATGGATATTCTCAAATGATAGCTGAGGTTGACCCGTGGAGAAATACATGTATACTCTCTTAAATAACCAGAGCTTGCTAGTGAATTTCTTTATATAAATGTTTTAACTGTCCACATTTCTGTTGCAGTGCAATGCAGTAGAAGAACACATAGGCGTTTGCACTGAGCCCTGGACTGACTCGAGTGTTATTCCAAACAAGCCATGTGCTCACAGATGGCTTAGGAGGGTGTGATTTGACAGGATGGTGCTAATGGCACTTTAACATGGGAAATACCTGGATGGAAAACATTCTGCTCCGTTCATATTTATCTGAACAAGGTCTGAGCACAGCTCATTCTGTCACTGGATTGTGTGCTTTCTATTTTGTGTATAATAAGCAGGATTCTGAGTCAATTTACATGCATAGGTTTGGGGAACTTTTTCTGTTATCAGATCTTAACGTTTGTCATTGGGGGCCTGCTTTGCTTCATCGGGAGAGCAGGAAAACATTTGAGATAATTAGTTTGTCACCTCTTTATCCCTGATGACTCTTTGAGATTGAGAACCATTTATTACAGAAGATTCCACGGTCTTGGTAAGGGTCTACTCAGGACCCGTTCTCTCTCCTTCTCTCTTTCTCACACACTGGCCATTTGATACAAGGAAATAAATTTCAGTTGGCTCGTCCTCTCTTTTAGCTGTTTCCAACCTGTTGTCCTCCAAATGTTTTGGAGGAGAAAACCCATTATTCATCAGACAAGCAGTCCTGCCAACGCTGATGGGAACTGTACTCTGAACATTTGGAAGGCACCAAGTTAGGAAGGTTGTACATTATATTGTTCTTTTGCTGAGCGTTTAGCACATTAAGGGGATGCAATCTGGAAATGTTCAGACCGATGACAAACACCAGGAAATTGCAAAACAGAAAGCCCTTGCATGTAAGAAATAGCAAGGTTAATGGAAGTGCATTATCTCCTGCAGCCTCTCGAAAGAAAGAAAGAAAGAAAGAAAGAAAGAAAGAAAGAAAGAAAGAAAGAAAGAAAGAAAGAAAGAAAAAAGAAAGAAAGAAAGAAAGAAAGAAAGAATCCAAATGAAATTATGTTTGTATAACTAGTCACTGGGGGGAGAATGCTGCAGGAATTATGATGGATTATTATCAGTAACTACAGTCATACAGCATTTAATTATGATTAGAATAGTGGCTCTAGCGAGTGTAGGTTAGGTGTATAAGTACTTCAGTGAAATAATCCAGCTCCCAGAACCTGGAAAGCAGGGGTGCCACTATATCTTGGCCTCTGTAAATGGCCTTTATCCAATTTTGGCACAGCATAAAAAAGGAAAAACATACCCTGCAACTCATCATGAAATATAATTGTTACAAAACTCATTCCACCAACAGCACAGGTCATTGTTGAAAAGAAATTTTTTAACTCACCTTGTATTGACAATCCTTGGGATTATAATGTGAAACCTATAGTACAATTGCTCATACACAAAAATGGATTTATTTCTGTGACTAATACAGTTCATTCTTGTGTGCCGACGAGAAAATTCTGACCAAAAAGGGTCTTACCCTGGCCCAGTCTACTGAGAGTTAACTTGTTGTCAATGTTAATGCGGAGCAAACAGGGGCCTTAGTTTATTATGGACAGAAGTGTTAGAGTGCTAATTTGAAGGGGGCGGACTTAAATATTGCTCTCCCTGGCATCTCCTGTTAAAAAGATTTTTAACTAGACAAAGTTGTCTGCACCTATTTGGGGAAATGGCATTCTATCTCCTTTAGCAAACATTTGTTAATTTAATTGCAGCTAATTACCATCCTGACTGTCCAAAGGTATATTGCAGCACCTGTATTTTACATAAGAATATTTTTATAATATTTTCCTATTAAATGTTTGCCATGGTGACATTTTACTTGAGCACAACATGGTTTCCATTTGTTGCAATTATGTAGTTAAAAGATGGCTATTTAAAAAACAGAAAACAGGCCAGAAAACAAAAGAAGATGCACAAGAGAGCAGAAATAATAAACAAATGCCCCCCACCCCAGTTAAAAAACCTCTTTAGTGTTATACAGAATCCATCCACTTTAAAATGAGGCAGACCCTTCCAAGACATGACTCTCCAATGATTGAAACTACCTCTGAGAAGACTCACTCCATTACACCCCAGCGTTCATTTAACTTCCTAATAGATGGAATTTCTGTCATTAACTTATCTATGGATTTCAAGAAACAGACTTGCTTGTTTGGAAGAGGTTTTTTTTAAAAAAGATGCTATACACCAGGCATTCTCACACATTTCTTTCTTTCTTTCTTTCTTTCTTTCTTTCTTTCTTTCTTTCTTTCTTTCTTTCTTTCTTTCTTTCTTTCTTTCTTTCTTTCTTTCTTTCTCCTCTCATGGACATAAACACAACATGAAAGAAATAAGGCCTGAATCAATATAGTATAAGTCAAATAATGATTCTTATCAGACTGGAAAATTGTTTCCAGTCTGTGGCCCCCTTCAAATGTTCCAGCTCCCACCCCCCACCCCCTGCCCCTGCGAAGGCAATTTGGCCCTCATTGAGAATGGTTTCAAGAGGCTTCCATATACTGCCCTTTCAGAACTCAGCTCACTTGAACAAGAAAAAGCCAGGAAGACTTTTGAAGCACTAGCTAAAGTTACACAGATAAATGTGTGCAATACAGAGAATGCTATTATCAGTGACGAATCACCTCTGATTAAAGAAAATTTGCTGCTCATTAAAGGTAAAACATTCAACTTGTACACAATGCAGTAAAGCTGCATGCACCCTGAAATCCCCAAGGGCCACCTTTAATCTATTTGCTAACCATTGCACATGCAGATCTGTGCAACAGGTTTTCAGCCACTGACGTTAGATATGTGAATGGAAGCTGAAGGTCTCACAATGAAACAATGTGCCCTAAAAAGAATTTGGTGAGATTGTGGCACTGGTAAATTCCATTCATGGTAACTATGGATTTATTTATTTATTTATTTATTTATTTATTTATTTATTTGTTACACTTATATCCCACCCATCTTCCGGAATGGAACTCTGGGTGGCTAACAATAAAACAGAACTACAATAAAGAGAACAAGAAATCAAAAAAAAAGTCCAATAAAGTGGGGAGGGACAATACCCTCCAGAACAAATGAAGCGGGCGGCAAAGAGAAGGAAAAAAATCCTTAAGTAAAAAGGTTGCCAAATGCCTCCTTAAAAAGGTGTGTTTTCAAAACCTTTTTAAAGGCGGGCAGGGACTGTGCTAGGCACAGCTCACTGGGGAGATGATTCCACAAGGTGGGGTCCACCACAGAGAAGGCGCGGTTACGCGTGAGCGATTTCCGCGCCTCCCTGGGTGTGGCCACCCTAAGTGAGTGCGCCTGCGCCATTCTCGTGGGCCTGTTCCCGGTTGATCTCTGTGAGATACGCTCCAACAGGTACTCTGGTCCCAAGCCATGGAGGGTTTTGAAAATCAAAACCATACCTTGAACCTAATCCGGAGGACAACGGGTAGCCAATGCAGGTGGGCCAGAACTGGGGTGATGTGCTTGAGTCTACGAGCACCCACCACCAGTCTGGCCGCTGCATTCTGCACCCGCTGGAGCCTCCGGACAAGGGTCAAGGGCAACCCCACGTAGAGTGCGTTGCAGTAATCAATCCGTGAGATCACGAGGGCCTGCACGACTGTCCTCAGGGAGGACTCAACGAGGTACGGTTGGATCTGGGCGATCCTGCGGAGGTGGATAAAAGCGGCCCTGGAGACCGCCATCACCTGGGCTTCCAGGGAGAGGGCTGAATCCAGGACCACACCCAGATTCCTAGCCCTGTCTGTAGGCCGGAGGGAACCCCCCCCCAGTCTAGGGAGGGGGCATTGTACCCCGAAGAGGGCACCCCGAAGAACAGAAACTCTGTCTTCTCCGGATTCAGCTTGAGCCGGTTAGTCCTGGTCCATTCCAGGACCGCCTCCAGGCACAGGTTGAGGGAGCGAACTGGTTGATCTGCCTGCAATCTTCAACAAACAACATGCATTTAACGAAATACCAAGTTGAGTATGGTGGAGGCAGCTTCCCTTTTCATTAGTTCATTGGCCAAGAATAACAAATATTTATTTGTTTGTTGACATATAAACATAATAAAGGTACTGTAATTATTGGTTAAGTAAGTATACCATATATGGTAAGTCTTATCCTTTCACAACAATGTGTTAAGAAGATAAGAGGCATACATCAGAATTGATTCATCACCTTCCTGTTTTCTCTGGCTCTGGTATTTGCCAGACAGGATCCACTCCAGAATCTCGTGGCTTTTGCTGATACGAAGAATGCTGGGTACTGAGGGTGGCCTTGTCGGATACCATAAATTGCCTTGATTGCCCTGGAAGTACCTCCTCTATTGGTAGGGCCATTAAAATGTTAAGGAATTGATAAACCATCTTTATAATTTGTCTCCCTCACCAGCCAGAGGCCTCTTTGTTGGCATTGGAAAGCTCAGTATAAATAGCTCATGTCAAAGAGACTGCCAGAAAGATGAACAAGGGGGTCCTACATTAATTCAAGCCTGAACTATCTCTGAAGGCCAAAAAGGTTGAAAATGAGGCTGAATCTACTAAAAAAAACCACAGCCTTGAGTTTATAAGAGATGAGAATGGCTGCTAGGAACAGAACATTTTGGAGATGGCTCCATGATAGGGTCTCTCCAGAAAAGAAGTCCAGTTGCCGTGACTCAACTTCCAGATTCCATGAAGCTCATAAAAACGCTAACTAATCTTTCTGTGGTTTATGTGCCTAAGCAGACAAGTAATGAGGTGTCAATGTGGTGTTAACAAAAATGCATTAATATCTATCTTTTCTGAATATAAAACTGTTTCTGATGTTCAGCTATGTCTGATATTAGTACAGTAGGACCCCGGTATCCGCTGGGAATTGGTTCCAGACCTTCCCGTGGATAATGAAATCAGTGGATAAGAGAGAATGCCCCAAATCCCCCAAACCGCTGTTTTGTGACCGTAGCTTGCTTTATAATGGCTGTTTGTGACAGTAGCTTGCTTTACAGCTCCTGTTTGTGACAGGAGCTTGCTTTGTGCTGCTGAATTATTTATTTGATATTTTCTTCTGCCAGCCGTGGATAACTGAATTAGTGGATAATGAATCAGTGGATATGGGTGTCCTACTATATAAATACATCCACCTTGATAATTCAAAACATTTTGCTGTTGAGGTACAGCAGTCAATGGCCCTCCTGTTGTCTGCTCAGCTGAGTTGCTTATTGTCCAAGGCCAGCCAAGTTACAGTATTTTGGTATATGAGGCAACTAAATATGCAAGAAGAGCAAAATAAATAACAACTAATTCCCAATCTGTTGCTTACATCAAGTGCCTCATAGAGCAGCCCCTGGCCTGCACCTTGGGTTAATGTTTTCCTGTTTAATCTCTGTAAAATGAAAGAATTTCGTATTAAGAACATAAGAACATAAGAAGAGCCATGCTGGATCAGGCCAAAGGCCCATCTAGTCCAGCTTCCTGTATCTCACAGCGGCCCCACCAGATGCGTTTGGGAGCGCATGAGACTAGATATCTGTCTCCTGATACCACTCTCCTGCATCTGGCCCTTGAAGTACTCTGGTTTAAACCCTGGAGGTTACACATCTCCATCATGGTTTGTAACCTGTGATGGACTTTTCCTCCAGGAATCTGTCCAATCCCCTTTTGAAGGCATCCAGGTCAGATGCCATCACCACATTGTGTGGCAGGGAGTTCCATAGACTTACAACGCGCTGGGTGAAAAAATATTTTCTTTTGTCAGTTCTTACTCTCCCAGCCCTCAATTTGAGTGTATGTCCCCTAGTTCTGGTATTTTGGGAGAGGGAGAAGAGCTTCCCTCTATCCACTTTACTCATACCCTGCATTATTTTGTATGTCTCAATCATATCCCCCCTCAATCGCCTTTTTTCCAGACTAAAGAGGCCCAAATGTTTTAGCCTTTCTTCATAAGGGAGGTGCCCCAGCCCAGTAATCATTTTAGTCGTTCTCTTCTGCACCTTTTCCAGTTCCACTATGTCTTTCTTGAGATGCGGTGACCAGAATTGTACACAATACTCCAGGTGGGGCCTTACTATTGTTTTGTATAATGGCATTATAATGTTGGCTGTTTTATTTTCAATCCCCTTTTTGATAATCCCTAGCATGGAATTGGCCTTCTTCACCGCTGCCACACATTGGGGAGACACCTTCATGGAGCTGTCCACCAACACACCAAGATCTCTTTCCTGATCCGTCACGGATAACTCAGAGCCCATGAGTTGATGGATGAAGTTTGGATTTTTTGCCCCAATATGCATTACTTTACATTTGGTTACATTAAAACGCATTTGCCATTTCTCAGCCCATTCCCCCAGTTTGGAGAGATCCTTCTGGAGCTCTTCACAATCTTTTCTGGTTTTTACCACACGGAAAAGTTTTGTGTCATCGGCAAACTTGGCCACCTCACTGTTTATCCCTGTCTCCAGGTCATTTATGAACAGATTGAAAAGCACCGGTCCCAGGATAGAGCCCTGGGGCACACCGCTTTTCACTTCTCTCCATTGTGAAAATTTCCCATTGACACCTACTCTTTGTTTCCGGGATCTCAACCAGTTCTCAATCCATAAGAGGACCTGCCCTCTTATCCCCTGACTGTGCAATTTTCTCAGCAGCCTTTGGTGAGGGACTGTGTCAAAAGCCTTTTGAAAATCCAGATAGACTATATCAACCGGTTCACCCAAATCCACGTGCCTGTTGACCTTTTCAAAAAATTCTAAGAGGTTTGTCAGACAAGATTTACCCTTACAGAAGCCATGCTGATTTTCTCTCAGCAAGGTTTGTTGTTTTATGTGTTTTAAGATTTTCTCTTGGATGAGGCTTTCCACCATCTTCCCTGGGACAGATGTAAGGCTAACCGCCCTGTAGTTTCCTGGGTCCCCCCTCCTTCCTTTTTTAAAAATTGGTGTGACATCTGCTATCCTCCAGTCCTCCGGCACTGTGGCCGTTTTAAGAGACAAGTTGCATATAACCGTTAAGAGATCTGCAATTTCATTTCTCAGTTCCCTAATAACCCTTGGGTGGATGCCATCTGGGCCAGGTGACTTGTTAATCCTCAATTTATCAATTAGTCCTAAAACCTCCTCTCTTTTAACCTGTATTTGATTTAATTCTTTAGTCAAGAGGGGCGGCTCTTTCCCTTTGCGTAGAAAGAGAGGGAGTCCCACAAAAGGAGCATTACTCTGCAGCATCCTTTCCCAAATGAGCAAATTTCAGATACTGTATGTTTAACTATAAATTTGAACAGACCAACTAGCATTAGCCATTCTAACCAGGGAGTCTTGGAGCTGTAGCTTAAAATACCTACTGGGTACCAGGCTGGGAGAGAAAAATGCTTCAGTTCAATATAGAGAGGAGACTGGTTAATGACAGACTACCTTGATGCAGAGGTGGGGACTTAAGTCCTGGGACCCGTTATCAGGTAGGACTTAAGGCGCACCGATGACTCAACTTGTGTTTTCCCTCAGGAGCTACCTATCCTTCCTTTTTTTTTTCTGGGCAAAAACATCTATTTTTTTAAAAAATACTATATTTTATTCATTTTCTATGAAAAAAAAAGATTGATATTTGTTATGAAACCAGCTTGTTTTTAATAGAACTCCGACCTGGGGCTTCGTACCAAAGACCTGGACTTAGTATTTAACTCTAAAGACTCAGACTCAGACTTGAGACTTGGTACCAATAATAATAATAATAATAATAATAATAATAATAATAATAATAATAATAATAATAATAATAATAATAATAATAATAACAACAACAACAACAATAACAACAACAACAACAACAACAACAACAACTTTATTTTTATACCGCCTTTCTCCCCAAATGGACCCAATGACTTGGACTCCAAATTGTGATTCAGATCCAAACACTTGCCAACATCTCTGACTTGATATAGTTTTTTTTAACCATCTGCAAAAGAATGGGACATCTAAATAATTCTTACACCAAAAGGATGAAGATGCATAGGTAGGATGATAGGTGATCAGTTTCAGGTGCTAAGGAATCATATACAGTACATCACTTTCTTAAGCAGGATTGATAGGAATATATTTCAATACATGGCATAAGCATATATACACAGCCACATTATTAATATGGCTATATGTCCTTTAATTCACCCCTCTCCTTTTCACAAACTGTAAGCACAAAGCACCACACTATTTCCCCCCAAGTCTGTGAGATAAACAGGATACAAACTAACGAACAAACACTTATCTGTAGGACAATGGGGCCCCTACACTAGATAACCAGACATCCGTGCATCGATACGGGGCTGTCAAACGCTTTCCTGGAAAGAGCGGAGGGTTCCGAGAACTCCATGACAGGGGGGGTGTTACAATGCAAAATTGATAGTTTTCTGTATGTGTGTAACAATGTGATGACTGTGTGTTTTTTGGGGGTTTCTCTGTTCATTGTGGGCGTCTTACAGCACCCAGATGTATCCTTGTTTTTTTGCTGATAAAGAAGGGGTGTTGACGAATGTATGCTATAAAGACTGTAAAAATTTTCATGTTCGGGGCCCTCAGCTTTTCGAAGCAATTCGACTGAGAGCCTCTTTGCAAAGAAGTAAAAGCTTTTCTCCGTTGCACGAAACTCTGGCGTGGTTATTCCAGCTCTGGCTCAAGAGATAAGTGGCAGGTAACCCGGGGGGGGGATCCCTTCATTTGGGGGCTCGTCCGGGATCGCCCTCCCTTTAGAGCCAGAGGCCAGACCGAGCGGGGCCGAACAGCCAGCGATTTGGGAAGATTTCCAGCGCGCACCTTTTCATCTTGAAAAAGAGGAATCCTTCACTTAACGTGGTGGTGGAGACGGACCGCTCGGGGAGAAACTGCTGATTGCCGGCTGGGGAAGAGTTCGTGAAGGAATTTTGTAAGATATCGGACCGGTCCAAAGTGGGAACTTCGGGGGTGAGCCTCTGAAGTGTGTAAAAGGGTAACAGAACGACGGTTCTGAGTTATTGGGGAGGAGAAGGGCAGTGTGTATATGTCCTAACATCCCTTGTGAAATAAGTAAATGTTGTTTGGTATGGGCAGCGGGAAGGAGAGTAATTCTCTGGGATCCCTAGGCTGGGGGGTGACCTCCTGGCACGTAAAGGGTTGTCAGAACGGTGGTTCTGTAGTTTTGAAGAGGGGAGAAGAGCAGTGCTCTAACACCTCAAGGGTTCAAGTGGGGCAGGAGACCCACTTGGTGTGCGGCGGCAAGAAGAAATTCTCAGCTGTCAAAGTTTTAGAATAGTAGAAATAAGGTTCTGGGTAGGCAGTGGGCTCCAGAACAGGTTGGGTGGTGGTTTGAAATGTGGGTGATTTGAGTGGCTACTGACCCAATGAGTGTGTGAGTGCGTGGAAGGTTGGAGCTTAGCGTCTCCTTAACCGAGCAAATCTGGACAAGCGCAGTTCTTGTTTGGGGCGACCCACCGAGTCGCTGTCAGAATCGAGTGGAGTGTGTGTGAAATTGTGTAAAATTTAGGAGTGGGTCCAGTGGCATTGTGTGGGAGAAATTTAGGAAAATAGCCTAAATAAAATTGTCAAAAAGCCGTGGGGCAAGATTCAAGCAAGCCAACATCTCCCCTGGACTGTTTCCTGTTAAATTGGCACTCTGCAATCAGGAACTATGACTTTGGGATCAAAAATTAAGAGAGAAAGAATGCAGACTTTATGTCAGATTGAGTAGTCAGTGTTGCAGACGGATTGGCCACCAGAAGGGACTTTTAATGAAAGTATCATCAGGCAACTGTGGTTAAAAATTCTCAAAAACTGCCCTGAACACATTCCCTATATTGAAGTTTGGAAAGGAAATGTGAAGAAAAATCCTTCATGGATTCAATTTTGTAGAGAGTTGCAACCCCAAGCTAAGCTATTGGCTTTGAAGAAAAAGGAGGAAGCTTTAGAAAGCCGTCCTGAAGATTATGATGTCTTCACCCCACCACCTCCTTATCTTGCGGCTATCCCTCCTGGGAATCCAGCGGCCCCCCTTCCTGCAGCTTTGCCTTTGCAAGGTCCAGCACCCGTTTCCCTTCCAAAAGATGATGATCTCCCCACACCAAAAGATCTTCCACAGCCAGGACCGTCAGGCAAACCTCCAAAAGATGAGCAAGAAACAGGGAAAGCCCCCACCCCCAAGAGAGATGAGGAAGAAGAAGAGGAAAGTGAAGAGGAATTCTGTCATAGAATAAAAGGAAATGTTAAATGGGGAGAAGCGGACTATCAAAGAGTGGCTGTTTTAGTAAAGAAGTGCCAGGAATCGGTGGTGGAAGTAGGAAATCATGCTTTAGAGGCTGTAGGAGAACGAAATTGGACAAAGAGGCAGCGATGTCCTTTAAGGGCGTATGATGTAGCAGGGAGACATGAAGGATTTCTTGAACAAAGGAAGATTGAGGACACAAGCAACGATTAAATGTAAGCAGGGTTAGCGATCCTAAGTGTCAACACAGACAGGACCCAGATGTCCCATTATGTAACAGGCACACGAATAAGAACTTTTAAAATGGGGACAGACCAAAGCAAATCATACACCCCTTTTTGATGTGCTTCATGGCAAACTGGAATTTAGCCACCAGGAAAAATGACTTTGGTATTAAATGAAACAGGAACGAATGTAATTTTTAAGAAGAACCCCTCTTGGCTAAGAGAATCCAGGACATTACCACCCTGAGTTAAGATTCCAGCCCTCAAGAAGGACAAAACAATTTTGGCCTGCTAGCAAGAGGTGTATGAAATTGCAAGAACACGATTAGTTAGTTAATATAGGAAAAAATTTCCACCAAATCGAAGACCCCGCCAGCTATTTTAAAAGGCCAAGGGAAATATTGACATTAGGAAGAATGTTTTTAGGTACTTAGAAGAAAGCAAAATCCTATATGTTTTGTATAAATTAGGCTGGCTTGTTACACAACAAAATTTACCAGCCGAAGGGACATTTTAAAATAAAAACATCATAAGGCATTTGAGAATAGCATTCCTTAAAAGATCAAGTCCCGTAATAGAACTTAGGAGGTGAAAAAAACCTAAGAAACACTCTTTTTTAAAAGCCAATCCTATGCCTTAAAGAAGCAGCAAGCAGTTTTAAACGTCGATCAGTAAGCTGCATCCAAGTAAAAACTAAGTGATTCAGCACCACTCCTTAAAACTGCACCCAAACCCAGAGGAAGGAACCCGAGAAATGATGGAAGGACAAATAAGGAGAGATAGAAGGAAGAAAATGGAGAAAGGAGGTGAAGCAGAAAGGAGGAAAAGAAAGGGGGCATGAATGAATAGGAACGAGAAAGAACAGCTTGTGCCTTCTCCAGATGCCCAGATATAGGCATACGACATGATGAAAAAGCATTTTGCAGGAGAGATGGGGAAACAGGCAGCGCTAGATGGGAGCCCAGTATGTGCAACCCTGAATTCCATTTTTTAGTATTTTAGGAGGTATTTCCATCCCATGATAACTGCCTGACTATAGAGATCTTGAGGGGAGCCACTGTTTATTGTGTGTAGCACGGACGGATTGGCAGAGATATTATTTTTAAATTCTTCACAATCAAGAGCAGAGAATTTGAATCAGAGACCACGCCAACTCTGGCGGCTGGCAATATCCATGAGATATCATACGGAGAGTAGAATGAATGCCCTTTTCCTTTTCAAAAGCAGCTGAGAACCTTTGAGGAAAAACAAGGTAATTTAATTTAAAGCACAAGGAGATTCTCAGGAAAGATGTCCATTCCCTGCCACCAATATCCAAATAAAAACGTTAACAGAAAAAAGCGCCAAGCGGTTATTTTAAGGACAGGGGAAGAGAGAGTGGGATTTTACCCACCGAAATCAGCGTATCCAGCCTCCCGTTTCGGGATGAAAAAGCAGTGTGTTAATTTTTTAGAACGATTTCCCAAGCTGTTAGACAAAGCTTGGAGGCAAAGCTTATATTTTGAACACACCAGTCAGGGGAATGAGTGCAAAAGGTAGGAATAAAATGATCTAAAGACAGTCGCGAAGCCAGTCTATGACTCTGACCTGTGATAACTACATGTGCCATAAGATTTTTTCCCAAGCAAACATTGAAGAAATTTAAGGACAACAAAATTAGAGACTATTTGTATACTTGCTAAATAACCGGAGACCCAGGAGAAGGTTTTTCCCTATTTCCAGCTAAAAGACTAACACAATTTTCCGTGCCACCTTAAAAGGAGAGAGGGGCCTTGCTCATTCAGCACAATCCACACGTTTCTTCATGGGCTTTTGGAAGTTCAAAAGATACAGGGATAATGAATTGACTTGTTATTTTAATGACTCTTTACAACTAATTCACCACAGGAGAATATAAGGACTGTCTTTTTGCCCTAGGCGCCCAGCCATTGAAACCATTAAAATGCAAGTTTGCCCAGCCAGCAGCTTTAACCCACACCTGGTCTTAAAGCTCCTCTGAAGGAAAATGAAGCCTTTTAAAATGGCCTTTAAATTTCTTCTCTTTGTGCACACGAAACTCCATGCAAAGGGCAAGATTCCCCCTTTTTTTTTTTTTAAGAAAAGTTCATATGCTTGTTTCACGAAGTGGAATGCCACATTCAGCAGGACATTTACCTTTCAGGACATTTTTTCTTCTGAAACTCTCAGATGGACTGCGCTACCATGTGCCATTGAAATCTGCACATAGTGTAAGCTGCAGATTGCTTGGCTGTTTGTATGTGTTTTGTGTGTGTGTGTGTGTGTGTCAGTCTCTTTTTCATACAGATGAACCCTGGGACGAGAGCTTTCCGGTATGCTGAAGAAGCCCATCCATCCATTGTGTCCAGGTCAAGGAGTCGATTTGGGTAGGAAGGCTGACAGCGCTGGTCGATGCTAAATTGAGGACGTCTCTCTGTAAGGCCATTCGCCATCGTCACCCTCATCACTGCGCAGCATCGGACACTGCCAGACGGAGAGGGCCAAAGATGACCAGACCAGACCAGACCAGAGGGAACCAGCGCGGACTGGACTTGTGGACTTCGCATCTAAGCCCAGATGACAGCTTGAAACTGATTTCCAAGAAAGCTACTTCAGACATTGGGAGGCCAAAGTAAAATATTGGTCCTTCCTCTGTGTGTGCTTCTCAAGAAGTTCTTTCCAGAAGATTTGACTTTTTCCTTTCAGCTTTTAAACTTCCTGCCTTTTAAACCCATCCCCCACAAGAAGAGGAGGGAGGCGGTTTTACAGCGAGGAAGGCGAGCGGATTTGTTCCAGCTACAAGTTAAAGCCATATTTATTTTGTGCGAGACTATGCTTTAATGCATGTATTCTTCCTTCATTGAAATTTAAACAGCCTTTTCTTTAAGCGCCTGGAACTATTGCAGTCAGCGAGCTGTCAACGAAGGTTCTATGAGCTGTAGAAAGCTCTGCAGCTGTCAAAGTTCTTAAAGGAGCCTCAGCACTTTTAGAAGGTGTCTTTTAAACTGAATTTAATTTGTTATAACTTTGGTTTATATGTTGTGAGAGTTGCCAATTAATAATAATTGGATGCAAAGGTTTAATAGGATGCTCAAATTAGCGGAAAAGATTGTTCTTTGATTTATTTCGATCTGTCTATTTAGCTGCTGAACCTGAAGGTATAGAAGAATGTAAGCTTTGTGTTGTTGCAGCTACTCAGGGAGACAAAGTGGTAAACACTTTGGTTTATTTCACCCAGCACCCAATAGAATGTCCACAAGCGGGTACAGTGTGCCTAAATCAGGACAAGATGTATCACATATGTGAAACCTTGTCTGGAGAGCATCTTTGTCATAAGCCTGGGTCCCACACAGATTTAGGTACACGATTTGGGCTGGAATGCCTAGGACTGGAGTACCTAGAAGGGACAATCAAGAAGGTGGAGGGTCTCTTTACTATATAAACTCCACTACTGTCCTAAAGAACAGTGGCAGGCGGGCAGTCATTTCGTTTGACACCTATGATGCACTCGGAAAAGGCCTGGGAATTCGCTGTGGATCAGCTGCATGGGTGAATGCATACAAGTCAAATGGCAAGTATTTGTACTACCCACATGAAAGGGGCCAGAACAGGCAATCCAGAAGTTTGGGACCCCTGTGGTTTAAACAAGTTGTGCAAAGGATGGGGATGTATTTGTGCATATACAGCAAAAGGGTATGTGAACTAGAATCACATTTATGGTTTTATAATGGTTGTCAAACACTTATGTCAGCATAAGACACTAGCATATTTCACACACATACCCCCTCTCTTTGAAGTGTCTCACAAAATAAGGGGGAGGAAAGCTATTTTGTCAGTCTGAAACGTGCATGGCCAAAAAGGGTACATGGCAGAACGTAAAAATAGCAAAGGGCAGTCCCTCCCACATTTTTACTTGGACAAACACATATGAATTAGTTGGCCACGAATGGCATTTATCTTTATAGGTATTTGATTTGAAATGTGAACCTGGGAAAATGGTGTTTCACTTACACTCCTATATATTAATGTAAACATACTGGACTCATCTGCTTAGAGTGGGATCCACACACTTTTCACAAAAGATGTGTTACCTTGCTTTTTTATGTTTATGTTTATGTAATTCTGCATGTTCTGCTACTATTCTTTGTTAGTCACTGACCTTAAGTTTAGTGCTTGTCTATAGACAAATTAATTTGCATACAAATTAATTGTCTAATTTGAAGAGGAGGGATTATGATAGGAATATATTTCAATACATGGCATAAGCATATATACACAGCCACATTATTAATATGGCTATATGTCCTTTAATTCACCCCTCTCCTTTTCACAAACTGTAAGCACAAAGCACCACACTATTTCCCCCCAAGTCTGTGAGATAAACAGGATACAAACTAATGAACAAACACTTATCTGTAGGACAATGGGGCCCCTACACTTGATAACCAGACATCCATGCATCGATACGGGGCTGTCAAACGCTTTCCTGGAAAGAGCGGAGGGTTCCGAGAACTCCATGACAGGGTGTGTGTGTTACAATGCAAAATTGATAGTTTTCTGTATGTGTGTAACAATGTGATGACTGTGTGTTTTTTTGGGGTTTCTCTGTTCATTGTGGGCGTCTTACAGTGCCCAGATGTATCTTTGTTTTTTTGCTGATAAAGAAGGGGTGTTGACGAATGTATGCTATAAAGACTGTAAAAATTTTCATGTTCGGGGCCCTCAGCTTTTCGAAGCAATTCGACTGAGAGCCTCTTTGCAAAGAAGTAAAAGCGTTTCTCCGTTGCACGAAACTCTGGCGTGGTTATTCCAGCTCTGGCTCAAGAGATAAGCGGCAGGTAACCCGGGGGGGGGGGAATCCCTTCAGGATGAGGGACTTGATTTGTTTTACAAAGGAATAGTCAATGTTTCAGCCAGACTATAACTGAAGCTCTTTCCTCTCCTCTATGGGCGTTTATACACGACCCCTAAGCTCCGCCGCAAATGGCTGCAAGGTCCGGACCTTAAAAATGTTTACCCACCAGCTCCGGACTTTGCAGACAATTAAGTGCGACCCCGCCCACTTTAGCGCGACCAAACAGCAGTTTTCTTGTACCTGGTCTTTGATGGTGACAAATATTTGATCCGGTGTAAGGATAGTGAGTGCGGGGCTCTCCTGGCTTCCGTTTGTTCTTTTTTTGCGCCCCGCCCCTTTAAGAGATCTGAATGCTGCCGGGAACAAAACGGAGGTAAACCGGCAGTCTTTTCTTTCTTTTTTCTCCCTCCCTCACACAGCTAGCAACCAGGAAGTGCGGAGGGGGGTGGGGACAGAGGAAGAGCGAGGAACCCCTAAGATCTCTGGTCCGAATTTAAGTGGCCAGCAGATCTTAGGGGTCGTGTAAAAAGGCCCTATGTTTCTATCCAGGTTAGACCAGTCATTAATCAAGATCTCTTAAAAATATTTCTCCACTGTACTGGGAATAAGATTATTATTAATTATGCATCCTTCCTCTTGTTTCATTTTCCCATCAAGACAGTGAGGTTTCTTGATAGGAGAGAAAATTATATATGAATCTTCTCCAACACTGAAAATGGGTTAAACATATACATTTGTACAATGACAACATTTAAAATATGTTAATTAAAAGGACAGGGTCAGAATAGAGGTGTAGGACATAAATGCAGATTTCATTACTGGAACACAATAGTTACCAATTACATAACTCTCAAACAGTTGGGCAATTGAAATTATATGTAGAGTCATCATCATTATAACCCATTACTGTATCTGGGTTATAATGTGTATTAATCCCTCCCCATATTAAAGTGTATTTCATATTTTAAAATGTTTTCTACGGAGACTGCACATTCATTTATCCTTTTCTGGTACAGCTATACCATACCTGTTTTCAAAAACAACTGTTGAGCTCCACAGCCACTGTATACAAATGGAATTGGCCAGACCAAAGGTAAGGATCAAAACTAGAGATTAGAAGCCACTCCCCACTGCTTTATGGTGATCCAGCCTCTTGAATCTCAGAGATCCTGGATCTGCTGGAACCCAGGCCCTCTCTTTTACCCATGTTGGGTTTGGGAGGCTCTAACTAGTCCTTGCTGGGTACGAGAAACCACACGGAATTCCATGTATAAGACACTGCAAGACAGCCATGGAGGCAAGCAGAGTGTCCCATTTCAGATTGGGACCCATAAGGGGTATCCATGAAACTCAGTAGGTATCCACTATATTTCATTGTGGAGCTGGGCATCTTAGGTACAAATTCCCCAAAGCTAAGCATTTACTGCATCAATTAATTGGCCACTAACTGAAGGCTTTCCTTATTGGCTGGTGGTATATTTGGAATTTTGAGCAGTAAACATGGGCCAATTATAGTTTGCTAAGCCATTTAGATCCTCTGAGATTTAAGTAATCCTTCCTAATAAATCTAGTTCAAACTTTGCTGATAATTAATGGCTACAGCCTGCTGATCTCCCAGGCCCATTGGCAATAATGATGTGATAAATGTTGCTCTGGATCTTGAGGTGGAATTACAAGGAAATAAAAAACATACTTGGCTAGCACTGCTGTGTGATGAGTAACAGCCATGTGACTATGGCTTTGGAGACACCTGAGCACAGAAAGTGGCTGAAATAACACTTTAGCTTTTGTATTTTCTTCACCCAGCAGATGTTTCTGGGCCTTTTCTTAGCAACATCAGAATACCACATGTCATCCAAAAGCTAGAGGTACCAGAATTATTTTTAAAGACATATAAGTATATGAAATGGTTTTTTTCCCTATCCTGACAAAATGAATTATAATTCTACAAAGCAACCTAATATTTATTTATTCTTCAGCAGCTTCCATTTCTGGCTTGCTTTCTAATCCAAGTGGTTCTTGAGGAGCGGGCATGTTGAGGAGGCTGGGTGGATCGGTATTGTAATTACACCTGGGATTCTGGATCTGCTGGGTGATGTTGTTGCCACAGGGGAACCAAGGGCATTGAAAATTCTCTGGGAGCTCCCGAGGAAGATCCCCTGCTCACAAAAGCAGAAAAGAAACAGAAACCAAGATGAAAGGCGAACCCAGAGAAATGAGGAGAGGAACAGAGGGTGAAATCCACAAGGAGAAAGAAAACTAGGGCATTGCTAAGCAAGTAGGCAGGAAAAACATGCTTATAAATTGAGCCCAGCAGAGGTCAGTGACTCCAGTTTTGCAGGGACAGAAATCCACTCTCAGTTTTAGTGCCGCCTTTTGAAGAGCTGTCAAAGGTGCTGAGCTGTGTTCTTGAACTGAGTGGTGTCACTGGGCCTGCAGAATCAGGGTCAACTGTCTGGGACATAGGCAATGGAAAACCACGCATGCCATGTCATGCATGTCTTGGCCATCTCCAGATTAGATTTCTGCAATTCTCTCTAGATGGATCTGCCACTGAAAAAAGGCACTAAACTTCACCTGGGGGAGGGGGACAAGAGCCAAGGAAATATGCAGCATCTGCTTTAGAGGGCACACAGTTTTCTCCCAGTTGCATTGATTCCCAGCTTCCTTCTGAGTATAGTTCAATGCACAAAAATGCACCTTTTAACTAAGTCGGTTACTTCACATCCTTCTTTGTTCTGCAACTAGTTTTATACTGTGACAGCGTTGGTCACGATCATGTGGTTTTGTCCCTGTTTCAGTGTTCCTGTGGGCGTGATAACTTGTCTCGTGACAAGTGTTACCTCACGGTCTTTTACCATGACAAACACTGGATTTGTCTAGTTTCCTTTTTCCTTTTTCCTTTTTTGTCTTTTTTGGCTTAAAAAGATTCTTTTTCGATACTTCATTTCTGAAAAGTCAAAATAAAAAAACAACAACCCAGACACACTTTTCTGAGAGAAACAAATGTTTTGTTGTGTGACAGTCGTTACTACATGGTGTCTTGTCTCGGAACAGAAAGAGGGAACAAAGAGTGACAAGGGAAAACCCTAACCCAGCACCAGGTACAGTATTGTCGCTCTTGGCACCTGTTCCAGGGGCATGGTCAAGACAAATTTCAGTAGTTGCGTGACGGACATGAAGTAACATTTTTTTGTACAGCTCCTAAGCGCAACACTAACAGAGACAAAATGGACATGAATTAAACACCTAGCAGGCTTCCTCTCCCGTGCTCCGGTGCACTGACTGAAATGGTCACCGGAGGCCCTGCTTCATGTCATAAGGCCATTTGAAATCTGGTTGTTGTAGGTATGGGACCATTGGGAACATCCAGGAACTCCTTAGCACAGGTGTAGGAAGAGGTAGCATGAGACATCCAAGTTATTTAGGAGCATTGTGGAAGACTTCCTGTCTATTTGTAGTCCATCATGACAACAAATATAGCCACATAAGTAACCAAGTCAAAGTGCCTAGTATTCAAAGCTAGCTATATTTGGTAGATGAGACCGAAATCCCACAAGCATTTCTGTGGAGTGCTGACAAAGAAAGAAAAAAACAGTCATAAGTAAATGAGCATCAATTGTCTGCCCTTTTAAACATCTAGAATCTGATGCATGAGGCAGCTGCCTCACTTTGCCTAAAGGTAGGAGACCTTTGCTGTTGTCCTCTGCTTAGCTATAAACCTGCCTAGATGGCCTGTGGAAGACATTATCATGCAGTTTAGGTGACCACTTACATGGCTTTCCGAGAGAACAAGAGGCAATAGGAATAACCCATGAATTGCATCTAGGAAGCTGCTAGTATGACCAGATAATACGGCTTATCATGCCATTCTTTAATTTGCCTTTAATTTCTGTCGCACTTGGGAATGTGCCACGGAATGTGCTTGAGAAGTGCCATGGAGTTCACCAGATATTGTGGAAAGAGATAATGTATATTCAATTTTACAAATGATTTCATTTTAAAAAAAATACAACATCTGTGAGAAGTGTGGTTTATTGAACTATATGGTGAGCCAATAAATCAAATGTGTGGGGGCACTCAGTTGGAAACCCACCAATCAGCTTAAAACGAGACTAAGGATTCTTTGGTGGATGTTTGTCGCCATCTGTTGACTGGTAAGAAAACAATACCCATGTATCTGCAGAAAGCAAAAATCGAACTAGATCACCAAGGAGAGTGCAAAAAGGAAAGTAATCAAGTATGATTGCAGTTGCATATTAAGAAGAAGAAAAAATCTCAACTACAGAAGGATTATATAACTCCTATGTGCCTGTTCATTGTTATGTGCCTTCAAGTCGGTACCAACTAACAGTGGCGCTAACAGGTACGTGAAATATTTAAATAGTGATTTTACCAGTTCCACTCCTCCAGTGAGTGTCCATGGCTGAGCAGGGATTCAAACTCTGGCCTCATGAGTCTTAGTTCATCAGTGGTGTATCCACTATACCATAGTGGATTTCCAAGTAATCTGTACTTTGGTGCAATCAGCAGTCCAGATGGAGACTGCAGTACAAGCTTCAATGCAATGGATCTGAATATCAGAGTCTATTACACCACTGTTAAGTACATCTTTGGTTCACACATTTTGAAACTTTCCGAACAACCCATCAAACTGCTGTATTTTGATGCCATATGTATATATACAGCTATTTCCCATGTTCTCTCTCCCTCTCTCTCTCTCTCTCTCTCTCTTGCCTGAGGAGGTTTCTCCATGGAACCTCGCAGTAAAATATAGAGGTTAGTCTTTAAGTTGCCACTAGGTTTTTGTCCCTTTCGTTTGTGTGTGTGTTTTTGTATGTGTTTGCCTGTGATGTTTCTGTAGACCAACATGAATGCTGTTTTTAAAACTACAAGGAATCAGAAGAAGATAGTTTTAAGGGCAGCTCTGAAGGAACAAGAAAAGATTATCATGTACTGTATAAGGATGTGCTAGTGGAGACCAAAGCCAAGACTATCTATTTGATGATATTCCCAAGCAGGACAATGAAAAAAGCTAATGAGAGAAATCAATTCATTTGAAACATGGTGTCTGAAGAGAGCTTCACAGATGGACTGCCAGAAGGGTAAATAAGATGGTACTCATCCTAATGTGCCATCAATTCGGACTTATGGAGACACTTTTCAGGGTTTGCCAGGTAGAGAATACTCAGAAATGGTTTGACATTTTCCTGGGGGGGGGCATCCTGGGACTTTGCAGCATACCCAAGGCTATACAGGCTGGCTCTACTTGCAGGAGACAGAGAGGGGGAATCAAACTCCCATCCTCTGCCTCCAAAGCCAGAAGCTTAAATCACTGAGCCATCTAGCCAGCTCAACCAGTATTAGATCAGATCAGACAAAAGCCTAACTTTCTTTAGAAGCAAAAACTGATAATACTATAGGCACATCATAAGAAAACAAGGCTGAGTAGAAAAAAATACAATATATATTTTTGAAGGTTAGAGAAGAAGGAAGGCTACATGAGAAATGGATTGACTCAATAAAGGGGGCCACCGTTTCCAGTTTGAAATATCTGTGCAGGGCTATTACAGAGAGGACATGAAGAAGGTTGCCAATTCACAGGGTCCCCATAAATCAGAGGTGACTTGACAGTACACAAAGGCATCCCTGCATTGTGCCTGTGGACACTAACTTGGCCAAAAACGTAAGTACCAGACCCTAATACTTTGTTGCCATTGGGTACCTCATATATCACGGTCAGAAGAAAATGTTATCAAAATTTCAGGTCTGTCGTTTACATCTACTTAAGCAATGATGCAAGTTAACAAGATGAGCACGCTGCAGGGGCAAGAAGATCGAACACCTACTGGTAGTAACTAGTTCTCTCTTTTCTGGAGAAATCAGGTGGAAGTTTTTGTATCGAATGTCGATACAGCACTGACTGAGATTAACAGCAATGGGTACTTCCATATAAACACATGTTGATTTGTAGGTTAAACAAATGTGTTTGGGGCATTTGAGGAGATGTTATTGCTTAAGAGGTCAGTGAGCTAGAGAGAGCAAGAGAAAACATCAGGTGTGGGTGTGAAAGAGGAGGACAGGGGGACAGGGTGGAAAACAGAAGATGGGGGTGCAGTAATTCCAAAATCCATGTTGAGATGATTTGTTGTTCTGTGCTATCAAATGACTTCTGACTTAATAGTGGCTCTATAAATTAATGACCTCCAAAGGCTCCCATGAATAGCACAGACTTCAATGGTAGTTTAAGACATCCTGTCTACTGCTACTAAACCATGACTAGAAGGAGACAGTAGTTCATTGGTCTTCTGTGTTTGCTTAAAAGGCAAGATGCAAGTTTATGGCTACTACTACTAAAATCCTTCCGTTCTTTTTCACGATTTCATTGCTGGAGGAAGTAAAAGGTTAATGCAGATGACCAATGAGGGAGTATGCCCACATGTTTAAAAGGCTCAGCCTGAGGGTTGGGAAGTTAGATAAGGAAGGGATAAGGTTGAGATGAAGAGACAAACCTAAGATAAAGTTGTGAGACAGATAAGAGGGGTTTGAGAATAGTAAAAGGACATAATTTGAGTGTATCTGCTTCGAAGGACTTTCGATTAAGGGTGCGCAAGAAAACCTGAAACTGAAACAGCTTGTTGTATTCAGTAAATGTGATTTTACTTGATTAACATTACAACTCAACTGGGACTCTGTTATTTCAACTTGGTAACCCTGAATGGTGGCAGCGAGAGTGAAAAGAAGATGTGTACAGACCAATGGTCCGTGAAACGACTAGGGGCTCTTTATAGGTAACACCGCAGTATCCATCTTAAATAAATCAATTAATTCATAAGAGATGGCAGTGGCAGAAGTAAGCACAGCAGTTGCCGACTTTCAGATGGGAAAATGAATGGAATAATTGACTCACAATAACAAGAGCATCTATAATCCAAGAGCAAAGGGGCATGCAGGAATTTGGAAGGAGCCCTGAGAAATGAGACAAGGGGGCCAACAAGAGGAGTCCACCGCCCATCTGTGTACTATAACCCAAACTAAATACATATAGGCAGTTTATTTACAGACCTAGGCCATGGTGTGTGTGTGTGTGTGTGTGTGTGTGTGTGTGTGTGTGTGTGTGTGTGTGTGTGTGTGTGTGTGTGAAGCCGCAGAACTAGATTGGTACTTACCCGCAAAGTGAACCTGCCCCCCAACTAGCCTGACATGACACATGCATGTGTGTGGTGCATGTGTGTATATGCATACCTAACCACCAACAGCAAGCTAAAACCCCAAAAGAACAATATCCAAAGCATTCAAAATATCTCATATTTGCTTTTTTGGGATGAATATTTGTCTTCTTTTTTTAAAAAAATCACATTTGCAGATACGGACCATTCGAACGTGACTTTGATAAAAGAAACAAATCATTAGCTAGCAGCCTTTCTGCTGACAACGCATCTGAATTCAGTTTCACAAGTGTGCCTGTATCTGAATATAAAGCAATACGGGACTACACTGAAGTGAAAGGATCTATCATTTCACTTGGCTCCCTGACAAAAACTGTAGTCATAAGTGGAGCCTGGAATTATCCAGTTTATTAGCCCTGTTTGTCTTCACTGAGGAGGGCTTTTTTCTGCAGTACTCAGAGAGTGGTTTTCTGATCTGTAAGCATTTCATTGAAAAATTATGAATGATGTTGGGGTTTTATGTTAATCACCCCACTTCTATGAAATATAGTGTGGATGGATCATTAAGTTTATTAATCTTCATCATATCACTTGTGCAGAAGTGATTTAAATGCTGGGCTCCTGAGTTACTTGTCACAAAAATGCTATAATTAGCACAGGCTACTACAGATGTGCTGTGACACGGCTCAGTAGTTCTGACTTTGCAAATCATTGTTACCATGATGTGTCAGATCCTCCCTGCTGCAGATATTTTATTGTCCCATAATCAGGGCCGGTGCTAGGTTTTTTTGTGCCCAAGGTGAGGGGGTGGTGGTGGGGCGGGCGGGGTGGTGGTGGTGGTGGGGTGGCGGGGGGCAGCAGCGGGGAGAGGGGGGCGACAGGCTGTCCAGCGCCCTCTCTCCATTTTGGCGCCCTAGGCAACTTCCTAGTTCGCCTTAATGGAAGTGCCGGCCCTGCCCATAATAGTGAATCCGCTAGTAAAGCAATCATACCTTTACCAGTCTCAGCCCCTTCCTCAAAGAGAGCAAGGGCTCAGTCTTACGGCTGAACACTCAGCCACTTGTGTTTTGACAACTCCATTTCAGTCTGTGGAACTCCCAGCCACAAGATGTGGTGATGGCATCTAGCCTGGATGCCTTCAAAAGGGGATTGGACAGATTGCTGGAGGAGAAGTCCATCACAGGTTACAAACTATGATGGAGATGTGTAATCTCCAGTCTTAAAACTATAGTACTTCATGGACCAGATGCAGGGGAGTGGTATGAAGAGTGGTATGAAGAGACAGATATCTAGTCTCATACGCTCCCAGACACCTTTGGTGGGGCCACTGTGAGATACAGGAAGCTGGACTAAATGGGCTCTTCTTATGTTCTTATGTTCTTAAGAGACGTTCCTGATCTTTTCCTGGTTGATCAAAAGGTGCTTCATTTCTGTGTGGCCTTGCATCACTAAGAACTTAGTGGTAAAAGCAAAAACAACACCACAAGGGTGACTGGCCCATTAAGGTGACTGGGGCACACACCCTTACTACCTCAGGCTCATACTACACCTAGCTAGCAGAAATGCAGGGCCTGTGTTCTTCCCTAGCTGAACTTCCACTCACACAACTTGTGCATGCGTACGTACTCATTTTGATGCAACCTCTGCCTGTTATTCCTGTTTTTCTCTCTACTGTTGGACCTGATGTCTTCTACCCCACCTATCACAATGGTCATCAGCCATTATAACAGCAGTAACAACAGAGGTTAATAATACCTTTATATGTGGTTAAAGAATTCAAAAACTGACTGGGAAATGGATCATCTGAGACTTCAATAAAAGGCCTGAAAATGTATTTATTCACCCAGCGTCTCTTTCTGATTAATCCCTTTCTTAAATTATTTCTAGGCTGACCTGGATCAATGGATGTCATTGTGGGCTAAAAAGCAATAAAACCACATTCAAACAATGTAAAACCTTCAAATACTTCAGGATAGTCGTGGACAAGCTCAGTAGGTTTAGAGGCTATGGACTGCAGCAGACCAGGAAATAGCTGTTTTCAGCTACTTTAAGCAAATGGAAACACGATGTGCCTGGAATTGAACTTCCTGTTTCTCCTTTGGTGCTTATAAGTGTGTGGAGGTGCTTACGGGACCCCCCAAAGCCCCCAGTGCAAAAACTACCAAGCAGCTTTTGCTGTCCAGGGAACTGTCCATGCCTGCCCGCCTACAAGGCTACCAAGACCATCACCAAGTACAGTAGTTCCAACCTGGGAGGGTACAATAAAAGTAATTTTAATTCCTCTGGGAGCAGAAATAGGATGTTTTGAACCTAAAATTTTATGAATTTTTTTTAAAGGGCCTTGGAGCTGCAAAAATGGCCCCGGCAGGTAGCGGGCCAGTTCTGATTTAAAGCCATCTAATGCATTTGAAAAGGAGTTAACCATGTAGGCAGTGAAATAAATAAAGGCGTCCAAAGGGAGGGTCTTACATAACTGATGCTCTTCTGCTGAAGAAGCAGTCCAATCTCCGCTTGACTTCCTGTTTCCAATGTTGGAACATGAAGGAGGTTGCCTATTACAGAGCATAATGATTGCGCATGGGCAGGGTTACATGTGGAGAAGATTGTTTCATCTGCTATGAAGAGTCCAAACTGTGAAATAAATTGGTCTTCATTAAAGAATACTTGCTCTGTTTATTTGCCTCAAATAAATAAATAAATAAATAAATAAATAAATAAATAAATAAATAAATAAGATGAGACAAAGTGTTAGAAATAAATCTTTTTGGGGAAAAATAAATGAACAGTGGCTAGTTTAGTAAAGTAATGCAGATGATGGGATTTTTAAAATTCTTTTCTGAAGCTAACCAAATAGCACAAAATCATTCTTTTGGAAACATATAAAATAATGTGGAATTTTGAAGCATCAGTTTGCAAATCCCCCCCCTTTTTAGGGGGGGGGGAGCTATGGCCCTTTTAGGATCTCTTCTCAGGTTCCAGGGGCCCCTCTTAAACAAGGACACTACACAATCAGATGAATGGGGGAGGGGAGATTAGATTTTTTTTTTTAACTCAGTGTCCCCCTTCAAACATGCTATTGCCCCCTAAGGAGCCATATGCCTCCCACTGAGAATGGCTACTTTAAAGAATGAGATAGTGCCTTTTCAGTGGGAGCTTTTATGGACCAAAATCCACTTCTCCAGACACAAGGAAACCCTATTATTCTAGCAACTGCAATTCTAATAGAGCCAACCAATCGTCCTGTATTAATAACAGAGTAAGTTAGGGAGGCCAATTATATATTAATAATGATGCACACTGATGATATCGTGCTGATCAAACAATCGGGAGACTTCGACACTTCTAAAAAAGCTGCCCCCCAAAGGATTTCAAGGAAATTGATAGTTTTTTTTAAAAAAAATGGTGGCTATAACTTAACATCAACACAACCAAGGTCATTTGCTTTCACTTGAGTAGCAGACATGCCAAGTACACACCAAAAGTGGAAATTAGGAATCAGCTGCTAAGGCCCAACAGTAACTCAAAATGTTTAGGAGTGACCCTTGACCGGTCCTTAACCTACAGGGAACATTTAAGAAAAAACATAAAATGAAAACCAGGAACAACATCCTACACAAATGCATTGCCACAGCTTTTAGAACATCAGATCTTCCCATAGTATATTCAATGTCTGAGTTTTGAAGCCCTGTGTAGCTAAACAGTGTGCATACAAAAACAGTGGACACCCAGCTTAACCACACAAGGAACTTAATATCCAGAACTATTAATTCGGTGCCTTCTGAGTGGCTACAGGTGCTCTCCAACATACCTAAGGTGCTCTCCTACACCTAAGATGACAGTCAGCTTTAAAAAGGGAGTGGCAAAAATGCAAGGCAAATCAACTATTAGCTAGAAACAAGGACTGACATAATTAAATATATAGACTCAGATCTCAGAACCCACCTTGAAAATTGGACAGCAACTAGTCAGAGAAGACTTTGACATTGAAGCAGTATGGCACCAGGAGCAGCAACGTCTAATCCAGATCTGTTTAACTTTGTGTCCAATCCAATCCAATCCAATGTCCCTATGGCTTTGATATCCCAAGGAAAAACTGGACAGCATTGAACTGGATTCGAACTAACTACAGCAAATGTCAATATTGGAAACATAGGTGAACATAAGAACATAAGAAGAGCTATGCTGGATCAGGCCAAAGGCCCATCTAGTCCAGCTTCCTGTATCTCACAGTTGCTCTACCAAATGCATCTGGGAGTACACAAGACTAGATATCTGTCTCCTGATACCACTCCCCTGCATCTGGCCCTTGAAGGACCCTGGTTTAAAGACTGGAGATTACACATCTCCATCATGGTTTGTAACGTGTGGTGGACTTTTCCTCCAGGAATCTGCCCAATCCCCTTTTGAAGGCATCCAGGCCAGATGCCATCACCACATCCTGTGGCAGAGAGTTTCAGAGACTAACAACACGCTGGGTAAAAATTTTTTTCTTCTTCTGTCTGTTCTCACTATCCCAACTCTCAATTTGAGTAGATGTCCCCTAGTTTTGGTGTTTTGTGAGAGGGAGAAAAGCATCCCTCTATCCACTTTACTCATGCCCTGCATTATTTTGTATGTCTCAATCATGTCCCCCCCCCCTCAGGTGCCTTTTTTCCAGACTAAAGAGCCCCAAATGTTTTAGCCTTTTCTCATAAGGGAGATCCCGCAGCCCAGTAATCATTTTAGTCGCTCTCCTTTGCACTTTTTCCAGTTCCACTATGTCTTTTTTGAGATGCGGTGACCAGAATTGTGCACAGTATTCCAGGTGCGGCCTTACTATCATCTTGTACAATGGCATTATAATGTTGGCTGTTTTATTTTCAATCCCCTTTTTGATAATCCCTAGCATGGAATTGGCCTTCTTCACCACTGCCACACATTGGGGAGACACCTTCATGGAGATGTCCACCAGCACACCAAGATCTCTTTCCTGATCTGTCACGGATAGCTCAGAGCCTGTGAGTTGATAGAAAAAGTGTGGCTTTTTTGTCCCAATATGCATTACTTTACATTTGGCTACATTGAAACACATTTGCCATTTCGCAGCACACTCTCCCTTTTGGAGAGATCCTTCTGGAGCTCTTCACAATCTTCTCTGATTTTTACCACCCAGAAAAGTTTCATGTCATCCGCAAACTTGGCCACCTCACTGCTTATCTCTGTCTCCAGGTCATTTATGAACAGATTGAAAAGCACCGGTCCCAGGACAGATCCCTGGGGCAGACTGCTTTTCACCTCTCTCTCCATTGTGAAAATATCCCATTGACACCTACTCTTTGTTTCCTGGGTCTTAACCAGTTCTCAATCCATAAGAGGACCTGCCCTCTTATCCCCTGACAATGCAATTTTCTCAGCAGCCTTTGGTGAGGGACTGTGTCAAAAGACTTCTGAAAATCAAGATAGACAATATCCACTGGTTCACCCAAATCCACTTGCCTGCTGACCTTTTCAAAGAATTCTAAAAGGCTTATCAGGCAAGATGGTGGGGGCCGGCTAATTCTAATTGTGAGTGTGAGTACTGACTGTGACAAAATGCCCATTTAGAAAGTTCTCTTACTCCCTGCAAGAATTACATCATCTTGAGGGCACTGGTGTCCATTGTCCAATAGTTAGATGATTTAGATATGCAGTCTTAGGCTTAGTCACTCTAGTAAGTGCTCATGGATAATTTATCTCACTAATTATTCACTATTTATACTGTATGTTTTAAAAATCTCATAGTATTTATTCCTCTAACATTTTACTATATATATGGACCATCTGAGCAACTTGAAGTCCAAGGTGACTCACAGATGCAAATAATGATATCATTGTCAATGGAATGCTCATCAACAATATCTGATACACACATTTATTTTATTTATCTCTATATATTTATTTATATCATTGTTTGCATCAGTGAAGGCTTGTCTGTGTGTCACTTTGGATTTCAAATTGAAAAGTAGAAGTAAGAATATGCATCCCTGTACCCTCTTTGTTTCTCTGTGTCCCTACAGGTTAGACATTATGAACACTGATTCTATGAATATTATTAGAGTACAGCATTTGGCCATGCCCCTTCTGTCATCCTACTGTATCTATCATGTGCTGCCAACATTCAGTGCTGAGTATCCAGCAGAGTCTCAACCTGCTGATACTGTACGTAAGACCTACTTGTGTGCAGTGACCCATATTTTACAGCAGATGGGGCTAGGTATTTCTCTCTAAATGTGTTTACACTCAGTACAATGCTGGAATAGGGCTAAAGTCCACTGTCATCTGATCCTCAAATTTCATTGCTCTGATTTGTTGTTAGAACAATTATAATTACACCATTTTTACAGTAACTCTATAAACATCTCACAATTTGAAAACGTTATTTACCAACAACTTCATCAACTTGCCATAGATGTGGCATTCTAGGCACAATGGGGAATTGAACCCCTTACCTCTGGTTATTCAGCCAGATACCTAACTTACTGAGCTATCCAGCCACCTAAGCATGCATGCTGACATAAAAAATTATGGCATCTCTCCCCAAGTACCTGTATAAAGAATACTGCATCCTTGGTTCTAAGTCCTCCCTAAATCTAAATTGTGTATCTTCTGCCCCTTCTTTACACATCTGATAAACCTACCCCATGTTGTCACCAAGAAAGCCCTAAGAGTGTGTCTTCTTAAATATATTTTTCTATATTCACTGCAAGCTTGGGCATTTTCCTGTTTGGGTAAGATAATAAAGGTAATCCTTTGCAAAATTTCAGGGCTGATCCTTGTTCTGTAGATCTAATTGAAAGTATTAACTAAAACATTAACACGTCATCAATACATTATTGAACATTTAACGAACTAAACAGTGCTGTTGCACTGTTCTTGTATATAGATCAGTGATAATAATTTCATAGTTGTACTGCAGTTTTTAGAGTGGTTTGCGCACAACATGAAATTTGACTATTTTCATGACTTCAGGTGGCATAGGAAGTGGCTTATATCTTATTTACAGGCTTTGCTGAAATGGTGTGAAATGGTAGGGGAATTAAGTGAGAAAAAGCTACCTAATACAATTTGCTCCAGTTAAGACTTTTCAGAATGAGAGAATAATTCCTTTGTGTACTGATACTATATAGGGCAGTTCCATCCTCAACATCTCACCCTGAACAAACCACAAAGTTTCAGCATTTATTTACATCCAGAACTAGAAGACCAGCCATCCCTTTGTTGGGTAAACATCAATTTAGGTTACAGTGAGACATCATTATTTCATACTTGTATACTCAGGCCTTGTAGGCAATTTAATTCTGTTGTATGGTAGCCTTAGGGAAGAATGCATTGTTGTTCAGGCTTGTGAGTGAAGCCATTGTACCTGTGATCAATAAAATTGAATTTTATCATCTAGCTTTTCTGTGGTCTGGGTATCTATTCCTGAACAGATTCATTGAATCACTGAGGTTTATATAAATGTCAAATCACCGTTCAATGCTCAGTTTAATGTCTTTCCTCTCGGTGGAAGTAGCAATTGGATTTAGACCACTCTCTTTTACCATTGGTAATCTGTTATGCAAACCAGTGTCAGTACATACACTCTCATAACACGGATTAGTAGTGACAGAAGTAGATTCCATTGATAGCTATAGAAAGAATTAGTGAGGGGAAAAATAAAAATATAAATAAATAAATAAATAAATAAATAAATAAATAAATAATAAAGAAGATTTCAAGAGAAATCTGCAACACCTCTGACCTGCAACACCTCATGACCTCTGAACCTTCAGGATGCCCCCGTCCATGTAAGAGCGTGGTGGATACAGATTCAGACATAAACCTTTGAACAACACTGTTTGTAAGGCCTATGCACTGTGCACTTTCCTGCAAGCAGAGAAAACTGCAAGAAAGCCCTGGCCAACTGTTAAAAGGACTTGAGTTCTTTGATAGGGCAATGCCCAACCCTGCAGCCATTGGCTACACCGAGAAGAAAGCCGCTGCCTGCAGAATGCACTCGGAGCTTTCCATGGTGCTGAATGTTCCTGCCTTGCTGAATCAAGCATTTGTTCCTGATCCTGAATCGAAACTTACTTGATGTGGTTTTCCTGGCAAATGTTTTACTTTGTGCAGTATCCCTCCAGGTCAGTCTTTTAGTTGGCTGGATAGTTCAATGGTTTAGGTATCCGGTTGCAGAGAAAGACGTTGGGAGTTTAATTTCCCACTCTGCCTCCTGGGAGTAGAGCCAGATCCTGTAGTTATGATCAAATTGCACAGTTCCAGGGTGCCCCCAGGAGAAAGGACAGGCAAACCATTTCTCAGTATTCTCTACCTAGGGAACCCTGGAAAAACTTGGAACTGACTTGGCAACATGTAATTATTATTTAGCTCTTTTAGCATCCCCCTCCCCAACCCCAGATCACAATGGAATGGCATAGTACTGAACTTGAACTTGCCAGTTTCATCTAGATCAGTGGTTCTCAACCTGTGGGTCCCCAGATGTTCCTGGACTGCAACTCCCAGAAACCCCTTCCAGCACAGCAAGTGGTGGAGGCTTCTGGGAGTTGCAGTCCAGGGACATCTGGGGACCCACAGGTTGAGAGCCACTGATCTAGATCATGCTTGCATGGGTGTTCAGGAAAAAGCCTTATTGCAGTCCCATGCAATAATGACACAGACGGAAACTGGGACTTTTTGCAGGCAGACCTGGTGTTTTACTGGTGATTCATACACTTGGCCATTATGATATAAATTAAGCAAGGGTGTGCTACTGTGTAGGATGATTTAGTCTGCAGATCTCCTGAGTCAGACCCTCTCCCTGACAAATCCAAATCCACAGCTGAAGAATGCAAACATAGCTCCCCAGCTTTAATGAAATGGTGTTCATTTACCACAGCCTGGAACCCGAATTATTGTTCCTTTGGACATACTGGATGTATCCCCATGAAAGAAACTGCCAGATACTTTGGGTCCATTAAAGAAGCAGAGAGTAAAACTAAGGAATACACAAGCTTTGAACTGACGTGTTTGAGCAATGTTTGAATTGCTGAGATTTCCTTGTTAATTATTAGACCACTTTTATTAATGGCTTGCTACACAAGAAACATGCAAGCACTTTTTCTTTCTATTTTGTTTAGTGTCCCCTGCTGGCCTGAGATACACTCGTTTTTAGAATCTGACCCTTGACCCCACAATCCAAGTTCTTGCGGTTCTTCTTTCCTTCCTTGATATGAACAAGTGAGACCTGTGACACATAGTGCTCTGTATGCATCCCATTCATTCCAAATGGATCATTCCATTCCCTTCCATCTCTATGTTTCTTTTGCTGTCACTGAGAACATGCTCACTCCTAGCTCTCCAATTTTGATCTGTTTTAGTTTACTTCTGGAGTTTTAGGGATGCTGAAAGTATACCCATACTTCCCTCTTCTCAGTAGTCCCACTTTGGTTTGACATAGCTCATTCTACCCGATCTTGCTATTAAAACACTTTATTTATTTATTTATTTATTTATTTATTTATTTATTTATTTATTTATTTATTTAGTTTGTATGCCACCCACTACCCAAAGGTCTCTGGGCAGCTCACAATCAAAATAGACAATTAAAACATCGAAATTACAATAAAAATAGTACAATAAAAACATGTAAATACAATTGTCAATGTCTTCATCACCGATGATGAGTAAAAGATGGGATTAGGTTTCAGTGAGACCTCTTTGTAGATTTAGCTGGATTGTTTTGACTCAGACACAGAATGGCTGTGGAACAAAATAATGCTTCCATCTAGTCTTTCCTCTCAGAAGCTTCCCTCATAAGATCTGGAAGACAGGTAGTGTGGTTCACATAGAAAAGAGATCTTTGCTCCACCCAAACCCAAATAAATGTAAATTACAACACTGAAGTCACTCACATTGGTCAGTAACTGAATCATTGCATTCCCTTTAATCTAGTGTCTTGTGTTACAGAACAATGGGAGAGGATTTTACAATGACCACTGGGCATAACAGAACATTACAGTTAGGCCACTGTTTACATCTTCACCCGAATCATCCACATTTTAGCTACGTTTGCAGCACTTGCATCTCCAAATAACAACTGATTATAACACTTTTATTGTCACCTCACAATTTTTCAATCTTACCACAGAGCTGTGTTGAATAATCCAAACCTATCTTTCTTTCTAGCATAACAGAAAATAAAATAATTTTGAATAAGAGATGCATTTGGAAGGAGTACCAGTTGAACATATATGCCACAAAAACAAATGGTTTCCAAAAAAGAGATTCCTCTCACTGCCGAATCATTCGAGGTAAATATTAACCTAATTTAAACAGAGATGGTCTTGTTTAATTTTTGATAAAATGAAATGACAACAGAGTTCCCAGGTCTGTTTTCCAAATGCTGGACTGACTCATGCTGGCAAGTGGGTTATAGGAGCTGTAACCTTGACAAATAACTTTTCTGAGTTACGGTGCATTGTAGTAAATTCAGGGATTTCCTGATTCAGTCTCCTACCCACCATACTACATCTCTTCTCAATTGCTGCCATATCACACAGTCCAAATCTGCTCCACTTGCTTCTGGTAAGGCTCTATCAGTAATCTGCTCTTGCACTCTCTGTATTCTCAAAAGTTCATTACTGTATATGGCATTCACACCCACCCACACACAGAGATGATCCAGATGGATACCACAGTAAAGATGAAGGGTCCCCACACACATGTGTGCTAGTCGTGTCTCACTCTAAGGGCAATGCTCATCTCCATATTCAAGACAAAGAGCCAGTGTTGTGCAAGTCTGTGGCCACGTGGCCAGCATGGCTGCAAGGAAACACCATTTCACCTTCCCGCTTTTTATGGCGGTACCTATTTATTTAAAGTGGTACCTTGTATAAAGGAATTAATTCATTCCAAATGAAATTCTGTTAAGCAAATTTTCCTTTATACAAATTTCCCATAGGAATGCATTGGAAACAGAGTAATCCCTAATTGCAACCATTTTTATGTTGTACGAATTCGCCCCATAGGTGATTCTGTTAAGCAAATTTCCCCTATCTCCGAAATTTTTTATTTTGTACAGATTTTATGTTATACAAACTGTTTGTTATACGAGGGTCCACTGTACTTGCATTGACATGCTTTCGAACTGCTAGGTTGGCGGGAACTGGGGTTAACAGCGGGAGCTCACTCCACTGCGTGGCACCCAGGATTCGAACCGCTGAGCTGCCAATTTTGTAGCTGGCAGTTTTCACTGCTCTAGCCCACTGAGCCACCACACCCTATGGATACCGCAGTACGTAATTATTATCAAAAGCTGCTGGAAGGTCTAGGGCAGTGGTTTCCAGCCTTAGGTAACTCAGATGTTCCTGGAGTGCAGTTCCCAGAAACTCTGGTCATCGTAGGGAAAGCTTCTGGGAATTACAGTCTATGGACTCCTACGTTACCCAAAGCTGGGAAGCCCCGGCCTAGCAAGATCAACATGGACACAATTCATTCATCCAGTTCTTGGTGGAAGTCATTCCGCAGGTCAACCAAAGCATCCTCAGTCATTTAACTAGGTTTGAAATGAGACTGAAATGGGTTTAGATGATTCAATTAATCCAGGAACTCTTAGAGCTGAGAAGGTACCACATACCTTATTACCTGAGCCACTAGTTTAAACTGTGCTACTGGCAAGATCTGGGCACCTAGGCTCAGGGATGAATCCAGGACCACACCCAAACTGTGAAACTCTGTTTTCAGGGGGAGCTTAAGCCCATCTAGCACAGGTTGCATCCCTAACCACTGATTGCCCTTCAGTGACCAGGAACACCTCTGTCTTGCCTGGATTAAGATTCACCTACATCCATTGCATTCCTGGCATCAGATGGCTATTTTAAAATGTTTTGCTTATATACCACCCCATACCACTTCAAGTAGTCTCTGGGTGGTTTATAGTTTAATAACAGTATGCAGGCTACACCCCCCCAGCAAGCTGGGTACTCATTTTACCAACCTCGGAAGGATGGAAGGCTGATTCAACCATGAGCCGGCTACCTGGGATCAAACCCCAGGTCGTGAGCACAGTTTTACCTGCAGTACAGGCATTTAACCACTGCGCCACAAGGCTTCTAGAACTGAATGCCACCCTGACAACTTGCAGCTCATTCTCTGTGTTACAAACAATATTTCACTTGTCATGGCCTCCCATCTTTTACAATTCCCGGCATTTTGCTACGTATCTTGTAAAAGCTAAAAGTCACATGGCTGTACAATGATTCATAATTTATTGTAACAGAAATCCATCTGGAACAGTATACAGGTGATAATTCCTGAAACCATGAGCTCTAGAACAGGACTTATTTGGAAAGTCATTTCAGGAGTAAATAGAAATTGACTGTTCAACAGCAAAGTAGTTCTCGATTTTCACAGTTAATAATCATTAGGAGTCTAGCCAAGAAAATGGTTGTTTTAAAATAGCCTCATAAATAGTCAACTAGATTATCAGCCACTGCATGGAGTAGCAGGCTGACTCAGGCCTTATTAATGCTGTGACTAATTAGAAGCATCAACATATTTCCAACATGTCCTCTTCCCTCTACTGTTCTCTTGTGACTTATCAGCCCCCAGTGCTGCTCAGTTTATTGCTACAGTAAAGAAATACTGCATTATCAGTTTTTGAGCTCTTAAAACATGACAGAAAATTTAATTGCAATCAAAGGTAAATACAAAAAGGGAAATATGAGTAAAAAGAGGAAATTTTGTGGCTCAAAGATTCAGAGGTATAACTGTGCTTTATGATACAGCTTGAAGCTTGAACAGCTGGAAAAGAATATAGATGTGGTGATAATAAAAAAATTGGAAATATTTAATAGGGAAAGTATTTATTAACACAGTGCAGTCACAAATATGTGATCCCAGCGACATTTACTCCCTAAAAATAAGCATAAGGTTCTACCTTAAAACGGTCAATAACGTTAACAATATGTAGAAGTAGAATACCAACAATGAATGCCAGAGAAGGAGCCAGCTAATATGAAGCATATCATGGTATTCTTGAATGGTAGTTTAATTAGCATATAGTTTAATTGTTCTTTTACTCATTTTGCTTTTGATTCTATTCCTTTTGATGTTGTGAGCCGCCTTCTTGAAACTCCGTTAGGAGAAAGGCAGCATGCAAAACAAACACACACACCGATTTGAACAAAACGGTTTAATAACATGTTAATAATAATCCCTGGTTTTAGAAGCCTCCATCAAAGGAGGTTACGCAATTAACCCATCAGAAGCGAAAGGAATTCAGAGAAATAATAGAAATTTGCCCAATCAAATAGAAAAGTGAGGGGTGGTGGTGGAACGGAACGGGTCTCTTGTGAAACCTGCCCCGGTGGGAGCTGGGCGCGCGGTCCGAGGCAGGCCACTGTGTGTGTGTGTGTGTGTGTGTGTGTGTGTGTGTGTGTGTGTTGGGGGGGGGGGAAGAGGGAACCCCGCGCGGCGCACTCGGCCGGGGTGTCCCCTTAAAGAGGCACGGAGGGGGGGGGCAGTCTCGCTTCTGCCTCGCGGCCCCCTAGAGGGCTGTCCACTTCGTGCGCTCCGAAGTCACCTGACTCGGAAGAAGCCACCAACCTGCGCGGCCGCCCGCTCGCCGCCGCCGCCCCCCCCCCGCCCTTCCCCTGCGAGCAGCCACGACGAGCAAAGAGAGATCGCCGGGAAAGCGAGAGGGAGCGCGAGGTGGGTGCGGGCAGGAGGGAGGGGGCGCGCGCGCCCCGAGGGCTTTTTTTTTCGGGAGGGGGGGTCGTGGCCAACCTCTCCTGCGTGCGTCCTCCTCCAAGCCTGGGCTCCTTCAGGGGACGCGCTTGTGGCCGCCTTGGTGGGCGGAGGGGCGGCGGGGGGGGGGGGAGAGAGAGAAAGAGAGAGAGAGAGAGAGAGAGAGAGAGAGAGAGAGATTAGGGCTGCTGGGCAGGCGAGCGGGGATTAGGCTGGAAATAGCGGCAGCTCCTGGGCGTGGAGAGAGCGCCGCCGGAGCCGCTGCGGCTTCACAGCGCATCCCCCCCCCCCACACACACACCCGTTGTTCCGCCGCCGCCCCGTCCCCGCCCGCCCTTTGCCTGCACCTGAGCGCGAGGCCCCAGTGCGCCCTCGAGCCCGGCGCCCGTTCGGTGCCCGGGAAGGGAAGGGAAGGGGAGGGCGGCGAGGGAGGGCGAGCGTGGTGGTTGCGGCGGGAGGAAGAGGAGGAGAGACCGGGGGGGGGCTCCTCGCGAGCAGAAGAAGGCAGCGCCAGCCCCGCGCCGGGGTGGGGGGGGGGTGGGGGGGGGGGGCGGAGAAGCAGAGGCAGAGGCGCGGCAGTCGCCCGAAGGACGCGGACGCAGTGACAGGTCTGCCGCCGCCGCCGCCGCCGCCGCCGCCGCCGCCTTGGGCGCTTGGCCGGTGCCGGGAATTCTCTCGGTTGGGGGTTTCGGGGAGGGAGGGAGGGAAACAGGGAGGCCTGGCTGGGCGCGAGGTAATCCTCAACCCATCCAGACCGCGGTGGTGGTGGTGGTGGTGTGTGTGTGTGTGTGTGGGGGGTCTTTCGGAGGAAAGGGTCGCCAGGCGCAGCGGGCGCTGCTGTGGTTTCCTGCGCGCTGGAAAGAGCGCGGGAGGGGAGGGGAGGGGAGGGGGATCGGGTTTTTTGGGGGGGGGCGTTGCGTTGCAGCGGGCACGGCAAAAAAAGAGGGGAGAGGCGGAGAGAGGGCGAAAGCGTGGGGGACCAACGTTTTTTTTTGGGGGGGGGGGCGGGAGTTGTGTGTGTGTGTGTGGGGGGGAAGCATCCGCATGGCTTCTTCCTCCTCCTCCTCCTCCTCCTCCTCCGGCCGCCTCCTGATCGTCGGGTGGGGTTGGCGAGGTCCAGGGAAACGGGGGGAGGCCTGTGCTGGTCTTGCAGGAGGAGCTGGCGAGGGATTGAGGAAAGGCATCATCAGGAGGGCATAACATGGCGCAATGATGTTAGAGAGAGAGAGAGAGAGAGAGAGAGAGAGAGACCGACCCATTGCTGCAGTAGAAGCCGGAGGCAGAAGCCCAGCTGATGGGGCCGTATTAGAGCCTGGCTATTTAATTCATTCTCGGAGCCCTCTTGAGGCTCTGGCAGGAAGGCCCTGGCTGGGAAATCCTGGGAGGGAGGGAGGGAGGGAGGGAGCCAGCAAGAAAGGAGAAGGCCGATTCTCTCCCCCCTCCCCGCCAGTGCGTGCTCTTCTCCCAAACCAGCGAGGCGAGATAGGTGGTGGTTTGCAGTAAGCGCCATCATTTTGATCCAAGGATGCAGTTTTCAGGCAAGGGGAGGGAAAGGGACCTTCCCCAAGGAATCCATATATTATTTCCTTCCAGTAGTGGTGGTGGTGCTGGGGTATTTCTCCATTCTTCCACCTGGAGAGTACTGTAATATGTCTGGAGCCCCTTCTCTTAGGGATTGTTGCAAGGCAAATGCTTACACAACAGAGGTGGGGAGAGAGGAGGGAACTTGGAAAGGATCAGGATTCAGACATGGGGGTTGGGATCACAGCTTAAATCTGGGGAGCATGTTCTTGCTCTCCAGAAGATGACAAAGTTGAAAAAACAACGCATAACACCCCCCCTTCTCAATTGCTTTGCCCTCCTTTGTAGAAGTGACAGCAGTCCTCGAATTAGGCGAAGATGTCGGGTCAGACGCTGACAGATCGCATCGCAGCCGCTCAGTACAGCGTTACAGGATCAGCTGTAGCTAGAGCCGTCTGCAAAGCAACCACACATGAAGTGATGGGGCCCAAGAAGAAACACTTGGACTGTAAGCACCTCTTTTTATATAAAATGGCTCATGTGCAGGACTAAAAGCTCTAGGGATCTGTTCTCTTTGGATATTATGTCACCTGGCTTACTGATTCCTATCATCATAAGGATTAAGTGACCTGCTCAGGGTGATGAACCCTTTCATTGTTTCGTCCCTGAGGGTCTATCATTGCTTTGGTCAGTTTATTATTCCTTACTTTGACCTTCAGATTTCAGGATTGGTGCCTAGGCCAGACGGATTAGAAGGTGTGTGAATGGTAGGAAGTGATTAAATACTCTAGACCAGTGTTGTCGAACCTATGGCACAGGTGCCAAAGGTGGCACTCGGAGCCCTTTCTGTGGGCACCCGACATCACCCCTTCATAGCCACCTGTATACAGGTTAAATTATTGTATTGGCACTTTGCAAAAAAAAAAATAGTGGGTTTTGAATTGCAGTTTGGGCACTCGGTCTCTAAAAGGTTCGCCATCACTGCTCTAGACACTGACTTGAGACCATAATTGATGCTTGACTTTACTGGCTATAATGTGAGGATTAATTTTAGGGGAAGATTGGTTTGATTGTGGCAAAACTGAGTAATGCCCAGTGAGATGGAGTGACTCTTGGCTACTGTGGTTCACTTATAGTATAGTTGCATCTTTGGGGTTATGGGGTAGAAAAAGGTGGGGGAAGGCAGATGTGTGGCTCCATAAGTGCCCTGTTCATCAGTAATTTCTCACATGCAAATATAGTCGTTATCCTGTAAAGCCCCTAGCAGCAATGTGAAAATGAAACAATCCCAGCAGAAACAGGAGAATACGTAGACAGCCACTTGCACAAAGTCCTCAGTTACATAGACATCACACCTTACAGCTAATATTGCACATCACCTTTCCCAAAGGGTCCATACACTGAATATGTTAGTCATTGCTTGGTCACGGCGCTGTAATGATGTCATGGAAACATGTCATCATGTCTTTTTTACACAGAGATTGTTCCCAGAAAGTGTGCACAGCATCTTGCCAATCTCTCTGCCATGGACCACAAATTAGGAAGCTAGTAGCTGACAGTTAGGCTGCTTTCACACGACCCCCAAAATCCGCTGCAAAATGCTTGCAGATGCAGAGCATAAAATTGTTTTGTCACCAGCAGCAGACTTTAAAAAAAATAAAGTACATCCACGCCCACTTAAGCGCGCCCCTGCGCATTTTACAAATATCTGGTCTCAAGGAGGTAATTTTTTTTCCAATGAGGATTTTAAAGCTGTGAATGCCTGGCTCTCCGCGGCCTTCTGTTTGTTTTTGTTGTCCCCCCCTTTAACAGACAGGAATCCCTAAGGAGCTTCCCGTCCTACTACAACTAGCTGCTGCCGAGGGCAGGCGGAAGTGAGCCTGTATTTTTTTTCTCTCCCTCCCCTCACAGCAGACAGAAGCAATAGAATCAGAGTGCGGGAGGGTGGGAACACAGGAAGCAGAACAAAAACCACATGATCTCTGGTTGGGGGGGATCCAAATTTAAGTTGCCAGCGGATTTTAGGGGTCGTGTGAAAGCAGCCTTAGGGTGTTTATACACGACCCCTAAACTCCGGGGCAAATGGCTCCCAGCTCCGGAGATTAAAAATGTTTACCCACCAGCTCCGGAGTTAACAGGAAATTAAGTGCGACCCCGCCCACTTTAGCGCGTCCCAGCGCAGCTTTCAGGTACCTGCTTTTTGGATGTGACAAATATTTGATCCGGTGTAAGGATAGTGAGTGCGGGGCTCTCCTGGCTTCTGTTTGTTCTTTTTTTGTGCCCCGCCCCTTTAAGAGATCTGAATGCTGCCGGGAACAAAACGGAGGTAAGCCGGCATTCTTTTCTTTCTTTTTTCTCCCTCCCTCACGCAGCCAGAAACCAGGAAGTGCGGAGGGGGGTGGGGACAGAGGAAGAGCGACGAACCCCTAAGATCTCTGGTCCGAATTTAAGTGGCCAGCGGATCTTAGGGGTCGTGTAAAAAGGCCCTTAGTTGGATAGCTCATTGGTTTATGTATCTGGCTGTGGAGACGGAGGGTGGGAGTTTGACTCTACACAGTGCCTCCTTTGAACAGAACCAACCTGTGTACCCCCCAGAAGAAGAGAAACCACTTCTCTGAGTCTTCCATATCTGGGGAACCGTGCAAGGGTCACCATGTCAGAACTGATGAGAGGGGCCATCATCATCATTATTAGATGACAGCTGCAGCCAAAATATCTAGGTTTCTTCTCATAAGAACATAAGAACATAAGAACATAAGAACATAAGAAGAGCCATGCTGGATCAGGCCAAAGGCCCATCTAGTCCAGCTTCCTGTATCTCACAGCAGCCCCACCAGATGCGTTTGGGAGCGCATGAGACTAGATATCTGTCTCCTGATACCACTCCCCTGCATCTGGCCCTTGAAGTACCCTGGTTTAAAGCCTAGAGTTTACACATCTCCATCATGGTTTGTAACCCGTGATGGACTTTTCCTCTAGGAATCTGTCCAATCCCCTTTTGAAGGCATCCAGGCCAGATGCCATCACCACATCCTGTGGCAGGGAGTTCCATAGACTTACAACACGCTGGGTGAAAAAATATTTTCTTTTGTCAGTTCTTACTCTCCCAGCACTCAATTTGAGTGTATGTCCCCTAGTTCTGGTATTTTGAGAGAGGGAGAAGAGCTTCCCTGTATCCACTTTACTCATACCCTGCATTATTTTGTATGTCTCAATCATATCCCCCCTCAAACGCCTTTTTTCCAGACTAAAGAGGCCCAATTGTTTTAGCCTTTCTTCATAAGGGAGGTGCCCCAGCCCAGTAATCATTTTAGTCGCTCTCTTCTGTACCTTTTCCAGTTCCACTATGTCTTTCTTGAGATGCGGTGACCAGAATTGTACACAATACTCCAGGTGGGGCCTTACTATTGTTTTATATAACGGCATTATAATGTTGGCTGTTTTATTTTCAATCCCCTTTTTGATAATCCCTAGCATGGAATTGGCCTTCTTCACTGCTGCCACACATTGGGGAGACACCTTCATGGAGCTGTCCACCAACACACCAAGATCTCTTTCCTGATCCGTCACGGATAACTCAGAGCCCATGAGTTCTCAAAAAGGAGATGAAATCCTCAAGCAGTTCAGACATAGCAAGCAGTAAACTGCAAATAAATGCCTTGATAGGAAAGGATAAGTGGTTATATGATGTGGTAAGAGGGAGGGTGTAACATCTGGATCCCAGCTGGAACACTCCAGAGAACAGAAAATAGATAACAGGCCACAACCGGAAGGTTTCCAGGGAAAATGTGTGACCCTGAGATGAAAAAAGTGTTGCAAATCTCATCTTCCTCTCTGTTACTGCCATTGCATAAAACAATTTCCACAATTTCCCTCTTGTTTATCTGTGTTTTCCTCCCCCCTTTTTCTCCCTCTAAGAGTAGTATATAGCTCCATATCATGTTTCGTGTTTATGTTCAGCTTATATATCTCTGGGCATTTGTGATTAGAATTCTGTTTCCTGATATGGTTGTGGTGATACGATATGAGGAGTGCAGCGAGGATTTTAACAAGTCATTGGGAGGGGTTTCCTCTTACCTCCAGTGGTACCCATTTCTTGGCAAAACATTGAATGATGCCATTATGAATTAGACTAATGCTGGACAAATATGGGATCTGGGTTAAGTCCTGTCTGAATGTTGGTTTGTTTTTAGTTCCTCTATCATTGTCTGGCTGGTATAGTGGAACAGCACTAGCTTCTTCTGGTGCAGAAGCATTGAGTAGCAGTCCTATCTTGCTTGGCAGACAGAAGTGGAAGCTTGCATACTAAGTCTCATGGCATTTTGACAAGGTTTTGCATGCTACTTTTGATTTAATCACTTGAATAGGAAAGCTACCAGCTTAATAATTAGCCAGGTGTTTTGAATCCTCAAACATTAAACCAGGAAAGGAGTGGGATAGAAAGAATCTGCATGTGAATGCATCCTCATTTGTCCCTAAAGGTCTATTTAGAGGCAGAGGAAATGTTGAGGTTGCAAGTAGGCAATAGATTATTCAGTGATCGATGGTTTCAGCAGAGCACCCCACCCCAAGTATATATTTCTTGCCAATGTCTGATAATTGGAACACATTTTATGGTAGCTGTTCCAAACTAGGAAACTCAAAGGTAAATTTACCCTATTTTGAGCTTACACTGTTGTGCCCTTTCTAATATACAAAAACATACAAGGATGGATATGTGAATGAAAATATGGTCCTCTCTGAACTGTTAATCCTTAGCCGTGTATTTTCATAGCAGGGTGTTCATAAATCATGTCGTCTGAAGAATTAAAACTTCACTCTGATTTTAGAAATGTTTTCTGGAAATAAATTATGACTTGACTGTAAATTTAGGAGAATCCTGTCTCAGTGATGAAATGGTGAGATGGGTAAACAATGGGTTATATAATAGCTCAGAAGTATTGCAGTCGTAGTAACTCAAAGTTGCAATGGTGATGCTTCTTGCATTTTTCTCTCTTGTATGCAATGAAGAGCTCCATGTACTGAAGATTAAGTAACTAAGTATTTTATTTATTTATTTATTTATTTATTTATTTATTTATTTATTTATTTATTGGATTTATATACCGCTCCATCTAGCTACATGGCTACACTGGGTGGTTTACAAACTGAACAGAAATCAAACCGTAAACAGTAAAATACAATATAACAGATAAGCACAAGTATATAAATAAAAACACTATAACTAGTAAACATGTGGGGTTTGGGGGTGAAGGAGGGCCGATTCAACCTTGATCTCATTCACAGAATTGAGATCAAAGTTGCAACTGAGAAGAACAAGGCAGAATTGCAGCTATGATCAAGTATATATAGGCTTAGAAATAAACAGCTGTAGTTTGTAGTGGCATAGAGAGAAGGTAGTGAGGAAAACAAGCTGAAGAACGTCCATGGCTTCATCCCTCAAGCATGAATCTCCAAGCTCAGAGAAGGAAAACAAAAGCAGTTCCCGTTTCTTAAATAACAAAGGAGCAAGCTATATAGTTGGAAGGTCAGGTTGTCACCACAACCAGGACAGGAGCAGGAAGCCCAGTGAGATAGTGAGGAGTTTGAAAGGGGTAAGAAGTCTTATACTCAATATACCTTCTAATTTTCATACCTGCTCTGCAGGGAACTGTTCTCTCTGTGTATGCACATGCGCATAGCCCCTGCCCGTCAACATGGGTGGAAAAGCCCTATGCCAGGGAGGAGGCATGCACACTCACACACACGTGCACTCACCTTAGAGCAGGCATGCCCAAACTTCGGCCCTCCAGATGTTTTGGACCACAACTCCCACAGTCCTTTGCCATTGGCAATCTAAGCTTAGAATTCTGGGAGTTGTGGTCCAAAACATCAGGAGGGCCGAAGTTTGGTCATGCCTGCCTTAGAGGGACTCGTGCTTTTTCTGTACAGCTAAAGGACGATCAAGAAAATGGGCCCATAGCTGATGCCTCTTGGGGCCCTAAACATTTTGTGAGAGAACAAGATACTTCTAAGAGCATGCACCACTTGTAACACTTACTTGAAAAGGCTTGGTGGTGAAAGTACCAAGTAGAGATGGGCACGACTTGGAAAAAAAAATTTCGAGTTGTTGTTAGTCGGGCCGGTTCCGTTTTGGGTCGTCTCCGTTTTTCGTGAAAATTCGCAAAAATTAGTCGGTTCGTTTTTTGTTTTTTCGTTTTCGTTAGTACTGGTTTTTTGGGGGGGAGCGGGCTCCTGGAGGCACCTCTGTGGGGTGGGTGCCTCCTCTGGCCCGCTATAAGGGAAAGTGGGCTCCTGGAGGCACCCGTGGGTGCCTCCTATCCTCACCCACTAGGAAAGGGGAAGCAGGCTCCAAGAGACCCCTCACCATGGGGGTCTCCCCTCCTCACCTGCTGCTGCTGCAAAATGCTATGCAATAGCCATATGGATATTGCATAACAGAATGTGCAGACAGTGACTGTGAAGACTAGTGGATGGCACTGAACCCAGAGCCATAGTGAGATGCCTAACTAAGGCTCTCGCACCACCATGTCTCACACAGAAGGGAATTGTACTTGCGTGTAGTGCAATGCAAGTACATCTGGCTTAGGGTTAAGGTGGGTTAGGGTTAGGGCTAGGGTTAGGCTACTGACGGGTAAGGTTACGGTGGGCTAGTGGGTTGCACCTCTGGGTGCCTCTCTGACCCACTAAGAAGACAGTCTGTGACGTATGGGTACGGAGTCAAGGATTAGGGTTAGGGGGCTAGGGCAGGTTTTAGGGGGCTTTTTGGCACATCCCAGAAGTCTCCATGTCCAAGTGGCCATGCGATTGGTGGGATGGCTCCAAAAATTTGCATGGTCGTCCACTCCCACATGGCTGGCCACTCGGCCAGCCCATCATTGCACAGGTGTAAATAAAATAAAATAAAATAAAAACAATGGAGGACAGAGGAGGAGAGGAGAGACATTTTGTTGCAAGAAAAAACCCACTGCTACTGTGAAAAATCTGGAAGTTTATAAATTTTCGCGTGTTTCTGTTGTGCTTGTGTGTTTTCGGACCACGATTTCAAAAACAATATTGCGTTTGCCGCCCCATTTTGGATCCCCCGCCCGCACCGCATGGCATGGCGAGTCCGGCTGCCCAGGACAGGGGGGAGGCAGGACCCCCCCTCCAGAAACCACCCCTCCGGTAGGTGCCCTGCGCCCTTAGTCAAGCAGGCATTTTTCCGCCTGCTTTTTTGGCCCGGGAATGGGTGGGGGGAGAGTTTAAAAGTTTTTTCCTGTGCCGTCCGTGCCGCTTGCTTGCGCTTTAATTGCGGCGGCCGGCAGCCGGCGAGACTGGGCTTTTTGCTGGCTGGCTGCGAGCCTGCAGCGAGTGGCGCGAGTCCCACCAGAGCAGCCCAGGACGGGGGATGGGGGGGGAGGCCGGGGACCTCCAGAAACAACCCCTCTGGTAGGTGCCCTGAGGCACGGCAGGCATTTTTCCGCCTGCTTTTCGGCCGGGAACCAGGTTTTTTTAACTTAAAAACTTTTTTTCTGTGCTGCGTGGCATCGCGCGATCGCGCGATGCAAGGAACGAGCACGACAAATCAGACCAAAATTGTTCGTTCGTCGGTTCGAGCTCAAAGTCTGGCGGAGTAATTCCCGTTACCGTTTCTGTAGAGTAACGGAAACGAGTAACGGAAACGGAAACGGGAATACCGCTAAGTCGTGCCCATCTCTAGTACCAAGTCATAAAAAAACACCTGAGACTTGTATGTCTTCAACTTCATGTGCTTTCAGTTTGTATCTCATAGTTTATGGGCTTGCAGTCCCATATGGTTGGAAATATATTTCTCTGAAGATAACATAGAACTTGTTTATTGTAAGTAACTGTAAACACTGTGGGATACATAACACTTAGACATGTACATGTGATAGAAGTTATACTACTGAGACTTTTACATAAATTCTTCAGAGACCTAACTTTGTTTTTGTAGAGGAAAGACTCAACAGGAAAATAAACAAGCCATTAAAGCTATCATTTTATGAATGGTTTGCCTTGGTATCTTGGATTAGAAAGTCTTGATAATAGTGTATTTCGGCTCAGGTGTGCAGAGGAGGAGTCAGAATATGTGTCCAGGTTTAATTCTAAGAGGAGATACCATGAAATGATTGCTTGCTTTTTCAAATTGTTGATACTGTGGAGCAGCCTTTTTCTTGCTGCACCCCCATGACTCATAAATGCTAGTAGCAGATATTTAATTGTGTTGAATTCACATTGCTTAGTAGACTATTGGGCTAGGTTTAAATTCTTAAATTGGTCACTGAACCGAGGAGCAGATCAGACAAATTGGCTAGACATCAGTTTGAGTTTTATCATCTGCATTACCTCTCTGTACCCCGTTCAAATGAAGGAAGGAGCAGGGCACCCTTTTGAGACATGCTTAGTTCGTTAAGGAACAGTGAATTCTAGAAGTCATTGCGTTTCATAAAGCGAGGTACTATGGAAATCCTCCTGCCTCCAATCCAATATATTCATCATAGTGAATGTGTGAATTCAAATAAAAATGCAGGGGAATGGTGCACGCAAGAAGACTTTTCGAAAATTGTTGAATGAACATATATTACTATGTTTACATAGCATTGTCTCAATGCTTAAAATTTTGTCTACAGCTAATCTGAAGTTTGCAGTACCATGTGCTGTGTATGTTACGTTGAGTGGCCAAACTGGCAAAATATGGTGCAGTTTTAAATGACATTCTTTAATTGGTTGAATTTTATGATAAAAACATCTTTTTGGAAGAGCCAGGGATGCATAGGGAGTCAAGGGCATATTTTCAAATTCTGACCTAGGAGTCTTCATTCAAGGAAGAGTCATCTGGGCTTGGACCTGGGTCAAGTATGATACAGACCCTGCAAAGAAATGGTCATACACTATATCACAGAAGTGAGGATAGCCCCTCACATTTCACAAATATTTTAGTATATCTTTTCATGTGACAACACTGAAGAAATGACACTTGGCTGCAATGTAAAGTGTTGAGTATACAGCTTGTAGAACAGTGTAAATGTGCTTTCCCCTCAAATTAATGCAACACACAGTCATTAATGCCTAAAACGCTGGCAACAAAAGTGAGTACACCCCTAAGTGACAATGTCCAAATTGGGTCCAAGTAGCTGTTTTCCCTTCCTGGTGTCATGAGACCTGTTAGTGTCACAAGGTCTCAAGTGTGAAGGGGAAGCAGGTGTTATTGCTCTCACTCTCACATTTGGTATTATCGCACTCACTCTCTCATACTACGTCACTTGAAGTCCCGTGTGGCACCTCATGGTAATGAACTATCTGAGGGTCTGAACATACAAATTGTTGCTCTACATAAAGATGGCCTGGGCTATAAGCAGATTGCCAAGACCCTGAAACTGAGCTGTAGCACAGTGATTAAGACCACACGGTGGTTTAACAGGACAGCTTCAACTCAGAACAGGCCTTGCCATGGTCAACCAAAGAAGTTGAGTGCCCATGCTCAGCATCATATCCAGATGTTGGCTTTGGGAAATAGACACATGAGTGCTGCCAGCATTGCTGCAGAATAAATAAATATATAAATAGAGGTTGAAGTGTGTGTGTGTTGGGGGGATCAGCCTGTCAGTGCTCAGACCATATGCCACACACTGTATCAAATTGGTCTGCAGGGCTGTCATCCCAGAAGGAAGCCTCTTCTAAAGATGATGCACATGAAAGCCCACATATTGTTTGCTGCAGACAAGCAGAATAAGGACATGGATTTCTGGAACCTTGTCCTGTGGTCCGATGAGACCAGGGTAAACCTATTTGGTTCAGATGGTTGTGAAGTGTGTGTGGCGGCAACCAGGTGAGGAGTACAAAGACTAGTATGTTGTGCGTACAGTCAAGCATGGTGGTGGGAATGACAAGGTCTGGGGCTGCATGAATGCTTCTGGCACTGCAGAGCTACAGTCCATTGAGGGAACCATGAAGACCAACATGTCCTGTGACCTACTAAAGCGGAGCATGATCCCATCCTTTCGGATACTGGACAGTAGGCCACTGTTCCAACATAATGAACCCAAAAACACCTCTAAAATGACCACTGCCTTGCTAAAGAAGCTGAGGGTAAAGCTGATGGACTGGCCAAGCATGTCTCCAGACCTAAATCCTATTGAGCATCTGTGGGGCATCCTGAAATGGAAGGTGGAGGTGTGCAGAGTCTCTAACATCCACCAACTCTGTGATGTTGTCATGGAGGAGTAGAAGAGGACTCATGGTGCCCACACAAAACGTTGACACTTTGTGCCCAATTTGGACATTGTCAGTTGGGGTGTACTCACAGTATTAAAATATTTACGAAATGTGAGGGGGTATACTCACTTCTATGATATACTGTATGTTTGATGTGGCATGCTGGTGCATTATATACATTCATGGACACTTTCAAGCAACATGGTAGCTTTATGCGTATCTCATATGTTGTAATGATGGCTGTTTCACTAGAATATGTTAATTTGCTTGCTTCAAAATATATTCAAGACTGCATTTTCCTTTGATTTTCCTGTGGCCAGAAGAAGAACACAACAGTGAATTTGAAGAAGTGACCAAAACCTCACCTAAATGTATTAGCTCTGGATGCCAAAAGCATGTAATGTAATATGAGAATCCACTCTAATTGAAGGAGAAGCTTCCAGCATATCAGCCAGAAAAACAACAGCATAGGATCAATGCATGAATAATGTAGATAAAGAGGCAGAAAAGGTCAGGGTGAGGTGCAGGAATAACTTGGCTAAGCAAGTGTCTAACAAGTGGGTGGTTGGAGGAGACAGGAATTTGCCTTCTGAGAGACTACCATTGAATGTACATAGTATTGCATGTACATAGATCTTGGCGAGTGCTTACTTACAGCTGGGAGTCATTCCTAATACACTGAGGTTGGACCATCCTCTGGAAGTGACTCAAGATCTCATTAGCTTTCCTATTCACATTTATACTTACTGAAGTTAGTAGCTCACTTGCTCTTAGAGAGTTGCTAACTAAATGCAGATTAAAAGCGATTCAGGGATGTTATATGGACCAACATGATGCAAGTAGATATTGCCCAGGAGAATGTTCTAAAATGGAGGACATGGTGCATTTTCTAAGAGAATGCTCTTTGTATTAAGATTTTAGGGATCATTATCTTAAATCCTTAACAACTGCGATCAAGAACCTCTTTATGTACAGTTTTATTTCTACAGATTGGCACAGATTATTACATATCCTCTAGGACAGCTATATTTGTTAAAGAAGCCATGAAAAAAATGGAACTCATTGCCTGCTTCACAATCTCCACTAGTCAATCTTGCAATTTAATATGTGTTTGAGAATGCTTATATTATTATTGTATTGTTTTATGCTTTCCTGATTTCTTATATATGTTTATATTCGATGTCAAAATATATTTTAAGAGTGGTTTAATTTCTGTTTATGCATACATCCCAATGGGCTATGAAGCAACAAAGTAATCAGATTTGTATTTGATTAGCCTGATTTGTGGTTCTCTGTCCAAAATCTCCCGAGTGTGTCCAGGCTAACAAAATAAAGACGTTCCTAGATTATGGCAACAAATTTGTTGCTACTGCATGTTGATTCCAGAGAATAAGGATATGTGTGTGAACTATTAATAGTACTCAGCACAAATGGACACATTCATTTGAAAATAATAATTGTATGAAGCAGACCTGATATGGAGTGTATGATTGAATCTCACAAATAAACCCGCAGGGATTAGCATTTAAAAAGCAAGCAAGCGAGCAGCCTGAATCTCAGTATATGCCTGTGTTATTTTATGGCCTAGAATAGAGATAGCATTTTGTGGTGGTTTCCTGTTTGATTACAGGAATTAAACAGGAACTGTGTAACTTAGGAAAATAGTGCAAACATAATATTTTTGTAAATTTACTTCTCCTCAGTTGTCATTAAGTTATCTACATCAGAAGTGGGTGACACGTTGGGGTGCATATAATTCTCTCAACACTTTTTTTGAAAATATTCCATGTGGCTACAAATGAACAGTTGTAGCAGCAAAATTTGACTTTTCGGCTTGTAACCAAGGTGCTGTACACTTGGTTTTTAAAGAAAATGTAGGAAATGTAATCGATCTTCCATAAAAGAAAGCATGCACCTCTCTATGCTGACAGGCCGAGAAAAAAACTGGAAGATTTGTCAGAGTTGTAGCAAATTCAGAAGGAAGAAGGAAGTGCCATTTCTGGTAGTTTCAGAAACGTCCAGAGTGCTCCTGGCCTTTTGACATTTCACATCCAATTTGCCTCTCCAGACATTGCATGGCTGATGAATTTAGCAGAAACAGAGCTAGATACAGAGGGAGGATGACTGTATTATGGAAATAGCTGCCCTAGATAATGTGTTTAAATAGATGGAACCTTAATGGTTATTTGTGCAAGTTTTAAACCACCATTTTGTAAAACATGTTCCTGTCAGCCACTGGAGCAAAGCCATTGATTTCTGCTTTGTACAACTTAAACATGAAGAAAACAAGCACATGCTCTTAATGAGGTTTCTTCTGTTCTCGATTGGAGTTTATTATTAAGTTCCACCGTGCAAAAAAGCAGCTTTTGGGAATGGAGGGATTAAACACTGAGACAATGTGTGGCATTATTAATTCTTTCTCTGTTTTATTGTGCATCTTGTACATAGCTTGCTATTCGTTACGTGACATGAGCCTTGGAGAAAATGTGGTGTGGAAATAGCTGTAAATTTACATAGAGGCTCCCCCTCCACAAGGTCCAGGTGTGGGGAAAGATTCAGAGTTCTGCAGTGGCTCTAAGAGGCTACTCTCAGCCCAATGTACTTGAAGCTCAGCTAGTAGTCAGTGGGATGAGAGAAATGTTACACTACCAGGTCATTTGAATCTCACAAAATGGACAAAAATAAAGTACATGTGACACCTACGTAACTCGTATTGTTCCTGGAGTCAGTCTGAAGATGTTGTATCCACTCTTTCTCTGTTCTCTCAATGCTGAATCTCTGTGCTTTTTTTTGGTTGGAACTCTCCCTGGACCTAACTGAGGAACTTCAGGAAAATGTATACATACATACATACATACATACATACATACATACATACATACATACATACATACATACATACATACATACATACATACAGTGTGTGTATGTGTCTGCTTTTTTTGGCTTTGATTTGTTCTGCTTTATTGCCGCCATCTTTGCCGATTACTCTTATAATTTTTATTTTTATTTTCTGTAATATTATTATTCTGATCTTTTTATTGTTCCCATGTTTGATTGGTGTAAACCGCCCAGAGTTCCACTGGAAGATGGGCGGTATAAAAATAAATAAATAAATAAATAAATAAATACAGTATGGTGTTAACTGCACACCAGCTTTATCAAGTCACCTCCAAGTTTTCATAACCTTATGAACGAACCCCCCCCCAACCAAATGCTCTGTTGATAACAGCCCTTCTCAGTTCTTGGAGACCTGAGGATGGGGCTTCTTGAAGGTGGTAGCTAACATGGTTGAAATCATAGCTGAAAGCTGAAATGTGTGCTATTTGAGCAGTATATCCCCATATAATGATTGTTCTTCCCAGTCCATAAAAGTTCTTCCATTCAATGGCTTCAGTATGTGAGCAGATTTTATGGACTCCAGTTGACTCATATATATTGTTGTCATCTGTGCATCTCATCAGGTGGACCTGAGTTCATAGTACCTCAAGACTGTCTGTATGCTTCAACAGGCTGTTACACTATTCCCTCGAGAAATGATCAGCTATAAATAACTCTACGCAGTTAAGCTATTTTATTAATGTCATGCTTAGGAGTCATAATGAAGCTTCTACAGAAACCAGATTGCTCATGGAGTGCAAGTCCTAATCATTTGTAAGATATTCCTTATATCTCACATTATAATGCATTAGAATGCTGTCATCATTTAGAAGAAAGAAGTGGGGTGTCTGATACTACTGTAATTGTATAGCTTTGGGGAACAGTTGTCCGTGAATTAAAATACACTGTAGTGATTAGGCGTATTTGTGATACGCTAACTTGTGGAACTCCTTAAAAAGAATGAACTAATTATTCTCTATTTTTTACCTTTGACTTGCAAAAAATCTCAGTTCTAATCATATTAATTTGGTCTCTTCATATTTAAGGATTTTACAGAATACATAAAAACCTTTAAAAGCAAGACTAGACTAGGTTGATACCTTTATAGGCTACCAGTAAAATTACAAAAAACATTGCACGCTTTTGGGGGCAATACCCTCTTTATCAAAGCATGTACCAAAAGTCCAAACATGGCAAAATATGTGGTTTGCCAGGAGATAAGTCTTAGATGTAAAAGTTCTTGGCAAGGTATTAGCCAGGCAGTCTTCTTAGATGAGGCAGGAAAGGAAGCAGGGCTGTTATTAAAACTGCATCTGAAGTTCAGTACAGGATTGGGTTTCACACCCCAGCTCTCCAAATAAAGGGTCGGTCATGGCCACCACCACCCCCATACCCCCCTCTCCGTTTGGGTCTTCAAGACATAAAATCCCTGCTTGGCCAGGGGTGGGTGGGAAGCGTTGATGCTTCATCTGGGGATCAGGATTAAATTTAGTGAACCCACTAGGTAAAGCCAAATGGGACCAATTAAAGAAAATTATTATTACCTAGTAGTTGTGGTCTTGTCCTTATGGTGTTGATTTGCCTTCTTCTTGGTACGTGGAAAAAGGGTGGCTCTTTCTTGGTATATTAGTTTCATTGAAGTAATGGCTAGATGTCCCCGCCACCTTTTTTAACTTCAATTTTTTTCTGGTTTGTTGAGTTTCAAGCTGCAGAATGGAACTGCATGTTTGAATGCTCCCCCCCCCCTCCAGAAGAATAATGTTAGGCAAGTAGTATACCAGGAGGAAGGATATGCTGAACCTTCCCACATAAATGTATCTTTTCTGCAAGCAAGGCAGTTTTCCACCATGGAGATGTCACTCACCCATGAAACTAAATCCTCACTCTTGCATCCTAAGGTGGGATACTGCAGAAGATGCTTTGTCCCTCAGAGCTGCTGATTGTGTAGTTTGGTTTTTACAGTTCATAGAATCATAGAATCATAGACTTGGAGGAGACCTCAAGGGCCATCCAGTCCAACACCCTGCCATGCAGGAACCCCCATCAGAGTTTTCTGACAGATGGCCATCCAGCCTCTGCTTAAAAACCTCCAAATAAGGAGACTCCACCATCCTCCATTGCAGCATATTTCACTTCTGAACAGCTCTATCATTAAGTTCCTCCTAATGTTTAAATGGAATCTCTTTTCCTGTAGTTTGAAACCATTGCCCCGAGTCCTAGCCTCTGAAGCCATGGAAAACAAACCTGTTCCCTCTTCAATATGACATCCTTTCAAATATGTAAACATAGCTATCATATCCCCCCTCAGCCTTCTTTTTGAAAGGCTAAACATTCCCAGTTCCCTAAGCCGTTCCTCATAAGACATTTCTTCCAGACCTTCAACCATCTTGGTCGCCCTCCTCTGTACCCGCTCAAGGTTGTCAGAATCCTTTTTAAATTGAGGCGCACAGAATTGAACACAGTACTCCAGGTGGGGTCTGACCAGAGCAGAATAGAGAGGTACTATCACTTCCCTTGATCTAGACACTATGGTTTTGTTGATGCAATCAAGAATCACATTGGCGTTCCTGGCTGCCGCATCACACTGCTGACTCATGTTCAATTTGTGGTCCACCAAGACTCCCAGATCCCTTTCACATGTACTATTTTCCAGCCAGGTATCTCCCATCCTATATCTGTGCAATTCAATCTTTTTACCTAGATGCAACACCCTCTGTTGAACCCCATTCCGTTAGCTTTGGCCCAGCACTCTAATCTGTCAAGGTCCTTTTGGATTTTCATCTTATTCTCTAGGGAATTAGCAACCCCTCCCAAATTGGTATCATCTGCAAATTTAATTAGCATATTTTCGATTCCTTCCTCCAAGTCATTAATAAAGATATTGAACAGAACTGCACCCAGAACAGAACCCTAGGGCACCCCACTGGTCACATCTCTCCAAGCTGAAGAGAGGCCATTTATGATCACCCTTTGGGTGCGATCAGTCAACCAATTACAAATCCACCTAACAGTAGCACTATCTATCCCACTTTCTACTAATTTCTTAGCAAGAATACCATGAGAAACCTTATTGAAGGCCTTACTGAAGTCCAGATAAGCAAGATCCACAGCATCCTCCTGACGGGCCTGTAATTTTATTAAAGAAAGATCAAATTAGTCTGGCATGACTTGTTTTTAAGAAATCCGTGTTGACTTCTTGTAATGACTGCATTGTTAGTTAAATAATTACAGACTGCCTGTTTAATAATCTGCTCTAGGATATTTCCAGGAATTGAAGTCAAGCTGACTGGGTGGTAATTCTTTGGGGTCCTCTTTCCCCCCCTTTTTGATGTTGGGGACAACATTAGCTCTCCTCTAATCGATGGGGAGTTCCCCTGTTCTCCAGGACTTCTCAAAGATTATTGCCAATGGTTCTGAAATTACTTCTTCCAGCTCTTTTAATATCCTTGGGTGTAATTCATCTGGCCCAGGAGACTTAAATTCATTTAATGTTTCCAGGTGTTTCTGTACTACCGCTCTACCTAGTCTATGTTGCAATTTTCATCCTACCTCATCTACTCTTTCTCCCAGCGAATCTCTCTCTTCCTTTTTGGAGAAAATGGAGGCAAAGAAGGTGTTGAGTAGTTCTGCCTTTTCCTTGTCTCTTGTTAGTAACTGGCTATCATCGCCACACAGAGAGCCTATCATTTCCTTATTTTTCCTTTTGCTGTGGACATAACTAAAGAAACCCTTTTTACTAACCTGAAAAATGCATGGCTGGCAGTAAAATTACTACCATTCTTCTCTGTAGGTCAGTGGTTCTCAACCTTCCTCATGCCTTGACCCTATAATACAGTTCCTCATGTTGTGGTGACCCCTTGCCCTGCTCGGAAGAGGCCACAAGCCCCCTTTGGCAGGCCACTGCCGAAGGTGCCATAGAGAACTTCCTTCTAGTCTACAGGCACCCTCAGCCAATCGCAGGCTCTGGTGCCATTGACTGACATCCCCTCCAACCTATCAAGCTGTAACTCACTCTTCCCCCCCTTCCTCCTCCAGACCCAAGCCATTTGTGCCTTTTTCTTCACTGGCTCATGGTGACCCCTGTGAAATGGTTGTTCGACCCGCCCAAAGGGGTCCCGACCCCCAAGTTGGGAACCATTGCTGTATGTGGACCGTTCTTCTGCTGGCTCTGAATGATTTACATGGAAATTCTGAACTAATATAAAGCAGGCCAGTATTACACTGCATTGAAAATGACATAATAGACATGATTCTGAGAAAGCCTAGAGCCAATTAGCAATTGCTTGTTGTGGGTGACTTAAGAGTTTGGCCACTGCAATGTCTTCATTGTGTCCCAACATAGCTTCCTGTTTGTTGTTTGGTTGTTTGTTTGGTTGTGTTTTTATCCTGCCCATCTGGCCAAACAGCCGCTCTGAGCAGCCCACCACAATAAAGATGTACCCCATGAACTCACCAGAGATGATTTGCACTGTGCTAATTCTTGAGTGAACATTGGATTTCATTATATGACAATTAATTCATCTAATAAATTAGCTGTCTCAGCAAAGGTTGTTATTTGCATGTGTAGTATGTTAAATTTCGTGATCACAAATAGAATGGAAACACATTCTAAGACTATAAATGGAATTAATGTTTGTTGAGAGGTATTAGACTAAATATGCTCTACTATATTGAGAAACGTATTTGAACTGTTTTTGAAGGGAATATTTAAACTGCTAAATCATTAGAGCAAATATAATTCTGATAAGGAAGGTGACTAACAGAATGTTCATTCCTTCAAAATGCAGGTACTGTTTATTTTTTTCTGGAATATTAATGAATGTGTTAACCCATGTATGTGTTTAAAGTAGATGGTTGCAAACAGAATACAGTGGTGCCTTGTATAAAGGAATTAATTCATTCCAAATGAAATTATGTTAAGCAAATTTTCCTTTATACAAATTTCCCATAGGAATGCATTGAAAACTGAGTAATCCCATTTTTATGTTGTACAGATTCGTCGCATAGGCAATTATGTTAAGCAAATTTCCCCTATCTCCGGAATTTTTTATGTTGTACAGATTTTATGTTATACAAACTGCTTGTTATACATGGGTCCACTGTATAATATTTCTTTCCCTACGAACAGGGACCTGTTTCTTAAGGGTCTTGATTTCTTTCTGCTCAAACTCACTGTTAGCCTATGTTGGTTATTTCCTTGGCCCTATGCCATCAAGTCAGAATTATATCTATGTTAATAGAGCTTTTAAGGAGTTTCCATGGCAGACCGGGGAACTGAACCCAAACTAGTTCATTACTATGTCCGTCATACCACCCTGGATGCTAATAGCTAAAGACATGCTGTTTGTTTCTGACTTTCATGTGCTTTTAAAAGAATTTGGATGCCCGGTGTGGGGTAGTAGACAGAGGGACTGATTAGGACCATGAAGGCCAAGGTTTCACTTCCCACTCCGTCATGGACAACCCCCTGGGTTAGTGGGACTGATAAAATCACTCCTCACATACTCATATACTCGAGTATAAGTCGACCCGAGTATAAGTCGAGGCCTCCAATTTAACCCCCCCAAAATGGGGAAACGTATTGACTCGAATATAAGTTTAGGGTGGGAAATGCAGCAGGGCCTGGCAGCTCCTCCTTTGTGAGCTGGGGGAGTGGTGTGTGACGTTTAAAATGACTTTTAGCCACTGATGCAAGTGCTTGGGTCAGTGGCTAAAAGTCATTTTAAACATTGCGCGCTGCTCCCCTGTGATGCAGAGGGGGGGGGTCAGGAGAAGCGCCACACAATGTTTAAAATGACTTTTAGCCACTGACACAAACACTTGCCTCAGTGGCTAAAAGTATTGACCCGCATATAAGTCGAGGGCCCCTTTTTTCAGCCCAAAATTAGGGATGAAAAACTAGGCTTATATTCGAGTATATAAGTACCTTGAAATCCCTCTTAGGGTTGCTATAAGTTGGTTTCAACTTGACAGCACTTGGCACACAAACAGGTAGAATTTGATTATATATTAAATCTGTGTAGGTAGCTTAGGGGGTGTCTAGGGGCCACTCAGGCTGCTAAAATTATGAAGAAACAAAACTAGTAATGGTCAGAATTCCCATCAGAAGAGCTGCTGCTCCTGAAAGATTTCATAAGATGCAACTCCCCCTCCCCCTCTAAGATAACAGTTTTTGGAAGTGGGGAGTACATGCCCACCTATAATGGAAATGAATCAAGCACTTGTAACAGGACCGTCTTTCTTCGTTAATGGGAAATCTCTCCTAGTAATTGTCCTAATAAAACTTCAGTGGCTTTTAAAAAGAATAATTCAGAACTTCCTACAGTGGACAGCTCCAGCATGTGACTTAATATGAGAGCGTGAATTGAAAGACTACAGGTATTGTTTAATTATGAGTGTAACCATTAGAGAGTTTTTTTTCTGTACAGCTTCACGAATACCCTAAGTAACTGTAATAAGCTGGCCACATTTAGGTGGCATGGCATAATATTTAATATCTGTTCAAGAGGAAACTGTAGTACAACTAAATGTCATTTGAAAAAAATACCATTTGAAATTGCAAATAAGAAGCATGTTCAGGGAAGAAAAGTAGATGACCTTTAACTTTATGCTAGTTTGATTTCTTAGAATTAAGCCAGGCAAGCAAAGATGTTAATACTGTAACATGTTTGTTCAACCTGTTGTACAGTTAAAGTAACAGGGTGGTATAGTGAAAGTCCATCTTAAAATGCTGTGTTGCAACTTCTTATTCCTGTTTTGTGAGGACACTGATAAACAGTTACTGTAATGCATGGCAGCCTTTTAGATATTCGCCAGTTCTTAGTATTTCATCCTTTTCACTTTTGCTTTCCATGCAGAACGTACTTGGCTTCGTTTCTTATCTCATGTGTCAAAGCTTGAACCACTTTGGCGATTCTCTTCCACAGTCTTGTTCATGGACAGTTGGAAAAATAAGGTGCCCAAAATGTAGATAGAATTTGGAAAATGAGCTCTGACAAGAACACAGAAGAGTTGTACAATTGTACCAGGATCTGTGCAGTACCCATCTGAGTGCAAATTTGATTGCCAATTGATGTTCCAGGGAAAAATGTCATATAGTTGGCACACATCGTGTCCAGAACTCAAAGGCCTTTCCCCCCAGTCCTCAAACTTTACTGTTTTTTGGGTGGGGGGTTGGGGGATTGTACAGCTGGCTTTCTATGATTTCTGTCTCCCAGCACCCTGATCTGCTCTTCCCAGAATGATTTCAGAGAGTCTCCGAACCTGAGGCAACGGGTTCTGTGAGAAGGAGGGCAGCGTCTTCCAACAGTGCTTTCTGTTATGCAGGTGGATTGACAACATTGGATGCAATCATTTTTTTATAACATGCAGTGCTTTGTTACTGTATAAGAGGCCCAAGTGGCTGTCTTCTAGTCATTTATTTAGAAAGGTTTATTGTCTGAAGAGTTGTCTGGCAACACATTTATTTAGATACTTATATTGTCTGAAGAGTTGACTGGCAACACATCTTACAAATGTTTGTTATTTGTAATTTTGGTGTGTGTGTGTGTGTGTGTGTGTGTGAGAGAGAGAGAGAGAGAGAGGGGGGGGCGCACACACATACACGTAATGCTACATCATAGAAGCAGAAATTGCTGTATTTTCTCAGAGGACGAAATCCCACCTTTGGTATACAGTACAGTAGTTTTGACAGGGGCTCTAATCTTAAAAGGCACAATCTTGTTGTGCAAAGTTATGCTGGCATAAAGGAGAAGATGAAAGATTCCTGTCCCCTCACCCAATCCCTTCAGGTTCAGAGGTTCCATAAAGGAGGCCTGTGGGGGCCTTTACTATTCACATATTTCTGCCACATCACAGATAGTGGGATGAGGACCACCTGCAGTGACCTGGTGGTGATTTTCCCCCCAGTTAAAATGCTCGACCCAGCCTACATCCAGAGGCTCCCGAAGGGAAAAGGGGAGGCCAGGGAGCCTCTGAATATGAAAGGAGAGAGGATAGGAAGCCTTCAGTAAGTTTACATTAATTATTTATGGTGTCAGATATTGTTAATACTGATATAACTTTATGAAAGAGAATTTTACCCAATAAATTAGAGCAACAAATCAAGGTTTGTTGTATAATCCAGTAAAATTAAACAGAGATTGCTTCTGGAGGTAAACAATGTACTGTGTTGATTGGGCTGTCATAGGTCCTCATAAACTTAACTACATACACTTAAAGTGATAGTCAAGTCCATGTGGCCCACAGCTGTTAACTGGGCCAATGCCTACTAACTGAAGTAATTAACAGCTTGCAAAGTACCATTCCTATGCCAACAAGTCATAGCTGCTTTGTCTATCATCTAGGTCCACACCTGGTAATAGGGATATATATAAACATACAGGACACATATTTGCTGACTTATGCTTGAGGAAGTAGATTTTGATGCATGAAAGCTCACATGGAAATGAAAGTATTAGCACTACAGGATTTTGTCTTTTTTCTTTTATTTTGCCAACAAATTTAAACCAGTGATGAATACAAACTAGTGGAAATTAACCAGATTATTTGAGGTGTGTGTGTGTGTGTTGTGTCATTACAGTTGTGCCAACTCTTTGTGACTCCATGTCCATGGAGTTTTCTTGGCAGGAATACTGGAGTGGCTTGCCAGTTCCTACTCCAGGCGCCTACAGCACCTGGTATTCCCTGGTGGTCTCCCATCCAAGTACTAACCAGGGCCGACCCTGCTTAGCTTCTGAAATCAGGCGAGATCAGATGTTCTTTGTGGAGGTAGAAACAATTCCATGGAAAAGCATGGTATCACATAGTTTCATTTTTGAAAATCTAGCCAATACTTTTCGGCAAATGAGATTTTTTTAAAAAAAATTAAACATATAAAAGTATAGAATCAAGGACTCTTGACTTGGCATTGGCAAGACTGCGTGTGAAAAGGATCTGGGCATCAGAGTAGATCACAAGCTAAATATGAGCCAGCCATGCAGTTCACCTACCAAATAAGATAGTGCATTTGTATGCTACATTAACAAAGCAGAGTGCCCAGCATACATGAATAGTTCACCTCTGTTCTGCACTGGTTGTTTACTTAATTGTATGTCTTTGGGCCCTGTATTTTAAGAATAACACTGAAAAACTGAAGTATGTCCAAAGAAGGACAAACAGGTCTTATGAGGAATTGAGAAAAGATTTGTGGTGTATTTGGCCTGAGAGAAGAGAAGAATAAAAGGAGATACAGCCTTCAAATATTTGGAACTTTTGGAGTGGTAACCTTGTTAGGGTGTGTAAGCATGTCAACAACAAATGCAAAATAAAAATAATGAAGACAAAGAGGTTGTGAAACCTTAAAGACTAAGACTATCTTTTAATTCAATCTTTTGTAGAACAAGTCCTCTTCTTCAGACCTAAGAGTGACAATACAAACACTACATAGCAAAACATTCATACATGGTTGTAAGATAAAGAGACAGTGGTGTTTGAGAGATTCAAGTTATGATATTTCACACCCATTGATTATTTAAGACCTCTGTTTGGTATAAAGTTCTTTTCTTTTGAAATATTGTTCTGTAAAGAGCAACGTGATTAGTGGCTAAAGGAACCCCAAGCTATAGAAAGAACAGCAGAATCAACATATGGTAATTAGTTAAGAATCACTGACTTTGCCTTTGAAGTTTGTCCTGTAAGGATGGCTGTGGTTGAGAAGGAACCTGGCTATGGAAAATGGCAGCAGAAAACATTGTGGTATTTCACACTTGTTAGTGGTTTATGAGAGTGACTGGATAACTCAGTTGTTTAGGTATCTGGCTGCAAATAGGTCACTTAGAATTGACCTAAGAACTGGCTTAAGAACCCTTGGCCAATATTTAAACAATTGACCCAGGATATTGATTGATTGATTGATTGATTGATTGATTGATTGATTGATTGATTGATGAGTATTTTTTACCCCTCCTTTCTCCTTGGAAAAGGACCCAAGTTGGCTTACATTAAGGAGAGACAATATACAGCCCATTACAATTAAGACAGTTTGGGAAACAGGGAATTGAGGGGAATCTTACAGCATTAGAAGGCAACATTAAAGCTAACAGTTGATAAAATAGTGTCAATGCAATCACACAAGGAGATATATAAACACAAAGTTATAAGTGGTTATAAACACAAAGTCTGTGTAGCCATGTATGGTAAATTCAAATAAAAGACACCATGGTAGTCCATGTAAAAGCTGAACAGTGGAGAAAGCCAATAGGAAGAAAATCAAGTCATAGGAAATGTGGTTAGAGGGGAGTTTTATCCATTGCATTGACTGGCAAAAGAAAAATTAAAAAGGGCATTCTAGATAAAACCAAGCCTGAAATATCCATAGAAGTAAAAATGATTATACTGAAGCTGTCGTACTTTTGGCACATCACAAGAAGAGAAGACTTATTAGAAAAGACAGTAATGCTGGGGAAAGGTGAGGGCAGAAGCAAAAGAGGGAGACTAAGTAAAAGATAGATTAACTCAATAAATTAAGTGGAACAGTGGTTAAACTGCAGTAAAGGAGTAAAACCCCTGCTCACTTCCTGAGTTCAATCCTGACGTTTTCAGGTATCCAGCTGAAGGTTGGTTCAGCCTTCCATCCTTCTGAGGTTGGTAAAATGAGTACCCTACTTCCTGGGTGGCAAAATGTTGTTTGCCTAATTATGTTATATACCACCCAGAAATTGCTGAAACACTCAGGGGTGGTATAGAAGTCCAAAACACACATTAAAAACAACATCCTTGAGTTGGCAAGACCTGAACGGGGCTGTTACTGATAGAACCTTTTGGAGGTCACTAATTCATGACATTGGCATAAGTCATTAAGTGACTAGATCTCAAAAATAGGAGATGGTGAAAAATTCCCTTCATTGGAAATATTGGAGCTCAACAGCCACAATGCTAGGGATGCTATAACCGTATTTCACATTGCACATCCGTATTTCTACATTGCCTTTGAGGTTGTTTCCAATCCCATAACTGGATGGAGTTTTGTATGCTTAATGATGGAGTACTTGTGGCCCATACATGATTTGATCAGAGTCATGGCTACTGGACTTCTTTTTGAGGAAACGTTTCGCTGTTCCAAACAGCTTCCGGTCTGAATGCAGCTGGTGCAAACCCTGACTCTTATAGGCATTGGCCTCAATTAGGCTCATCAGATGAACTAAATAGGCTAAATGATGATGATAATTGAGCCAGGGTTAGAGGTGCTGCCTATAAGAGTCAGGGTGCTGCATTCAGACCGACTTTTGGATGAACAGCGAAACGTTTCAGTAATGACTCAACTCCCAGATAAACGCACCTGGATGACTGAGAATCTTCACAGATGATTTGATCTGTTGTATTGATATAGTGTGTACTGTATTTCTCCATCTAGTTGCGGATGCATAGGATTAATAAATACAGTATATTTAGAGGATTTATATGGCACAATTTACCATGTATTTAATTGGGTCTGTACCTCCTATTTTTCCACTCCAAAATAGAGCACAATTTTCAATGAAGACTGAGATTGCCATAATATTAAGCTATAGTACGAACACACCTACATATATGGCACTTACGCTGCAATAGTAATTGAATGTATTAACATAAGGAATTTATAAAAGCCTTTTTTTAGAAGACTTGTCATGTATAACAAAGGAATTTATAAAAGTCTTTTTTTAGAAGACTTATCATGTATCCAGTATTATATACTAACAACACTCAGCTTCCTATTTCTTGTGTGCAGTGGGAAGGATACGGGAAAGCTGACTTGGGAATGTCTTGAATATCTATTTCTGGAATGACACCAAAGAGTTTAGGTAGGTGGTACTTGAGAACAAGCTTCTGCCACTAAACAGAAGGGAGAAAAGAAGACTGGAATAGCAAACAATGCAGCAAATAAAAATCCCCAACAATTCAAGATGTGGCAGAAAGCAAGAAACTATTCATGCTTCCCGTATCTGTAAAACAAAAAGGGCAAAGGAGAAAACAGAACCACAGTCTGTAGAGGTCACCTGAGGTAAACTGTATTTCACTGTTTCAAGATTCTTGGTCAGCTGCTAGAGGCGTTATGTTGCCTGTCTCTTGTTGCTGGAAAGGAAATTGAAATGAAAAGGAAGCAAAATTAGAACAACATACAGTATTTGTCTCCTCTTTAGGCATGTGTTTGAATTCCTTTCACTATAGTCATTTTCTTTACATTCATTATGTTTCCATAATGTGTATGTGTGTATGCCTTCCCCCCACCCCTTGGCAAATAATAGGTGTCATGTTGATCCCAGAAACTGAAGTGTTGTGTGGTTTTTTTTTTTGGTAAGGTTAGTGTTTTTGATTTTATTATATTTTTTAAATCCTGGCTTGGAACACCAGTAGGGCAGAACACAAATTGTTCTGTGTCTTATTTGTTGTTGTTCAGTCCTTCTATCTTATTAGTGACTCCCAAATTCTCATTTTCATGCCACGTTTTTGTAGTGTTCCTATGCTTTGCCCCCGGCCTTTTCATAGGCTATTGACAAGCACCGCTTCTAATTTTCCTCTTCCGCTGCCACCAACTAGCTTCACTAGTAAATTAATGCTTTCAGACTGGTTTTAAATTGAATAAAGATAAAAGTTTATTTATTACAAAGTAGAATCAAGCTCATAAAGGTAGCATACTCAGGTACAAACAAAAGGAAAAAATAGCTCAAATCCACTAAAGCTTGGTTATTGACAAAGTTGTTTGCATGCACACCCTGTTCTTCAGTTTTCAGACACTCATCACTTAGTTTTCCTCACAGAAGTTCTAAATCCTATCTCTTCTCTCTCTAGTTCTAGTAAGTCTCATAGTCAGACTCTATCTGTCCCTATCTGACTAAATCAGTGCTGGGCAGAGCCTTAAATCACCTCAGACTCTTCCCCCAAACTCTCTCATTGGTTAAGAACCAACCAATCAATACATACACTTTTCATGAATTATTCATCACTACAGGGGTAAATGCCACTGTTGTATCTTAACATTTGCTATGAACTGAAAGGCAAAGCTCTTCACCTTAAACCCTTGACACTGGGAACAAAGAACTGAAACAAACTATACAATTAGGTTTAAGATTACATGTCAAGAAAATCTGTTAAAAGCAAACTTTTATTCGGCTGCATGGCCAGTTTTTCCCATCAGGAACATCAGAACATAAGAAGAGCCCTGCTGGATCAGGCCAAAGGCCCATCTAGTCCAGCTTCCTGTATCTCACAGTGGCCCCACCAGATGTGTCTGGGAGCGCACAAGACTAGATATCTTGTCCCCTGATACCACTCCCCTGCATCTGGCCCTTGAAGTACCACAGTTTTAAGCCTGGAGATTACACATCTCCATCATGGTTTGTAACCTGTGATGGACTTTTCCTCCAGGAATCTGTCCAATCCCCTTTTGAAGGCATCCAGGCCAGATGCCATTTACCACATCCTGTGTCAGGGAGTTCCACAGACTAACAACACGCTGGGTAAAAAAAAAATTATTTTGTCTGTTCTCATTCTCCCCAACCCTCAACATGAACATGAACGTATCCACCTTCTAATAGGCAGATGGTAGTGGAGGTATTTTTACAGGTAGAATCACTCCTGTATTTGATTATAACAATAAACCAAGGAATTGTAGGAACCCTGATTTGTTGAGCAACAGCCACGTGCTGGTGCATACTGCCTGGTTCCCATTTACAGTGGGAAGAGCTGAACAAATCATGTAACTTGCTCTGTGGTTTGATCGTTATGTCATTCAAGCCTGGCAATAACTAACACTAGCATATTTATCTTGATCTTTATCTGTGACAACACAGTACAATAATTAATTGCAGTTTGGTTGCTTTCACTTTATATATAGCACCCGTATATTGGGAGAGGTGTACTTATAATTTATCAAATTAGCTTTCCCTGGGTGAGTCACTGAGTGTAACCATTTTTTTTTTTTTTGAAATTATTTCAAATTTCTTTTCTTTCTTTTTTTAAGGTCCAAAATACCTTTTATTTTATACAAAATACAAATAAAAATACAAAATGCAAATTTTAAAAAAAGACAAAACATCAACAACAGTGCACCCCTTCACGAACAGGACCTCTCTTATTTACATTCATTATCCTCCCCTCCAGAACAAAATCGATTGTTGCGCCGAAGCCTTACCCTTATCTCTTACAAGCACATATTCAATAAATCTACCTTATGTATCATAAAAAATATTTTATTTATTTATTTATTTATTATGGGACTTCTATACCGCCCATCTTCCCGAAGGAACTCTGGGTGGTTCACAATAAGCTGAATCAAATTCAGTCAGCCAGACAACACACGACTAAATACTACAATAGACAAAAAATATTAAAAGCATACAACCCTGGCATGGACTGCAAATAGCAGGTTATACTGGTAGATGGAGGACCAAAAAAACAACCCCTAAACTAGGTCACCGAAGGCCTCACGGAAGAGCAAGGTCTTTAACGCCCTCCAGAATGCCGGCAGGGACTGTGCAAGGCGCACTTCGCTGGGGAGGTGGTTCCACAGGGTGGGGCCCGCCACAGAGAAAGCCCGGTTCTGGGCTTTTTAACTCTCCTTTTAAAAATCTTTAATGTACACGTCAATTTATTATTTGGCACAATATTCCATATTTATTGTACCATTCATGTTTAGATTTTCAATTTCTAGCAATTATTAATCTAGCCACAGTCAATAAATTTGTAATCAACTCTTTAGTTTTAAAGTCATAATTATTATCAACAAATATTGATATTATTTCCAATTTCTCTTTTTGTTTACTTAGCTCTCCTAAGAGCCCTAGCAAAACTCTATTCCAGTGCTGAGAGTTTTGTCTGTTTTTTTAAATGAAACTATGTGGAGACTAGGGCTATGATGCTTCCTTTCTCAGTGTGATCTTTTATCAATCCTTTACCCATCCTTATTACCCGTCCCTTTTTCACCTATAATTGGAAAACCTTAGTTTTAAAAAAAAAGAAAGCTACAAAATGAAGTACTTGCATTATAAAAACTAGTGGGTCTAGCACATACTTCCATTCATCTGACTCCCCCGCTCCTTTTGATGTAATGATTCATTCTCCATCCCAGGTCCCCTCAAATTTAATAGTGAGGCACGAATGACCTCTTTTTCATTTTTCACTTGTGAAGGTTCCCTAAGGCACAGAATTACTCCAGAATGGGGGGAAGGGGGCCAAACCCTAAACCTGCAGTATCTCTGGAGGCAAAAATGATGAATCTGAGCCTACCTTATTTTGGGTACCTCATGAGTAGGCAAGATTCTTTGGAAAAGACAATAGTGCTAGGTAGAAGGCAACATGGAAAAAGCACAACCAAATATGGGATGGATTGACTTCCTAAAGGAAGCCACAGGATTAAATTTCCACGGCTGACAAGAACAGGAGATTTTGGGGGGGGGGGGTCAATGATTCATATTGTTGTGATAGCACATAACAGCAAGAAAACTACAAAGTGCCTATTTGGCCTATTTGTTGTTACGACAGCACGTAACAACAAGGAAACTACAAAGTGCCTATTTGGCCAGTGATATACAGTATGATCGGATCCCAAAAGATGTTCTGTATGGAGAACTAGCGCAGGGAAAGTGCCCCAGAGGGAGACCACAGCTGCGGTATAAGGATATCTGTAAGAGGGACCTGAAGATCTTGGGAATGGACCTCAACAGATGGGAAACCCTGACCTCCGATCGCACTTTCTGGAGGCAAAAGTTGCAGCATGGTCTACATAAATTCGAAGAGGGATTTGTCCAACAGGCAGAGGAAAAGAGGCAGGCAGGGAAACAACAAAACTCGAGGACTGGCAATAAACAGAATATATCTGCCCCCAGTGCAGTAGAGACTGCCATTCCCGGATTGGTCTATTTAGCCACACTAGGTGTTGTTTTTAGGATCTCTACTCCAGGCATGATACCATAGTCTTTTGAGACTGAAGGATGCCAATGAAGAAGACACAGTACTTCGTATTTACAGTATGTATTTTTCCATTTTCTATTCCAATTATATATGTTTATATACAGGCTGGGATAAAAAACATTGCTGTCTGTCTGTCAAAGATTACTTGTGGTTTTGGCCTTGTTGGACTGTAAAAATGCCCATGGGAACTTTATGTAGTCTGTGGGCAAGATGATGTCTACCTCAGTTATGCTGAAATGTTACTTTTCCTCCAACTGTAAAGGTACATTAGCTCCCAGTGGTAGCTTTCAAAACCTGTCTGCTGTTGCTGCATCAGATTGGGGGCAGGATGAAATCTTTGGTATTGGAAATGGATAGAGAAGATAAAAAAGAGGAGAAATTGTATTAAATATAGATCAGGATTTGGTTATACAGTAAATAATGTTCCTATAATGTTTGTGTTTTTAAAAACATATATAATTATTATTTTTTTATTGAGTAAAAGACAGTACAAGTGTAAAAAATACAGATAATGAATAAGAAAAAGATTTATACCTCAAAAGACACAATGTATTGGCCAACAGTTCAACTTCTTGCAAAAATGCGGTGGAATGGCTGAGCTCTCTCTTTGTCTCTTTTTACTTATGAAGTTAAAATTGCCCATGGAGAAGTTTTGGGTAGTAGGGCTTTTTGTATTAATCTGATAATGTTTTGCTTTATTTGTCTCATCTAGTTCCTCTAAAGGTAGTAATTGCTGCAATGTTAAGATTTCCAGGTAACAGAAGATCCCGACAGCTCTTGCATGTAAAGATTACTAATTATCTTTGCATGATCCCACATTTGAGCTAAATGGGTATTCAGCAAAATAGGGACTTATTTGAATTTTAGCTTTTTTACTCCTCTCCCCCCCCTTTTTTTCCCCCCCCCTCTCCTCCCCCATTCTCTTTGCCCCATTAATGTGACTGAGAAAATACTGGCTTAAGAGAATCATTGACAGGTGCCTGCCTGCCTAATTGGAGCTAAACCGTTTTGTCCTCTTCAAACAGTAGTAATTTTTCCCCTTGTTGAAACCACTCTTGTCATTCTGCATCTTGCACCATGGAAACCATTCAGGCAGCTACACAGTGGCTTTACTAAGAATAACAGAGACATAGGTTTGAATCTGTGCCAGGGCTGCCATTGGCACGATGTGACAGCTGCCTCAGGCAGCACATGCTGAAAGGTGAGGTCACGGCTCCTGTGGTCATTTCGTTAAAGCACGGAACCCTCACCTCAATGCCTGACTTTAATTTTTTTTTTCTGCTCCCATAATGCAACCTTTTGGTACCATTGCAGCTTTGGTTTGAGAGAACAGCAAGAGGATGCCAGGTAAAGAGCATTTGGTGACCTGTGACGAGGTGCTAGATAGCAGAGTTAGAGATGTCACATGGCCTGTGCTACGCACTCTCTCTCACACACACACTCCAAGCTAATCTGTTGCCCTCAGGTGCCATGGAGGATGCTGGCCTATCACCAGGGTAGAAGTAAGATTTTTGTTACAGGGAGCTGCGCTTGGAAGTATTACACTATAAAGTGGATTACATGTTACTCTTGGATCTGAAGTACTGTTCTAGAAATCATTCACAAGTTCTGAAGAATGAATGTATCTGATTCTGATAGTGTTTGTAACCTTGTAGTTCAGGCAGATGTGTTTGAGGGATTCATACAAAGCTAGTTTCATGGGTATGGGATTTTTGTCACATGCATGATCAAGTCACACTTTGCTGCAAACACATAAGGAATCTGCTTCTACTTGTTGATAGGATAGCAGAAATGTGTGTAATCTGAAGCAACTTTAAATTATTGCTTAGTTATGCCATCCTCACAGCCCATATTGACCCTCAGGTCTACCACGTTACTGTAGAGGATAGGAAGGTTTTTAGGTAGGTGATTTCCTCAGTAAGGAGTATTGGCTCAGAATTACAATAGCGGCAACTCATATATTCTACAGCAGGGGTTAGTAACTATGGCCTTCCAGATGTTTGGAGTATGCAACTCTTATAACTCCTTTCACCTTTGGCTATGCTAACAAGGGCTGGTGGGGGTTGTGGTATAAAGCAGGTGGAGGGCTGGGGACACATTTCCAATCCTAGCTCTAAAGTTCAGAAACGGCTGGGAACAACTGACAGAGATTATTCTGACAGTCCGTCAGGAGCCTTTGGTAGATGGCAGTCTCTCTGGTAAAACCAGGATGACTGGTTTCAGCCATCCCTCCCCTGTCCCAACCTGCCTCAGCACCACACCATTCAAAACCAGAACTGACTGGGAGTAACTGTGAGGGTGTGCAAGCACACAGTTTTGGCTGTTAACGAATTCTCTGGGGAAAAGTAGTTCAACACTGCGTTTGCTGCTATCAGATAAAAATGACAAAGAACAGGGCTCAAGGGGAGGGGATAATTGTGGGAGTAAATGTAAAGAGTGCCCAATGCCTGCCTACCTCATACTAACAGGCCACACACAAAAGAGCCACTTTCAGAAGCTGCTAAGAGAGGTGATTTATTTTGTCCAACTATCCTTCTCAAGTACTAGGGCAGGCATGTCCAAACTTCGGCCCTCCAGATGTTTTGGACCACAACTCCCACAGTCCTTTGCCATTGGAAATACAGGCTTGGAATTCTGGGAGTTGTGGTCCAAAACATCTGGAGGGCCAAAGTTTGGGCATGCCTGTACTAGGGGCTGGGAGAGAGTTCGAAAGTATAGACTGGCCCTTTAAAAATGTTATTTCTGTCCCATTTAAGGTTGGGTCAAACACAACTATTTGTTTTCTCCCTTGCAAACCAACAGAATTTTATTGGGTCAGAGAAAACCTATCCTGGAATAACACGCACGCACACACACACACACACACACACACACACACACACACACACACACACACAGAGAGAGAGAGAGAGAGAGAGAGAGAGAGAGAGAGAGAGAGAGAGAGAGAGAGAGAGAGAGAGAGAGAGAGAGAGAGCAGCTGCTGATAGAGCACTGGCAGAGAAGGCAGGGAAATTGCTCCAAAACCATGACTGTGCACAAAAATGATGTTTGTCCTTCTTGCATGTGTTTGTGTGTGTGTGCTTGCATATTTGAAGCTAGAGGAAGAGTAAATATTTTCGTGGTGTGTTACATTATTATACTTGAAACTCATTTTTAAAAGATGAATCAGAAAGAGATTGGGTTCCTTCTTTTACTTTTTCAAAGATTGGGAAACGGACTATTTTTTCTTATTCAGACCTTAAAGATTTAAATTAACTGGTTATTTAATCTAGGGGCAAACATGCCATTGATAATTATGTCTTGTTTATGCTTATACTTTTGTCCTATTTTACTGTTCTATGTGTTTGCTAGTCAAGGAAAGGGAAAGGGGCAGGTGGAAGGAAAAGGTGAAATGACAAAAGAGTGTGCTTTCATGCTTATGCTGTTGGCAGTTTTTCCATGTTTGCAGTAAATAGGACTGAAAGCTCCACTTTTGCTATTGAAGCAAAGTAATTAGACTTCCAAAGCAGATCAGGAACCAAGAAAAATGTTTAGGAATGCAAAAAGTAATGGAAGGTTACTTGTCCATTTTAAGTCACAGTGATCACTCAATTACATGGCTTTTGTTGCAGGGTAATGTGGTACAGTAGTTGTTCCGGCTAAAATCAAGCTTACAGATAACCCACTCACTTGGTAGCTCTGGCAAGTGAAAATAATTACAGACACCCTAACACAATTTGCTCTGTTTTGGAATTTAAATATGTTTCTCTTGTATCTCACATGGATTGATAAATGTTTCTTTTTAAAAAAAAACTGTGATTTTTGGAATAAAATCCAAGTACTGTGGTTCCTTTGGTCAATAAACTATAGTGATCAAAATAATATAAAGAGCAAAAAAGTATTAACATCTTTGTGTACTTGTTACATTTCAGTTCATCTGACCTCACTGTCTGCATTAATCATTTTAACAGTATCCATGAAGGATAATAACATTAGTTCATAAAGGGCCACAAAATTATTTCTTGTTCTTGATGGACTAGATAGTTTTTAACAAATATTCTTTAGATACTTTATTTATATATAATATTCTTGATTTATTAGAATCCATTTCCATTTTTCCAAAACAGATCTGATCCAGGCTACAAATGAAACAAATGTCAACATCCCTCAAATGGCTGATACACTTTTTGAAAGAGCAACAAACAGTAGTTGGGTCGTCGTGTTCAAAGCCTTAGTTACAACACATCATCTAATGGTTCACGGCAATGAGGTAAGTACAGTGTGTTCTCGAAGCTTATTTTCACTCAAGTGTTAGAAACGTAGCATTGAATTAAATATGGCTTTCCTCTTAATAAATTAAATACAATTCAACTTTCCAGTTATTAAAAAAATGAATTGGCAGTTATTTCTGACTTCCAGATGGTATTTGTATAGTTTTGGCATAGTACTTTCCCTTGGAGAACAGGCTCAAACAGGTTCTGGTGCTGTCTCCTATCTAAGATGGGGGCTTCTCTGGCCTTCTAGAGTAGTCTGATGTAATAAATAACAGGGAAGCAACTCAGATCAAAGGCAGCTCATCTTCTGCAACTTTAGTTTCCTTCTTCCATTTATTTATTTTCCCCCCATTTTTTCAACTAGAAAAAAATTCAGAAGGAAAGAGGATTCCTTTAGAGATTCAGGAACAGGATTGAGATCAGGATGTCATTTCTCAGACTATATGCTCAAGGGCTTGGTTAGCAGAATTAGTATGTGGTCAGGGAGCCAAGTGTTTGCTAACAAAGCTGTGCACCAAACATTCCAGCTGCTGAGTCTAACCTGCTCTTGATTGGCCTTAAAAATGCTACTCAGATATGTGTCGTGAGAAATTGCATAATTATCAAATGTCTACCAGCCTTTTGTGGCATACATTGGAGTAGCTTTTTTTTGAAATGGTTCAGTCAAGGAGGGATTAGAAGCCACTGCTGCCAGCACTGCTGATACGAGACTTAATGGCAAGGACTTTGATGCCGGCTAACCAGCTTCATATCTCTACAATATCGGCTCTTAAAGTTTCATTGGCAGTTACTCCCACTTACCTGGAGTTTCTTCAGTGCATGAAGGCTATAATGGTGCTTCTGGTTTTAGAAGGTGTCTCATACACAAACCAATAAGTTGGGGGAGAGGAAAGGCTGCTTTTGTTGGCTCCAAATAAATGGAGAAGGCGGCTGAAATTACTTAGTTTCTCAGATGGAGGCGCTTCAGGATGGAGATGCTGAGATAAGGAGAGGGAGAGGGAGTGAGTATTCCTCTGTTCTTCCTCAGAGTATTCACCAAGGTGTTACCATGACTGGTAGCATATCTGAAACTGAAGGATATTTTCACTTCTCTGTATTGAGATGACAGCTTCTTCCACATTCTAACATAGAGCCAAGAGCAATAAAGGTAATTAAAAATTACATTCTCATGCCTTTAGATGGGAAGGTATAGGATTAAGATTGTTGTCAAGTGCAACCTGAGCAGGAGATTATTGACTCCAAAGCCATGCTAGGAGCTTGCCAGAGTGGCTTAATATGTGATACAGGATATGGTGATGTCATGAGGACCAATGAAGCTAAAGACTCTTGTACAATAGAAAAAGTAGATTGTGTGATCACATTTTCACACCGTACCTGTACAGCGGTACTGCTCCCATTATGCTCAGAGAAAGGGGATTTGTATCATCTTTTGGATCAACTATCCCAGAAGCTGCTTTACCATGACAATAGACTTCACAAGTCTTATGCCCATTTATTAAGTCATTTCCTGTTTTGTGAAGCTCTGATCGCCACAGATGATATCCATAGAAGTATGCAGGGCCTATGATTACAGATGAACTCTCAGAAAAACATCTGAGCTGAGCTTTGGACCATCGAGCTGATTAAGTAGATAGTCCAAACTATTTAAGGTTTCTTCTAGATTGAGATTTAATGTTATGTCCTTGTAAGGACAACCATTGTATCTGCCATCTTCTATCAGGAAATAATACAAACAGGATCCATAAACCTCCTGAAGACGCCCAGCTGGCTCCCAGTAAAATCATTTGGCTGGCTTCTACTTGCAGAAAGTACATAGGTATCAAAGTTCATAATAGCATAAAATTGGATGTGGTGGCCAGCAGTTCTGATCTATTCCTGTTTTCCCTAAACTCGGCTATTTATACTAATTCTTTGAAAAATACATGTCCATTTTATACCAGGACAGCATTGGCTGTGGTAGTTCTCTTTTAGATATGTGTGATATTGGAAATGTCACCATTCATAGAATCTCATACAGTATTTCGGGACTCAGTTCTATGTCCTGGTCAGAAGAGATGTAAAGAAACTGTTATTTTGGTCTATGAAGGCATTGAAAAACAACCTAATGCTTGGATTTAAACAAATTGAATATCCACTTGGACATCATTTTGGGTTGATCTATCATGTTTTAGAGATACACAGTGGCCTTCTATCCATACATTTGTTGTTGTTCAGTCATTCAGTCATGTTCAACTCTTCGTGACCTCATGGGCCAGAGCTTGCCAGGCCCTTCTGTCTTCCACTGCCTCCTGGAATTTGGTCAAACACCATGAAGTCTCTTAAGTTCAATTCAGACATCATATTATTTGAATGAAAGGACCCTTGCCATGTATTGAAGTTATTTGATCCAGAGCATGGCAATCTCCCCACCTCGGTTTCCTCTTGCACATGCTACAAATCTTTTCTTAGTTTATTTTAGTTTATTTACTTCATTTATTACTTTACTGTTTTATACTACCTGTCTCCTGAAGATGAACTCAGATCCCTCCCCCTACTTATTTGAAATATATTTTTAGTTTCATCTCTTAACTAGAAAATGGTGGTAATACTGATACATGCACATTTTAAAGAAGCCACTATTTCTCTACAATATGGACCCTCAAGTGTGCATTTACAGATTTTGAAATGACCTGTGGGTTCATTCCCCTGACAGTATAGTTTAATTTAGATTTTTGGTTGAAAAACCTACTCACCTCTTAATTTGTCATACTGTACTTGAGTCTAAGTCTTGCTGGATTCTTTACATAAACAATTTGGATGAGATAGAATACTTTTTTATTGGCCAAGTGTGGTTGGACACACCCAGAATTTGTTTTGGTAAAATATGCTCTCGATATAAAAGGAAATATAAGAATCAGATAGTCAACAATAAAAACACAGTACAACAATACAATATAACCCATTATATAAAAGGAAGAAGAGAAGTAAAAAATTAATTATTCAACAGTTTGATAGCACTTGGAAGGGTAGCCTCTGGTCTGAGCAGGGGTGCCTTATCTCACAGCTGTATGGTGAAATGCCTACTGAAGTATGTTCCTAGGGTTGCTGATACATTACAGGAAAATGTTCTATACTCTATATGAGCATTCACTCATTCACCCCCACCCCTCCCCCAGAAATTCTGCTTTTAAAAGCTTATTTTAAAGTACCAGGATTCAATGAAATGTTTTCATTATAGGAACCATATGAAAAATGCAATGTTTTGCTGCATGTGTTGCATTAAATGGTACAATTAATAAAATGCATGTATTCTCGAAGGCTTTCACAGCCGGGATCTGATAGTTGTTGTGAGTTTTTCGGGCTGTTTGGCCATGTTCTGGAAGTTTTTCTTCCTGACATTTCACCAGACTCTGTGGCTGGCATCTTCAGAGGGCAAGGAGTTCAGGGAACTAGGAGTTCTCTCTGTGCTCTGGGTTATAAGTCTAGTTCCCTGAGCTCCTTGCCCTGTAAAGATGCCAGCCACAGAGTCTGGTGAAACGTTAGGAAGAGAAACTTCCAGAACATGGCCAAACAGCCCCAAAAACTCACAACAACTATCAATAACATGCATATTGGAATCTATCATTTATAATGTCAAGGTCATCTTAAAATGTACCGTTGTGCAGAAAATTGTTTTTTTAATCTGGAAGGATGCGGGACAGATTTTGGTTTTGTGAACTAAACCAGCTATATCCACTCCAGGTAGAAATGCTCAAGTTGACAAGAGATGTGTAAGCCCCTGCACTAATTATAATAGTTTTCACTTAGAAAGAAACATGATTATGGTTTGAAATGAAATTACAAGAAGGCAATGTTGATGAGAAAATAGAACTAATTATATTCCTTTCATCCACTCTTAGAGGTTTATTCAGTATTTGGCATCTAGAAACACACTATTCAATCTCAGCAATTTTTTGGATAAAAGTGGATCACACGGTAAGATTTTTTTAGTTCATCCATAATGCTCCGCTAGTATCTATCCAATGTTTTTTCTCACTTAGGTAGAAATCTGATATATTTTCCTAACGGGTTATGAAGGAGATCAGCAAGATGAAGGAAAATACTTATGAAGAATGTGTGTGATAATGCTTAAACCTAGTAACTTTCCTTCAGCTGCGGTTCTTTATGTTCCTGCCCCTAATATTGAAGTAATAATTCAGACTGACATTATGGTTATGTAAGAGACTTCACATCACTTTTTATTTCAAGAGAAAAAATATCGAAAGTGGTTTATAATATAAAAACCAGGAAATGTAGAAGATGAAGTATTAGGACAGTAAAGCAGTGGGGACCCCCCCCCCAGAAAACATTACTCTAATTTATTAAAATTCATTAAAAGCCTTAGGGACCACTGACAGTAAAATCCTTGGACAATCTGGTCTGCAGTACAGGAAGCCTCTCTCAGATGAGACCAGGGTAAAAAGGAAAAAGCAAAGTGTACTGCTTATATACCATTTCAAGTAGTCTTTGGGAGGTTTACAGTTTGATTACAGTGTGCAGGCTACACATTGCCCCCCCAGCAAGCTGGGTACAGTAAACCCCCACTTATTGCAGGGGTTAGGGACCCGGCCTGACCCGCAATAATTGGAAATCCGCAATATGCAGATGCTGGGTCAGGTCGGGACTGGGCAAGGTCTCTGGGGGCTCTTGTACTTACCCCAGGCCTCACGCTGCCCCAAACAGGCCTGCAAGGAGCTTTCCAGTCCCCCAGAGGCCCCAAAAGTGCTTTCTAGTGATCTGGAGGTCACGTCTGGTTTACCGGAAGTCACTTCTGGTTTGTGGGGAAGCACTTTTGGGGCCTCCAACAGGCCTGGGAAGGCCTTTCCTCCTTACCCCAGTGGGCCTTTTTCCATATACTGTGGACCCGTGATATACCGGGACCACAGTATATGAACCACAAAAGGGCACGGGACAACTGTACTCATTTTATCGACCTCAGTAGGATGGAAGGCTGTGTCAACCATGAGCTGGTTACCTGGGATTGAACCCCAGGTCGTGAGCACAGTTTTACCTGCAGTACAGGCATTTAACCACTGTGCCAGGAGGATAAGTAAGGGTGGTCTCTCTCAGCTGTTCCTAAGGTATGGTTACGATAAATCAAAATTAACATCATGAATTTATTCTGGTAGCTAACTGACAAATAACGCAGAGCTTTTCCACAGTGGAAAACTGCAAAAAGAACCCTAACGTATTGTTTTCTCATGTGCATCACTCAGATTAGTGTTTCACTAATCTGGTGGTATAGAAATTCAACAAACAAACAAATAATTATGGCCTTCTGCACTTGCTATGATTTCAGAAGAGAGCATTGCAGGTTTTGGTACGGTTTTAAAAGGTAGAGAAGTTGATAGGCTGGCTGAGTAGGTAGAGGTGAGATTCAAGGACTTGTGTGCATGGCCTGTACGTACTGTGCCAATGGTGTGGTCCTGTAATGTGAAATAAAATTAAAGAGTTAGATACAATCTACAGTACTATTAACCAGTGTTGGCTCTTATTTTGTACTCAAATAAAAATGCAGCATCTAGACTCCTCAATTTGCTCACTTATTTTATCAGTAATATCTTTAAAATTATTCTTAAAAGATTTTACTACCATTTGAAACTTAATTTAGCAAATTAAATATCATATCAGTTTTTAAAAATATATCACAGGCTGTCCTGCATCTGTTGATACCTTCATAACATTATTTACTATTTTCTCATCCCACGTTTGTTGGTGTTTTCAGTTTGTGAATTTGGCAATTTTAGGTGCTTTGGATGTTATTTTTTATTCAAAAGAGTCGGGCTTAATTTACAAGAAGGGAGAAGTAGCTGTACTGCGTGATGATCTCTTTCCTAGTACTGTACAGTAATGGAAAAGGAAAGTGAAAAGCAGAAATTGCTCAGCCAGATTTTTTCTAGACTTGTGAAATAGCAATACTGTATCCTTTTCCCCAAAGGTCTTGACAAGAAACCTCATAGAGGGATTGTGTGAGACTGAATTCCAAAAGGCTGTTGCTTTGTAGGTCCTGTCTCTGATTTCCTCCATCATCTTGAGTTGAAACCCCATTGCAACTATATTCCTGAGTACTGTACCTAGCTGTGATGCATCTAGAGATATAGGGACAGCTAGAGGGACAGTACAGTTTTGTTTGTTTTCTGTCCAGTATCAGTTTTATATAGTATTTATAGGTTGCCTTGTTTTTTTCCTCCCTTTTCAACAGTGGATCTTTTCCCCTTGATGTTGATGGGTGTTCATATAAAGTTGTTTGGAAGATAAATAAAAATAAAATTAAAAAATAAAATAATTAGGGGGAAAGGAATAGTTTGGATTTCAAGTTATCTTGAAATGCCACTGTAAAGCTTTCCAATAATTCATTTCCCAAATTTAAGATATCAGTGTGTAAAGTTGTTTTGAAGATAACTTTTCACACTGGAGTCTTAAATTTTGGAAAGAAATTACTGGAAAGCTTTACAGTGGAAGTTCAAGGTAAGTTGAAATTCAAACTATTCATTTCCCTCTAATTCTTTAATTTAGGTCATAGTCTTACATGATTTTTAATACATTAGTTTTAGAACAGACATACATCCAAGTGTATTAAGGACATTTGCCTGCATTTATGCCATTGTGTGTGTGTGTGTGTGTGTGTGTGTGTGTGTGTGTGTGTGTGTGTGTTTGTGTGTGTGTGTGTGTGTGTGTGTGTGTATGTATTCTTCTTGCTTTTTTCACCCATATCTAATACATATTGTAGTTTCCTTGGGAACAGGGAACTCTTTTCTCTGGGAGGAACTTCAGTGACACCATATAAATCAGGGAAAGGCAGAGTTCTCATGTTGTTGTTGGACTGCAAACTCTCAGTCACCCTAGTAGCCAGCATAGTCAATGATGAGGCTTTGTGGGAATTTGAGTCCTATAGCATTCTGAGAGCTGCAGTTTGCTCACTCCTTTTATAAATTATAATAGCATATAATAGAAGCTTTTGAATGAGGTGTATGATAATGACACCCTTTACATGCAACAGCTCCATGATGTAGTGGTTAAACTACAGTACTGCAGTAATACCTCAGCTCATGACCAGAGTTCAGTTCCAACAGGTTCAGGTAGCCTGCTCAAGGTTGACTCAGATTTCCATCCTTCTGATGTTGGCAAAATGAGTACCCAGCTCATGGGGATGAGGGGTAAGAGGCAAGTTGTTGTTTGCACAAATTATGGTATAAAGTTAAACCACCCAGGGAATGCTCAAGCACTATGGATGGTACATACGTCACAACAACGATAACAAGGTGGAGCATTAGAAGTTTTGTGACTTAAGTCTTGGTACATCTAGAAGCTACGGAATGGTGTCGGACACAAAAAGACTTCAGAGAAGTTTAAGAATAAAATGGCCAGATATACTTCCTCATACCTTGAGCCTCATACCAACCTTTCTCATACCTTGAGCCTTTAATACAGTTCCTCATGTTGTGTTGACCTCTTACCCTGCTTGGAAGAAGCCACAAGCTCCCTTTGGCAGGCCACTGCCACGGGTGCCATAGAGAACTTCCCTCTATAGGCACCCTCAGCCAATCGCAGCCTCTCTTGACTGACATCCTCTCCAACCTATCAATCTGTAACTCACTTTCCCCCCTTCTCCCCCCCCCTCCTCCAGACCCAAGCAGTTTGTGCCTTTTTCTTCACTGGCTCATGGTGACCCCTGTGAAATGTTTGTTCGACCCCAGAACCACTGATTTAGAAGGTCCTGTAAGCGTGTCTTGACTAAGTGTTGTTGGAATGCAACCCCCTTGAGCACTAGCCAGCATAGCCAGTGACAGCAGCTTCAATCTAACAGTATAAACAAGAATTAGAATCTATCCACCTCATATTTGGCTATTAGTTACTTTCCAGCATAAATCATGTAAATCAACTCAATCTGTAATACACACACCCAAATGGCTTGAATGTATGTTCAACATATGCTGATGAATGTTTGCCATAAGGTCTTCTTTAAAGTGCCTGGAATCTATCAATTAATTGTTGTAGTTGGACAGTGATGACAGAACATGATAATGTGGTAACGCAATTTGATAATACAGAATATCAGCAGACATTCATCTTAATAACATGTGACTCCTGTATGATAAGATGAGTAGGATGGTTGCTGCCAACAGTGACTTATCATTGTACCCCAATATAATTAGCAAAATATCAGTTTGACAATGTTGTTCTAAGTAATCCAAAATGAATCAGACTTCATTTGGATTAATATAGAAATACTATGGTTTCTACTTGTTTTTGCTATAGTAAGAGAAATTGTTTTAGAAAATATTGCTGAAATCCAGTCGGCTGCAAATCTTTCATTCCGTTGTTAAAGATTAATCGGTTAAAAATTGTTCAACAGATTATGGCATCTTTTTCTAGGATATGACATGTCCACCTTTATCAGGCGCTACAGTAGATACTTGAATGAAAAAAAAGCATTTTCCTACAGACAAATGGCATTTGATTTTGCGAGAGTGAAGAAAGGGTAAGCAGCAGTCCTCATAGAATATGAAAACTATTTGATGCTAATGTGATAGCCAGCATTTTAGTGTAATTATTACTAACACTGGCCTGTTATAAGATTATGAGAGTTATTAAGAATGGAATTATAGCATGTGGATATAGACAGAGAGTGATCTGATGTACCAGTAATAAAGCTTGTTAGCTTTCACAAATCTGCTGTAAGATCTTAATTGAAAAACAGACAGAGGCATGGAACCAGACTGAGTGAAGCTTGAAGCAGACTTACTTAAATAAATGGAAATTTAATTTGTCATGCCAATGAATTAAATCATATATTAGTCCTAGCCAAGGTAGACCCCTTGAAATGTATATGACTTTGTCCGTCATCCCTTTTTTGGGTCCCATATCAATGGGTTTACCGTCAAAATTAGATTTCATCTTACAGTAGTTAGTGAGTTCAGTGCATTTACTTACAATATGATACAATATGGATTGGACCCATAATGTTTAAGAGCTGTTTGTCTGCCTTTCACATAAATAGTATTAAATTATTTGAAAATAAAGGGAAACTGTATAAATTTTACAGTGAATTATGTTTTAGCTTTTTAGTTTAAACTCTTGGGTGTAGCTGAGCATTGTGAATAGAGCAATGTATATCCTAATCTTTATACAGATCACTTTGTATTAAATTCTGAATAAAAATCTCAAGTAAAAGTGGATCTGTTAAACTCAATTGTTTACATTATTTTCCTACTCCTGTGCAAATAGCGACCTTATAAACTGACAGGGCAAAGCTATCTGTATTCATATCTGGAAAAAAAAGTTAAGACTCTACCTTAGAACTAAAACTGGTTATAAAGGCTGAGTCTGTGTTTGTTTGAGAGACTTATATTTAACTGACAAGCAACAACATCAACATAACAAAACAAAATACTAATAAGTAATTGATGTGGAGACAGATAATAGAAAATATGTGATTCTTCAGTGGGAGAACACGGTTGTGACTGAATACAGTCACCCCATGTATCTCTTGTGCCCTCGTCATGTTTTATGCAACAAAATGGTGTTGAATTCCCCCTTTGGTGGCTGCTTTCTAGGATGGAAATCTGGAACACATTGTGATTTCACAATATGTTGTAATAGAATGGAGGAAGTTTATGGAAAGTTGGGCCCCCTGATTTTTTTCCAAATCCTCCGTAAACATTCAGGAGGCCCACCTTATCTTGAGAAACTGCTCCTGAAGAATATAGTGGAATATGGTTCAAATGGCTGGCATGTCCAATCTTCCTTGACCACTGTACATGGAAATGCCAACCTCAGGATTATAGGGCTATGATTCACATCATCCATGACCATTGATCATGCTGAGCCTGCTGTGACTTGTTGGAGAACAACAGCATTTGAGGGGCCATGGATTTCCCATCCATGCACAAAATAATCCACCCTTATCTAATAAGCGGAGATTTTAAATGGAATTGGATTCCCAACATGACTGATGGGTTGATCAAAATCTGATTATCCATTGAAATAGGAAAATAAGCCTTATGTTTTCTGTGTGCTTCCTATTTCCAGAATGCTAGATTGAGACATGAGCTGCTCTAACCCCAAGAATAGAAGATGTAGATTTTACCCCAGATGCCATGTTAGTAACTGCAGTGCAGTACAAGTATTTGATTTTTTTAACTACAGATGAGCACGAACCATGTTCCCTTCATCAACCACCCCTAGCCAGCTCTCTCACTCACCAGCCCGCACACACTGCTCATTCCCTCCTCTTCCTGTGATTGTTCAGTCACCTGAGGAGCATACAGCGGCATAGCAAGGTTTTGGGGTGCCTGGGGCCAAAGTTGTTTTTTGCGCCCCTCCGCCCCTCCCCAACTCCACCCATCCACCCAGCAATCCTGAGAGCGTGAGGCTGCGTGGGGCGCATGGGCGTGGCAATGAAGAGTTGGAGGAGGAGGGCGCCGCAGCCACCGCTCTCGCACACCTGCCTGCCTGCAGCCGGACTCGGAGATGGGGGGGGGCAGTAGGCAGTTTGGCACTCCCTAATTGCAGCGCCCGGTGCACCCCGACCCCTTGCCATCCCCACACCACGCCCCTTGGAGCATATGCTTCCCCCTTTCACCTCCTTCGGAAGCTACCCATTCAAAGGCACACTGCAGGAATCACTGCCCTGCCTCCTGATCTGAGTGAGCAGCTGCCGGAGAAAGCAGAGGAGGGAAGCACGTGCTCTCCTGCTGTGACTAGATGGTGGTACAAAGGGGGGGGGGAAGCAGTAGTGCATACTGGCTGGTGAGTGGGGGGGGAGCTGACCATGGGGGTGAGGGAAGGGAATGTGCAGCACCTGTGGTGCCTCCCTGACGAACCAGCAAAAACCTCTGAACCTGGTTCAAGCCCATCTCTAGTTGAATACTATATTTCTACTTTAAAACTTAATTCTGATGCTTTAATTTCTTTTCCGATTAGTAAACAATATCTGTGTGGTTGTTTTTGGTGTACTTTTTGTTTTTGTTTCTCTGCAGGGCCGAGGGTGTGATGAGGACAATGGTGCCGGAAAAATTATTGAAGAGTATGCCTATATTACAGGGACAAATAGATGCACTTCTTGAATTTGACGTATGTATTTGAAATTTCTTTAAATCCTTTTAATGAGTCTTTTCTTGAAAAAGAAACATTATAATGATTTAAATGTTTTCACCTGGGATCTCTGAAAAAGAAAGAAAAAATAAAACCTCACATCAGGCCATTTACTATTCATTATTTTTAATAGTTTTACCCCACCTTTCTCCTTGGAAAAGGACCCCAAGGTGGCTTACAATAATGAAGGGCAATAAACAGGCCAGAACATTTAAGACATATGCAGGTTAAGAACAGGGAATTAAACGAAGTGTCTTAGAACATTAAAAGGTAACAGTAGAGCTACAAAAAGCACACAAAAAGAAAAGAAACATCGATAATGAGGGATGGAAAGTAAAATGGAAAACACTAGTGTTTTTATGAAATCAGTCAATGCAATCATGTATGGTAATCCATATAAAGTTACATAGTAGGAAGTCCCTCATTCAGGGAAAGCTTGCCTGAAGAGGAAGGTTTTTGCCTGATTCCAGAAAGACAGCAGGGATGGGGCAGTCCTGGCCTCCAGTGGAAGGGAGTTCCAAAGTCTGGGAGCAGCAACAGAGAAGGTCCTTTAATGTGTTCTTTTGAGGCACACCTGTGAAGGTGGCGGAATGGAGAGAAAGGCCTCTCCTGATGATCTTAGCACCCGAGCTGGTTCACACTACGAGATTCGATCTTTGAGGTAGCTTGGATCCAAGCAATTTTATGCTTTATAGGTTAAGGTCAGCACCTTGAATTGTGCCTGGTAGCCCCACATAGAGTGCATTACAGTAGTCCAGCTGGGAGGTCACTAGGGAATGTGTCTCAGTGGCCAGAGCAGATTTCTCAAGAAACGGCGTAACTGGTGTAGTAGTTTTAATTTTGCAAATGCACTTCTGGCCACGGCTGTGACCTGGACATCTTAGCTCAAAGATGAGTCTAGGAGAACCAACAAGCTATGCACCCCTTTTTTTCAATTGGGGTGTAATCCCATCTAGGACAGGTTGCATCCCTATCCCTTGATCTCCTTTTTGACTGACCAGAAGCAGCTCTGTCTTGTCTGGGTTTAGTTTCAGTTTGTTCTTCCTCATCCAGTTCATTACTGAAGTTAAGCACTGATCTAAAGTCGAAATAGCTTCCTTGGAATCCGGAGATGACGAGAGGTAGAGTTGAGTGTCATCGGCATTCTGGTGACACTTAACCCCAAAACGCCGAATAATTTCCCCCAGTGGAATATAAATGTTGAATAACATATTAGACAGAACAGAACCCTGGGAAACCCCACAGGTCAGTGGCCGTGGTGTTGAACATGAGTCCCCTAACACCACTTTCTGTATTCTCTCTTGTAGGAAGGACTGAAGCCACTGTAAGAGAGTGCCACCAAGTCCCATTTCAGAGAGACGAGTCAGGAGGGTGCCGTGGTCGATAGTGTCAAAAACAGCTGAAAGGTCCAATAAAATTAAAATGGACACAGATCCCCTATCCCAGGCATGTCCAAACTTTGTCCCTTCAGATGTTTTGGACCACAACTCCCACAGTCCTTTGTCATTGGCAATCTAAGTTTAGAATTCTGGAAGTTGTGGTCCAAAACATCAGGAGGGCTGAAGTTTGGACATGCCTGCCCTATCCATTTCCTGGCGTAGGTCGTCTGCCAAGGCAACCAGTGCCATCTCAGTCCCATAACCAGGCCTGAAGCCAGACTGAGCTGGATCCAGATAGTTTATTTCATCCGGAAACCTCTGGAGCTGCCAGGCCACAACCCGCTCTAGTACTTTACTCAGGAATGGGATGTTAGTATTGTTGGGTCAAAAGAGGGCTTTTTTTAGCGGTGGTTTTATTATCGCTTCCTTCAAGCATGCCAGAACATGTTGCAAGGAGGCATTCATTACTCTTCCTAACCAATCTGCCAGACCCTGTTTGACAGCTTTTATGAGCCAGGAAGGGCAAGGGTCCAACAGATATGTGATGGCCCTCATCTCTCCGAGGGTCCTTACCACATCCGCAGTACGTAGGAGCTGAAACGCATACATTAATACAGGGCGGACAAGGGGGGCAGTTTTATTTATTGGCTCCAGATCAATAGCAGCATCCAGGTCAGCCGGGATCTGTACAATTTTGGCTGCAAAGCGTTGGGCAATTTTTTTGCAGTGAGTTATAGAGGGATCTCTGTTATCCACCCGTGGGTCAGCATGTAGCAGACGCTGGGCGATTCTGTGCTTTAGCAATGGTGGTAGAGAAAAGCAAAGCAAAGTGTTCTGCTTATATACCGCCCCATAACACTACAAGTAGTCTCTGGGCGGTTTACAATTTTGATTACAGTGTGCAGGCTACACATTTTCTTTGCTGCTTCCATTGCCTTGGAATAAGCTTTCCAATGGCCTTTCACTCTTTCTTTATCTGCTTCACTCTGGGTTTTCCGCCAACACCTTTCAGCTCTACGGAGTACCCTTTTCATATTTGCCGGTTCCCCAGTTAACCAGGCAGCCAGTTTGGCTGTACTTCAAGGAAGGAGACGTTCAGGGGCAATCAGGTCAATGGCTTTGCTCATTTTCTCATTCCAGAGATTAACTAAGGATTCAATGGAGTTATATATACATCAAAGAGGTGGGAAACTCCCCTAGGGCAGCTACAAAACCATCTGGATCCATCAATCTTCTTGGAAAATTGCCTTTGTCTGTCTTCCACCCCTGCCCAGGCTCTGAGTTCCAGTGAGCCTAAAGTGCACCAAATAATGGTCTGTCCATGACAATGAGACTACAGAAAGTTCTTTTACCCCTAGATTCCCAATATCCATACCAGGCAGAAGACCAGGTCTAAGGTGTGGCCTGCAAAATGAGTAGGGGTAGACACAATTTGAGATAGACCCACAGTTGTCATGGAGGTCATGAAATCTTCAGAACCCCCCTGACAGAGCTGGCTCAGCATGGATGTTAAAGTCCCCCAGCATGATGAGCCAGGGGGATTCAATACCACCCCTGTAATCAGTTCAGTTAGCTGAGATAGAGAAATTGTTAAACCTTGGGAGGGTGGTATACCAAGGGAATTCCTGTCTTGTCCCTGGCTCCTACTTTTAGGAACATACATTCAAATCCAGGGAACTGGGGAATGTGACATCTAGTAAGGGATGGAGTTGTGATAGACTATTGCCACTCCACCACATCACCCCATGGTCTGGCCTGTTGTTCCACAGAGAAACCTGGAAGACAGAGCTGAGTGAGATCGACACCCCCAGCCTCATCCAGCCAAGTTTCTGTGAAATGCAAGTGAGATCAGCACATTCTTGCAGGATCAGGTCCTAGATGATTGTTGATTTCCCATTCACTGATCTTGCATTGAAAGGAATATTTTTAGTCCAGGGATCTTGTCATCAAGGTTTATAGAGCATTCTAAAATTTGTAGACACCTTGGGAATTACCAAAACCCTGTAGTCCTTCTGTCTTATAAAGCGTTGATGAACCTTATGCTTGCCATGTCTTCCTCTGGCAGTAAAGTCTAAGATATAACTGTGAAAAAGCCAGAGGGGTGGAGCTGAACACTGCTGTCTGCTTTGTAGTTAACATTTACTGCAGATCTCTCTTCCTCTTCAGAGGCATAATCTGTCAATTCTTTTTACAAGTCCAAAACAGCTGCATATTTGTAATCCTAAATGTGCCTGAGAAATGTATGTGATTTTTACCCTTCTAGTTATGCTGAAAGAAAACCTTGCACTAAATGTTGCAAGTGACAACAAATAAACCATGAGTTCTCGTTTTTGTGTAGGTTCATCCAAATGAATTGACGAATGGAGTTATAAATGCAGCATTTATGCTTCTATTCAAAGATCTCATCAAGCTGTTTGCTTGTTACAATGATGGGGTTATTAATTTATTAGGTAAGTAATTTAATGAGGTATAATTTTAGAATTACACTGCTGCTGACAGAATAATACTTCTGAAAATTAACCTTTCAGAAGAAGGGAAAATGTTGATTTTTTTAAAAACCTATGGTCTGACTTGACACTCTCTTAAAGCCTTCACTATTGTTACCCATGTATAAAGAACACATCTCACTGTGTTACCCGTATACAAAATGAAGTAGCTGTGTTTGATGTATTAGGGGGAAATTATCTTATAGCTCAGGCATTTGTGGATGGCTTTGGAGACTCAAGATTTACAGTATATAGATTCTGCCCGAAGTAGAATATAATGACTAGTGTATTGCAGGGTACAAATTCTAATGCTATACCTATCTTCTTGCCCTCTCTGTGTGCAGTTTTAGGTTAACCACTAACCATGTATATGTGGTTGCTTCTTTAATGATGTTTATGTACGTTCTGATAATCACTGACACAGATTAGGATCCTCGTTTTGGAAATAATGCAAGGATGGTGAACTTCTGGCCCATGGAGGCAGTTTGGCAAGACATATTGTCAGAGGAATGGCCCATTATTGTCTCCAGTTACAGATCTGAAATAGTATCAGGGATTCCTTTTGTTACATGACCTCTCAGACATTCCTTGAATGAGTAGAAATCATTCAATACTGTTTTATGACTTTAGCATCCACCCACCTGTTCAAGGTTTGGAGCCTAGCTTTGACACAATATTTCTACAAAGACTGAGCTGTGTTTAGTTGTTTTTTGTCAACTGCTTGATAATAAATGTGTTACTGTAGCAATTACATTACTCATGGCCATACTTGTCCCTTGACCACAATAAGACTAGAAGGCAGTCTAGCCATCCCAAAACAGATTGAGTTGGCTAAATCAACTTTGTGAAGTTTATTTTTAGCATTAATATCATGCAGCTTTCTAGGCAAAAAAAGGGGGGTGGAATGTAAACATAAGAACAGGACATTAACAATCCCATTTTCTAGTTGCTTTGCATGGGCTCAGACAGAAAACGGTCTCCAGAGAACAGAGTGACAGAGAAAAAGCAGGCTTAGTGGTAGTCTCTACTACTCTTTATGGTTGGAATTATGTTGAGCTTTACCATTCATAGAAGTAAGGTTGTGAAAGTAGCTGCAGCTATTTAGCAAGGTGTCAAATTGTGTGGCCAGTACCACATCAAATTTCCACAGCTTTAGGTATAAGGATGATCGCTTCCAACAAAATTCTGGCTTCAAGATTTTGAGTATTGGAGCCTCTTCTCTCTTTTTTTACCCCTTCTTGAAATTTCATTTTCAATAAGGACAAGTTTATAAAGGCCAATAATGCTTTTGAAGCTGAAAAATTACCATATTTCTTTCAGAGAAGTTTTTTGAAATGAAGAAGGGGCAATGCAAAGATGCTCTGGAAATCTACAAAAGGTTTCTGACGAGAATGACAAGAGTATCAGAATTCATGAAAGTAGCAGAGGTAAGTGAAACTTCCACAGTGGCCTGAGAAGTTTACTTTTCTTCACTCTTCAGAAATGTGGTCTTTTTTCTAATACTAACTGTTGAGTCTCTGTGCATTCAGATCATATACAGACTACATAAATGAACTGTAAATGTGTATATCATTGGTCAGAATTTCATTAGAATGTGAAAAAGTGTTGTATTTTAATTTTAAAAATTCATAGTTCACTTAAAATGGTGTATCATTGTTTCAGAAAAAGTTTAACATTGAAGTGGTTTACTGTTCTTAAGATAGTAAATCAGCTTGATGCTAAACTTACTTTCTGTGTTCCTAAAAAGTAAACAGTTGCTGAAACTTAACTGCCAATGAACTGTTTGTGCACACTCAGTGCTTGCAAATTCATACTCATCACTTCTTCTGCTGAAGACACAGAGAACACATTGCTGGGACATGTACCTACCTATACATCATGTAGTTAAACTGTGGTGACTTTAAAAGAGAGGCGAAGGGAGAGGAGTGTTGTGTTTCGAAGCATGCATTTCCACCAGTGAATCTCCCAAGCCTCTGTGGAGAAAGCACTCGATAGCACAACATTTTTTAAAGATCATAGTGGAAATATAATCCATAATTGGGTGTAACAGACTTCTGTCAGATCAGAAACAGATTTAGAACTGAAAACACACTGATGTTTCAGAGTGTTTCTGAGGATGTATTTTGTGAAAATAGATTTCAGAGGAGTTCCATACTTATGCTTGGAAGCCATTCTCTAAAGAAAGAAGCTCATTTTTTTCTAATCCCAGAAAAAAATCATACTGTGACACTTACATTAGTTAAAGATTTCCTTCTTCCATTCTCAGTATATCTCTAATGCCTGTTCCTGACATCAGTGATTATATCTACACAGCTCCACAGAGGATTTAAAGTTCTGCAATGACAAGGATCATATAATAAAGTAGTATCTGAATATGTGTCAATATGTTGGCAAAATGAAAATGGGGGGAAATAAGAGAAGAGAAGAAAGGCAAACTGTTAGACACTTCAACCTCCCACTGTACTGTTATGGGTCTCAAACTTGCTATTGTAAAAAAAAAGGAATTGCAAAGAGAGACTCAGGAGGGAGATGTCAGAACTTGGCTCTGTAAACCAAATCGAGTGCCTCTCCAAGGGTCTAAATAGAGATGAAGGCTTAGTGCATTACATATATTTATAACTCAGCTTTCTGTAATATCTTATGGGTATAAAATGGTTATCTTCCATGATGTCTCTTCAAGAAGAAACTATTAGGATATCTGTGGCAGCCAAGTCTACTTGACATACACGTTATAATCCTAGCAGTGTCTGATACTTCAAGTAATTAACAGTTGGGTTTCCCCATTACTATGTTAAGAAACCATTGTCTCTATTCATTTATTATCTACTTCCTCAAGGGCCCATGACTGTCATTAGCATGAGGATATGTATAGATGCACAAGGCATCTATTTGCACTTCTTCTGCCTGAAGAACTTGGGTTCGGTACATGAACACGTGCACTTAAATAAGTATATTAGTCTTTAAAGTGTGACCGTGTTGTGCCTTTCCCCCCACTTACTTTTGCCAGCACATAGTACAGTGTAAGCCTGGGAAAGGACCTCCAACCCATGGGTATATTCTGGCCCATGGTTTTTTGCTGTCTCCACTCTGAGTAATGAGGATTGGCCCCTGTATCCTGACCAGTGAGAGAAGTAAGCAGTGGCTGGATTTCTCAGTCAGCTGCAGCCAGCACAGAAAAAAATCTTGCCATTTATCTGTTGTGATCAAAGGCAGTGGGATTTGCCTTTCTTTTCAAACCAGAAGTTCCTGGCCAGTTTTTGCTGGGCCAAACTGAGTACTTTGTCTTGTAAGAATGTTTCACTGCTCCTCTCCTCTCCGTTTCCACCTTCAGGATGCACGCTTAAGTTGGTCTCTCTCAGCCAGCACTTGCAGGAATCAGCTGAGAATCCTTGGTTCTTTCTCCCCCTGTTATAGGGTGTAAGGACAGAGAATGTCATGTGGAGGAAATCAAGTCTGGTCTTTGGCTGGGACGTTGTTGACATCATCTAGCTTGTGAAGAGGAGGAGGAATTTGCACAACCATCTTGTGTTCCTCCAGCCTTGCTGTAAGCACTGGATGAACTCAAGTTAATATCCTGAAAAATATTACCAAAAATAGCATTATAACTTTGAGAGCTCATGTAACCTGATAGATAAAAGAATATATAATAATAATTAGAGATGGGCACTTTGTCGCTATGCACAAACCACAAAGCATTGCTGGCCAGCTATGGCCAACTACCCTCACTCACCTTCAGCTGCCCAGACCCCTCACTGTGCTCTGTACACTGCTGTGGTCCTTGCTCTGCAGCGACACACCAATCGTCACCAGTGCCTGGCTGGGTCTTCCCACCTCTGTGTACAGTATACATCTTGGGCTGCTTGTGGAGACTCTTCCTGTCATCTCCCCAACAGAGGGGTTGGCTGCACGTAGAAGCAGAAAGAACTGCCCAAGGTTCTGGTGATGAATGGCAAACTCAATGAGGAAAGGACTCTGTATGGACCCTATGGATTATTGAGTCTAGCCCCTGTCAAGAAGGCATAGAGGGGAATCAAACTCAACTTCTGATTCTGAAGACAGATACCCAAACCACTGTGCTATTCAGCAAAATGAATTGCAGAAAATGATTTACTTGAGAAAACAAACATGAAGCATATTGAGTAGTGAAAAAATGTACAGATGACCAGTGTTACCTCTCATATCCATTTCCTTTTGCTAGAGTTGTCTAAATTAACAGTATGTAACTGACAGCTATTTTCAAGGAATCACTGAAGTCTAAAGTTAGTTTGTATATTCAGTTAGGTATCACTTTATGAGCACTAGTAGAGGGGTGTGGCTCTAATAGAAAAAAGTATTCCATTGAGGCATTTGAAAGCTTTTGATTACCCCTTAAAAACTGCCAAGCTGCATAGAATTGTGTATGACATTTCAATTGAGCAAAAGGGTTGCACCGGTCAAAATTGTTTCTGAGCATTTGGGTTTTTCTTTATCCACAGCAAGTTGGAATTGACAAAGGAGACATTCCAGATCTTACACAAGTAAGTGATTCAGATTTATTTGACCTAATTGATGGTAATAGTTGCAAAAATGTCGATTTAGAATGCAACCTAATGGCATTCCTTTTCAAAGCCAGGAAAGCAGATATGTAAACTTTTGATCCATCTAGGGTTATTTTTAATTCCAAGAAGATAAATTGATTTCCCCCCAGGTAATATTTAATTTAGAAATACATAATGAAAAGGCCACCAATTTCCTCTCCCTTTCAGGGGTGCAGATTGTTGAAGTTGAGAGTTGTGAGTATTGCATAGGAGAGAGGATCTCTTAAAAGTTCTGAATCCATGGGGTAATCTAGTCCATCCCATCATTTCTGCTGAGTTCTTTCCTTACCAGATAAGAGAGTGGTTTAGGGCTGCCGTAATAAAAGCACAATTGGAAAAGCAGGAAGATACATGATCAGCACAGAGTTGGTTTAGCTTTTGACAGTCAGGAACGTGATCTGAAAAGCCCCTACTTCAAATCTGTTCCCAGGATGACTGGGGGCAAATTGTTGTCTCTTGGTTCTCCTTTCTATTAATATGGCCTAATTCACGAGATTGCTTTAGTGTGTATGGTAATATACATAAACCACATTTTGAGGGTGGTGCTGTATATACAATAAGTGGTCTCACAAAGATCTAATCTAGAGGTAAAACAGTTCAAAAATATTATTGTGTCATTCCTATCCCCCTTCATTAAGATTCTTGGAAGTGGGATTGCTATGCCTTTTTGCTATGCGCAAAAGCACGACATCCATTACTTGAAAGGAAACTCATTGAATTAGAAATCCCTAAGGCAAAATGGGATGTTGATATAATGTTTGCATGTCTCAGTTGCTGCAGAATAATACTGAAGTTAAAGGAGCACCAACAGCTGCTGCAAAACTCACAGATAAAATTGTAAACAACTCATCCGTCTAATAAAGTCTTGCCAGAATATCTCATTTATTCTTTATTTTCTTAAGATTAGGCCTCACCAAAATGAAGTCCTACTTCATAACTTGCCACCTGAGCATTTACTGTATACTGTAGTACCCACGTATCCACTGATTCGGCATCTGCTGATTCTGTTATCTTTAGTTGGTTGCCAAAAATAATTAAATAATTATAAAATAAATCGCTGTTGCATATGGGTGCCACAAAGCAAGTTACTGTTGCAAATAGCAGCCACTATTGATTTTGGGGGGTGCTGACAGCATTCACTCTTTTAGATTTTAGTATCCACAGGAAGGTCTAGAACCAATCCCCCATGGATACAGGGGGTACTACTGTATGTCTCTTTTACATCTCTTTTTGTGAAGTAATTAAAAGTCAATGAATATTAAATAACTAATGAATTGAAGTATAAAATTAAAATTGCTGAATGAATGAATCTAGAAAAGGACTACAAAATGCTGTCTAGCTCAGCTTGGGTGTATACCTCTGTTGCCATCGAATACTTTATTTATGAAACACAGCAAATTTTCCATCTTGTTTTTTCCCCATGGCATGTTTTTATGGTAGATGGGGAAACTCAAATGTAATTCACTACCAAGAATACTTTCATATTAGCCTTGATGCCAAAGATGCTTTGCTTTACAATTATTTTTATAGCAAATAGCTTTTGGCAATGCATCCCAAAGGCAGGATTCATTTTCTTTTTAATCATAAGAAAGCTAGAAAAATAAATAGGTGGGTTGTTTTGTAACTTTACTAGGCCTGATTCTTTCTTTTTACTTTTTGTCAGTTGACATATTTCATGCATGTAAAAGTAACACCACTATTAATGTGAAGTGAGAAATGTGTGCATACAGTGCAACCTGTGTGTGTTTACTCAGAAGTTGAATAAGTTGCAATTTAATTCCCAGTTATGTAGAATTATAGCCTTACAGGGACTAATACTGAATCTTTCTGAAAGTAATTATTTGTCACATTGGGAAGAGCATCCACAGAGATTGTGTTGAGTTTTCTTCACCTCTTTGAAATATTTTGTTAAGGATTTTGTGACTGTAAGTTGATGCAGCTATCCAGTTGAGAATCAATCTGAAATCTGTCTTGGCTTGTGGCAGGTTGGTTGAAAGGTTCTGCTCTCCACCCCCACCCCAGCTCCTTTCTCTTGAGAAGGTGTGTACTTCCCAGTTGTATTAAACGTGCTGCCTTCCCAATAAACTAGCCATTGCTTCTCTGTCTTGCTGTTTTCTCTTTGGTGAGTGAGCTTTGTCACTGTAGATTCAAGGGATTCCGTTTGACATGAATAGATTTAAGCTGAAAGAAAGAACCAATGGCAGGCTGGTTTCAGAATTGGTGACGGCACGGATTATATTGTTCGGCTCCCAATTGTTCTTGTAGTAATGGAATGCTGTTTATCCACTCTTGCTGAGTCATCTTAATATGCTTGGGTATGATGTTAGCATGTTGGTCTCACAAGTATACAGAGGGCATGTACTGAGTGATTTTGATTTACAGCCTTTGAGGTGCGTATCCTGGTTTTAGTCAGCTTCTGGTGTAAGATACTCTATAAAAGGTCACAAGGAAATGATAAGCATTTGAGTAACATATTAGTGATGAGTATTCAAGTTTCTTTCTTTCTTTCTTTCTTTCTTTCTTTCTTTCTTTCTTTCTATCTTTCTTTCTTTCTTTCTGGTGGAATTCTAGGAGGTTCAGTGCTAAAAGTTTTCTAAGCTCTTCACCTAACTGCAAATTCTTGTTAGTTTCATATGGAAGCTGTTAAAGTATAAAACCCTATTATGCAAATAGGGATTTGTTATGTTCAAGGAAAAAATAAACTACTAGCAGAGATTAGCAGCATTGTGGAAGAATAAATGCACTTACTGATTATAAAGCTAGGAGACAAATGAATAAGGCAATAGAACTTAGTACAAAATGTATACTGCATATGTACATATGACAAGAGTAATATACAATAACAATATACAAAGCACAGCATATAGCGAAAATAGAACGTGGGGAAAGCTGCCTCTCACCTTAGGCAGTCCCAATTTTACATTGGTTTGCTTGATACCTTTATGCACAAAGCTGTATGGTGTAAGCCAATCACACACTACATGGGATGAGGTGATTAAGCTATACCACCTGTGCTTAATCATCCTGACATTCCAGTACTTACACCTGTGTCCTAGACCTAATAAACATTCTTGCCTAGCTTATGACATGATACAATTTACAGAATCCATTTTGTAATCTGTTAAATATATATTACAGACATTTTGTCAAAACTACATTCCTTGACACCCCTCCTATTTGACAGGTTGCAACACCTAGTCTTTCCGTTAAACATACATGTTTTTCTTTAGGTAAAGCTTTTGTAAACATGTCAGCACAATTACAATTACTGGTACAATATTCCAACAGAATCAACTGTTTATCCACACAGTCTTTGACATTCTAGTACCAGATTCCGATAGGCTTGCTTCTGGATCCGACCTTCTGACATTGTGCTAATTGGATACATGAATGAGAGTCATTATACACTTTGACTGCCAACTGGGTATCCACCCCAACATCCCTTAACAATTGAATAAATCATGTAAAATCATAATACATATCATTCAGTGCCCCATACTCCACCTCCGCAGTCGAACATGCAATGTACCTCTGCTTCCTGGATTTCCAAGCAATTAATGAAGCATTTAGAAATATTGCATATCCAGATATTGAATGCCTGCTTTCTGGACATGAACGCCAATCAGCATCTGCATAATTTATCAAATTAAGGTTATCACATGTGGATATTTTCACTTTTGCTTGCACTGTTCCCTGGAGGTATCATAAAATATATTTTATACCTTTCCAGTGTTTATTCAGAGGTTCTGCAGCATGTTGACTCAGAATGTTGACACCTAATGTGGACATAAACCATTTAACATGTGAGGTATCAGGCACAATAAAAAAAATCATCAACAAATTCAAGTAGAATGATGAAACCTGTTGTATACAAACATGAATCTGCCCTACTTGGAGAAAACCCCAATTTGGTTAATTTTTGATGCAGACATTGGTTCCATGCCAATCCTGATTGACGAAGGCCGTACAATACTTTGTTTAGCTTTAGAACAAGTTCCGGGTTTTCCAACTCATACCCTGGTATTTGTACATAACACAGGTTAGAAGCAAGAATGTATGGTTTATATCCACAGTTATAATTTTCTCTGAAGGAGCTCTGAAATATATGATCCACTGTTTCTGAGCTAACAGATGTTCTTAAAGAATAGTTCAACTCTTACGGAGTAGAATTTTTTGTCTGGGTCTCAGACTGTAGATAAAGAAAGGAAAATCCAAGGATTAGAGTTTTGTATTGCCAATTATTTTTTAACTGCAAGTTTTGCATGTAGTTACATATCATCTGTTTGATCTGTTTTATGTGTGAAAAAAAACTTAGGTGTTGCTGACCCGAGTTCTCTGTGACCTGAAACATGGTGATAATAATGAAAAGTCTCCTTTTAAAGACTGTACAATTGCTGAACCGGTAATCTTGAATAAAATATAGCCTGTACCTGTTTGGTTTTTTTTACCTCTAGAGTTTTCTCCTTGGTGACTGAGTTTATGGAAATCTGCTTATCTAGCCACTATTTTTATCCTGGAGTAGCTAAGGACACTGTTAATTGTTCTTCCTGAACTTACTTTCTTTTCTTATTGTAACAACAGCAAAAGCATATTTAAGGGGGGGTGATTAAAAAAAACTGGATGAAACTGCGTTGGATCAATTAAATTGCACTGAACTGTAGCAACAGTATTAACAGTGTATGTCCTAACTTTAATTTAATTTTTGAAACAATGGTTTTTAAAAATAAACTACTTTCTTCTAATCCTTTAAAAAAATCTAAGTGCCAGAAGAATAATTTAGTGGGCATGAATTCCTGCTTCTATAAGAGATTCAGTCCAGTATGATAAACCTGAGATTTCATATTGAATTAGATATTATAAGACAGACAATGCTCTGCCATCCTCTTCAACACTCACACACTTGTATTATCCAGTACAGCAACACACATATGATCACACAATGTTTCGGGCTGATTCCCCTCATACTGTTGGCCAGTATGTCTGAGTGGACATGCTATGATTACAATTCACTATGGGTTGTATTAATACAGTCTTGCCTTCCCAGTGTAGCCTCCAGGCATATTTAATTTCAGTTCTGGTAAAGACCACCAAGAGTAAGTTAGGAATAATCCTACAGGTGGAGAACAATAGGTTGAGGAAGGCGGTACAGTATTCGTCTTACGGAAGTGAGAGATCCAAGAAGGGAAGCAGCAGCCTCACACTTGCCCTGATTCTATACTGAAGGTGGGGGGGGGGAATGACCAGGCTAATTAGGTTGAATGCACAAATTACGCCTGCAAATGGCCTATTTTAGTGTTATTGATTACTTTGACCAATGATTGCCTGTGCTGTTGTCAATTTCTAATATATTCTCAGCCTACTTTAAATGCATGGTGTCCAGACTATGTTTTCTGAAATAAACCAAAAACAAATTAATGTATTTTAGCCAGAAATGATGGTTTCTGTAGCAGCATGGAAGTAGCATTCTGTCTCACAGTTGTGGTGATGGCATGAGCATGATTCTGAAGAGCTCAAAGAAGATGTGGGGTTTGTTTTGGAGTTCCAAAACAGATGCTTTTCTTCCTCTTTCTTAATTTCAAGTGTTTATTTCCCTTACCTTTCTTAGGCTCCAAGTAGTCTTATGGAGACTCTGGAACAGCACTTGAACAGTTTGGAAGGAAAGAAACCTGGGAACAGGTATATAACTCTGTATGCCAATCTGTTATACTTTGAGGCTTATATTGAGTTGTTGCAAGAAAATTGCTCAGACTGATTACAAACAGCATCATAATGTAGTTGCTCAAATGGTCCACTGGAATTTGTGTCAGAACTATCATCTGCCTGTAGTAAAGAACTGGTGGGATCATAAGCCTGAAAAAGTGATTGAAAATGAGCATGCAAAATTACTTTGGGACTTCCGAATACAGACAGGGTTTTGGAGCATAATACCCCAGATATTGTGATTGTGGAGAAGAAAAAAAGTGTGGATCATTGATGTTGCTATACCACGTGATAGTAGAGTCACCGAGAAACAACTTGAAAAAATTACCCAATATCAAGATCTGAAAATTGAACTTCAGGGACTCTGGCATAAACCTGTACAGGTGGCCCTAGTGGTAATTGGCACACTGGGTGCGGTGCCCAAAGACCTAAGCAAGAATCTAGAAGAAATTGGAGTTGACAAAGTCACCATCAGTCAGCTGCAGAAAGCCACCTTACTGGGATCTGCTTGCATAATTCGCTGATACATCACATAGTCCTAAACGCTTGGGAAGCGTTTGACTAGTGATTTGTAATACAAAGTCCAGCATAGTTAGCTGTAATAATAATAATAATAATAATAATAATAATAATAATAATGATAATAATAATAATAATAATAATGATAATAATAATAATAATAATAATAATAATAATAATAATAATAATCAACTTGAAAAAATTACCCGATATCAGGATCTCAAAATTGAACTTCAGAGACTCTGGCATAAACCAGTACGGGTGGTCCCAGTGGTAATTGGCACACTGGGTGTGGTGCCCAAAGACCTAAGCAAGTATCTAGAAGAAATTGGAGTGGACAAAGTCACCATCAGTCAGATGCAGAAAGCCACCTTACTGGGATCTGCTCGCATAATTCGCCGATACATCACTGAGTCCTAAATGCTTGGGAAGCGTTCGACTAGTGATTGGTAATATAAAATCCAGCGTAGATAGCTGTGTGGCTAAATAATAATAATAATAATAATAATAATAATAATAATAATAATAATAATAATAATAATAATAATAATAATAATAATAATAATAATAAACGCTTGGGAAGCGTTCAACTAGTGATTTGTAATACAAAATCCAGAGTAGTTCTCTTGTCTGCTGTGTGGTGGTGGTGGTGGTGGTGATGATGATGATTATGATGATTATGATGATCCATTTGTACTAAAGAGCACTTGATTGTGTGTTCACATTCCTGTGGATATCATTTGTTTTAGTAAATTCAGGCTTCTTTTGTTCTTCATTAACTTGCAGATAAATTATTTCTGGACTTTATGTATACTATGTGTACTACTCTTATGTTGATAAATATTTAAGTACCTTGTTTAATACTTTAGGAAGAAATTAACATAAACTGGTAGTAACAAATCTTTCTTTGTATGTACCTCCTGTTTATCTGCATGGCTGTTCTGCGATTCAGTGAGGGGTAAGTAAATAAATGCACACTTGTTTATACATGTCTGTTTTAACATGTCTTCTAGTAGAGACAGGTCTGATCTAGTTTCCTGATTATTACTTTGGCTGGCAATCTGTGTATAGACCTGGATGTTTCTCCTTAAAACAGTTTTTGTGACTTACGCAGGTGAAAGGAAATTAAAACATTTTAAAAGAGTTGATCCCAATTGGTCAATTCAAAGTGGTGGTGGTTTTTTAATTTGGAGAATGATATAGCTATCCTTGTTATTGTTGATTTATTTTTTTAAATGTTACTTTGTTTATGCATTCTGACCTAATTGCACTCTCTAGCTTTACTTCTGAAGAATAATGCTGGGGAAACATTGACAAGTATCAACAAAAGTATGATGTAACTTTCTGTACCAGTATGCAGAAGAACCGTTGGAAATGTTCTTGGGGGGGGGGGACCCTTTAGTCACTGTCAAGGCCACACTGATTATCAATCATACATTGATTTGGTTAGTATGGGTTAAATACTGTTTGAGGAGAGGAAACGTGAATAGATGAAACTTATTTTATGGAACCCTTTGGTCTGGATTTGTTTGGGCTTGGCATGGAAAAATATAAAATTGCATCTTCCTTTTAGTAAAAGAAGTAGCTCCCCCCCTCTTAAATGATAAATTATCTTATAGATTTAAAATCTTAGTGACACATTACAGTTTTGGCAGTGCAAAAGAATTGTCTTCAGACCGATTGCTTACATTCTTCAGTGGGTTTATTATTGTCCCGCCTCCATTGGTTTTCATGGAATTCTACTGTACTTTGATTAATTGGATGGTTCAAATGAACTATCTGGAGACATTCTGAAGAATACGAAACAAGAATTCTGTGACAGAATGTGGTCCATCTTTGGTACCGAGGAAGCCCACTATCTACCCAGATAATCTAGTATTATATCATGTGAATGGAAGTGTTTTCCCAAAGACTTAGTTAGAGGAATTTTAACACTATTGCCTGTTTTATTTTACTGGAAGAACCCAATAACCTCTCTCTGCAAAAGATAAGCTCACTTGCTAAGATATGACATCTTCCAGTATTTATTTATTTATTTATTTATTATTGAATTTATATCCCGCCCATCTTCCCAACGGGAACTCTGGGCGGCGAACATGGCAAAGCAAATCAGGAGATACACACAATTGGGTACAATAAAACACAATAGGGAAACATAATCAGCAGATCAGCATAAATTAATAAGAAGCAAATTAAGAGAACTGCAGCAGGGGCGCACCCTTTAATTCAAACCTCACCGCTGCTTTGTCAAATTCGACCTAATTATCAATGGCGGGTTAAAAAAAAAGGCTAAGCTAGGTCACCAAAGGCCTCGCGGAATAGAATGGTCTTCACCACTTTACGAAAGGCCAGCAGGGACTCTGCAGAGCGCACTTCGCTAGGAAGGCTGTTCCATATGGATGGAGCAGCCACCGAGAAAGCCCGGTTCCGGGTACGGGACCGCCTGGCTTCTCGGAGAGATGGAACCTGAAGCGAGTGCGCCCGCGACTGCTGAACCGGTCGGGCCGATGTTGACCGCTGGGCGATCCGCTCCGCCAGGTAGTCCGGGCCCAGGCCATGGAGGGCTTTATAAACAGTATGCTTCATTTATTGTTAATATTTCCCCTAGAAATTTATTGTAGTGTTTTAACTCAATTTTTGTAAGACTTATCATTCCATGTTATTGCAGGCTTTTGGAGCATAAGTTCAGAAATACATAGATCTCTGTTGTCATTCACTGTTTACTTTGATCTCATACTCAATCTTACTTAATATATTCCTTAAAAATGATTATTTTTACATTGATTCCTTTAGCTCTGGTGCCCCTTCACCTTTGGGCAAGGTAAATATTTAATACTTTATTTTGCTAGTAATAATGAATCTTGTGATATAAGCGCATGATCAGCTTCAGGGTAAAAGACTTATTTTAAAAAACCTTCAGTTGACTTTGTTGAGGTCTTCATTTTCTATGGGCAGGAAATATTTTCATATGGAAGAATATTATACGTATGTATGTATGTATGTATGTATGTATGTATGTATGTATGTATGTATGTATGTATGTATGTATGTATGTATGTATGTATACATTTATACATCACTGGCTGCAAACTAAAAGCTTCATCTTAAATGCTTGTTTCCCCAACAGTGAAAATATTTTAATTATATATATTTCAAATAATGGGAAGGGGAACATGTGTGTTAGGCCTGCCAGAGTTGCCAACCCTGTTACAGATCCTAATCTCCAGTTTCAGGTCATTTGTAAATTTATTTAATAGTACTAATCTCGGTATAGATCCCAGGGAACTCCACTGGTTGCTTTCTTCATTTGTGAGGACTATATTTGCTTAGTACTAGAGGTTGAATCCAGTTTGGTTTTTGGCTGAACAGATGTTTGGCCCTCCACAGCCTCAGCTCCTCCATTAGGTGCCCACTTAGAGGCAGTATTTGGAGGATATGAGGCAAGGAAGGTGGAGCACCCGCTAGAGGGGAAATGAACAAGGCATGTCCAAACTCCGGCCCTCCTGATGTTTTGGACCACAACTCCCAGAATTCTAAGCTTAGATTGCCAATGGCAAAGGACTGTGGGAGTTGCTGTCCAAAATACCTGGAGGGCCGAAGTTTGGACATGCCTGAACTAGCCGTTTACACTTAAGACTCTTGATTTTTAGTTCTTTACCTAGCTAAGGAAAGAAGAACCACTTTCAAAATGATGATTTTGATAAATTTGTCCTAATATGTTTGTGCCTTGTTCATCTGTCATGCCACACTCGGTGCTGTTTACATTCCTCTCATTTTATAAGACTTCCAACTGTTCAGAGCTAGAGATGTGAAGGCCCATGAAAAAAATGGAAAAAATTGTGGGGATGATTTTTTTGTTTTTTTTTCCTGAAGCCTTTTTTGTTTTTTCCCGAAAAACTGGAGAAATTGAAAAAGAAAAAATGATGATGATATGTTTTGTTTTAACATGATGAATAAAATATTTTAAGACAGGGTGTCCAAATATTTTCCAAATCATTTCTAAAAAAATACCACTGAAGCTTTGCCCCACATACTTTTATATATTTCCCCCCCCCTTCAATTCTTTTTATGAGAATGAGGTTTTTATTTTATTTTTATTTAATACTGTGAAGAGGAATAATGAATAATGAATAATTTTTAATTCTGGATTTTTAAAAATTGTTTTGTATTTTTTTTGTTCCATATAAACTAGTAAACAGCTCAGGAGATTGTTACTCCATTTGTTATGTACAATTACAAATAAATATTATTTAAAAAGAAAATCCTGATTGTAATAATTGTTTGGATACACTATATTTGGATACACTTGTTGTGATAATTTTATGCCAAGTCAAATTGTCCATAGTCATATTTTATGTTCATAAAATAACAGAATGACTTTCAAGCTCTAAAAGGGGGGCTTGCAAATGTAGCATTTTTTCAGTTTTTCCAAAAATGTCTTGTTTCCCCCTGATAAAGAACAGAAAAATATGGGGGGGGGTACGGACCTTCAAAATTTCTGGAAATTTTACATCTCTATTCAGAGCAGAGGTGAGCAAAAACACAGACCTATCAATTGTATTGGCCTGTTGTCTCCAAGCAGCATAGCCAAAAGTTATGGCCAACATACCGGTATCTAAAAGCGGGAAAATGCTGGAAATTGTAGTCCAACAGCTTCTAAGGGCCACATGTTGTCCACCCCTGATATAAGGAATTTCTCTTGTCCTTTCTGGCTTCCTTCATTTGATTTATTAAGTGCACAGACATTTACCTCTTCTAAATACAATATATGTTCTACATAAGTTTCAGTTGTTATGATTGAAAGTAAGTTCTAAATTTTTAGCTTCCTGGCACTCTGTTTTAACTATTCCTTCCATGAGACTACTTTCCAGTTTAAAGGTAAAGGTAAATGTTCCCCCCGCACATGTGTACTAGTTGTGTCTGACTCTAGGGGCGGTGCTCATCTCCATATTCAGGCTGAAGAGCCAGTGTTGTACAAGTCCGTGGCCATGTGGCCAGCATGGCTGCAAGGAAACACTGTTTTACCTTCCCACTTTTTTGCAGCGGTTCCGATTTATCTACTTGCATTTACATGCTTTCGAACTGCTAGGTTGGCAGGAGCTGGGGTTATCAGCGGGAGCTCACTCCGCTGCGTGGCACTCGCGATTCGAACTGCCGAGCTGCCAACATTGTAGCCAACAGTTTTCAGTGCTCTAGCCCACTGAGCCACTACGCTCCTTACTTTACAGTTTAAACACATGGAATTCCCAGGTACCATCAGTATTCTAGAATACTTTGAGAAAATTTAAATATTACATTGGACATTTCTGGGACCTCCTCTTTAGTAGATTATGGCCTAAATCTTCTTGCATTACTATGAAAGAGTGACATGATTTTGGAGGTTAATAAATCACCATAGACATCATTGGTCTCAGTATTCAACTGATAACATCTGTGGCAATTTCTTAATGTGATGCAGCTTGCCTCCAGAAGTTACACCATCCAGCTTAACTAGGCACCAAGATTTGGGATTAGAACTGTTTCACAATAAAGTCATTTATCAGATCCAGAAATGCTGTTTTCACAAGCTGAACAAACATGAATACAGTTATAGATTAGGATCCATTTCATAGAGTACATAAGGGCAGCCTTTACTTATTTTATTTAACACTTCTGTGCCAAAAGCCCCAGTCTTTCCTTGTTTGAAACCATATGTCTAATCAGGCAGAGAGAAAAACTAATATTTCAGGCAACAGAATGGCCACGTCTTTTATAATTACTAGCATCAAGCAGAAATATTTGCCTTGGACATGTCTGTATTAAAAGGTACAAGTGGTGAAATTCTGAAAGTGAACATAGAATGATATTGTTCTTTCAGAGATCCAAGGGAGGATATGGTTTCCTCTGTCTTTTATGAAATTGAACTCTACAATAATGTATTCAGTTTCTAAGCCTTTAAATGGGGGCGCCTAGTATTCAGAGGACAAACCTTCTGTAGCTTGTACGAAAGTGACAGCTTGACAAGATGAGGGGATGCCTTTATCGCTAGCCTCCCATGACACTGGTGCTTTCTTGACTTAAATATACGCTGAGGAGATCTTTTCTGAGGTGGATGTTGGCAGGATGCCAATGTCAGTAAGGGTGTGGAAATCTGAGATCTTGTAAAGCTGCCGATCCCCTAATAATACTGAGCTACCGTACACTAGAGACCTAAAATTCAATCAACACGTTTAGAGTATTCTTTTAAATTGCTGTTAATATAAGTAATGTCTTTATTACCCTGATTTGGTCATGTCCTTTCCCCATATAAATCTCTCTGTGTTCTTTTTTTATTATTATTAACTAGCCAAAATAATTAAGCAATCTAAATCTGCAGCAGTTTAGGGGATTGTGAAATACTTTAAGTTAGATTGCTTCTAAGTTAGATAAACCACCTGTTTTGTCTTAAAGTCCTTAAGAGTGTTTTTTCTTTTCTTTCAGAAATAGTGACTTTTGGAGTCTTACTCCAGCCTGAACTTTTAGAAGAGGTGGCTGTGTTAATCTATGCTGCACTATAAGGCCAAAACAAAATATGGGGAAAAAGAACATAAAAATGATGACACCTTACAGACTGACTTTTGTTGACAAGTCCACTCAGATACTTCTTCAACCTGCCTGAGGAAGTAGACTTGTCCACAAAAGTCTCCATTGAAAGACAGCAGTCAGTCTTTAAAGTGCAGCAACATTTTTCTCTTCTTGCTTTTTTATTTTTTGCTTGCTTCAGACTGGAACTCTGTCAAAGGCAAAAGTGTGCTTTTAAAACCATAACCACCTCTGCTGAGATCCGGAGCAGCTCCCCTCATTCCTGAAATTTGCATGAGAGAGGGTCTTCAATAGAGAGAGATGGTGTTAAAACATGGCATGACTCCAGCATCAAAATGCAGATTGTGTTAAAAGTGGCTCTAAGGAGGGGCTGCAAGTGATCTTTAAATACATAACGGGCAGATGAGAAAGGGTCCTGAACATTTTCTCCCCCCCCCCCAGTACTACTCAATTCTACTTGCCCATGCTGAATTGAATTGTTCTGGAACAAATGGCAATCACTTGATTTTAACACATGAGTCTGTCACTTCATACATTGTTTACCCTTCAAACATAATTCCTTCTTTTTTAAAAAAAAAGTTCTGAAATATTAAGATATAGTATATCTTTATTTATTTTGCAAACCAGATCATATTTGCACCTCAGTAATGTTTACCCTTACCCAAATATAACATTTCCTATAGCAAATATACCCTTTTGTTAAATAAGATTTAAGGTATGTAATGTTCATAGTTTCAGAATGGAGGATCCCATCGCGGGATGTTAATCAAGACCAAAACTATCCATAAGATTTGAAATTACCAACTGCATTTTGCAGAGAGAAACAAAAATTTGACAAGCAACAGCTACTGAAAAATAAAAAAGATTTTCCTGTTGTTGTTGTTGTTGTTGTTGTTGTTGTTGTTGTTGCTGCTGCTGCTGCTGCTGCTGCTGTTGCTGCTGCTTCTGCTGTTGTTGTATATTTATGGCTTCTCTCCCTTCTCCAGTCTTCTCCAGCCACAACGGTTACATCTCCTAATTCTACCCCGGCAAAAACTGTTGATACTTCGCCTCCAGTTGACCTCTTTGCAACATCTTCTACAACAGCTCCAGTCAGGTTAGTTTGGCAGTACAGGAAATAAAATGCTGGGTTTCAAGAGAAACAATACAGGGGAATTTGCTCCTTTTACAGAGGTATTTTGTGTTGTTGGCCCCTCTATCACATAGTTTCAAAAGCTACTTGAAAGTCTTCACTGTTTAATGAACAACTTGGGCAGAACTAGAGTGCAGATGAATCCATGGTGGGAAACAGACTTACCACTATAAGCACCATAACTAATTGTAGATGGCCTCCAGACGATTTACTCAAATGCACCTTCTCTGTTGTTCATGAACATTTGCAGAGCAATTTCCAGCCTGTACAGACTTGGAACAATTACTGTTGTGAGCTTGATCACAAAAGCTTTTCTGTCGTTCTTCCACATTTAGTACTTCTAAACCCTCCAGTGATCTTCTGGATCTTCAGCCAGACTTCACATCGACTACAGCACAAGCAGCTTCAGCCGCATCTGGTGGGGCAACTTCCTGGGGAGGTAAAACTTATTAAACTCAGAACTCTTAAAGGCCCTTAAGAGTAATGCCAGTCCTGAATATTGATAACATTATTTATTTCATCCCACCTTGCCGTGCTACTTGCTTTCCCCCCTACTAGCAATGGCTGTTCCACAGACTTTGTGAATCAGTTCATCTTTCACAAAGATGTATTTTAGAATGGTTGCATTAAGTAGCCAAAGTTGCTGCAGCAGCAAAACCATAGGTAACTCTTTTCTAGAGGAGATGTCAGAATACCTAAAACCAGGATTCTGGCTGTATTTCTCCTGTGTATAGCAAGTCCATTGTTGAAACCAACCATCATGGGAACTTCTGGTAGAGTTGGTTTAAAGCAAAGTACTGTACCATAGAGGTGGAGTCACTAAGGGTTGGTCACAACTGTAATGACACAACAGACACACTGTACTGTAGTAATTAAAACGATCTTTAAGTAGCATTAGTTTTCAGAAATGAGCATTCTTTTTCTTTTTCTTTTCACAGATTTGCTAGTTTGAAATAACATTTAAAAATACTTCTCAAAGCTTCTGTGTTTGATCAGTTCTAGGCTGATCTTGTGGTACATGGAAATACCAGGAGTGGCTAGTGGGGTGATAGCAAAAAAAAAAAAGGGGGGGGAACTGATGTTACTCCTATGATCAGCAAAGCAGCAGTCATTCCCCAGTTGTGTCATGATAGCCAGTGAGATTAATATTCTTCAATCTGATTTCCTAGCTTCAGTATACAGTAGTCCCCCAGTGTCCCCTGGGGATCTGTTCCAGGCCTTCCCATGAATAACGAAATCTGTGGATAAGGTGAACACCACCTTCCCCGCAAAAAAACTGCTGTTTTGTGACAGTAGCTTGCTTTATGGCTGCTGTTTGTTACAATACCTTGCTTTATGACTTCTGTTTTACAACAGTAGCTTGCTTTACATCTGCTGTTTGTGACAATAGCTGGCTTTGTGGCTGCTGAATTATTTATTTAATTTTTTTCTCTGCCAACCGTGGAAAACTGAATCAGTGGTTAATGAATCAGTGGATTGGGGGGGGGCTACTGTACAATCCTCACTGCAGGACAGCGGTGGCGAACCTTCGGCACTCCAGATGTTTTGGACCACTAATCCCACAGTCCTTTGTCATTGGCAATACAGGCTTGGAATTCTGGGGGTTGTGATCCAAAACATCTGGAGTGCTAAAGGTTCACCACCTTCTTGTTCTTGGTGATAGCAGTTGTTTACTTATACTTTACCAATTGCTCTTGGGAGATATGTTTCTGGTATCTCTTAAGAAAAAGCCATGCAAAATTATAATTGTAGTGGTGTGATCTGAGATAAGAACTAAGGAAGGAAGGAAGGAAGGAAGGAAGGAAGGAAGGAAGGATCTACCATCTGTGGATGCATCCAAAGTGGCTCTCCATTTCTGCAAATCAGCACACCATTAGAAAAAGAAAATGCTGTTCCTGAAATGCTCTCTCATTTTACATTTGATTTGTTCATATGTACAGTATTTGTGTTGAGCTCCAAGTCTGTTGAAGGAATGTGTAAAAATGAAGTGCCCTAAACTGTCATTAAAAACGCAGAACTTTGGAAGCACAGTGGAGGCTGCTAGAACTCAAAAAACTTTTTAATAGCTACAGAGAATATTAAAATTTTGAATATATAGGTACTTAAAAGACATTAAGGAAATGTAAATTGTGGGTGTGATATAAACATAATATTTGTGGGTAGAGATTTATAGTACAGTAGTACTCCCCTAACTGCTGATTCAGTTATCCACGGTTGGCCACCCAAAAATATATTAAATAATTTGCTGTTGCAAATAGGTGCTGCAAAGCAAGTTACCGTCGCAAATAGTAGCCGCAAAACAAATGACCTTTGCAGTTTGTGGCTCCAAATCCCTTGCTGCTGCAGACCGCTCCTCCAGTAGTGCTGCAAATTGCGTTCACTCTTATCCATGTATTTTGGTATCTGCAGGAAGGCCAGAACTAACCCCCCCCCCCCGGATACGGGGGGTACTACTATACAGGTTTATTGGAGGCATTTGTGTGCTTTAACTGCTTAATCACATAAACAGTCTCAAGTTGCTTCTAACAATCTTGAATCATTTTTAAGAATTAAAAAATGCATCCATTATGGGATAGGTTTTAAGAATTAGAGTTCACTGCAGACTGTCTTATCTACCATGGCTATCATGGCTACTGGAAGTCATTGACACAGAACACACAACATTTAGCCACATGGAAATCTATCCATCAGATCCACCTGATGAGGTGGACTTCAGTCCACCAAAGAATGTGACATAAATGGGTCTGTTAGTCTTTAAGTTGCTACAAAATTCTTAGTTGTATTTCTGTTCAAAGAGGAATTCAGATTTCAAACTCTAGAAGTGGTTACTTTTTTTTGCTCAAAATTAAAATGCAGCTTCTATGTCATGATAAATTGTCTTCATAATCATGGTAGTGGGAGTACTTGTGGTAGCACAGTTAGTGGGCACGGTGTTTTGCAAGGTCTAAGAGACCAGTTCCTTTCCCCAAAGTTTTTACAAAACTCTCTGTTCCCCAAAAGAGATGTGGTATCACCAGAGTTAATCCTGAAACTGTATACCCATCAGGGCATTCCAATTCATGACCCAGCATGCCTGGTAGATCTCAGAAGATGCTGTATATATTGGGGCCAACAATTTACAGATTGAATAAAATATCTAAGTATGAAGATATTTTCAGATGTTTCTCAGAAAACTCAAAAGAAAAATGTTCAGGTAGATTGTGCAACGCTGTAAGAAATGGATAAGCAACCGTTGCTTTGCTTTGATGGTGTTCATCTTCAGTTTTATGGCTGGCTGGCCTTACTAGCTTAGCCAATAATTATGGTTTCCCAGACTTTCCCTTGCAAGGGATGCTTCTCACTAGGAGTGGGTGGGTGAGTTGATTGGTTGGTTAGTTTTTAAGTGAAAATAAAAAGTGAAGAGTCTGCCAGTTTGGGAAGTTTTCAGACAGATTGTATAGGTTCTTTCACTACCAAATAAATCCCATTGGTGGTCTCTTAAATAGTTTTGCTGTTTGGAACTAAGGGCTCCCAAGGGACTTGTTTCTGAACAGCAAAAGCACTGCCCTGGAGGTTTGACCTCCAAGAAAGCCAGTTGGGGCCCTTTTTACTCGAGCCACTTACCCACATAGAGGAAATGCTGGACATCTCTCCTTCAAGTCGCCCAGCAAACCCCATCCTTCTTTACAACACTGGAAGCTGAGAAAGATGGGGAGAGATGGCTGAGCAGCTGCTGGGAAAATCTTTGCCCACTGCATCATCCTCAAAAGCTAGAGCAAAGCTGGTCACTAACTGCAGTTACTATAGCATTCAAAAATGTAGCAAGGCTTGTTCGAGGTTATTGAGTAGAGATGGGCACGACCAGAAAAAAATTTTTTTCGAGTTGTCATTTTTCGGGACGGGTCCGTTTTGGGTCGTTTCCGTTTTTCGCGAAATTTTTCAAAAATTTGTCGTTTCGTCGTTTCGTTTGTCGTTTCTACCGCGATTAGCGCGATTTGACTTCCCATTCCCACCCAGAGCATGGGGGCGTCCCGCAATGACCCAGAGCAGGCGGAAAACACTTTAAACTGGGTGGTGATCAATAATATTAATAAATATATCGTAGCATAAGACTGCATCCTATGCAATAAAGCAAACAAAGTGGCCAGAAATGCAATATTCTTTTTTTACTCTTGGTCAGCTCAGCGCTGAACCGGCCGGCCACCCTACTTGGTCTGGCTGCCTGTTATACTTTTTTTTTTGTTTTTTGTTTTTTTGAAGCTTTTATCCATCCCATCTCCCCTCCACCTCTCAGAGGCAGCAGGAGACACAGACATTCCGTTCCTCCCCAAATCTGGATGAGGGTCTACTCCTCTCAATGCCCCCCCATCTCCAAGGTCCTGGCTTCACATCACACTGTAAAGCCAAGCCAATGATGCAACCCTGGTCATCTAGCGGTTAGAGTCTGATATTAGGGTTAGGGTTAGGGTTAGGAACTTGGAATAGGTAGGGATTGGGCTCTGGGTTGCTCTTAAGGAAGACAGCGTGCTGGCGTACGGGCACACAGCTTGGATTAGGCAGAAGAACTCTAACTACAGCCCAGATCCCACTAGGCTATACAAGGAGGACTATGGGCGTCCACGTCCACAGTCCAAGGCCAGAGTAAGGGCATCCACAAGGCCAGAGTATGAGACCACCACACAGAGCCTGAGTACGGGAGGCCACAACACCAGAGTACCTGAGGCCACAAGGCCAGAGTAAGGGTGCCAGCAAGGCCAGCATGGCAGATTTTTGCCTTATCATCACGGGGCTGTGTTAACAGTAAAATGTGTCCTTCTTAGTGGGTCACAGTGTCTTGCAGCCCAGAGGGCAGAGTAGGGGAGCCCAAAAGGGCTGAGTCTGAGACCACAGGGCCCTGCGAAAGGGAGGCCACAAGGCCACAAAGTCCAAGGTGTGTGTGTGTGTGCTATTATCCCAGCAAACTCCCAGTACGCAGGCAAAATGTCGTTCTTCTTAGTGAGTCACAGTGTTTTGCAGCCCAGAGTGAAGAGTAGCGGAGGACACATAGCGTGAGTCTGAGGCCACAGGGCTGCGAACCGGAGGCCACAGGTTTTCAGCCCTTCTCACTGCTACAGGAGTAGGACTGTGTTGTACACTGTGAGCAAAGTAAACTTGCGCTGGCACCCACCAAGGGTGTGCCTTGAGTTCTAACTTGTTGTAAATAAATGAACGAGCTAGCACACTGCTACAGGAGTAGGACTGTGTTGTACACTGTGAGCAAAGTAAACTTGCGCTGGCACCCACCAAGGGTGTGCCTTGAGTTGTAACTTGTTGTAAATAAATGAACGAGCTAGCACACTGCTACAGGAATAGGACTGTGTTGTCACTGTGAGCAAAGTAAACTTGCGCAGGCACCCACCAAGGGTGTGCCTTGAGTTGTAACTTGTTGTAAATAAATGAACGAGCTAGCACACTGCTACAGGAGTAGGACTGTGTTGTACACTGTGAGCAAAGTAAACTTGCGCTGGCACCCACCAAGGGTGTGCCTTGAGTTGTAACTTGTTGTAAATAAATGAACGAGGTAGCACACTGCTACAGGAGTAGGACTGTGTTGTACACTGTGAGCAAAGTAAACTGAATGGGCCTGTGTTGTTTAACTGCAGTGTCCTCACAAAAAGTTTAGCAAACAAACAAAAGTAAAAGTAAAGTACACAAATAATATTGTAATGTATTTCTAAAATGTAAAATATTATTCTCCCTCAGAGGTGCCCTTGGCTTGCCAATGCCAACAAATGTGTTTGAGTGCACTGGTTGAGGGGAAATCTAAAATATACTAGGCTAGTATATTTTTAAAATAAATCCACACCTCGCCTCCCAAAAAGCTCCCCTTTGAACTTTGAAGCAGTGGCACTAAATGAAATAAATCCTCTCTCTCACACAAAAAGGAGAGGAGGAGAGATTAAAGAAAACTGCTAGGCTTGCTATTCCCAGAAGCCACAGCACTGTGCTGGAGGCAGGGTAAAGGAACTTGTTGCCAGCCACCAAATGAACTTTTGAAAATAGATTAGAAAATAAATGGTAGTAAGTAAAGTATATTCAATATATTTTTAAAATAAATCCACACCTCGCCTCCAAAAAGCTCCCCTTTGAACTTGAAGCAGTGGCACTAAATGAAAATCCTCTCTCACACACAAAAAGGAGAGGAGAGAATAAAGAAAACTGCTAGCAATGAAATGAAAATGAACTTTGTAAAATAGAAAATAAGTATGGAATGGTACGGGTAGTATATATTTTTTAAAATAAATCCACACCTCCCCCCCCAGTCAAACCTAAACCAATATCAGAAAAAAAATCCTCCAGTCCTGACACACTGCAGGAGCATAAAAAGGAATAAACTGTGCGTTGCTATTCCCCACAGCAGACAGGGAATGAAAATTTCCTAATAATTCAATTGAATCAATTATTCCCTCCCTGCCTGCCTAACTGAAATCTAAAGGCTCCGCGTCCGCGAAATCGAAACTACTAGTCTAGCACAGCAGCCAGCCAGCTACAGCCCTCTCTCCACCCAAATCCAAACCCGGACTGTGAGTGTTCTCGAGTGCCTCGCCTTTTTATACCCTCTGGCACATCCAGAAGTGTCAGTCAAAACCTGGCCATGCGATTGGTGGAATGGGTCCAAAAATTTGCATGGTCCCATCCCATGGCCAGCCCATCATTGCGCACGTGTAAACAAATAAAAATAAAATAAAATAAAATAAAATCAATGGAGACGTTTTGTTGCAAGAAAAACCCACTGCTGCTACTATAAAAAATCAGGCATATAAAATAGCTAATTTTCGCATGTTTCTGTGGTGCTTTGGTGGGTTTTTGGACCACGATTTAAAAAAAATATTGCAGTCGCCATTTTGGATCCCTCCGCACCGTGCATGGAGACGCCGCCGAGGATGCCCCCTCCCAGCCTGGTACAAGCAGCCCAGGACGGGGAGGGGGGATGGCTGGAGTGGGGACCCCCCCCCCAGAAACCACCCCTCTGGTAGGTGCCCTCAGGCAGGCATATTTTCACCTGCTTTTTTGGCCGGGAATCGGGGTTTTTTTTTTTTTAGTTTTAAAACTCTTTTCCTGTGCCGCTTGGCATCGCGCGATCACTGCGATGCCAGGAACGACAACGAAAAATCAGACCCAATTTTTCTTTAGTCGGTTCGAGTTCGAGTTCTGGCAGAGTAATTGTTGTTACCGTTTCCGTTCCGTAATGGAAACGAGAAACGGAAACGGAAACGAGAATTTCGCCAAGTCGTGCCCATGTCTATTATTGAGAGTAGAAATCTCAAAAAGCAGATGACTATGGAATTTGATGTTGTTACTAACTCTGCAGTGGTGACTTTCAGCTTGCATTCAAATGGATTATAGGTCCAGTTTGAGTCGTTTGTATGTGTGGAGGGGTGGGGGAAGCAAAGTGTGCTGCTTACATACCTCCCCATAGAACCTAAAACACTCTCTAAGTGGTTCACAAGTAATGATGCAGGCTACACATTGCACCCCTCCCCCCGCAAGCTGGGTGCTCATTTTACTGATCTCGGAAGGATGGAAGCCTGAGTGAACCTTGAGGCTGCTACCTGGAATTGAACTTCAAGTCATGAACATAGTTATAGCTGCAGTACAGCAGTTTAACCACTGCACCAGATGGCTCTGTTTCTATGTTTTCTACAAGTGACAAATTTAAAACTATGTTTTTCCAAGAGTGGAAAGATACTTGTAGTGTGGAAAGAGAAGATAAAAATGATATTCTATAAGTAGTCCTGTTTATTGTGTTGCACAGGACTGGCTCCATGCTGATCTTTATTTTCAGAATTCAGTAGTAACCTTTGCTGCCACTGACTTATGAATGGGTGTGTCCCTTCATAACAGTGATGTCAACTACCTCTTTATAACGGTGATGGAAAATTAAGTGGCACACACTTTGCTATGGAGATGCATTACATTAATCATGATGATTATTGAAAGTGATTGTGGGTTGGATAAATCAGGTTTGGGGAGGCCTCCATTACTTAAGAAGTCTTTGTTTTTAGGAGCTTTGGAAAAGGAAAAGAGACTGCACCATATAAACCCTGTACAAAGTACGGCTGGCATATCTGGAAAATAGAGCAGCATCCTCTTGAGTTGAAATAGTCTCACATTGGGAGAGAATGACTTCTGGATAGCGTGCATGTTGACTCTGGCAGTTCTGTTAACTCTCTTATTTCTTTACATTGCTATCTTCTAATGGACAATGTTGCAGACCTCTTGGGAGAGGGTGAGTAATGCTTGATTTCTAACTAGTTACTCCAATTATTCTTTTTTGAAATGTACAACTAGCCTAGTCCTGAGTTTCTTCGCTCCTTTGTATGTATGCAATATAGCAGTGATGGTGAACCTTTTAGAGACTGAGTGCCCAAACTGCGATTCAGAACCCACTAATTTTTCGCAAAGTGCCAGTACAGCAATTTAACCTGAATACAGGGGGCTGTGAAGGGGCAATGTCGGATGCCCACAGAAAGGGCTCCAAGTGCCACCTTTGACACCTGTACCATAGGTTCACCAACACTGCAGTATAGTATTTGTTTGGTTCCTTCCTTCCCTCTGCTCTGCTCACTCTTTTCATTTGATCTTCATGTATGGACACATGTAGACAGTTTGGCTGCACTTTCCGGTGTTACCTCTGAGCCACAGATTTCAGATCCATTTGCAACAGAGTCCACCCCAGCGTCTACCGCGACAACTACTGAAATAACTGCATCGACTACAACTACAGCTGCTACTGCTGCTGCAGAAGTGGATCTCTTTGGAGGTTAGTTTAGCTGCCTAGTATCTCCTGCCCCCCTCTTTCCCTCCTCTAGTTCCTCAACAAAGAAAAGGAGGAGAAAACATTGTTAAAAACCAGAATATTTCATAACCAATTGTAGAATTGGCAAAATGCAATTCTTATGATATCATGAATGTTCACATGCTGAGTTTTGCAAAGATGAGGTTGTTCTTGTGAGTGGTATCCATGTATGCATTGCATAAGCCAAACTGTACACACCAGTAAAATTACTTCATTAAATAGAATTTTATTTATTTGTTTATTTGTGCATGAGAAGTGGAGGCTAGAGACCAACGGAGAGGAGGTTTTTCTGTTGAGGTTTGATGAAAATCACCCTGCTTTTGATGGTGTGATTTAAGGCTTTTCCTGAACAGTCCAAATGTACCATAGGTACTGTAGTTGGTTAGTATTGCGCTCCAGTGCAGTATCAGCGCAAAGGTAGTGAAGCAAGAGATGGGGACACTCAAATATTCTCATCTTGTTTTGATAAGTGTATCGCATAGTAGGACTTTACTAAAAATAAACTTTTTTGGAGATGGTAATTTTTTAGAAAGTACAGTATATTGTAAATTGAACACATATCTCAAGTGTATTCTGTACAACACCCATGAAGTTGTATCCTGTTTTCAGAGTCTGTTTTCAGTCTTTTAATGTGGCTTTCAGATAGAGATGATGGTTTACCTTATACCTTATCAGAACAGAAAATTTTGGAACCAAAATGTTCTCAATCCAGTTGTTGGACAACTGCCATACAGTTTGCTGAACTGTGTTAAGTAAACAGCAACAACTCAAAATGCTTCATTTGTGAGTTTTACACAATGGGATCTTGGCAGACTCCATTTCCTGTTGCTTTTCTCTCTTGATTTTTTTAATATTTATTTTGGCTCTTCAGTAGATCTAAAACCAGCTTTAACTTGTTATGTTGCAGTTGAGATGCATGTCTCCATGAGCTTTCTAGAATAGCTGGCATCAGTATTTTTGTACGTTTAGGTATACATTCTTGACCATTAAATGATCAGCTATCTTAACAGCATGTCAAACTTTCTGTTTTTGGAGGAAATGCATTTAAAACATTTTTCTTTCGAGACGGGTTGTTCAGAGGGTGGGGTTCCTCAGTTGCAACTCAGCATTTTCTTCTTGCATCTTTTGAAGTCCAAGAGCTTTGCCTTTTCCAGTTTCCCCTCTTCTCTCCCTTTGCCCCCCCTTCTCATAAGTTGCTGGAGTAAGCAAGGCTCATATTTCAGCAAAGTAACTTGGAGTGGGTTGTGTGTCTCATGAGAGGGAAAACAGAAAGAGGCTCAGTTACTGGACTCCTCCGTTATCACAGGGCATAGGTAAGAAACCCTTTTTTTACCTGAGGTGTTGGACTGCCACTTGGGGGTCCATGGCCCACATATCAGCAGAGGATATGACCGACAGTCCAAAGCGAACAAAGTCACTGCCCTCCTTTCTAATGTATTCACAGTCATATGCACACACATCTCCACACAACACACTCCACACTCGCACACCCTCAGATTTTCCTTGTCTAGCACTGAGAGAAGGGCTCTCTCAGATGGGGGAAGCATTCTGCTTACCCCTTTGTTATCCATGTTCTTCACAAAAGCTTTTATTACTGGTTTTATAGTCTGGCTGGTTATTAATAATCTTGGAGGGGGTGAAAATCCTCCCCTAAAAACCAACAAGTAGGAGGGACAGCAGTGAAGAGATGGAGCAAAGCTGTATTTGGGCTACGCATCCTGGACAAAGTATGGAGAGACGGTATATCAATTGGTTCCTTGGCCCCTCAGGTGCAAGTGACCAGCCAAGTGGACAGGAAAGGAGGATGTGATTTGGCTTTAATAAATAGGTTAAGAAATGAATCTCCTGCCATCCTGAGAAGGCTGAAACAAAATAAAGCAAATCTTGAGGGAGGACACAAGTACCTCACAGTAAGCGATCTCATCACACACACACACACACACACACACACACACACACACACACACACACACACACACACACACACACACCAAAACCAAAACCAAAACCAAAACCAAAACCAAAACCAAAAAAAAACCAAAGATTTGTATCATTTGGAGGGCTGGAAAACCTTCAGTATCATCAGTGACAAACTGATTACATTAAGGAGAACGAAATTTCAATCTGGAAGAGCCAAAATTCACCCTCTCTCATTCAGTGATGAGTAAGGGTTGGGGCCACAAATGCCACAATTTTACACTTACTGTTCGCATGTACGCACGCGCACGCACACACACACACACACAAGAGCTTTCACTGAACAGGAAAATGTTGATTTCCGAACTGCCATTAATTTAACCTCATGATTTTATAGAATTTGCTGGTTTTTGCTTTTGTTTTGTTTTTTATGTAGGTGTTACATGAGCATGCTGTTTAGAACCCTTATACAATGAACTTCTTATCACCTTTTACAAACCTACTTGGCCTACAAGTACAGGCTGTCTCTGATATGTCACCCAATGTTGGTTGAGCAAATAGGATGGCTTATACAAACTGTGTGTGCGTGCGTGCGTGTGCACACGTGTGTGTGTGTGTGTGTGTGTGTGTGTGTGTGTGTGTGTGTGTGTGTGTGTGTGTGTGTGTGTGTGTGTGTGTGAGGGGGGGAAACCCCACATACACAATAAAGCCCTTAATTGAATGAATCAGAGAACACACTACCTTTCTATTTGTATAAGGGAATCTTGTATGCCATTTAACCTGGTGCTTTTATTACTACATTTTCTTCTTTTTAATTCTTCTTAATTTCTGTTCCTCAAACTGCACTCAAGATGCCTTTGCAGCTTCTCCTGGTGAAGCCCCTGCAGCACCTGAAGGGGCGGCAGCACCAGCTACCCCAACCCCTGTAGCGGCAGCTCTTGATGCATGTTCAGGAAATGGTGGGTCCCATCTCATGAGCTAGTCTGTCGTTGTTGTGTGTGTTGTACGTATTAAAATAAACTACATGGCAGTATAGTTTGTCTTTTTTCCACATGCCCTGCTGCCCTGACAATATTTTCTCTGGGTATTTGGGCATTTATTCTGATCTAGTCAAACATATCCCCAAATTTTGGAGAACAGAGCTTGCGTCAACAACATGGTGTTAATTTTCCCCCCTCACTTCATTAATTATAAATGTGAACTATGCATGCTCAGTAGAGGGAACATTCTATGATTGCTCTGCTTCCTTCCCTAAAACTTCAGGAACTGTCACCAAAACACAAGGGAAAGGAAATCCTACATATTTAAGATCTATGTCTTTCTGTTTTGCGTGTGTGAATAATGCACTCTGTGTATGGTTTTTAATCCACACTCTGTGTGGTTTTTCCCAACCTCCCTCCCCACTGATCCTCTCTATATATATTCTGCCCTTTCCTTTTTACAAGACCCCTTTGCCCCATCTGAAGGCAGTGCAGAGGCTGCTCAAGAGCTGGACCTCTTTGCTATGAAGCCAACTGAGACCAGCGTTCCTGTAGTTACCCCTACAACTAGTGCAGCTCCTCCAGTTCCCGCAAGTACTCCTACTCCAGCTGCTGCCGTGGCCCCTCCAGCCCCTGCTACAACTGCTACTACTACCACCACTACCACTACTGCTACCACGTCTGCTACTACCACCTCTGCTCCTCCTCCTCCTGCTGCTCTAGATATCTTTGGTGGTAATTTGTTTTTAACTCTTTTTTTAAAAAAGTTTTTAAAACATCCCTGGATTAATTGATCTCAGATGTACAGCATCTGCAAACAACAATTTGCATGTATACTGGATGTGACCGTTACTTTTGGAAAGAAACAAAATTTCCAGGTTGGACTTGCAAAAATTGACAAGTCTTGTCTCCTAGAAATGAGTTAAAGACATGTGTGTTCTTAATCTTAGATCTGTTTGAGTCTGTACCTGCTGAAGCCCCTGCAGCACCTAAGACAGATGCTACTTCTAGCATAGACCTGTTCAGTACAGGTAAAAAAAAGAGCACTACCGTTTCCCATAATAACCCAAACATCTTTCTCTCTCTCTGTTGCTTCTCTATATGATTGTTGCTTTTGTGAGAGTCTCTCTCTGCATTTCCAGTCTTCACTCATTTTCTGCTTCATTTTTCCTTGACTTCTGGAAGAAGTTTTTTCTTCTCCACCAACGGGAGCTTCTCCTGTGCCTGAGAGTTCTCTCACGGGTGATCTCTTATCTGGTGAGTCCTTGTTCCTTGATCATATTTTCCCCTCCTGTGTGACTTATTATTGCAGTTCTCGTGGGACATGTTTTTAAATGCTACGCAGTTTAAAACTGGTGAAGATTTAAAAGTGTTGATATCAAAAATATTTCTCACGTGTCCTATCCTTTCAACCAATTCACTCTCTCTCTCTCTCTCTCTCTCACACACACACACACACACACACACATTTATAACTGGGTTAAAAATACCCAACAACTCCCCTAGGTCATGGAAAGCTCGGTTCAACCTGCTCAACTGTTTTTCTTTTTTTTTAAAACTGGATGGTCGTGGGGACACATATTTTTGAGCTGGATTACTTGTAAATAAAAATTGATGAAACTACTCGAGAGATAGCGCCCTAAGAGGACTCTGAAAATTACTTCCAGGAGTTCCCATTGTAGCTGAATCTTGATACCTCCCATGCAAACTATGTGGTATGGGGAAAGGCACTTGCTATCTGTGTAAGTGATATAAAGAGAACTGCCAGCCTGTAAGAGAGGAGAAAGGCAAGGAAGAATGTATGAAAAGATGAAAGTGTCAGTCCCCACTTGCAAAGATGTCCCCAGGCCCACCAAAAGTGCCAACGCCTGCACTAGGGAGTCTGGACCGAACTTGGTAGTAGGAGCTGTGAATGAACATGCTTAGTCTTCGGTGGTGGTCCTACAGAAAAGAAGACTGTGGTATGGCCTAGTGGATAGAGAGATAATAGAGTTCAAAGAGCTTGAATACCCAAATGGCATCCTTTGGGGGTCACTAAAAAGATTATATGTTTCAGGCCTTATTATGCAATCTTTCCACAGGCAACTTAAAATGCTCTTGTTTCCCTGGATAGAATGTAAATGCAGCCTGTATTTGGAAAAACAATTTTGAATTGGCTGTAAATGTAGTTTTTATCGAGGTGATAATTAGAAATATTATTCAGTTTGCAAGTTTCGTTGCTGGGTTTGGGGTTTTTTGTTGTTGATTTTTTGTGTTGATTTTTTTTACTTGTACTGGTACTTGAAGGCTGCTTTATGATGTGCAACTTACATTTATTTAAATATATTATAACTTATAACTTATATTTATTTAAATATATACCTCAGCCCAAGCTGTTTCAGTAAATGATTTTTGTTCACATTTCAGCTGATTATTTCAAGCTTGTTTCTGCTCCATTAGGCCAGAGAAATATTGCAGATTGACTTTGGCATTGAGTAATATTAATTGGAACTACTCCGTACAGAAATCTTTCCCTCATTGTTTAAAGGGGAGTAAGACTGTATGTCCTCTCACCAACATGACCTAAATTCTTGTGGAGGCTTCTCCACATGTTTTTCCTCAAGAGAAAGAGGTACATGACTAGGTATGGGTACAGATAGTGAGTTCTTCAAACATCTGCTTGTTTTGTGGAAATTTGGTTCAGAGACAGGATGAGAACCATTTGGGGCCTCTTTTCTCTATATAATTGAAAAAAGAGGCCCCCAAATAGTCACTTCACGTGCATTAGAACCTTCTAGCACCCTGAATTCTGACAGATTTATTGAGTCAGTTCTGATGCACGTTCCAGCTCTGATGTCATGTTAAGCCGCAGTTTAAGACTTCATAGAGATAGATAGCTTTTTAAAAACACTTCACTTGCACCAATGATACTAGTACTACATCCTGGTGTCCAAATGACTCTAGGCTACAATCAGTGTCAACAGAGTTCAAGGTGGACAACAACCCACGCTTTCTGGTGGGTTTTACACCACTACTGGATGATGGTGCATTTGGTTCTGCCTTGTGTCAGTTTGCTATAGTGCACAATCTGCTCATGTGGATCCTTTACTGATACATTCACTTTGTGTGTACGCATATAATTTGCATTTATTTTATTATTGGTGTGTTTCTGCTGGTCATAGAATCATAGAGTTGGAAGAGACCCTAAGGGCCATCCAGTCCAACCCCCTGCCATGCAGGAACCTCCATCACAGTACTCCTGACATATTGCCATCCAGCCTCTGCTTAAAAACCTCCACAAGGAGACTCCACCACCCTCCATGGCAGCATATTCCACTGCTGAATGGCTGTAACCATCATCAAGTTCTTCCTAATGTTCAAATGGAATATCTTTTCCTGTACAGTAGTTTGAAACCATTGCTCTGAGTCCTAGTCTCTGAAGCCATGGAAAACAAACCGGTCTCCTCTTTGATATGCGATCCTTTCAGATCTTTAAACATGGATATCATATCCCTACTCAGCCTTCTTTTTGTAAGACTAAACATTCCTAGCTCCCTAAGCCACTCCTCATAGGACATTTCTTTCAGACCTTTAACCCTCTTGGTCGCCCCTCATCAGGACCCATTTGAGGTCATCAACATCCTTTTTAAATTGAGGTGCACAGAACTGACCACAGTATTCCAGGTGGGTTCTGACCAGAGCAGAATAGAGTGGAACTATCACTTCCCCTGATCTAGACCAGGCATGTCCAAACTTCAGCCCTCTAGATGTTTTGGACCACAACTCCCACAATCCTTTGTCACTGGCAATCTAAGCTTAGGATTCTGGGAGTTGTGGTCCAAAACATCAGGAGGGCCAAAGTTTGGACATGCCTGATCTAGACACTATGGTTCTGTTGATGCAGCCACCCATTGGCTTTCTTGGCCGCCATGTCACACTGCTGACTCATGTTCAATTTGTGGTCCACCCAGACTGCCAGATCCCTTTCACAGGTACTATTCTCCAGCCAGGTGTCTCCCATCCTATATCTATGCAATTCATTTTTCTGCCTAGATGGATTTTTATCCTATCCTCTAGGGAATTAGCAACCCCTCCCAATTTGGTATCATCTGCAAATTTAATCAGTCTACTCTCTATTCCTTCTTCCGTCATTAATAAAGATATTGAATCACAACAGACCCAGAACAGTACTCTGGGGCACCCCACTAGTCACCACTTTCCATGCTGAGGAGAAGCCATTTATAATCACCCTCTGGGTACAACCAGTCAACCAATTACAAATCCTCCTAATAGTAGCACTATCTATCTCACATTCTACTAACTTCTTTGCATGTATATGGTTAGTCCCCCCCCCCCAATACTTTTGCTGCTTTATAGTTTTCTTGGGATCAGCTGTAGCAGCATTCTGCCTTTTCCTTCGCTAAAAGTGAAAAGAGCAAAAGTGAACATTAAAATTTAGTAGTAGTAGTAGTAGTAGTAGTAGTAGTAGTAGTAGTAGTAGTAGTAGTAGTAGTAGTAGTAGTAGTAGTCGTTGTTGTTGTAGAATGTATTGTGATTAAAAGTTGGTTTGAAAATAGTGGATGGATAAAATGAGGAAAGAAAGGAAGAAAGAGCTTGACTGCTCCAATATTCTTTTTTTTAAAAATGTTACCATTTTTGCACCATAACACAATAATTAAAGCTAAAAAAGAAAATATATAAATGAAAATGGAAAAAGTAGTGAAGGGTTGGGAATGGTAGTAAAACAAAGAGGGAAAGGAGGAGAGAAGTCTAAGTGGAGAAGGCAGAGAAGATCTGAACTGTCTTTTCCTTACATTTACCACTTTACAGCATAGTTCAAAATTGAAAACTAAACATTAAAAGAATTAAAAGTGTTGCAGCCAAAATATAAAGACAAGTAAAACAAGGAGGATTGGGGTGGGGTGGGGGTGGGAGGAAGGTGCAGAAGAGAGAGGAGAAAAGAAAAAGAGGATGGCTGCTTTGCTCTATTAGTAGTGAGACCCTCAGGGAGCAATTTCAGATGTCTGTGGACAAGTGGCCCTGTGCATCCCTGGACATCCAGCAGCAACCCCAAAAATGACCAGGGACAAACACCACAATGTGGACAAACCCATGGCTGAATTTGCTTCAGTCTCACGGTTCTACCCCCGCCCCTAAATCAAATAGTGTCTCTTGTGCCATCCAAACCTGGAGTGTTCTTCTAAACTCAAACAAATCAGGATTCTGAACTATAGCTTGATCCTGGCTTGTTTGGAAAAAACAGAAAAACAACAGTAAATAGCTTTCCATTTGGTTGTAATGAGGGATTCTAAACTTTTAAGCTCCTTTTGTGGCTCCTGATGTAACAACGAAGGAGTGTGCAAGCCTGGTGTATCTTCACTTAATGCTGTGGAAAGCTCAGGGGTGTACAGGATACAGTAGGTATAGGTAGCAATGGCGAGAGAATGATGACTCTCAACCAGCTGCGGTTTTGGTTGTGAACGCAGCTCTGACAAGTACTGTGCATTGCATTCTGATATTATGTGACATACGTAAAAGGAACTTGTATGCACTAATATCACAGAAGTCAACATTTATTTGCCGAGTTGTCGTGGATTCAATATAGTTGTGTTTTACCATTCCTGATTTGTTGACACTAAATATTGCTATGCTTACTGCAGTGGATGCGTTTGCAGCACCATCGCCCCTGCCCACTGCGTCCCCAGCTAAAGTGGAGTCTTCAGGTGTGATAGACCTGTTTGGTGGTGGGTATTGCTCCTTCTCACCATTACAGAATTTCACATTGCATTGCATTTCCATTTCCATCTCATGGTTTATTTGGTAACAACTGAAATACGCTTAACAATTTTGTGTATGCAGTGTTGTAGCTGAATATACATTTTAATTATTTGCTATAAAAATTAAAATTCAGATTTTTCTTTTATGTTGCCATCAGTCCTCATTTTTGTTAACATTTTACATGTGGAGTTGCTTGCTTGCTCAAATGAAGTGAACAGTTTTTGCATTAGAATGCTTGCAGTGATGCTTCTGTAGGGCCTATTCATTTATCTCGCCTGGTACCTGGTAGCTAAGTAGTTCATAAGAAATGTGATTCAGGGAGTCTTTTAGATTTGTTTCAAATGGCAAGGGTATTAGGATTTCTTCCACTTTTCTTAGCTTTGGATGAAAGCCAATGCAATGTATTGGATAGAGTGCTGGAATCATGAGACATGGGCTCAGATCTCTGCCGAGCACAGAAACTTACTAGAAAGGCAATCCTATGTCACTCTCTGAACATCCCGCAAAGCTTCAGTTCCTTAAATATCCTTCTAGGGTCACCATAAGTCAGGGTACTTGGTACCCTGATTACATGGTATCATGATTACCTGGAATTTTTACTTTCTCCTTAACTGCTCACATTCTCTTGTAGCTTTAATGTTGTTTTTAAATGCTGTAAGATGCCCCTCAATTCCCTATTCTCAAACTTGAATATGCCTTCATTGTACTGGACTGTATATTGCCCCTTATTACAGTAAGCCATCTTGGGTCCTTTTTCCAAGGAGAAAGGCAGGGTAAAAATATTCTAAATAAAAAATAAATAAATACTTAGCGATAAAAAGTATTGGGTAACACTTGGTTAGTTATGGCCTCCTGGAAAAACTGAATGTATATAAAGGTTTTACACTCTAAAACCCAAAGATATTTGAGCTTAATTGTTTCACTGTATGCAAATTTTGTCAAAGAAATGTGGCCCCCAACTTCAGAATGGTAGCCCATCACTGATCTACTGTACCATGGTTCAGATCAGCAGCTAACCCCTCATAATTTCAGTAGGGGAAGGCGTTAGGCTTCTGTAGTTCTGCGACTATATAAGATTACAGCTGTACAACTAGCTAGGACTGGATTAAGTCCCACTTAATACAGTGAGACTTCTTTCGGACAGTTGGGCTTAGTAGACATACAGTATATGCAGTGTTTTGGATTTCTTAAATCTGTTTTAGAGTAATGCAGATGGTCATTTACAAAGTGGTAACTTAAGAACCTAGGACTAAATCTTGTTCTTCATCCCACTTAAATTAAGTTTACTGAATCATGGGGGGTTTGATACGCCAACACTTACAAAGGTTCCATTGACCCAGGGTTCCAAATAGTTGAAATGAGCAGTTGGCTTTAGGCCTTTGTAACCTTTATTGCTGCTGCTTTTCAAGTCTTGATAAAACTCTTATCACTTTGGCAGGTTTTTAATTGCATGTAGAATCACAGAAGTATTCGCTTTTCAGCAGAACGATATAAATAAGTGGCTACTCGTATGCCATGGCAGGGACATTTTACCACTTTGTAAAATGGTCAGCGTAGTTCATCTTTGTTTTGTTCTTGGAGGGTTGCTTGTGATCAAAGCTGATTCAGTGCTTGATCCTGTCCTTCCTTGTTTTATGAATGGTTATTGCTCTTCAGCAGTGAAGAGCAAAAACATTTGTCATATTGATAGTAGTTCATGAATGTGTTTTCCTATCATAATAAATTAATATATCCCCTGTTTAATCTTCTTAATTTTTATTGCTGCCTTATGGGGAAACCGGGTAGATGCTTTTGGAAGTAGTACTCCTGAACCCCAACCTGCAACCCAAGCTGCTTCTAGCTCTTCTGCTTCTGCTGACTTATTGGCTGGTAATGAAATATAATTATCTGCTATTCCTAAGGAGGGTGAATTGGGTTATGTGTGTGCGTGTGTGGTTACTAGGGATGGGCACGAAACGAAAAAATAGTGTTTTGTTTTGTTTTGTTTCTAGAGTAGTTTCGTTTCATTACAAAACAAATTTTAAAGTACTTTTGTTACGAAACAAAATGGAACGAAATGAAACGCTATGCTCCTCTGGGTCTTATTTTTAAAAATATGCAATCGAAAATTACCGATTTGAGGCATGCGAATGGCAGGGGTACCTTCTGCAAGTGATTTTAGGGAACCCCTTGAAATGTGGAAATGTTTGGGGTTTATGGAACAAAGTTATTAAGCCGCAGAGGAGGTGTGGGGATGCTTAATTGAAGGAGTGTGTCCAGTGCACTTTGCCAATTATAGGGTTAATTTACAGCATCCCCTCTCTGTGGTAAAGCTCCGATCCACACTCTTTCAATTAAGCACCTGTACCTCCTTTGGAGCTTAATAATTCTGTTCCTTGAAACCCAAACCTTTCCAAATTTCAAGGGGTTACAGGGGAGAGCTTGAGGAAACTCCCCTGCTATTTCCTCTAGAACAAATTGTTGCGTTTTAGAGGGGGGGGTGGTATTTCGTTTCGTTTTGAAACATTAACCTTACAACATGACGAAACAGCATGTTGTTTTTTGTAAGGTGCCCATCCCTAGTGTTTACCTTTCATTCTGTAAGCCAGTATTTCTGCACTCTGACATAAGTACAGGACAACTGTTCACAGAAGCAATGAGCTTCATTTCAAACACTCTTCTGATTTTCAATTAAATGACTGATAAAGGGAAGTTTTGGACATAACTATTACTGAGAAGTTAGTTTGGGATATTCATGTTAAGAAGGAGGTGTTCAGTTTATTGATTGATGTGGAGAATATATTTATTTTGTATTAATATAAGGAAAGGAACAGACTCCCTTCACATTAGTCTTCCAGTTTTGGAGGGGATCAGGACTCCATGGTTGCAACTCCCAATTAATCCCAATAAGGAAGGCATGTTCTGTTTAGTAGATGTTTGTCAATTGCTTATTTAATATTTATATGATATTTTTATGTTAAAAATAAAACTATGGTGGGGGGGTAGCACTGCAAAATGATGTTGAGTCTGTCAAAATTCTGTTGGTTTAGTACGTGGCTAATAAACTGTGCAGTGTTTGCCGATACGATTGATGCACTGTTCTAAAACATGCTTAAATATGCATATGAATATGAGCTTCTGTGTTGGCCTCCTTCACTGGAGAAAGATCACAGTGGAAATAAATTCAATTTTAAAAGGGGAAAACATTTAGGAATGGGACCGAAGGTGAATGTCTTGTGCAACACAACTTGTATTCGTACACCTCTGAAAGAGAACTGGAGCGTACCAGCAACATTGTCCCAAGAGTGCTTTCATGATAGCTAGCATGTATATTTTATAAAGGCCACCCTCCCATTCAGAGACATCTTGTTTTGTGGGGCTCATTCTTCATTCAGCCTCCAAAATTTCAGATAAGCAATAGGTTCCCACACGTTATACCTTTTATATAATTCTCCGCAGCACATCTGGAAGTTGAGTCATGGCAACTGGACTGATTTTCTTGTGAGGTTGAAATGTTTCACTGCTCATCCAAGTAGCTTTGTCAGTCCCGGCGAAGCTACTTGGATGAGCAGTGAAATGTTTTGATCTCACCAGAAAATAAGTGCAGTTGCTATGACTCAACCTCCGGATAACTTCACCTGGATGACTGAGAATCTATACAGACTCAACAACATAGTTTTTCCATGCTATTTATTAGTAATAATGTCAGTACAGAGGTATCTTGTATAAAGGAATCAATTTGTTCCAAATGAAACTCTGTTAAGCAAATTTACCTTTATACAAATTTCTCTTAGGAATGCATTGAAAACAGAGTAATCCCTAATCATGACTATTTTTATGTTGTACGAATTTGCACCATAGGTGATTCTGTTAAGCAAATTTCCCCTATCTCTGGAATTTTTTATGTTGTACAGATTTTATGTTATACAAACCATTTGTTATATGTACTAGGAAATCATGTGTTTAGATAGTAATGGAAGTTCCACTTCCTCTTTTTGCAAACCCACAGAGAATTTCACTGGGCTTCAGGACTGTAGAGGTTGAAGCCTTTCAAGTATGAAATAAGTGCTATCAAGCAGGTGCCTTTTATTTCATGTGTTGATGGAAAGTTGAAGCAACTTTAGAAATACTTTTATTTGGCTTCTAGCATTTTGTCCAATGGTGTCCTTCCAGTAGCACAGATACTTCCTGCAGGAGAGGCACACAGGCCCCCAAATCTGCTCCATAAGGTTGGGGAGCTTCTTAGAATAGAATTAAGGATGCTTCCAGGGTGGAGGTGTAGAAAGGGTAATCTAAAAGGTGTGCACCATCCACCTGCATAATTCAGTCATTTGGGATTAGTAAGAATAAATTCAACTTATTACTTTGTGTTTTTCTTTTTTCTAGTACAGTTACCCCTGCCATTTCGCGGTTCAGGTACCGCGGTCCCACTACATCGCGGGATCGCAGTACCTGCACCGCTGGGAGGGGCGGGGGCGATTGGGTCAATCCGTGCCAACCCCCCACCCCTCCAGAAGCCTCAGAGCTGCGCAGGGGGATGGCGGGGATCGATCGGAGCGCTCCCCGCAGCCCCCCGGCCCCCTCCGAAAAGGCTTCTGGAGGGGCAGGGGGGCGGGGGGCGATCGGGTCTCCATTGAAATGCATTGTCTCCATTCAAATGCATTGTCAATGGATTTCAATGGAGAAATTTTCCCCATTGGAAAGCATTGAGCCAATGTTTTCCAGTGGGGAAAATTTTCTCCATTGAAATGCATCGGCAATGCATTTGAATGGAGACGGTCCCGGACAAGAAGTCTCGGGCGGCGCAGGCGGACGGCAGCGGGAGGTCAGATCCCCCTGCTGCTGCCAGCGTGCGCCGCCCCAAGACTTCTGTGACTGCCCTGCCGCCGCCTGCCGCCCCCCCCCGCTTCCACATATCGCGGATTTTCATGGATCGCGGGTGGGGTGGGTCCCTAACCCCCGCTATCAGCGGGGGGTTACTGTAACCAAAATCACCTATTTGACCTTCTTACCTGCTACTCTTTTCATAGATCACCACGTATCAGTATAATTGCTGAGTAGCTGATAATTGGAATGCCTTTGTATTTTGTTCTTCTAGTACAATTAGATAACTCCTAATTATAATCTTGAGTACTACAAAGATGAAGACATCTATCTATCTATCTATCTATCTATCTATCTATCTATCTATCTATCTATCTATCTATCTATCTATCTATCTATCTATCTATCTATCTATCTATGACTTATATGTCCTTTATTTTATCCTTTGCTTGGGTCAGCTGCAAGCTGTCAATACTGCTCTGTTCTTTTTCAGAGATTGATTTGATTATAGGATGTGTTTTTCTTTTAGTTTGGTTATTGAAAAGAGTTTGATGAACTGACAGTTGTGAAAAAGAATATTATATCAACCTCTTGGTTGAACAGTAGATCAGCAATAGTTTTTTGTTGATTTAAAATATTTATAAGTGCTTTTGTGGGTCAGCTATTGCTGTCTATTTGAATTCATGTTTGATAACCCATAAAAGCATATACTGTATTTAGCAAACACTAATTCTGAAAAATCAGATTTTTTTAATTCATGGTTCAGGAAATCAGGTACAACCTTCTTACCTATGAGAAGCTAGAAATGCCACATGTGAATACATCCAAGTTTCTCCATATGCTTTTTTGAAACCAATAAGTAACCTTAAGAGACTATTGTAGAAACTGAAAAAGCACCAGCTGAAGACTGAGCAATCTGGGGTGTTTGTCTAGTTAAACCCATGTCCTCTTTCCCAAGTTACTGTATATACTCGAATATAAGCCTAGTTTTTCAGCCCTAATTTTGGGCTGAAGAAAGGGGCCCTCAACTTATATTCGGGTCACTGAGGCAAGTGTTTGGGTCAGTGGCTAAAAGTCATTTTAAACATTGTGTGCCGCTTCTCATGCCCCCCTCTGCATCACAGGGGAGCAGTGCGCGATGTTTAAAAATGACTTTTAGCCACTGACCCATCACACACCGCTCCCCAAGTTCACAAAGGAGGAGCTGCCAGGCCCTGCTGCATTTCCCTCCCTAGACTTATATTCGAGTCAATACGTTTCCCCAGGTTTTGGGGGTTAAATTAGGGGCCTCGACTTATACTCGGGTCGACTTATACTCGAGTATATACAGGTACTTTTTATTTTTTTATTTTTTGCAAGAGAAATTCATTCACTCCTTGTCCCTTATCCTTTTGACTTGAACACAAATACTGTACATATGTGTTCTGTTGCAATCAGTACTGGCAACCTTGTTTTAAAAGTGCTTCAAGACAAGGCATTTAATGTTGTAATCCCATTGCTTCATTCACTTAGTTGAAGAGAATGTCCAGATTACGACCTTCAATCTGTCATTTGTATTCTCTTCAGTCTGTAGTTTGTTTTGTTTTTTCCAGCACTGCTTCCATTTATTCCCCCCCCCCGGCATCAAAATAGTACTTGTACATTAACAAGGAAAAGAGACAGATTAGATGTGCAATGATTTTAGAGACTTTAAAGACAGGAACCTTCTATCTGGAAGCATTCTGCCATCAGAGCCATATCTTCTAGGAAATTCTGAAAACTGTAAAGCCATAGAATCATTTTTCTAAGGTCTGGCTGTCACTGTTGGTCTAAAGCAGTGGTTCTTAACCTGTGGGTCCCCAGATATTCCTGGACTGCAACTCCGAGAAATCCCTTCCAGCACAGTGAGTGGTGGAGGCTTCTGGGAGTTGCAGCCCAGAAATTTCTGGGGACTCACAGGTTGAGAACCACTGGTCTAAAGGCTTCATGGGTTCACAACTGCTTCCTCACCTTCTGACCGATGGATTGTCCCTTCGGCTGAACTAGACAGCAGTGCCTGGTAGCTAGTTGAGAATGCCAGGGCACAATCAGATAGTGCCTTGTTTAATGAGTTGAGTGCCAATTTGCACAGAAGCATACTGAATAGAGATGGGCACGACTTAGCGGTATTCCCGTTTCCGTTTCCGTTACTCGTTTCCGTTACTCTACGGAAACGGTAACGGGAATTACTCTGCCAGACTTCGAGCTCGAACCGACGAACGAACAATTTTGGTCTGATTTGTCATGCTCGTTACTTGCATCGCGCAATCGCGCGATGCCACGTGGCACGGAAAAAAGTTTTTAAAAGTTAAAAAAACCCGGTTCCCGGCCGAAAAGCAGGCGGAAAAATGCCTGCCGTGCCTCAGGGCACCTACCAGAGGGGTTGTTTCTGGAGGTCCCCGGCCTCCCCCCCATCCCCCGTCCTTGTGGGCTGCTCTGTGGGACTCGCCGCAGGCTCGCAGCCAGCCAGCAAAAAGCCCAGTCTTGCCGGCCGCCGGCCGCCGCAATTAAAGCGCAAGCAAGCGGCACGGACGGCACAGGAAAAAACTTTTAAACTCTCCCCCCACCCATTCCCGGGCCAAAAAAGCAGGCGGAATCCCTGCTTGACTAAGGGCGCAGGGCTCCTGGGCAGCCGGACTCGCGAGTCGCCATCGCCATGCCATGCGGTGCGGGCGGGGGATCCAAAATGGGGCGGCGAACGCAATATTGTTTTTGAAATCGTGGTCCAAAAACACACAAGCACAACAGAAACACGCGAAAATTTATAAACTGCCAGATTTTTCACAGTAGCAGTGGGTTTTTTCTTGCAACAAAATGTCTCTCCTCTCCTCCTCTGTCCTCCATTGATTTTATTTTATTTTATTTTATTTACACCTGCGCAATGATGGGCTGGCCGAGTGGCCAGCCATGTGGGAGTGGACGACCATGCAAATTTTTGGAGCCATCCCACCAATCGCATGGCCACTTGGCCATGGAGACTTCTGGGATGTGCCAAAAAGCCCCCTAAAACCTGCCCTAGCCCCCCTAACCCTAACCCTAACCCTTGACTCCGTACCCATACGTCACAGACTGTCTTCTTAGTGGGTCAGAGAGGCACCCAGAGGTGCAACCCACTAGCCCACCGTAACCTTACCCGTCACTAGCCTAACCCTAGCCCTTGCACTAAGCCACCTTAAAGCCAGATCTACTTGCTTGCATTGCACTACACGCAGCAAGTACAATTCCCTTCTGTGTGAGACATGGTGGTGCGAGAGCCTTAGTTAGGCATCTCACTATGGCTCTGGGTTCAGTGCCATCCACTAGTCTTCACAGTCACTGTCTGCACATTCTGTTATGCAATATCCATATGGCTATTGCATAGCATTTTGCAGCAGCAGCAGGTGATGAGGGGAGACCCCCATGTTGAGGGGTCTCTTGGAGCCTGCTTCCCCTTTCCTAGTGGGTGAGGATAGGAGGCACCCACGGGTGCCTCCAGGAGCCCACTTTCCCTTATAGCGGGCCAGAAGAGGCACCCACCCCAGAGAGGTGCCTCCAGGAGCCCGCTCCCCCCCAAAAAACCAGTACTAACGAAAACGAAAAAACGAACTGACTAATTTTCGCGAATTTTCGCGAAAAACGGAGACGACCCGAAACGGGACCGGCCCGACTAACGACAACTCGAAAAATTTTTTTTTCAAGTCGTGGCCATCTCTAATACTGAATATACCTTTGGCTTTGCCCAGTGTCTGGACGAGTCCAGTCAGGACAGCAGTGGGCTATTACTGGAGCAGAACGGATGAAGAGAATTCTTCTCTGCATAACTAATCTTGGCATTCTTAAGATCCTGATGTTCATAGATATAATTTAGAGAGTCTCTAGGATTCAAACTTGGGCTAAAGTCTAGACATGACTCACAAGTTGAGTAGATTGATTAAATCAGTGAAACGTGACTTACCAAATCCCTACTAAACCAGTGGGCCTGCTATAATTGTGTGCCTCTCCTAGGTTTGCTGAGACATCTCTAGCACTTTGTCTCCTCCTGAAAGCTGAGCAAGCACTGAGGTTGATGATTAGATGAGGGTTGAATGGTGGTAGGAAGAAAGGTCTGTAACCACACCCAGCCAAGGTGATGGGATTTGTGGATCTGACTCGGACAGGAAAGAAGAGGTTGTTTTTTTCTCTAGCTAGTTATAGTAGGTTGTAGAGCTACCTATATGTAGGGTGAGTGAATTCTTAGCGTTCATCTAATGATGTAAACATTTTTTTTTTCACTTGTCAAAGGTTTTGGAGGTTCTTTCATTGCTCCATCACCATCGCCTTCCCCTGTTACTCCAGCTCAGGCTAATATCCTTCAGCCCAATTTTGAAGCAGCATTTGGAGCATCACCTTCTCCTTCCCCTGCCAGTACTTCCTTTGATCCCTCGGGTGAGTGAAGGATTCCTGTGTACTGTATTTTGAGAACAAAATGCTCCTTTCATTTTGGAAATGTAATGCTAGTATAATTCTCCCTGATGTGCAAAGAGTGTTCAGGAATTCTGCCTGGAAGATATTAAAGAGATTCATGTTTTGTGTTCTTTAGAAATGGGTTAATGTTTAGTGCCCTAGTTCTGATGCTTCTGTAGGATTCCAACACCGACTCAAACAAGTGCACATTCTCTCTTTTTGCATGTGCTTGATATGCATGTTTGTTAAAACAAACTCCAAAGATGACCAGCTCTTTCTACTTAGTGTATGGATGTGCGGTTTTGCTATTGTTGCTGACTGCCGAGACTTTCCTAAGCATGCATGGCACCAAAAATTAAATATAATGAAGTTCCAGGGTATTCTTCCCTCAACGCAAAGCTTAACTTTTCATCACTGCTCTGTCGTTTCTGTTTGTATCTCTTTCATTCTGTACTTCCATGCTGGGGCCTTGCTTCAAATTTGCAATTTGGGTGAGTTCCGCAACAGAATAAGTAAAAACTAAGTATTTTAATGTTGCTTTGCTTTATCTGATTGCTTGCCAGAGCACAGGGCAACTCTGCTTATTACATTCAGCATGCACATCTGATGTGGATAGTTATATTTGCCATGAGCTATCACTCTAGGTTAGAAATTGCTTACTAGTAATTAATTGAGTAATTAATACTAGCAATTAACTGACCTGTAGTATCTTTTCTAAAAGAAATATCTAAGACGGGGAAATGAACATACCAGTATTCTCAAAGGTTATGAATTAATTTACATTTTTAATCCTAGGAATTATTACTGTATCTCTTGGTTTTCGTTCCCTTGCTTGTGTTGGGTATATTGTTATATTTTCCAGCTGTGGAAAATATTATCTGCACTCATAAGCACACATACAACTAATACCTCCTACTGTAGGCAATTTCCTTAAACAGTCTCAAGAGGAACAGTCTGTAAATTGTGCTGATGCTCTTTTGGTGTGCATTGGATGGCCATAGATATTCATTAGGCAAAAAAGTTAACAGAAACTTCCGATATGTATAAGCCAAACAGCAAGTTGAACTTCCTTATCCTATAACAGTTGTCCATGACATCGCTGAGGTGCTGTTTGGCCTTTGGAATTATCTGGGGATGAGGACCGGCAGGAAGGCAAGATAAGAATCAAGCTGTAACTAGTGGAATTGCCAAGGCTTAAATAATTTGATATACAGAAACTAAATATTACATTTAATAATGATGCTTCTAAATTCATGAAAAATTGTGAATTGCTTATTTTAGTCATTCTGATCCGAGGGTAGGGCTGTTCGGGAAAATGTAAACCTGAACCCTGTTCCAAATCTCTGGCTGGCCAAAAATGATGTCCATGCAGGCCCTTTCTTTGACATTTTAGAAAGTTATCAGAATCCATGAGAATTGAAACATCCCTCATCTGGTGCGAGTGTGATCACACAAGTTAATTACCGTGCACTTATTTTGTTAAGTTCATGGTAACGGTTTGGGAACCCAGGAAGATACTGGTACTTAAAATGAGTTATAAAGATTTTTTGAGGTATAAACAACAACTAGTGGTCATTTAGGCCTGTGTCTTGTTGCAGTTTTCATCAGAATATATTGGGCTGGGGAACAGTGTATGTTTCAGTGGGCGAGCCAAAGAGCATGCATGCCTTCCATTGGTAATATACTGACATCAGTTCCTTGCGATGGTACACACATGTGTAGCAACTCATATCTGCTGTGGAGTTCATGGTTTTGTCATTTAGATAGCTATGGCTTCACTACATACGGGGCTTTCCTAAACTACTGCTTTTCCCTCTCCTTAAATATCCAGTGTTCGATGGCTTAGGTGACCTCCTTATGCCAACGATGATGCCTTCAGGTCAACCTCTACCTGCTGCAGGCACAGCTGTTCCTCCGGCTTCAGCTGCAACCAAAGGCATTGGAAGTGATCTTGACTCCTCCCTTGCAAACTTAGTAGGAAGTAAGTTGGTGAGAAATAAGTGCTGGGCTTAAAATGATTCCTAATGACCTGCTGTGATACACTGTACTTCTTCAGTAGAAGCCAAGGCCTAAGGATTTCACTCAGTGCGCAGCTTGTCCATTGCCTGCCATTTCTTTGATGATAGCTATTGCAGAAGGATGTGTACAGGAAGTCAAAGTGGTTAGGCTTTCGTTTAGAATGTGACAGGAAATTCCTGTTCTCATTCTGACCTTTGGCATTTAGCTCCTGTATTTATTGTCTTGCTGAGCTAGCTTGTTGTGGAATGAAAAGAGAGTAAATGGTAGAATAACAGTCCAAATAAAATGTTCTACATACATAAAGGTTGTATTTAAAGTGAGAAAGCCAGAAAATGCCTTTTTTCAATTAAAACACCTTAAAATAAGCTTTGCTTCGTGTCTGTGCTCTACAGATGTAAAGAGACAAGTAGCCAGAGTTAGGTGTTTGTATACAAAACGCCCTGTCACATAAGATTATGAAATGTCAGCCTTATTTTGTAACCAAGACTGAGTAGTGCCTAACCTTTTTGTCATCAGGGAATTGTATTGTGCTGATGTGCGCCCACATGTGCAACACAGACACGCGCGCACACACACACACACACACACACACACACACACACACACACACACACACACACACACACACACACACACACACACACCGCTCTGGTTCCATCACAACCAAAACAAAAAGTGTCACAACAGGTGCACAGGGGAGAAAAAAACTGGATGGAGGGATGTGCCTACTCAGTCCTGTGCATTAGAAGGAACCTTGCTGGCCACTGATGTGGTCAGTAGCCTGGTTCCTACCAGAACAGAGGATTGGGGACCTCTAGTGTAGGAAACCTTTCTGACATATGGTTGATAGTGCATCTTTTCCGGTTCGGTCATTGTTTTTCATAGCTGAATAAATGCTAGCTAAGTCAGTCAGCCTTGAGTTCTCAACCTTTGCCGGGTGCAAAGGTTGCAGACATCACCAGAAATATAGATAGCTTGTTAGAGAGAACTGGGAAGGAGCCAGTGGTCATGGTACACGTCGGTACCAATGATGTCGGGAAGGCCAAGCGGTCAGTCTTGGAAGCCAAATTCAGGTTGCTAGGTAGAAGATTGAAGACCCGGGCTTCCAAGGTAGCATTTTCAGAAGTGCTACCTGTTCCTCGTGCAGGACCCGCCAGACAGGCAGAACTCAGAAGCCTCAATGCGTGGATGAGGCGATGGTGTCAAGAGGAGGGCTTTAGATTTGTCAGGAACTGGAGAACATTTTGGGACAAGCCAAACCTGTTCAGGAAGGGATGGGTTGCACTTGAATCATGATGGGACCAGATTGCTGGCACTCAACCTCAAAAAGGCAGCAGAGCAGCTTTTAAACTGATAACTGGGGGGAAGCCGACAGGAGCTGAGTGGCATCCGGTTCGGAACACCTCATCCTCGGGGAATGAGGTTGGAGAGGGTAGAGAATCACATAGAGAAGACATAGCAGGTATAGGTATTAGCACCGGGAGAATAACGGAATGTGACAGTTCATCTACTGAAAATAAAAGCTGTGGGGCGAATAGAACAAGGCAGCAGCTGTTGTTGCGGGACCCACTGTACAGGTGCTTCTACGCCAATGCTCGAAGCCTCCGAGCAAAGATGGGAGAACTTGAACATTTGGCAGCTAGGGATAACATTGATATAATAGCCATAACAGAAACCTGGTGGAATGTGGAGAACCAGTGGGATACAGCAATCCCAGGCTATAAACTCTATAGAAGAGATAGAGGGGGGCGGGTTGGAGGAGGAGTGGCCATCTATGTCAAAGAAGGGGTAAAATCCAGCAGAATGGAGATTGACAGAGGGTCTGACTCCACCATAGAATCACTGTGGGTTAAACTACCAGGTCCAAGGAGTGATGTGATCGTTGGAGTATTCTATCGTCCACCAGATCAGAAACTTGAGGGGGGGACCTTGAAATGAGGAGAGAAATCATGGAAGTGGCTAAAAGGGATAGGATTGTAATCATGGGGGACTTCAATTATCCCCACATTGACTGGGCCAATGCGAGCTCCGGGCAAGAAAGAGAAACTGGGTTTCTCGACTTGCTGAATGACTGTGCCTTAGAGCAACTTGTCACGGAGCCCACCCGAGAACAGGCAACTCTGGATCTAATATTGTGTGATACTCAGGACCTGGTCAGAGGTGTGAATGTCACTGAGCCTCTGGGGAACAGTGACCATGCTGCTATTACCTTTGCCATGCATGTCGGAGGAAGAGTGTCAACCAAATCAGGCATAAAAACCCTTGATTTTCGAAGGGCAAACTTCCCTCAGATGAGGAAACTAGTTAGAGAGAAACTGAAGGGGAAGGTTAGAAGAATCCAATCTCTTCAGAGTGCATGGAGCCTGTTTAAAACAACAATAATAGAGGCCCAGCACAAGTGCATACCACAAAGAAAGAAGAGCTCATTTAAGTCCAAGAGGACACCGGCATGGTTAACGAGTGGAGTTAGAGAGGCTCTAAAGCGCAAGGAGAGGTCCTTCTGTAAATGGAAATCCTCCCCAAATGAGGAAAATAAAGAGGATCACAAACTCTGGCAAAAGAAATGTAAGAAGATGATAAGGGAAGCAAAGAAAGACTTTGAGGAACGAATGGCTAGCAATATAAAGGGTAATAATAAAAGCTTCTTTAAATATGTTAGAAGTAGAAAACCTGCCAGAGAACCAGTTGGCCCTCTGGATGGTGAGGGAGGAAAAGGGGAGGTTAAGGAAGACTTGGACATTGCAGAGAAATTGAATGAGTTCTTTGCGTCTGTCTTCACGACAGGTTAAAAGAGAGGAGGTTTTAGGACTAATTGATAAATTGAGGATTAACAAGTCACCTGGCCCAGATGGCATCCACCCAAGGGTTATTAGGGAACTGAGAAATGAAATTGCAGATCTCTTAACGGTTGTATGCAACTTGTCTCTTAAAACGGCCACAGTGCCGGAGGACTGGAGGATAGCAGATGTCACACCCAATTTTTAAAAAAGGAAGGAGGGGGGACCCAGGAAACTACAGGCCGGTTAGCCTTACATCTGTCCCAGGGAAGATGGTGGAAAGCCTCATCCAAGAGAAAATCTTAAAACACATAAAAGAACAAACCTTGCTGAGAGAAAATCAGCATGGCTTCTGTAAGGGTAAATCTTTTCTGACAAACCTCTTAGAATTTTTTGAAAAGGTCAACAGGCACATGGATTTGGGTGAACCAGTTGATATAGTCTATCTGGATTTTCAAAAGGCTTTTGACACAGTCCCTCACCAAAGGCTGCTGAGAAAATTGCACAGTCAGGGGATAAGAGGGCAGGTCCTCTTATGGATTGAGAACTGGTTGAGATCCCGGAAACAAAGAGTAGGTGTCAATGGGAAATTTTCACAATGGAGAGAAGTGAAAAGCGGTGTGCCCCAGGGCTCTGTCCTGGGACCGGTGCTTTTCAATCTGTTCATAAATGACCTGGAGACAGGGATAAACAGTGAGGTGGCCAAGTTTGCCGATGACAAAAAACTTTTCCGTGTGGTAAAAACCAGAGAAGATTGTGAAGAGCTCCAGAAGGATCTCTCCAAACTGGGGGAATGGGCTGAGAAATGGCAAATGCGTTTTAATGTAACCAAATGTAAAGTAATGCATATTGGGGCAAAAAATCCAAACTTCATCTATCAACTCATGGGCTCTGAGTTAACCGTGACGGATCAGGAAAGAGATCTTGGTGTTTTGGTGGACAGCTCCATGAAGGTGTCTCCCCAATGTGTGGCAGCGGTGAAGAAGGCCAATTCCATGCTAGGGATTATCAAAAAGGGGATTGAAACTAAAACAGCCAACATTATAATGCCATTATACAAAACAATAGTAAGGCCCCACCTGGAGTATTGTGTACAATTCTGGTCACCGCATCTCAAGAAAGACATAGTGGAACTGGAAAAGGTGCAGAAGAGAGCGACTAAAATGATTACTGGGCTGGGGCACCTCCCTTATGAAGAAAGGCTAAAACATTTGGGCCTCTTTAGTCTGGAAAAAAGGTGATTGAGGGGGGATATGATTGAGACATACAAAATAATGCAGGGTATGAGTAAAGTGGATAGAGGGAAGCTCTTTTCCCTCTCCCAAAATACCAGAACTAGGGGACATACACTCAAATTGAGGGCTGGGAGAGTAAGAACTGACAAAAGAAAATATTTTTTCACCCAGCGCGTTGTAGGTCTATGGAACTCCCTGCCACACAATGTGGTGATGGCATCTGACCTGGATGCCTTCAAAAGGGGATTGGACAGATTCCTGGAGGAAAAGTCCATCACAGGTTACAAACCATGATGGAGATGTGTAACCTCCAGGGTTTAAACCAGGGTACTTCAAGGGCCAGATGCAGGAGAGTGGTATCAGGAGACAGATATCTAGTCTCATGCGCTCCCAAACACATCTGGTGGGGCCGCTGTGAGATACAGGAAGCTGGACTAGATGGGCCTTTGGCCTGATCCAGCATGGCTCTTCTTATGTTCTTATGTTCTTATGTTCTTATGTGATTCAGTTGGCTCAAAACCATGTCAGTTAGTCGGACGTCACCATCAGGCATGACTTTTGACCTGACAAAATAAAACAAGTGTCGATAGCATATGTTTGTATGTGAAATGGACAACTGATAATATATTTGATCATATTTTTAAAATTCTAAATTTTTATCACTCTTTGCAGATCTTGGAATTTCTGCTACTGTGTCAAAGAAGTAAGTAGCTAGTGACATCACAGTCCCACAAATTAATGTGTTTTTAATCAAACTACCTTCCATTTAAAAACATTCTGGCATATGATTGTGGTCAATCTGTACTAATAAAGGCAGGAGCAGGTCTGTATCTGTCAGGTTGCCAGGACTGTAAAGAACCTTGTTTTCCTGTGAATCTTGGGTACTAAGATGATTGTAGGGTTGCACATTTCAAGGTTATTTTGGCTTTGAACATTTGGAGGTTCCATTGTCACCTTCAGTTACTACTATGTGCCAGACTTGGCTAACCAAGGCAGAGGGAGCTGCAGCCAAACATGGCCTATTTATTTCTCTGAAGTGATTCCAGACAACTTAATTAGGACCAGATACATAGTAAAAGAATTTAGTAGACCCCAGTGTTTTTAAAACCTTTGTAAAGCCCTTAAAAGGTATTGGGATGCTTATGAAGCTGAAAGAAGCTATGCAAAATGGGGTACTTCTTTTTGTACTTTTATGAGGTTCTGATTCTATGCAGTTTTTAAATTGCCATGTATCCATTCCAACAATTACCTGGAAAGGTGAAAAATTAGAAGGATTTTGCCAGCAAATTTCTAAAACATTATAGTGATCAGTGCGATACAACTGAATGTTGCTTTTTCAGGCACAAGAAAGCTTTGCAAATGTATTTCTCTCCTGCATAGTAAAGATAACAGACACTCTTTTTATCCCTCCCACCTGAGATAGTCAAGAGTAAACAAATCTAAGCATGCTAGCAAGGTTGCAGCTCCCACCCCTTCCTCTGCTCATCAGTAACAGCATTCTGTATCATTGTCTGTCTTAGGGGAGACCTACAGTGGAATGCAGGAGAAAAGAAGCTAACAGGAGGAGCCAACTGGCAACCCAAAGTAGCGCCTGCAACGTGGTCAACCGGAGTTCCTCCAAGCAGCCCATTGGTACAAAGTGTTCCTGGATTTTAGAGAATTGCATTATTATTATTATTATTATTATTATTATTATTATTATTATTATTATTATTATTATTATTATTATTATTATTATTATTAGTAGTAGTAGTAGTAGTAGTAGTAGTAGTAGTAGTAGTAGTAGTAGTAGTAGTAGTAAAGGCATTTTGCAAATTGCCTTTCTGTCCACCAGGCTTCCCATAGTGAGGCACAATAAAATTATAACCTTAAAAAAGCAGAAATGAAAGATTTAAACTAAGATTGGAAGGCATTTCAAAAGTTTTAAAGGGTTGCAGCAGACTAACAACAACGGTTTGACTGGAATCTGGCATCAGTAAAGGTGGAGCCAGTTAGACTTAATGTGGGAGCAAATTTGGCATATAGAAAAAACCCTCTGCCATGTACACACCAGCCTAGCCTTTCAGGATTGTGGGATACAGGACTTCACAGAAAGTCTCAGATTTCAAACAGGCTCTTATGGAAGGAGGCATGCTTCTGATAGTCTGGCCTCAAGCAAGGTGCAGTTGGTGAAGTCCCGGGAAAATATTATTACATCAGAGGGATTGAGGAGGAGCATTGCCATCTGAGAAAATCAGTAGCACTGTTCCAAAACCTCAAGTCTGCTTCCATTATCTTTATAACATTTCAACCACTGGTGATTGATGGGACTGGTGTGGAGAGGGTTACAGGTTTTAGATTTTTGGGCATTGAGTTACAGGAGGATCTGTCCTGGAGTGTCAACACAAGGGGGCTTGCAAAGAAGGCTCAGCAGAGACTATTTTTCTTGAGAACCTTAAGGAAAAACCATCTTCCACAAAAGCTGCTGCTGGCCTTCTATCATTGTGCAATTGAGAGTGTGCTTACTTACGGGTTATGTGTGTGGTATGGAAGTTGTACCCATCGGGATAGGACGGTGTTGCACAGAATCATAAGAATTGCAGAGAGTATTGTGGGCTGTTCACTCCCCACCCTAGAACAAATCTATACTACCAGGTGCCACTGTAAAGCATTAGATATATTAAGAGATCCATCACATCCTGGTCATCGCCTCTTCGAGTTGCTGCCATCGGGACGGAGATATAGAATACTTAGGGCAAGAACAAACCGTCTCAAAAATAGCTTCTTTTTTAGAGCAATATTTAAACGGAAATCCTGGACTTCGAAGTCAGCTTATTTTATATGTCATATTTTAGTCATTTTATATGTCATATTATGTGTTGTACCTGTTTTTAAATCTATGTGAAATGTTTTAAATGAGTTTTATATAGCAACCACAAAATTTTGTTGTTCCTGCAAGGGGGCAATGACAATAAAGATTCCTATTCCTATTCCTATTCCTATTTTTTTTTTTAGGAAATGCATACCCCATCCTTCTATTGTCCAAATGACATTGTTATTGCTTGTTCTTGTAGCATGACACTTCCTCAGTGCTAAAGTGGCAGCATGCTTTGAGTGTATACCAAACACTATTTAAAACATCTTAAATGCCTTCTTTAAAGATTAGGCAATCCTCCTGCTAATTAAGTAGAGTGAATTAAGGAAAGGTGTAAAGGTATGAACTCTGTACTAGTTTTGTACCTTAGCAAGTGTAGGTGTTTTTCTCTCTGGATTAGACAATTTATTGGTTTAACCAAATACATTGTATGGTTAACAAGCTTTTTCTTCTGCAATATGATAATTCAGCCTCTCTTATATCCACTTACCTGGGACTATGTCCCATTGGGTACAGTAGGGTGTTTTTTTCTGAATAAACCTGGATGTAGTTGGCTGGATGGTTTGTCCTTGGTAAGTTTGATTGCTCTGAAGAAATCACACTGATGGACAGAATATGGACTATCACTCTCTAATTATAAGCTCAACATTTCATATACTGTACTGTAGTTTGGCTTTCAGTTTCTCTTACTAGTAGAAATATACTGTATTAGGTTTGGGTCTGGTGGGCCTGATATACATATTTGAAAGCTCTGATGGCTACAAAGAGGTCTGTGTGATTGCTTAGTTACCCTGTTCTTGAGGAATGTTCCAGCAAGTGGATCTTTCTTTGAAATGGATGGGCAAGAACCATTTTTTGATAGAGAACCGTATGAGTTTGGACACATTGCACAGCATTTGATTTAACAGATGTTTTCAAAAAAAAATCATTTAAAAAACTATGGACATTGTGTGCCAAGTACTATAATTATGTTAGAATCAGGTTATGAGGAGAATGATTCCCCTGTTTGTGGTGGCCAGACAAGATGGTAGTGTTATTAGGTCTTGAGAAAATGATGCTTTGTGTACTGCCGAAAGGTATCTGTTTGTCATAACACAAGATACTCACTCTGGGTCCTACTTTCTAGTGATCTTTGTTTTGTGATTTAGTCACTATAAAACAAACACAGCTTGACACAATGTAACTCACAAGTATTATTGTCTAAACTCCTGTTTCTGAATAAATTGTAGGAATAGTGTGTTATAGGAGTGATTGGAGGAGCTAAAGCCAAATGTTATCAAAGCATCTTGTCTGGTTTGAACCTGAGTAGAGAGTGAGAATAACTAGTGATGTTAAAGATTTTTGGAAATGTGTATCAGGGCACAGAACAAGCCTAGCATTTTGCTCCAGAGCAACAGACTAAATTACCGTATTTTCCATCTATCAGATGCTGCCTTTTATTAGATGCCCCCCACTTTTTAGACCCCCCCCCAAATAAATAAAATTAATAAATCCCCCTTGAGGCCTTCTCTAGCCCCACCACCCTTACTGTTACCTTTAATTTCCCCAGCGGTCAACTTCGGCACGTCCAACAAGGATGTCGCGGGCGCACTCGCTTTGGGTGGCCACGCCCAGAGAGGCCCGGAAAACCTCGACCAGGAACCGGGCCTTCTCTGTGTCAGACCCAACTCTGTGGAACCACCTGCCAAGCGAAGTGCACCTTGCAGAGTCCCTGCCAGCCTTCCGGAGGGCATTAAAGACCCTGCTCTTCCACGAGGCCTTTGGTGACCTAGTTTAGTTTAGTTTAGTTTGTTTGTTTAATTCCCCCCCCCCCCCCGCCATCTGCTCATATCCCCAGCAGGTTTGCAGTTACGCCTGGGTCATCTATTTTAAATTGTTTTTAAATGTAATTTAGTCTTGTTTGTTGTTGAATTGGTTGTATTTAATCTGTTATTGTGAACCGCCCAGAGTTCTTTTGGGAAGATGGGCGATATAGAAGTCCCAAAATAAATAAATAAATAAATAAATAAATAAATAAATAAATAAATAAATAAATGTTCCCTCCTCTCTGCTTTGGTGGTTTTTTGTTTTTGTTTTTTTGCAGGATCTGGCTCCGTCTTTCTTTGAGTTCTACAAAACAAAACAAAACAAAACAAAACCTCACCAAAGCCGAGAGGAGTGTTTAGAACAGGGAAATGAAAGAAAGCAGCGGAGAGGTGGTTGTGGGGAGAACTCAAGGAAAGATGGTTTGGGTTCTCCACCCCCACCCCCACCCCCATCTCAAAAGGCTTACTTCCGTGTATACCACACCGCTTAATTTTTGGCATCATGATTTTAGAAAAAAGTAGTGTGGTATACAGTACATAGAAAAATACAGTAGCCTGTACCATCATAATATGGTATAATAACCTTCTGCACTCTGAGCTGAACAGTAGCTTTGTTTTGGGATTGAATAGCTGGGCTTTTTGTTTTTAGACATCCTTGACCAGTGAGTGATATAACTATCTTCTTGTTTCCAGGCAGGAACTGTGCCTCCCGCAGGCGCTCCAACATCAGGTGCTCCTCCTGCACAGCCTGGGCCAGGATTTGGAATGGTAAGACGTTTATGAACTGGTCTATTGAAGAGAAAATATCTGATCCAGCAAAACCAAAGGAAGGGTTGCCACCATGTGCTGCTTCTCCCACTGACCTTTACTTCCTTTCTGAGTTACTTATAGTCGAAGGAAGAAGTCAACATGCTGCAAATGTGGACTGAGAAAAGCAGAAATCACTTCATGTCACTTAAATAGAAACTTGTTTACTTAAGCTCGAGAATGTGCATGCCTCTGCAAGGGACAGAAAGCGCTGCATATTGCTGAACTAGACACCTGGCCCCACCTCATACTTTGAAGCTTTCAAATCTTCTGAGCAGCAAAGAGGTTCTTTTACAGAAGAAGCTGTCTGAAAACAGTGCATCAGGCACTAATTTTTGTTGGTGCATCTTCAGAAGACACAAGGCAGCTGCTGGTGTTTTGCAGGAGAAAATATAGGGTGCCTTATGGGATCTAACCAGTCTTAAAAGGGTTCTTGGGAATTATAGTTTCAGCAAGATCTGGAGGATCACAGCCTCCCTTCCCCAACGTAGTGCAGAGAAGAGAGAATACCGATGGTGATAAAATTAATTCTTTTTTCCAGTTTGGGATCTCTCAGACAAATCAGGCTATGGGTACTACGACCAAAAAGAATGACACATAGTAATACCTGTTTTGCCAGCCTCTTGTGAGAGCCACGGGAAGCTGAATTCAGGGGCTTGCCGTCTTTGTAATGCAGGCAGCATTAAATGTTCTCCATTCATCTCCAGCAGCCCCCTGCAGCAGGCGTTCCAATGATGCCACAGCAGCCCATGTATGGTCAGCCCATGATGAGGCCACCATTTGGAGCAGCTGCAGCACCTGGTGCCCAGGTAAGCACTACGTGGCTGCAGGATAAGGCTTTTTTGGGGGGTGGGGGAATACACAACACAAACCAGTTGATCTTCCCCCCCTTCTATTGACTTACAGTCCTGTACGATCAGTGATTTTCTTTTTTAACTGCTGTCCAGAAAGGGTCATATTGTAGCTGCATTTGCCACTGTACCTCCAAACATTTGCAATTCCTGGATATGTTTAACACACAGTGTACCAAAATGAATGAAGCCAACATATGTGGGATGGTGTAAAATAGGAACAACACTTTCACACAATATCCACTGCATCTAATGTTCGATTGTTGGAGGCTGTTCATAGTTACCTTGCCCATATCCTTATGCTCCTGTTTTCTCTTTTGTGTTGTTTCTATTCATTCTCTTCCTGACGAATGGGAAATCTCTTAAGCTGTCTCCAAGTCCCACACCCGTTTCTCAGAGTCCCAAGAAACCTGCAACAAAGGACCCATTAGCAGATCTTAACATCAAAGATTTCTTATGAACCATTTAAGGTAAGGAATTGCCCATTTTTCATCCTCCGCTGGAATACAGCCCAACACTTCACTGCATTCCTTGTTGGGATGTCACAAGTGACATTGAGAATACATTTCATTCTGAATTATTTTAGTTCTCTTTCAACATTGATTTTTATATGCAAATATCAATTCAAATTATTTCTGAAAATGTTCATCTATATAAACCTTACCTTTTTTGTTTTTACACACTTTCCTCTATACCTGTTGGTAGCCATTGTTATCAGATCTGCTGCATGCGGTAGGCACAGCAGAGGTGGGAAAGTGGAAGTGTGCATGGCTTCCTTGCAGTGGGATTGGAACCTAAATGTACAACCTACTGGAACTGTTGCTATGTGGATCATGTTGTTTATAAAGTGCACAACAGTAGGACTCCCTTATCCAAAGGGTCAGTATCCACTGATTCACTTATCCGTGGCCTGAAAATGTTAAAAATATTAAAAGAAAAAAAATCTAGGGGAAAAACTATTTTCACTCATATTACCAGAACTGGCCACTAGAGGGCAGCAGAGAGCATGCATGAATACATTGTGTGGTCTCTGGCACCTCCTAGTGTCCAGTTCTGATAATGCATGTGATTTTTTTCTCATTTTTTTCTTTTACCTTGCTGTATATAAAGTGTTGGCTATTATCAACGTTTTTAGTATCCATGGGGAGGGGGGAGTGGACTTTGAACCAATTCCCAGTGGGTATGGGGGTTCAACAGTACTTTGGAAGATTTGCTCTCATGAGTTAGGCATGGGATGACCATATTGTCTGCAAAAAACAACACTTCAGATAGCTTTTTACAGGTACAGTGGTACCTCGACTTACGAATTTAATCTGCTCTGAATGCGTGCTCTTAAGTCGAATTACTCTTAAGTCAGAGTACCTATCTAAAAAATTGAAAAAAATAAGTTAAAAAATTAAAAAATGGGGGGAAAATTGTAAATCGAGCAGACCATATCTAAAATTTGTAAGGCGGCAGTTAAAACGCCAACAGTTTTCTGCTCTTAAGTCGAATTGCTCTTCAGTTGAGCTGCTCTTAAGTCGGGGTACCACTGTATATATTTATAATCTCAGTTTGACACTAAATATTTTCAACTCTTTTTTGTCCCTTCACAATTGAAGTTTTCTGACAGGATGATAGAAGATGCAAGTTTGGAATGAACAAACAAGAATTTTGTTGCTCAGAGTCTTCAAGTGAGCCACCACTACCAAATCCAGTGCTTACTCAGACTTCTCTCCTACTTCCAAAATGTGTAGCACAACCGTGAAAGTGAACGCTAGGAATGTGTACTATATTAGTTGTTATCCTTTCTCTCTCTCTCTCTCTCCCTTCTGCCCCCCCTCTCTCTCTCTCCTCCTCCCCATTTTCTCAGTTTGTGTATTGGGTTATAATTTGTGTGTTTTACAACTTAAACAATGGATGTACGTTTCTGATGCCTTCTTAGTGCTTTTCTGAACCTATTCTGTAGGGACGGATTATGCAGCTGTTGTGTGGTGAGCCATTTGGAGCGACGTGTCTGTGTTTCTGAAAGTTTCAATGTAAATACCGTGGGCAAACCCTCTGAATTTCCCCCCCCCTTTGAGGTCCAGTTTCTCTTGTACATCTGTTACCCAAAACAGTAGCGTGATCATGATGCCGGGTAGTAAGGAAAGCACTCTCAGTCCTACAGACTCTTTATTGTGTGGAATACATCTTTCCCCAAAAGCCAGATTCTCAATTTGTTGTGGGACATGTTTTATTTTTGTGGCATTGTATATGTTAAGTTTGTAATTTAAAGTGTTATAAAGGAAAATACACATTTAACCCACCTACTGTTAAATGGCTTTGTGAAAAATTAAGAAGATTACCTTATTATAGCTGTTTTAAAATACTTAAGGGTCTCCTGTTGTTGTTTTTAAAAACAGCTTATTTATCAGCTCCACTTTTGAATGCACTGAACATAGGTAAAGGGTAAGTTTCTTGCCATGTAGCTGCAGGAAGCTCAGTTGCGGGGAGCCAACAATTTCAAAACTTGACAGACTAATTAGGCTAGTCAGTGTATCTACTGGTAAATCATGAAAAACTGATTTATATATATTTTTAATTTAGCTTTTACATGCATCTGCTAGTTCGGTGCTTCTCTGTATATGCCTTAGACTAGTGTTTTACCATCCCCATATAGCACTATGTATTTTCTGTACTGTCTGTAATTAGAGGTCACACTGAATTGGAGAACTGCACCCTTTGCCATAAACAAATAAACAAACTGACAAAAGTGTTCTTTTAACGTTTTAGTTCATTCTCTCAAACTGTTTATGCTGATGGCTTGGCTTAAGAATGTTGACTCCTTAATAAGGTCACTGTTGATCAGTGTTACCAGTGGCTTGGCAGCCCTTTGTAAGCATATTAGGTTGGAAAGATATTCACTGGAATCTTTCAAATTAACTATTTAATCAATATATGGTATCATTTTTTTTTAAAAGTGGTTGTATCTGAACTCGTTGTGGGGGTAACATACATTGTAATGACAGAGAGTTAGAGAGATAATTTGAAAACAGATTTTCTTTGTATTTCGGTTTGAAAAAAAAACCAGTGCATGTATACCCTCTGAGATGCAATAAAACACCTTGATCAAAGTAAATTCAGGCACCAAATTTGTCTCTTTTAATTTCATAAACATTTTCCCAGAATTGGCTGTTTTGGGTTCCTAATGAGGACACACTAGCTAGAATATGCAATTCTTGATATAAATGTAAAAAGCTGGGGAGATCTTGCTGTTTTGTTTTTAAACTGAGCTGTTATGTTAGAGCCACCACCAAGTCCTCATTTGAAGGTGCTGGCATTTTCCATTTCACTTAGAGGATTTTTTTCAGTAGGAAACCCAGCCGCTATCCATGTTTATGCAAAAGTAAATCCCACTGGCAAGTATTCTACTGCTCGTCCAGTTAATTCAATGAGATTTACATAAGGATTGTTTTGCCATTCAGCAATTTGAGTCTACGTTTTGGTTGAGACTAGGCAATAGGAGAGAAGCTTCTATGTTTTATGGTGCTTAGTCCCAGGAAGGTGTTCATAGGATTGTACACTTATGGTCAACAATGCAAAGCAAAGCAAATTGTTCTGCTTATATACCGGCCCGTACCACTTCAAGTTGCCTCTGGGCAGTTTACAGTTTAATTATGCAGGCTACATATCCCACCACCACCCCAGCAAGCTGGGTACTCGCTTTACCGATCTCGGAAGGATGGAAGGCTGAGTCAACCATGAGCACAGTTTTACCTGCAGTACAGGCATTTAACCATTGCGCCATGAGGCTCTTGTTTATAACAATGTGATAAATAAATTGGGAAGATGAGGAATCAAAACCTGTTGGTATAATACTGTAATATACTTCTGAATCTTTAAGTCATTAATTTAATTTTAAGTGGGATAGCATATACATGGAAAGGGTCCAGAAAAACAGCAACCCAAATTGTTTATGAAGTGGACTAAAATCTCATTAGAAATATTACAGTAAGAACACTATCTGGTTTAGAAGCAAGACATGAGACAATATAAAAGACATTTTAAAAATGATACATTGTATACAGAGGATAAACAAGATTTTTCTGTCTTATAATGTTGGAACTGAGAGTCATGTGACAATATCTTACGAGCTTCCAAAGTTTCCTTGCTACTTCGTCTAACTTCCCACTCTATTATTATAGTGTATTATTATAGAAAACCTGTAGAAAGAAAGAAAGAAAGAAAGAAAGAAAGAAAGAAAGAAAGAAAGAAAGAAAGAAAGAAAGAAAGAAAGAAAGAAAGAAAGAAAGAAAGAAAGAAAGAAAGAAAGCCAATAGAGATGATGGTTGTAAGCAAGAGGGAGGTGCTCATACCATGCAGCTCTTTGTTTGAATTAGCCTGTAAAGTCCATCCCCTTCGGACCATGCTGCTACTCTGTGCCTTCCAAGAAGAAGCCTGGCATCCATCTTGCCAAGTGAACTTTTAAGAACTGTCTCCTGGCAAATTACATCCTTTGCCATGTTTGGACTTTTATACCTGCTTTGAAAAAGAGGGCTTGTGCTCTCGAAAGCTCAGCAACTTTTTTTATTTTTCTACTAGCAGCCTATGAAGGGATCACCCATAGTCTAGCTTTGATTTTGTTTATTTTAATGGCTGAACGGCTCCAAACTCCTTTTTACTGCAAAGAAAGAAAGTGTGTTCCAGTAGCAATAAGAGCCCTCTTTTTATGAGGCACATGTCACAATGTTCTAAGAGAATTATGGCTTCATCTGTCACCTCCCAATGATGTTACCTGATGAATTTATTTTGCTCCAGTAAATGATAGAGTGGGTTTTGGCTCCTTGCAGTTCAACAGTCCATAGCTGATAGTAGTTAATTGGCACAAATCCTATTAGTTTTTTCCATGCATGATCATGCAATCATGGTAGTTGTGATATGTAATTGAGGCAAACTATTGATGTTCTTGTCATACGCCCAACATATAACTGGATCAGGTGTGCAACTGGCATTTCGCTGCGTAGCCTCAATTAACCACTGAGACTTCTGTAATTGTCACATGTGGAAAAAACCAACAAGGTTTTGGCCATTGGGCTTTCCAAAAAGTAGAAGTATTATGGCACCTTAAATACTTTAAATATTTCAATGTGCTCTTTTGTAGCTCCACTTCCCTCAGATGCATGGAGTCAAAGTTTTAGTTCCAGCGTTATTTAAACATATTCATTTGGGGTTAAATGCATATTTACACATATGTAGGTGAGGATCCATTGGAGATGGATGCAAATAAAAAATGCAATTTCAACATGGTAATACTATCATTCACATCAATAATGAACTAGGTTATATCTGTGATTTACATAGATTACATAGTTAGAACTGGAGATGGGCACAAACCAGTTTGTCCCAGCTCATCCCAGTTCATAAAGGATCCTAATCTCTGCCTCTTCACCCAAACAGACACTCACCAGGCCCAGATTGCTTCCTTCCCCCCCCCCCCCCGCTTCCTCTGCTAATGTCTCAGTCATAAACAACAGCACAGACTTCTCTGCCCTGCCCTTTTGTCTGAGTGGGAGATCTGGCAGGATTGTGGGGCAGAAAAGTTGAGGTGTGGGAAGCTAGCACACTAGGCCTGATGAATGGCTGACTGCAGAGGATGGGGGAGGGGAGCAGCAGCTGTGCTGCTACCTGTACCAACTGAGGTGAACTGGTTTGTACCCATCTTGAGCTAGAATACTTAACTGTCTATCAGGTGAGCCTGAGCTGTATTTGAAATGCAATGCTATTGAATCTGGAAGCTATTTTCTGAGGCCAGAATCAATAACTGCTTATGCACAACATAGCTAAAAAAATTAAAATAGAAAATAAACAGAAGAAGCTTTTTAATCTGTATATAGAACTAGGAATCCTGGTGTTTTTTTGGTTTTTTTTTTTTACATATTCTGTATCTGTGGATGAAGCCTTCCTCAACTGTCTCCTTCCCCAATCGCTCTTGTGTTCTTTTCCATTTTCTCCTATAGTCACTGTTGTACCATCAGTGCTTTCTAGAACTGGTTGACTGTAATCCCTGAAAGCTCATCACAGAGTAAATTAATTAGCCTTTGAAGTACCACAATACTTTTTTTCCATTTTATTGTTGTGATCATGCCAATATAGATTAAAATAGTTAACTCTTCAAAAGCTACAACAAGGTAGTTCCTCATTCATAGGGGAATTTGCCATGAATCCAGTTTTCAGTCCTGTAAATTGTGGAATCAATTTGTGAGGAAAAACAAATGCTGCTGATGCAGAGCAGGGGGTACTGTTGTCTGCAGTGGCCACACTTTCACACAGATGCAAGTGACAACACATCCTTTCTTGAGGAAGAGAGAGTGGCCTCATGGAGGCAGGGTATGTGCTTTCTATACATAATGTTCTAAATCAATTTCCCAGTATCTCCCGTTGAAAAGATGAGGTGGCAGGGTACCAGAAAGACTTTTGCTTGAGATCACTAAGAGTTGTTGACAGTCTAAATAGATAATGTTTGATTGGGCAAGACAATCATTTGGCCCGCTGTTGCCCTAAAATCCTAAGAATTAGGCCTTTACATTGACTTGAAGGGTCCTTCTTGTGAAGACCGAGGATTCAGCTATGTATCAGCATCTTCCTCGGGGGGGGGGGGGGGGGGAACACCTGTCAAAAGGTGGTTCCGTTGAGTATCTTGTTAGTAAGATTGGAGCAGTTATTCTTCAATATAACACTGCAAATATTTCTGCTAATTGAGTCCAGGTATCAATGAACATTTTCTCCTTCGGCTTAATATCCCAGGTTTGAATAGAATACTAGGCATTGTTAGAAAATACATTCATTGTTAACCTGAGATTAACCTGGTACCACTTTTAAGCAAATGACTGATTTAGGAACCTGGCTGTCAATTTTCCAGGCTTGAAAAGTTTTAACTCTTTATATTAACCTATATTCTAATCTAAGTTAAGTAGGTCTGTTTAGAAGAAAGTCACTTTAATTCATTAAAAATTAGTTTCCATGTATCTGTGCATATGGCTGAAACTTTAATCTTGACATTTCTAAATGGCTCTACTATTGCTCAGCTATTTTTTATTTTAACTTCAAACAAAGGATAAAAATATGTGAAGTTCTTGGAGGTTTTGGTTTAATCTCCTTGGTCAAGTCTGGACGTGTCCAGGCTGCATTGTCTGGCAACATAGCAACAGCCTGAGAGGAGCCTCTTGGCACCCCACTCGTTCAACTGTGAAATGTTCTTGAAAGCAGCTTAAGGTGTATTTCTTAATTTCTTAGCCCAAGTTGGTTCCTTGTGGTTCATATGATAAGAGTGACTTCTCTCTCTTCGTTAGGTGCTTTCATCAGCCCCTTTGGTTTTCTTTTTACAGGCTTGCATTGTGGGTATCATTACAATCTGTCTAAAGCAGTGGTTCCCAACCTGGGGGTCGAGACCCCTTTCGCAGTGGTCATCAGGAGCCAGTGAAGAAAAAGTCACAAACGGCTTGGGGGAGGAAGCGGGGGAGGGGGAGAGAATGAGTTACAGCCTGATAGGTTGGAGGGGATGTCAGTCAATGGCACCAGAGGCTGCCATTAGCTGAGGGTGCCTGTAGAGTTAAGTTCTCTATGGCACCTGTAGCACTGGCCTGCCAAAGGGGGCTTGTGGCCTCTTCCAAGCAGGGCAAGCGGTCACCACAACATGAGGAACCATATTAAAGGGTCGGGGCATTAAGAAGGTTGAGAACCACTGGACTAAAGAGATGTGTTCACTCCCTTGTCACCCAGAATCATAAGTAAGATCCATTGTGGAAGACCAAGTAACAAAACTTCAACAGGGATTATCCCCCGATGGGTCACCAAAATTGTTTTGGGTAACACCCTCACATGTCATACTTGAATCATTTTTTTTAAATTACAGGCTCATTGGTGTCTACTGATGAACATTCACTTGGGCAATTTTCATTGTTTAGTTTGTGTTTGGGCAGAGGGCTGAAAGTGGGGGCTCCTTCAAAGAGGGCAATTGGTCAAAACATTTGAAAAAAGCTGAGCTGGAGAGCAAATTTTCATTCTAAGATTGCCCTCTGCTGTTTATATCATAACAATGTACTAACATTGCCACTTTTCTGTTTGCTGTGTTCCTGATACAGTATTAGTTAAGTCAGGCATGTCCAAAGTCCGGACCAGGGGCCAAATGCAGCCCGATTTAAAATTTTGAGTGGCCTTCAGCCTCTTCTCCCTACCGGTTCAGCCTTTCACTCATCCCCACCGGCCAGCCCTTCCCTGTGCTGGTTAGAGACATCAGCTTGCAGTTTTATAGTTTGCCTGTCCTCCCTTCCTCTGTCCATCCCCTCAGCCAGCCACCCTGCCTACCCACTCCTGACTCTGTTGCTGCAGCGTCTTCCCCGGCCCCCTGTAAGGGAGGACAGCAGTGGTTTGGGTGTGCATGGGCCGATTCCCGGGTCCTGCAGCAGCCTCTGGGCCCTTGGGCACCCTGAAACTGGAGCATTTGCAGCTGTTGCAGATGCGCACAGACCATGCCCCCCCCTTTCAGGCTGAATGGTCGGCCCCCACACATTTTCACCTCACCAAATCTGGCCCTTCTTGCAAAAAGTTTGGACACCCCTGAGTTATGTACAGTATGTAGGTTTCCTTGGAAACTGTTTTATAGTGACAGGGAATCCTGGAGCCAGCAGGGGGCAGTCTGGAACTTGCTATGAAATTAAAGTTGTATTACCACTCAGATTTATGTACACGTTCTGTCGGGTGTAAGCCCACTGAGACTGCCTCTTGAATGGATGTAAATGAACGGCACAGTGTTAGCTTAGTGTTTGCCTCCTGGGATTGATTCTGTCGCTCCATGGAATGTGGCGCTAAAAGGAATTTGGTTATCTTACAACCATCTGTTCTTGGTTTAAGATGCTGAGCATCTCCCTTTATCTAAAGGTAATGCCAGCCCAAAATAAAAGAATTTCAGAACATTGCATGAGTCACAATTCAGAGGGACGGATATACTGTAAATAGGTTTAGATGTGGGTTTGTGCCATACAGTAGGTTTTCTAGTGCAGGTGATTTAATTAGATCATCAACAAGATGAAACAGTGGCATTCCGCAAAAAATCAATAGAGCACAATATAGTAAAATACTTTATATATATTTTAAATACTTTTAAAATAATTTACATAAGAAGCACAATAAATGAAACATATCCAAAATCATGTATTTACATAAATATGATAAAAAGGGGAAAGAAAAGAAAAGCAACTACACATGTTTGGGTATACAGACAGTACTGTTTCATTTATCAAATTCATTTGTTCATGCTGGAAAGCCTGAGATGGCACAAAACAGAATGTTCAGCCAATACTTCTAGACTGCTTTATAAATTAAATATTAGAGTCAATTTCAGTCTAAATGCAGCTGTAGGGATTAGAAGGAGTGCAAACAATAGCTGGGCAAATTTATTTTGCATGACTTCTGATGGTTACAAATTTCCAGACCTCAAAATTGTATCTAAGGGAATAATTTTGTTTTAGACATTTTACAAATGGGAGGAACCAAACACCCTCTTCTATAGAATCTGGGTATGCCAAATGTAGCTTTTTCAAATGTCTACTTAGCAAGCTTAGTGTGAGCTATGAGTGTAAAACCACTCATAGACGCTTAAATTATATTGCCTCTTCCAATATCCTCCCATCCATCTTCCACTGATGGGAAATAGGCAAATTTCCAGTTTGGGGGGTGGGATCTAGTTTGCAAAACCGACCTCAGCCAGTTAGCACCCTTCAGGGAAGGAAAGTAGTCCCAGTTCAGGGTGGGCCATCAGCAGGGCCTGTTGATTGGGACTCACCTGACTGCCCATGCCATTATCTCAGAGGTCCAGGTGGGTGACCGGTGGTGCTCCTCTCTCAGAGATGTGGACCCATTCCCCCATTCTGAGGCCCTTCAGCATCAGTGGCTGGTCCTTTCTGAGGTCACAAAAGATGATGAGGCTCCTTTGAGGATTCTGCCCAAACCACCCTCTTGGAGTCTGTTGTGGGTGATGATTGACTAACATGTCCCAGACTCCACCTTGTCCTCCAAGTGTGATTCATCTGCCGTGTCCCTCTAACCTAGGCCCCCACATTGGCCTTCTGCTTCCCTGCTATCAGGGTCTCCATGTGGTCTGCTGTGGGCCTAAGGCAGTAAGCCCTTTGGGAACTTCCAGACAACCCCTATCACAAGTATATTGTAAATTAAAAGTATTGTAACAGGAATACATGCTCCAAAGCAGAACGTCATGCTCTAAAAACAGTTTGTTTATGAGTCTCTCTCTCTCTCTCTCTCTCTCTCTCTATCTATCTATCTATCTATCTATCTATCTATCTATCTATCTGTCTGTCTGTCTGTCTGTCTGTCTATCATCTATCTGTCTAAATTTTTGTACTGCCCATCTGACTTTAAGGCTACTCTGTGCAGTTCACACATAATAAAACTAACACTTTAAATCAATTTGCAACATAATAATTAATCTAAACCTACCAATCAATTTAAACTGGAAAAGACCGCATTAAAAACAATTTTCAAAGATCTCTTGAAAATTCCCATTGAAGGGGGCCAGGTGTTTTTTGGCTGGAAGACTGTGTCAGGTGGGGAGCAGTGACCAAGAAGGCCCAGTTTCTGGTATTCTCTATGGACCTTTCTTTGGGTCAATGCTGTCAACTGCCTGGCCAGTGAAGAATGGGTAGGTATCGGAAACCTCACTGGAACAAGGTATTCTGTCAGGTATTGAGGTCCTAAACCATTAGGGTCTTGTATACAAGCAGCATCACCTTGAAGCTGGCATCAAAAACAAACAGGTAACCAGTGCAAGTCAGCTAGAGTAGGGGAGATCTGATGGCAATTATTCACTCCACTCAGGGCGCTTTTACATGACCCCTAAAATTCGAGGCAAAGGACTCCCGGATCCGGAGCTTAAAAATGTTTTCACATCAGCTCCGGACTTTTAAAAAAATTAAGTACGACCACACCCACCTAAGCGCGTCCCAGCGCACTTTTCAAGTGCCTGGTCTCCGAAGGTGAAAAATTTCTCGTGCGGATGTAAAGAAGTGAGTGTCGGGCTCTCCTCGCCTTGTGTTTGTTTGTTTTTGTCCCCGCCACCCCTTTAAGAGACAGGAATCACGATGACGACGGGCTCGGGGCGGCTTCCACCGGCAGACGGAGGTGAGCCTGTATTTTTTTCTCCCTTTTTTTCTCCCTCCCCTCACACTGACAGGAAGAATGGAGTGCGGAGGGGTGGGAACACAGGAAGAGCGACAAACCCCCAAGATTGGTCCAAATTTAAGTGGCCAGTGGATCTTAGGGGTCATGTAAAAGCGCCCTCAGTAATCAGGCTGCTATATTCTGGACCTGCTGAAGTGTTCGTAGCAGCTTCACGAGCAGCCCCATGTAAAGAGCATTATAGTAGTCTAATCTCTATACTACCGTTGCATAGACTAGCATGTTGAAGGACCCGATGTCAAGGTAGGGATGCGGTTTGGCAATCTGCTTTAGGTGGGAAAGGGCAGAATGGACCCCAGACGCTACCTGGGACTCCATTGATAGAGCTGGGTCCAAGAGTTCTTCTAACTTCTGCTTTACATAGAGTTTGCCTTTAACATCAAGCCAATTTTTGGGCCTGTAACTGGCAGAAATATTGAATTTAGCAATTGTATATCTGTGATAGTAACTGGTGGGTATTTAGGGAGATTGGGCATTATCTCCCACCTGGAGTGTGTCCAGAGACGTGATAATAACAACAAAAAAGCAATTAATTTTGATTCCTACAATGAACACAGTGAGATAAATAGTTTCAAACAAAATTTTCCTTCACAATGGAAAATCTAAGCCTTTTTCAACTTGATATACCAAACCAGATCTGTTGTGCCTTCTCAAAAATAATAATATAATAAATGAGTGTAACCAAAGCTTTCCTTCCCCAGGGGGCCAGCATCCTGGATCTCTCACCACAGAGCTTCAAAATGGCTTAAATACTGCGACATGCGTTCATACAGCTGAGCCACTTGTGTGTATCTTAGAAAATGTTGGATCTTGTGGATATTCTGCCCTATAAGTTCATATTGCGGCTTTCCTTTAGCCTACCCTCTTATTTTAGTGAGGTTTAAATGTTCTCTTTTTTTTTAATTTAGCTTTGCCAGTAGCTAAAAAAATGGATCTGGTTTGTTTTGAGGTATTTTTAAAAGCTGTTAAAGGACACATGGAGTCTGCCAATATTTTACTTGCAGGCTTAGAACTGTCACTCTTTTTCTAGAAAGGAGTGTGTCAGCCGAAAAGCAGGTCACTGAATATAACTCTGTGACTGATGTGCAATCACGAGAGAATTGGATGCCAGAGGTATGTAGCTTAGATGTGCAGCACTTTTTTGGACAAACAAAAAAGTAAATACAGTGGTACCTTGTATAAAAGAATTAATTTGTTCCAAATGAAATTCTGTTAAGCAAATTTTCCTTTATACAACTTTCCCATAGGAATGCATTGAAAATGGAGTAATCCCTAATCGCGACCATTTTTATGTTGTATGGATTCGCCCCATAGGAGATTCTGTTAAGCAAATTTCCCTTATCTATGGAATTGTTCATGTTGTACAGATTTTATGTTATACAAACCATTTGTTATATGAGGGTCCACTGTATTTGTGATTAATATATGTGGGGTTCGTTTCATTGATGTTTTCACAGGGCTAGGTCTTGCACGTTTGTCTAGGGGACCACCCAAGGACCATGCAGCAACATTGGACTATTTATTCCCTCTTATGTAGAAGGGTAGTATTTGTGTGTGTGTGTGTGTGTGTGTGTGTGTGTGTGTGTGTGTGTGTGTGTGTGTGTGTGTGTGTGTGTGTCTGTCTGTCTGTCTGTCTGTCTGTCTGTCTGTCTGTCTGTGTGTGTAGTCATGACCAACTCTTCGTGACTCCATATCCATGGAATTTTCTAGGCAGGAATACTGGAGTGGCTTGCCAGTTCCTACTCCAGGCGCCTACAGCACTTGGTATTCCTTGGAGGTCTCCCATCCAACTACTAACCAGGGCCGACCCTGCTTAGCTTCCAAAATCAGGTGAGATTGGATGTGCTTAGGGCATCTTCTAGGCCACTGTAGTATTTGTACAGATAAGCATAAATAAATGAAAAAAAAATCAAATGTATACAGACGGTCCATTACATATGGCAGTATGAGAATGAAGTGTATGGTCGCCATTAGAGATGGGCACGAAATGACCAATTTTCCGTTACTGTTATCCGTTATCCGTTCCCTTACGTAACTGAACAAATAATGACCCTAGGGGCAAATTTTACATGAACCGAACAGAACCGAGAAAATTGGGTTCGGTTGGGTTCGGTTCGGTAATGTGGGGGGCGGAGATGTCTCCTACTTGGTGCTGGCCCAGAAGCCCTTCAGGGATGGTGGCAAGTCAGCAACCAGGAAGAGGGAAAAAAGCCTACCGCTGTGCTACAGCTGTAGCATGGCCACGTGGTTGGCAAGGCAGTGAAAAAAAAAATTAAAAGTGGCCACAGCCTTCCTGAAAATGCCACCGCCGGGACCACCCTCCTTGGGGCCTCTCGAAGGCTTTGCCGGGCGAGTGGGACCGGTCAAGGCAAGCTGCTAGCCAGGCGCGGGCTGAGCCTTGGGAGGCAGCAGCTGTCCTGGACTCCCGGGTTCTTCCTTGCCTGCTCGGGCTGTGACTGCTCAAATACGCTGCCGGCTAGGTAAGAAAAGCAAACAAACAAAAAGCCCCGCGTAACCCGGAAGTTCAGGTTCACTTCTGGGTTTGGCCCTGCACGGGCTTCTTTTGTTTGCCAATGCCATGCACTGAGGCGGGGAGAGGCAGCAAGAGGGGGCTGCGATCCGGCCTCGCGCACTCCCCTCTCCAGCGATCTCCGTGGCGCTCTGGCAGTCCCCGCAGCTGCGGGAACACTCTCCCGGCCTGCATGCCGCTGGCTCCGGGCGGCGCCTGGCCCCGGGAGGGCTCCTCGCAGCCGTTCCGAAAATCGAAATAACGGAAACGAAGCAGGTCCCAGGGGCCCGAATAACGGTAACGGAACGAAGCGGGGGCCCGGGGGCCGAATAACGGAAACAACCGTCATTTTGGCGTTTCGTGCCCATCTCTAGTCGCCATGCAGATAGGTCCACCGTGTTTCTAAGAGAAAGCAAGGCTTGTCCCAAGGTTCTACTGTATTTAAATGGATGGGATATGCAAGATTAATAAAATCATACAGGATACTGATAAAACAGTGTGTTTTAATAGCTTCGTGTACGCTTAAATCCTTAGTGGAACAACAAAGCTCAATAAAAGGAAGAATTGTGGAGATTGTGACAAAAGTACAAAACCTGGTGCCCTAAGAGGTTTAAATTTTATATCAGGGAGTGTTATAAATAGTATTAGAATTCAAAATGATGGCCAAATATTCAAATAGTTAGATATAGCTTTTTAAAAAAAGACAAACTCCCAGATTTTATGGTTCCAATTTACAGTTTCTTTACATCAAAGTCAAGACCACAAAGGAGAAGGTAATTTAAAGTGTTGCATTTCTCTCACATGATACCTGAATAAGTAGTTCAGTGTATTAAAATAGCTGGAAAAATAGCATGTATACCTAAGTGCATAGCCAAGTTTTACAACACAGCAGTATTTGAAATAGCAAACTAGAAGATCACCAGGGAATGATCACACTTCAGAAAAATGATTCAGTGCTCCTGTTGCCACCTTCCTCTGAATAGGTAGGTGTTCTTCTCCAAAAGTGTTTGAATTCATTTTCAGTGTTTTCTGTATTTTTCTTTTAGCCACCTAATTAATAACAAGACTCCAGAATATGCTGCTTAATGCACCACACTGTTGCCTTGCATTGGTGCTCACCAACATCATGTCCATAATATTTGCAAGCAACTATCTCAGGGGTCCAGCCCTAGCTGATGCAATATTGCTTGTCTGGATGCTGCTGCAATGGCATTGTAAGTCGCTGAAATTAATGCTTCAGTCCATCTTTTGGTCAAAATGTTTTTGGGGCAAAGACTGCTGTTTGTGAGCCAAGTCGACTGTTCCAGCAATGTTCCTTTAAAGTGCTGGCTGGTTCTAAATGGATTCTTTTTTCAGGAAAGGTGTTTGTGGCCAGAAATCTGGTAACTGGTCGTTGCTTTCAAGAAGATGCCTGCTGTGAATTCTCTCATATCACGTAACCTATTCTTTATGAAATTACATTGTCTGTCAGATGTCCCTGGTTCTAGTCTGCAGCTACAGGTCCAAATTTAGCAGGAAAAGTAGACTCCAAAATGAAGCTGGCCCCAAGTCCTTTACCAGCTTCCAGCTGCTGAAAAGAACATCTGCTGTGGTCCTGACAGAAGCAAAAATACACGGGCTGCACCCAGCTTTTAGGGAGCCATGTCATTTTAGTCCACAGTAGCCGCCTGTCATTGATGTGGTTAAAGTAGACACAGGGACCAGTCAAACTTGGCCAACTGTCGTGTACTTACAATGTTGTCTCCACCTTGCATGTTAAAATTAAAGGCCAGCTTCTCCCATGTTGGATGGGTGCTCCAGCATGCTATCATCTGAGGCTCAGTGCAGATGTCTTGCTGCCAGGTCACCAAACCATTTGTTTCCCAAATAGGGCGAGCCTAGCTGTCTTGCAAGACTGGGATTTTTTTTATAGGACTAGCTTCCGTTTGCCATTGTTGCTCAAAACCTAGCAGTCTAGATGCAAGGCTAGAGCACACCAGACCTTCACTGGTTCTTGACAATGCAGCTTTCTCCTCCATCATTCAACTCCTGATCCAATAATTGTTGAAATGACACAAGCAAAAGGGAAAAAAATCCATTCCATCTCATCAACAAAAGGGGAAGGAGATATGGTATCATGGGCTACTATTTTTATTCACTCACAGCTCTCAGCATCAGAATCACAAATGAGCAAGCAGCTATGGCTGCATATCAGTAGGTTGTTTGTGGGTAAACTGAAGCCCTTACTAAACCACCTACCACACTGTGGCACTATCCTTTATAACAAGACACTCACTCACAACCTTGCAAAACACCAAATCCACACAGGCCATCATATAGCCAGTTTTCCTTCTAAATATGTTGGTTACGATAGCCAACAAGCATGGCTCAGGTCTGCCGAGCCCTAAACAACACCAAGGATAGGATCAAGGACCTCCCATTCAACAGGGATGGTTTGTTCCATTCCAAAACTGTCAGGGCTATGGATGAATTCTGCAAGAAACATACTGCAGTCAAGTGTATGGGTCTCAACAACTATTCTACTTAGCAGCAGCTGAAACAGTATGAACTAATCTGGAAGGTGAGTCATGGCAACTGGATTTGAAGTCCAGCTGCCATGATTCAACTTCCAGATATCCTCACCTGGATGATTTAAGAACGTTCACAGACAGTATGAACCAGGCTGGATATGTCTCTACTCATTCACCAAGGCCAAGCTGACTTCCAGATCTGGCCACAGATACTACAGACAACCAGACCAGATCAAAGACATTACTGCTGCTGCCACTTCCAAAAAGACATCCAAAGACTCCGAGCAATCTCTTTGACTTTCTCCCACATTGTCATATACCTAGCCTTCCTTCTACCTTTCAGTGTCAAGCCCCGCATCAACATCTGGCACCTCATTATTTCAGATTCCTGGGTCCCCTTCATTGTGGCCCAAGGCTATGTCATAGAGTTCTTCCCCATTCCCCCTGCCATCCCCAGTCATCTCTGTCACCCTTTGACCAATTCTCCATTTTTGATCTGTCAGCACTTTCATTAGCTGAAAAAGTTCCCAATGCCTTTGCCAACATTCCCCCACTGATTCACAGTAATTTATTTGAAATATGTTCGTTTCCATATCTCTAGGCACTAACACCATTGTTGGTTTCCCGGATCCACCTTCGGTCACAAAGTTTGCCCAGTTCTTAGTGCTCCCTTTTGTCCTTCTCCTTGGTCCTTTTTTTCAAGTTATTCTCTCTCTCTCTCTCTCTCTCTCTCTCTCTCTCTCTCTCTCTCTCTCTCTCTCTCTCTCTCTCTCTCTCTCTGCCTAACTAAGTTGTAGGATGTTTCAGAATGTGTTTATATTAGCTTAAATTTAACAAAGCAGCTCTCTATACTTCTCAATCATCCGGTATCTGCCAAATATCCCCTTTATGCCAAAGAGATGAATTAGATCAATTGAAAAGATATTTCGCAGTTCATGTGCATAGTTTTGTTAGGTCAACTGGTGAGTGTGAACAGTATGAATGAGAAGGAACACTTTTAACAAGGTTTGGATTGATGCATACAGAAAGCTGAATACCTCTCTCACTGATCCACATTCCTCAGACTGATTCCATCAAACTGAATTGGGGACAAGAGGTGTTTTTGCCACAGTCCAAGGGCATCAAGTGTTTGCCAGCTGCATTGGCAACTGCAAAACATCTCAGAGGAAAATGGAGAAAAGATTCTTATAGATTGGTTGAAATAGGAGCAGTGTGAAAAGCTGGGCTTTATATAGCAAAACCTACTACAACAATTTACTTGAACTTAACCATCAAATATGTGGGCTTGAATGCTTTAATGCCAATGCTTCAGATTTAAACGTTTGTTGATGTTTACTTGATTTTCATCACATTCTTCCTGTATGGGAGTCTTCTATACATATTATCCCCTCCTCTCTCTCTTCATAATAAAAGTGTTGGTGCACGTAAGGCTAAAAGTTGAGCCTGTCTGTAGTCCAGAGTTCTAATGTAAAATCGTGGGCAGCCATTTTGTGACTAGATGACTTCGGTTTTCATTTCATGTTTTGCAAAATGGCAGGTAGTGAATGTAAGCAAGAGAATGGGCCCATCTATCCAAGTTAAATATATTTCTTCTTGAGCCACAAACATTTATAGATTCAAAGTCTTTTGCCAAACTTTCCTTGTCTTGTCTGGCAGATACTTGATTGCAAAAGGCCCTTCCAAAATGACACCGGGATATCCTGAATGAGAAATGTTCATCTTGAGTGCTTTCTTCCTTTCTGGTATTTGCTCTTAAGCATCATTTGTTCAATGTTTCTTTCTGGAAAGGAACACAAGCACTTTCTGCTGAGTATTACCAATTATCCATTTAATTTTAGGCAATATGTATTTAATAAACATGAAACCTAAACTTTATTATACTAATGTGCAGATGAAAGTTAGAATGAATTGGTTTCAGTGTTTTGCTTTGCGTGTTTGTTTGTTTTTGCAATATCTGCCCTTAAAAATCTCAGACACCTGACAATGATTTCTCCCATAGCCTGTGTGTCCTGGTGTCTCTCACTGCATCTGTTATTTGAGACTCTAAGTAGTTTACATGTTCCAATTTGTACTTGAGAACTTGTGCCTGAGAAGGGCTGCCCTGAACATGACAAACCCTAGCATTCAGCACGAAAGCCATGCTTTTGGAGACAATGACACATCCCCGGTTGGCCCAACTGCTGCCATGAGCTGGCTGGCTGCCATGAGCCACAGATGCTTGGGGAGAGGAAGCAACAGTGAGATTTATCTGTTCCCCAGCCTACTTTATTTATTTATTTATTTATTTATTTATTTATTTATTTATTTATTTACTGCCCGTCTTCCAGAGGAACTCCAGGCAGTTCCTCTATCGTCCACCAGATCAAAAACTTGAGGTGGACCTTGAAATGAGGAGACAAATCATGGAGGTGGCTAAGAGGGATAGGATAGTAATCATGGGGGACTTTAATTATCCCCACATTGACTGGGCCAATGCGAGCTCTGGGCAAGAACGAGAAACTGGGTTTCTCGACTTGCTGAATGACTGTGCCTTAGAGCAACTTGTCATGGAGCCCACCCGAGAACAGGCAACTCTAGATCTAATATTGTGTGATACTCAGGACCTTGTCAGGGATGTGAATGTCACTGAGCCTCTGGGGAACAGTGACCATGCTGCAATTACCTTTGCCATGCATGTCGGAGGAAGAGTGTCAACCAAATCAGACATAAAAACCCTTGATTTTCGAAGGGCAAACTTCCCTCAGATGAGGAAACTAGTTAGAGAGAAACTGAAGGGGAGGGTTAGAAGAATCCAATCTCTTCAGAGTGCATGGAGCCTGTTTAAAACAAACAATAATAGAGGCCCAGCACAAGTGCATACCACAAAGAAAGAAGAGCTCATTTAAGTCCAAGAGGACACCGGCATGGTTAACGAGTGGAGTTAGAGAGGCTCTAAAGCACAAGGAGAGGTCCTTCTGTAAATGGAAATCCTCCCCAAATGAGGAAAATAAAAAGGAACACAAACTCTGGCAAAAGAAATGTAAAAAGATGATAAGGGAGGCAAAGAAAGACTTTGAGGAACGCATGGCTAGCAATATAAAGGGTAATAATAAAAGCTTCTTTAAATATGTTAGAAGTAGAAAACCTGCCAGAGAACCAATTGGGCCTCTGGATGGTGAGGGAGGAAAAGGGGAGGTTAAGGAGGACTTGGACATTGCAGAGAAATTGAACGAGTTCTTTGCGTCTGTCTTCACGACAGAGGACCTTGAGCGGATTCCGCTGCCTGAGCCGCCCCTCTTGACTAAAGAATTAAATCAAATACAGGTTAAAAGAGAGGAGGTTTTAGGACTAATTGATAAATTGAAGATTAACAAGTCACCGGGCCCAGATGGCATCCACCCAAGGGTTATTAGGGAACTGAGAAATGAAATTGCAGATCTCTTAACGGTTATATGCAACTTGTCTCTTAAAACGGCCACAGTGCCGGAGGACTGGAGGATAGCAGATGTCACACCAATTTTTAAAAAAGGAAGGAGGGGGGACCCAGGAAACTACAGGCCGGTTAGCCTTACATCTGTCCCCAGGGAAGATGGTGGAAGGCCTCATCCAAGAGAAAATCTTAAAACACATAAAAGAACAAACCTTGCTGAGAGAAAATCAGCATGGCTTCTGTAAGGGTAAATCTTGTCTTACAAACCTTTTAGAATTTTTTTGAAAAGGTCAACAGGCATGTGGATTTGGGTGAACCGGTGGATATAGTCTATCTGGATTTTCAAAAGGCTTTTGACACAGTCCCTCACCAAAGGCTGCTGAGAAAATTGCATAGTCAGGGGATAAGAGGGCAGGTCCTCTTATGGATTGAGAACTGGTTGAGATCCCGGAAACAAAGAGTAGGTGTCAATGGGAAATTTTCACAATGGAGAGAAGTGAAAAGCGGTGTGCCCCAGGGCTCGGTCCTGGGACCGTGCTTTTCAATCTGTTCATAAATGACCTGGAGACAGGGATAAACAGTGAGGTGGCCAAGTTTGCAGATGACACAAAACTTTTCCATGTGGTAAAAACCAGAGAAGATTGTGAAGAGCTCCAGAAGGATCTCTCCAAACTGGGGGAGTGGGCTGAGAAATGGCAAATGCGTTTTAATGTAACCAAATGTAAAGTAATGCATATTGGGGCAAAAAATCCAAACTTCATCTATCAACTCATGGGCTCTGAGTTATCCGTGACGGATCAGGAAAGAGATCTTGGTGTGTTGGTGGACAGCTCCATGAAGGTGTCTCCCCAATGTGTGGCAGCAGTAAAGAAGGCCAATTCCATGCTAGGGATTATCAAAAAGGGGATTGAAAATAAAACAGCCAACATTATAATGCCGTTATACAAAACAATAGTAAGGCCCCACCTGGAGTTTTGTGTACAATTCTGGTCACCGCATCTCAAGAAAAACATAGTGGAACTGGAAAAGGTGCAGAAGAGAGCGACTAAAATGATTACTGGGCTGGGGCACCTCCCTTATGAAGAAAGGCTAAAACAATTGGGCCTCTTTAGTCTGGAAAAAAGGCGCTTGAGGGGGGATATGATTGAGACATACAAAATAATGCAGGGTATGAGTAAAGTGGATAGAGGGAAGCTCTTCTCCCTCTCTCAAAATACCAGAACTAGGGGACATACACTCAAATTGAGTGCTGGGAGAGTAAGAACTGACAAAAGAAAATATTTTTTCACCCAGTGCGTTGTAAGTCTATGGAACTCCCTGCCACAGGATGTGGTGATGGCATCTGGCCTGGATGCCTTCAAAAGGGGATTGGACAGATTCCTAGAGGAAAAGTCCATCACGGGTTACAAACCATGATGGAGATGTGTAATCTCTAGGCTTTAAACCAGGGTACTTCAAGGGCCAGATGCAGGGGAGTGGTATCAGGAGACAGATATCTAGTCTCATGCGCTCCCAAACGCATCTGGTGGGGCCGCTGTGAGATACAGGAAGCTGGACTAGATGGGCCTTTGGCCTGATCCAGCATGGCTCTTCTTATGTTCTTAATAATAACAAACAAAATAATAGTAGGGAGAAAAGCAATAATAATAAAAGTGAAGGGAAAAATCATAATAATAAACATAATAATAAGACTACAATAAAAATTCACAGGCAAGATGGCGGGACACACACAAAAAATTAAAATTAAGGGTCGCCAAACGCCTCACGAAACAGCCAGGTCTTTAAGGTTTTTTAAAGGCTAGCAGGGACTGTGCAAGGCGCAACTCTCTCGGGAGATGGTTCCAAAGCACAGGACCAGTCACAGAGAAGGCTCAGTTGCGTGTCACCATTTTCCAAGCCTCCCTGGGCGTGGCCACCCGGAGTGAGAGCGCCCGCGACATTCTTTACTCTCAGTGATGGGCAAAGTATGGCTGTTTCCCCAGCCTCCAATCTCTGAAAATCTCATTGGCTGGGGGGAGAGGGGAGATGAATTGCCACTTCTGATCCTTCAACCTTTGAAGTCGATCACAGAGCCATCTTGCACCATTTGAGAGCCCTGAAACCCAGAGGGACAGAAGTATCATTTGGATGTCTGAGCAACAAAGATATATTCTCTGTTTCACCTACCCTCTTATAACTGATGCAACTTGGGAACAGTTTCAAGAGACTTTTTAGATTCCATTGGGCGGCGGGGGGGGGGGGGGATAGCCACCTGAGATGGGAAGTGCTGCAATGTGTATAAAATTTGTCCCAGCTCAATTTCTGACTGCAAACCACATGATAAGAGTCAAGTCAGCTCTTTATTTGTCATTCCATTGAGAAAAATATACATCTGCTTCCATTTAATAAAAAAGGTGATGCTTGGACATATTCTTGTGATGAGCAGAATGAGCTTTGCCTCAGCCCCACATGTATTGACAGGCTCCAACAGGCCTTTCTGTGCACTATTCCGTTTCCTGAGGGAAATGGAGTTGCCATTCTGAAAATGATTTCTCTTGATGCCTAAGAACTGCAGGTTGTGTGTGTGCTACAGATTGCAGAACGTCATGTCTCAGTGTTCAAGGACACTGCAAAGCATGAGATTTATCCTTCTTGTGGTTTCTGGTGTGTCTCGTAGGGTGGCCATATGTTCTTTAAGAAGGAGGGTCCTCCATTTTGAAGGGCTATCCGACTTTTTGCTTACGCATGTTTCCTTTCATTACACATGAGTGGCCACCTTACCTTTGTGAGTCCTCTGGCTAGGTGGGGAGGGTTTGATTAGTAAATGTTATCTAATTAGCCCTCTTTTGTTTTTTAAGAAAAATTGTCTGGGGAGAGGTTATCTCATAAGAAAAGAAGCAAACCATACACACAGTCATATAAGTGAAGAGAAAGAGGGATATGTCAATTTATTTTATCCAAATGAATGTCAAATGTGAAGTCACTCCCAGGCATGACATTCCGAAACACTGTTCAGATAATTCCTCTGAAATTTCTGATTGTTGACTAGCTAGGTACTTCATTCAACAATAGTAATTTCTATTTATTTTCTTTTTTGTATATATTTATTTTCAGTAAGGTGCAGAAAATATAAGCCAGAAGGCATTTCAGAGAGGTATTAAACCCTGTTCCTGATTTGTTTGATCCTTGCCCCATATTTCTCTCAATGCTCTGTTCCCATCTTTTGCAATATATGGTGAGTAGTAGTTTATTTCCATTTTAATTTTAGTGATCACGTCTAAATATAATATTTGCATATGTTGGTTTAAATTAGCATATGCAAATTAAATGCAAAATTGCCTCCTTTTCAGTGTTCTTTGCCTTCTGTATCCTTTTTGACAATGAGAACAGTGGCCACTCTCTTGTTGGGGCATGAAGGCACAACATTGGGAGAGTATTCAGATTTGAGGCCCAAGGCTGTGTAGTGGTTGTGAGTCCTCCCAGTAGCTCTGGCTTAGTTTGAGGAGGAAATGGGAACAAAATTCATTTCAGACTGGCACGGGGATGGCTCTTGGTGGAGTGTGATAGCCAGCTCTCTCTTTGCTTCTCCCCAAAATCTGGACTCCATTCTAGACTAGGATTATGCATTTCAGAATAGCTGCTATATATAATGAGAGCAAGAAGTGAAGTGTTGCCACCAAAGGCCAAAGAGATGTTGTATTTGGGAGGGCATGGGACTGGGTGTCATTTTGTCTCTCCTTTTAGTGATGGGCCTACCTAAATAATGGCCTGTATTTTCAGCGGAAGTGGCCTGAGAATAGGTAAATGTCCACATTCAGAGAAACAAGATCATGGTGCAGCTGGGACATTACATCTTTCTTAGTTTTCTTGTTGCAGTCTTCACTGTACAGTAGCTGTGGTAGTAGAAATGCCACACACACACCCAGCAACAATACATTGTTGCAAGTGATCCTTCTCATAAATTCAAAGTTTTTCAGGGTAATTTGACATTGGATGGGTATTTAAAGGCCATTAACTGTACAAAAGACCTCATCCATATGTGTTGATATGGTTTAATATAGCTGCTTACATTTTTTTCACTCTCTTTGTGAGGGAGGGGCTGGCTATGAGGACGACTGTTATAAGCACCAACACTTCTAAAGTTATTGTTATACCACAGTGGTTGACAAAATAAGTTGTCTACCATTTATTTATTAAAAGTCTTTTTACCCCACCTTTCTCCTTCACGGTACCCAAGGTGTTTCACATTCTGCCAGTAGTTGTTGCAGTGTCATTGTCAGGACTGGTTATGACTCTGTTGCAGGAACTTTTTTTTCCTTTTGAGATAGGCCTCAACCTTAAGATCTGTCTCACGGGAACTCAGTTAACCTTAAGATCTGTCTCACAGGAACTCAGTTGTTGCATTAAAAATTTTTCTGAAAGTGTATTTGTGCGCTTCTTCCTGAAAAATCTCTAAAATGGTAAGCATTAGAAACACACATTGACTTGCTTTTTATTTGGTTGTATTTCATATTTCATTCTGTTATTTATTCATTCCTTAGTGAGTTTGGATTCTGGGTTGTCTTCATTGAATTCTCAGTCTCCCACCCAAGCACAGATCCAACCCTGACTTGCTTAGCTTCTGCAAAGTGGTTGCATCACATGCTTCCTCAGACCACTCTCTGGACACGTAGGATCAAAAAGCCCACTTCATTCTTTCTACTCATGCAGTAGCTCATTTTTGGGGGGTTGGATAGCTTTCAAGCTTGCATAGGAAGGTACCCACTCGCAACACTTCTCCCAAGCTTGGAAACAAGCCCAACACTTGCACACTAGCTTGCTGTTCTTGCCGAAGGAATAAGCAGGATTCTGTCCACCGACCTTAAGACTTGCCATTGAGGGCACATTCTGGAACAGGTTAACTTCTTCATCTTTATATGCCACGTTTATTTTACATTTCTTTTTTTTTTAAGACAAACAAAACAAAACCAGTCCTCAAAACCAACTCCAGATGGGAATTAGGCTTCAGTGAAAAATCCAGAGCTGCCTTGGCAAATGCCTTCTGCCAAAGTTTTTCTAAGATTTACATAAATCGAGGAAAAAATAAACTAGACGGTTTACAGTTTCTCCTTCTGAACTTTTATAACATCAGAATATCCTTTCTGAGCCCTGCTATTCAACCATACAAAACTGTTTCACTTTACAGTGCTGCTAAGTCTCCCTTTTTCCTTTGGCTCCAACTATCAAGGCCTCAAGGAAGTTGAGTAAAAAGCCTGTTACCAATAGAAGGCTGATGTTGTTTTTGCTACGTATTGAAGAGCTGCACAATAGGCAGAATTTTTAAAAAAAAATTTCACAAGATAGAAAAAATACTCCCCACTGATGTGCAGTTGTGTAGTCCATATTTCAAGATCACCAAAACAATAGCTTCTGTGCAAAATTGAAACTATTTTCCAAATACATTTGCACACAACTCCCTCTTCCAATGGAAAATTATTATTCTTGACATGTACTGTACAGTGTTTGAAGGTGGTCTTTGATGTTTATTCATTTGCATGGCAACTTCTTGCCAGTTCATGCAAAGAAACTGGATAGTTTTAGTATTTTGGTCTAGGCAGCATTTATATACTTTTTGTCTATAAATAAATACACATATAATGGATTATTGAGATGTAAAACCCAGGCTTCTTTTATAGGTCTCGTTGCCTGTTCAGTCAGAAAGAGGGTAACACTACTGGAGTAAGCATGTTGTAACAGCAGGAAATGTACATAATTTTCTTTCAGTAAAAGAAACCAACATCAACAATTTAAAATGAGATAATTTTTGAACAGGTGCTATGAATTTTCATTACATATTTTAATTTTGTTTAGGATGATTTCAAAAGCATAAGTTGCAATGACAGAAATGATAAAAATGACTTTAAAGATATTAAATTGACCACTGACTTGCAAACAATCCCATACAAAATGAGTCTTTGCGAATACCTCATTCACACATGAAAGAGAGGTGCTTTCGAAGCAATAACAATCCATATATAGAGATATTTTTTTTAAAAAAATGTTTTTTCCTCCACAGTTTGGTGATCACTGCAAGTCAAATCTGCATTATGTCATATTAAGCATTTATGACCTGGAATATGCATCTTAATGTTACATATTAAACAGTATCCTGATAATCTTGTCACAGACAGCTTTTATGTGCATATACTTGAAGCAGGAAGCCCAGTTGATATAATTTTTTTAAAGAATGACAGAAACAGGCAAATGTTCAATATTTAAAGTCACACTAAATGCCTTTCTAATAAAAATCTGAGATTCAAAAGTTGACATGAACCAAATAGTTTTATTGCTACATTAATAAGACATCTAATATATTTACATAAGAGTTAAGCTACATATTCTGTACACATGAAACATGGTCTGCTGTGGCAATTGCTGATTATCTGAGTATTGTCACCACAGTGAACCATTCCTGACATCCAGGTTGTGGGAATCCATTACATAAATGGGTGGGGTAGTGAGAGGTCACCATTTGTCCATCCCCACCACCCACCTCTTTGAGGAGGAAAGATGGCTTGAGTTTTAAATCCTAGCACCAAAGTCATTCCCCCCCTAGTGATTTGTTCCCCTGATTGTACGGGCTTTCCCATTCCCACCATATGGCTCAGCTCTATTTGTTTCCTAACAAGAGAACAACAGAGCTCTCTTCCCTTCTGCAGAGCTGTCCTCACCATCAAGAATGTACAAGGCCTCCGCTGGCGTTACTATGATCCCTGAAGGGAGAACTACTATGAACTCTGAAGGCAGAATAATTAAAACCATTCTACAAATCTTTGGCATTTTTAGCTCTATGTTATTTTCAAAACTTGCACTAACACTTGTCACTCCAGTCTCCCGGGACAAATAATGTGACTTGTTGTGACAGTTAATAATAGCCAGTGATGTGTTTGGATGAGTCAATGAAGTGCACATGTCATATTTCCCATTTTTGCACGTCTTCTAAAACCTGATTTATAAGCACTAAATTAGTCATACCATTCCTAATTTTTTTTTTCTGAAACAGAGGGCATTCTACATTCATCCAACTCTACCCCAAATATATTTGTGAGTGTTTCGTAAGATTGAGAATAAGCTACCTTGTCAGTAAAGCTTCAAAATGTAATTTCTGTGGACTCCAATCTTGCAGTAGACGAAAAGAAGCACTCCCAAGCTCTGGGTCAGCCCAAAGAGGGTATCAACTACAGTAAACCCTTTGGGAGAACTTGTTTCTCGTCTCATCCCAGTGTTTCACAATTTGGTATGGTACAATAATGAATGGGCAGCCCGCATAACAAGAAAATATTTACTGCAGCCAAGCCCTGAGACAACTAAATAAAATCAGAAACAATCATAGATTAGAACAGTACCAGTTGCAAGAGAAGATGCTTCTCTTGAGAAATGCGAACCAGGAGAAGGAGCTGGTTCGAGAATACACAGAGGAAGCCACTGATGTTTTTGGTCAAATATGAATGACTCAGATCAGCCCTATCACCAAACCAAACAACAATAAATACAGTAATACAATTTGAGGTTTTAAGTGCACCTTATGTCTATGGTCAATTTAGACAACCCATTGGGGTAAAGAGCGGCTAAATCCTATGGTGGACGTTTCCCTTCCTTAGTATATCAAAAAGTACCGGCTGGTTTCAAGTTCAGATAAAATCAGACCCAAGTGAATGTGCGTTCTGCATTGACTGTCGGAGGTCTTCTCTGTATAGCACTGACAGTTATTAGGACCTATTAGGTGACATCAACCCTGAGCACAGTCCTCGTTGTTCCCATGTATCCAGAGACATATCTGGGCATATTTGAGGGGAGTGATTCGAACAGCAACATTGTAGTCCTGCTGTTCCCCATTAACGTCCACCCACTGATGACCGGAATACACGGCAATAATTTTGCGCTTCCACTTCTTATTGCTTGGCTCTTTAAGACGCAGGTAGATCCCTGATCCAGTAGAGCCAGACTCAGCATCGCAATACTGGTAGAAGAGATCGCTGGATTCGTCAGAGATGCTGCAAAACCGATAGACCAGTTGGCCAGGTCGGTCGGCGTCGTATCCAGAAAAGTGGATCATGCTGCCAGGCAGCCCTTTGGTAGCCGGGCTGATGCCCAGATCCATGTATTTCTTCTTGTGGGGACGCTTGAGCTCCAGAACGGCGTAGTCATAATCCACTGCAACGTCGCCGGCGACGCCTCTCAACCAGCCTTTGGGGATGTTGGTGCTTTTCACCCGGGTCCACTGGAAGGAAGGCTTACGCTCCGGTTTCCCCTCATTCTGCCCGGACGCCTTTTGCCTTCGGCCCATTCTGCTGCTGGATTGCTGCTTCAGCGGCTTAACGTCAGCACTGTACTCCTCTGCCTCTGGCTGTTCTCTCTTGCTCCTCCTGGCACCCCTGCGCCTCTTGCTGTTGCCTTTGGACTTCAGCCTCAGCAGGCCCACCCTCAGCTTCTTGCTGCCTTTGACGTAATCCTTGCCGTCGTGCACACAGTGAGCAGCGGTCAGCACATGCTTCGGAGAAATGAGGACACCACTGCAGCCTGTGGAGATCTTTACGGCTGTGTTGAAAGGGTAGTTGGTGAGAAAGCGTGTGTCCGAAATGCTGAAACGGCTATCTGTGCCATACACCTGCCTCTTCCTTCTTGACAGCCCTTTGGGAGTGGTGGCATTGGTGGCGGGGTCAAGCTCTGCCCCAAGAACGGTCACTTCCGTCAAGGTCCTGGTGCCATTCTCAAAAATGGTCTCATAGGACAACAGATCCTTCCAGTCAGACGGGTGGGATACCGGGAGGGTCCTCTGGCATTCAATCCCGCACACACCGCTCAGCTCTAGCTGCGGGTTTGCTTCAAACTTAGGAGTGCCAAGGGAGAAAGTCTTTTCCTTCACAAGCCGGGGCAGTTTTTTTAATTGCCAGCTAAAATCTTGATCGGTATCTGTTCCATGAACGAGGCTCAAGGCAGAAATAGAACACAGTAGCAACAGCTCGCCGGGGGCCATCTTGTCTTTGTGTTCTGTTTGAAAATACACAATGAGAAAAGTGTTTATTTAAATACAGAAAACAAAAAGCAGCAATGTCCCTACAAAACTAATACTTAGTTTGGGTTTGGTATACACGAGCTATTCATTCATTACAAGTTCATATCCCAGAATTCTTCATTCTGAGAGCACCACCTGACAGGCACCTAAATGTAACTCACCTGCAGGAAAGGCCTAGGTTTGGCTGTTCCTCCTAACTTCCTGTTCAGAAAGGAAGCTCCCAGTAAGTGCCTTTTCCAGCTTGGGCCTTTCCCAGTAAGGCCCCAGTTAGGTGTCTGTAGGTGTCTGTCTGTCTGATGGGGCACCCAGAATAGTGGATTCTGGGATTTGTACAGGGGAAAATGATTGGCCCATTCCAAAAATAAGGTATTTATGAGCGTGCCAATAATTATATTTACTTTCTGCTCTTTGTCATTTCATACTGTATTTAGCTATATAAATATTTAAGCACCTAAGTCATTTGGCTGTGAAGAGCCCAAAAGATTCATAAAAATACTTTTTACCCCGTTCACTTCAATTTTACTCCCTTGGTGGCCCAAACTTTGTAACTAAGGCAAATCCAGTATTACGTGAAATCCACACTGCATTCCAAATCCTCTGATACATGTATGCATGGGGATGGACTAATGAATTGAAGAAATTCTGTATAAACACTTCAGTGGGAAAGCTGATGCCTTTAGAAGTTTATTTTATGAGGATTAATGTAACTATTTAATTCATGCTAACTTCTGTGCCATAGTTTATCTAGGGTCCAGAACTAAAGAAAATATTCTGCATTTTCCTTGAAGATGATGGATATATGATACATTTAAATATACAGCGGTACCAAACACTGCACTGCATTTTCACCTACCTAAAACCCAGGTAGGTGTGACACGGCTTGGAGAACTGTCACTATATCTTCTACATTATTAAATTAGATTCCAGAGTAGCCATAGGGTGGTCCCATATCGGACTTGGAGTACTACTTCAGGACAGATTAACCCTCCTGTTACAGTTTTCCCAACGAGACAATGCAGATACACATGCACTCTGGTTGTTTTGTCTTTCCTTTCTAAGGGCAGTTGCAAATAAATAAATAAATAAATAAATAAATAAATAAATAAATAAATAAATAAATAAAGCAAAGAGTGTCCATCTTCCTCCTTTTTGGCCCTATCTGCTCCTCTAAGGTGGTTACACAGGTTTGCTGCCTTTTTCTAGACTCACTACCTACTCTTGGCCGCACCTTGTTCATGCCATGTCCCATGCACAAGCAGGCATGCTATATGCCAGTGGTTCTCAATTTCGGGTCCTCAGGTGTTCTTGTACTACAGCTCCCAGAAATCCTAGCTAGTACAGCTAGTGATGAAGGCTTCTGGGAGTCTTAGTTCAAGAACATCTGGGGACCCCAAGTTTAGGAACCGCTGTTATATGTCATACAGCCAAAGCTCCGGCAGAGTTTCAGAAATGGGGCAAGATATCAGGCCCATTTATCTTCGTCCTTGTGGGGAGAAAAGCACAAGTAGTCAGTATGCCAATAGATATTTGAAAATCTGGATTAGTCATCCAAGGGTGGGTGAGAAAACGAGAGAGGGCAGGTCCCAGAAGTTAAGTAAGTTTTCAGCATCGTATAGCAAATCTACATAAAGTATTGGCCCAGAAGGTGAATTCAAGTCTTCTGAAGGCTAGTAAAATATGTCAGCGGAAAAGTACTGCTTCTCTCACAAGCTAAGCTTCATGCTTCAAAATAATTACAAATCTGACTGGTTGCTGCAATTTGGAATAGGGAGTTTGCTCTTCCTACTTCATCAGATCAGCAGTATGGAAACCTCAGACACATGTGGAAAGAGCAGTGCATGATTCTAATTATACTTTCAAAACTAGGCATTTGAGGACATGCATCTGGTCCAACTCAACAGATTAGATATTGTAACTAAACGGCAGTTCAGAATAAAGAGATCTCTGTTTTTAACATTATATTTTTGACACTGGAGTTCAAAAAGAGCCAAAATCTACATACCAGCAAAACTAGAGTACCAAGTCAGAATTAAAGACTGCGGAGAAGATGCCCAATCTCATGTGGCTCAAGCGTGTGTGTATGTTGGGGGGTAATAATGGCCCTGGCGCTTTTAACTTACGTCTTCTCCTTTGTCATCATCAGACTGGAGAGTCTGATCTGATACTAGTTCAACTCTATGCTTCTCAAGGCAAATGGGCCTGGGACACCAACTCAATTTCAGAATGGCTTGTGATGTTGCAATACAGCAATGCTTTACTGATGTTTAATTCAGCCATATAATTCTTCTTTAGTGCAGGGAAGCTTGTGGACCAAATGAGTGCCTTCTGATCAGCTGGGGAGAGGTCTGCATGGCTGAAATATTGGAAGTGTTTTATCTTGTGATAGTGGCGTGCTGACTACGGGGCCTTCTTCGATCCACATAGTGTTGTCTATTGGATTTGTGAATTACCCTTACGTCTTTATCTTAGGAGTGACTCACACAACCAAATAAGCTATTTTTTTTTCCAGGGTGATTTACTCTGTGAAACAAGGGGGGTGGGAAATCTCACCCAGCAGTCTGAAGTTCCTCACAAGTTAAAAGGGTACAGAAACCCGGTTAGCCTTGGAAAAAAACTGGTTTGAGTCCAGGAGGACAGTTTACGCTGGGTAAGCTTTCACATAGATATGAGGAACTAAAAAAAGAATCAGAGGTGACTTGGTATCATTTATGCCATCTCTCCAACATTACCATCTTGCAGTTCTGCTTCTCTTTAATACCTGCTTCTGCTCTATGCTGGCATATATGTGGCGATAGCTGCCGCCTGATGGCAACAATTCACATATTGAACAAGGTACTGAACCATGATTAGGGCTTTTCCTCTGTAGAATTACCTCACCACATTTCAAGAACTATGCTGAGAAGCTAGGCCCAGTTTCCTCACAGAAATTTACAGGGCTAGAGAGTATTATACAAAAGGATCAAAAAGAGAAAATACTTGACCTGTGTCTTTGTAATAAGACTGATCAGCAAAGTTAGTTTGTGGACCAACATGGATGGGAGCCCCCCCCTCCAAAAAAAAATCAGACGTGATTCTCCCTCAAGTTCAGTCCAATCAATTGTTTCTTTCACTCCAACAAGTCCATTCTAGTTGTTTTTCTCCAGTTTTAGGGGCTTGCTGAGGGACATAGAAATTACAGCCCATGGACTGTCCCAGTCAGTTTGGGGCACACAACTCTTTCTGACATAGGAAGAAAGAAACTATTTAAGAGCAGAAACAGGCATTGCATTTGCCGTGTGATTTGAAGATGAAATTCCTGAACTGCTAAAAGCATCTGAATGTATAACAGGCGCTTTCCTATGCTGTGGAATTTGCAGACTAGCCTGCCTTTTTTCACAACTGTTCTTTAGGACATAAGCATGATGTTCCTTTCACGTCTGATTTCTCAGACAAGAAAGGCTACCTCCACCCCATCTCTGCAACACTACCATCTTTCAGTTCTGCTTCTCTTTCAGCCTTTTCACACGACCCCTAAGATCCACTGGCCACTTAAATTCGGACCAGAGATCTTGGGGGTTTGTCACTGTTTCTGTGTTCCCACCCCCTCCTCACTCCTGGCTGCTGGCTGCGTGAGGGGAGGGAGAAAAAAAGAAAGAAAAGAATGCTGGCTCACCTCCGTTCTGCCGTCTCGCTCTGCTCCCGGCAGCATTTAGATCTCTTAAAGGGGCGGGGGGCAAAACAACAACAAACAGAAGCCAGGAGAGCCCGGCACTCTCTATGTTAGATCCATATCAGGGATTTTTCACCCCCGAGAGCAGGTACCTGAAAAGTGCGCTGGGACACGCTTAGGTGGGCGTGGTCGCACTTAATTTTCTGTAAACTCCAGAGCTGGTGGGGAAACAATTTTAAGCTCCGGAACTGGGAGCCATTTGCCGCGGAGTTTAGGGGTCGTGAGAAACGGCTCTTTAATACCTGCTTTGGCTCTATACTGGCATATATGCGGGGATAGCTGCCATCTGATGGCAACAATTCACATACACATGCCTAGGGACTGAGGCACACTGCCATCCTTCTGAAACAGTCACAGAACGTACAGAATAATACGAGTTGAGATGTTACTTCCTCCCTTCAACTAGAAGAGCATCCAGAATTGCCTTGTACAGGCCATTTCCAACTTCCAGCCAGGCCCTTTTGATGAAATGTATTATTAGGTTTTCTTCTCCTTAGAAAGTGTCTACAGGGTAACAAGCCATGTCGCCATTCTTTGGAACAAGGCCTGACACGACCACAGAGACCGCACCAGCTTCTGGCATTGCTTTTTGGTCTGTTAATTATATGTTCCCTGCTACAACAAACTTCAGAAAGGTAGCTTATAATTAACCTCCAAGCACTTAGCGCGTGTGATGTAATGCAGGGCTCCTTCAGATACAGCGGAAAGGCTTAAGCACAAACACGCCTCTGTCCTTGTTTGGCTTTCCTTGGTTCTCCTTTTCTTGATTTCAGAAACAGAGTGAATGCATCAATAAACATCCTCCTTAAACTCCCCCCCCCCCAATCCGAATGATCCAATCATACATTATAGGCCAAGCCCTAGAAGAGGGAAATCCTTATAAGGCTGTTTCATATGATTGCCACACGAGGACCTTGCAATTTCCATATTAGCTTGCTTCGTTTTGTTGCTGGTCCTTTGGTCCCAAAGGACTGCTCTCATTCTGATTCCTCAGACACAACAGCTTGCTGAAAACATGCCACGTGGGCAAATGGCACTCTGTCACATCTATTCAGCTCTGAGACCTGGGTACAAGATCCACCAAGAACAAGGGAAAACATTTAGTAATGCTCACCCACCCACCCAAAAATAAAGAGCAAGTTTCTGCTTTCAAAACATGCTCTCTTAAGGCTTCCCCATAGAATGACCTCTACATGTAGGTCATGTGGTAAAGCCACTGTTATTCTAACCTAGTTAAAACCCGGTTTTGAACATTTACAGGATTTAATCTCTGATGATGGGTTGCAGCTAATGTAAACAACTAAACATGCACAATAATGTAATAATGTATAATTATTATATATTAAAATCTACTTTTTAATATATGCGGTAATAAATATAAAGACAACTGGTGCTTAATTTAAACAGTTTAACTTGGTTATAAAGTCAATAGTATCTTATTCTATTTAGTTTCCGATGCATTTTTACTAGGTATAATCCATTATAAAGGCTGAGTTTTACAATTATTTGCTAATACCTGTAACCTACCCCAGTGAGTTCAAAGAAGACTACCGTAAGTCTATTGCATCAGTGGGGATATGGTAAACCAATTCCTTCTGTTGCTGCAAATGCACTCACACTATATTAATCAAGAGGATTTCAGGTAACAAAGGCCAAATTTTTAACACATCTCTTCATTTACCTCTTGCATTCATCTTAAACCAACCGCATGTACAGTCAACATGTTTCAGTGATGCAGCCACTAGGGGGCAGAAATATATTGCCCTATACATATATACAGTATATCTGAAAAGTTTGCATTCTCTTTCACACACAAATTCTCTGTGTAGTTTGCATAGTGTTTAGAATAAGCATCCTACCCCTCCACATATGGTATATAAGCAGAAATCAGTGGCTGAACGTTTGCTCCTCATGCATAATTTAATCTCAAGACCTCTGTGCTCACAATAAAGCAAGGCAAAATCACTGCCCTGGGGGTTTAGAGATCTGCTACCTGTTGGACTGCAGGGCGATCACTTTACATGAAAAGGACATGCAAAGGAGCAAAGAGAAAAATAAATCTATTTGCATAGTTCCACATGGCCATGTACAGATACAGCTCCAGGTACAAACCTGGGGCAAATTCCATCACTGAAACAGCATTACAATGTGTAATGTCACCTGGGGAAATGCTGTAACCAAGTGAACTTTGTGATTATAGAGGTCACAGTCCAGCTGTGTTAAGTGTGGCTGGGGAAATTCAGGGCCTTTGGTCCCCCTCCTCACTGTTCTGTATCTTTAAACTGGACTGTCCTTCTCAAACAGAGGATACCTTTAAAAAAAGCATCTGGCCTCTATAACGGGAGGTGGGCAACCTGCTAAATAATCAGTACTGAATGGGCCCTACGGGCAAATGGCTATTCCAAGAACGAAATCAAAAGAGCCATCAAACCGAACAACAACAACAACAACAAACTGCCATACATAAAAGGAGTCAGAGACTGCATGGACAAAGTGTTGAAAAAACTCAACCTACAAACAGTATTTAGACCCACCACAAAAATACAACAGATGCTACGGTCAGCAAAGGACAAAGGGAACCCACTCATCACTGCAGGAGTATATCGGATACCTTGTAGTTGTGGCCAGGTATATATTGGGACCACAAAGTGCAGCATCCAGACCAGAATCAAAGAACATGAAAAACACTGCAGACTAAAATAACCTGAAAAATCAGCATTAGCTGAACACACCCTGAAACAAACTGGACATGAAATCCTCTTCCAGGACACAGAGGTACTAGACACTATCTCAGACTACACAGGGAAACCATTGAAATCCACAATCATAAGCACAGTTTCAACAAAAAGAAGAAAGTCTAAAAAAATCAAGTCTAAAAATCAACAAAGCCTGGCTTCCAGTACTAAAAGCTGCAGAGTGCAAAAGGTCAAAGCTCAGTGATTCCCACCCAGCCACAGGCAAAAGTGATCAGTTCACGACATCCATCAAGGATTGTTGCTAACCCTGACTGCATTGAAACTTCTCAATCCCTTCATCACAATACAATGAGTAACTCCTATTTTCCTGCATATGACAAGTTTCCTCTTTTCCACAACTTTGAAAACTCCACTCTCACTCACTTTATAACACAGGGCACAGAGAGAACTCCTAGTTCCCTGAGCTCCTTGCCCTCTGAAAATGCCAGCCACAGAGTCTGGTGAAACACCAGGAAGAAAAACTTCCAGAACATGGCCAAACAGCCTGAAAAACTCATAACAACTAGTACTGAATTCAACAGATTAGCAATGTTCTCATATATTCTCATTTTACATACCTAGGCATTCCTTTTGTCCCTTATTTATTTCCATGCTGCATATGTCTGAGCTGAGAACTTTTTGCAAACGGCTGAACACTATCGAAGTACAATATGAACATTCTGTTTTAAACTGCAATATTGGATTTCAGAAATATACTAATATATTGGTACTATACAATGGCATCCCCATCCTCACATTAATGTTTAATTTAACTATTCAATAAGCAAGACTCTCGGGCAGATCTGCCTAACTGCAAGGGCCTGAAGGAATTGCTCAGACTGGGAAGTGGGAAAATCCCTCCATCCATACCTTGTCTTGGATGTGCCGTTCTCACCCAACTGTGACGGGCCGTGGGCGGTACGCTAGTAGCCGTGGGGTTCGTCAGACCAGAAGAGCGCGGGTCAGGCATTTCGTGCCTGTCCCGCGTTCTGACCCCTCGGCTAGCTGTCACGTGTCCGGGAGTCACTTCTCCAGCGCCTCCAACCTTTCCTGCATTCTGCTGAATGCCAGGTCAGTCCACAATAAGATCCCCATTATATATGATTCCATCCATGATGGGCGGGCTGACCTGGCTCTCATCACCGAGACCTGGGTGGGAATGGAGGGGGGGGCTTCTCTCTCTCTCCTGTGCCCGCCCGGATATCTGGTTCAGGGTGTGGGAAGGTTGGAGGGTCAGAGGGGAGGGGGGGTCGCAATCGTTCATCGGGATTCTCTTTATGTCTGCAGGGCCTCGACATTGGTTAGCCATGGGTTAGAGTGCCTTCACCTATTGGTGGGACAGCGGGATAGATTTGGCATTGTGCTGGGTTACCGTGCTCCCCGCAACCCAGCACAATCCCTGCCGGAGCTCTCCGAGTTCATCGCGGCGGCGCTGTTGAGGTCCCCGCGCCTTCTGGTGGCGGGTGACTTCAATGTGCACGCCGGCGGTGAACTTTCCGGTGCAGCTCTGGAGTTCATGGAATCCATGACTTCCATGGGTCTATCCCAGCATGTTATATGCCCCACCCACAGGTCTGGCCATACCCTGGATCTGGTATTTTCCTCCATGTCGGGGACTTCGAGTCTGGAGGTAGGGGGCATCGTCTCCCTGCCTGTGTCATGGTCAGACCATCACCTGCTCTCTTTCCCCCTGGCGATCCCGGCCCCCCCTCGCGGGGACCATCGGCCTCCTGTGTTGGCCCGCCCCCGAAGACTTATGGACCCTTCCCGGTTCCGGGAGGACTTCGGGGCATTTCCTGGAGAACTGACTGGCGCGCCGGCTGAGGTTGTGGCTAACCATTGGTTTGATACAGCTGCCCAGACCATCGACCGGATCGCCCCCAAGCGCCTTCTCCGGTGCCGAGCTCGGTCCTCTCCGTGGTTCACGGCTGAACTCCGAGCGATGAAGCAGGTGAGGAGAAGACTAGAGCGCAGCTGGAGAAGAACCCGGACGGTTATTAATAAGGCTGCTGTTGTATCCCAGACTAGTCGCTATTCCAACGCGATCAGGGAGGCTCAAAGATCTTTTTTCTCCCTGAGAATTGGTGAGGCCTCGAACCGCCAGGGGGAGCTCTTCCGGGTGGTTCGGGACCTCACCAGTCCTAGTCTGGCCAGGCCTCCTCCTACTGATTTCAGTAGTGAGAATTTCGCAGCCTTTTTTCGATCGAAGATTGAGGCCATCCGGGCCGGCTTCGACTCCGGTTGCAGTGGAACTGTCCCGGCATCCCCAGTTGCTGGTCCGCCTTCGTCGCCTCGGTTGGATGCGCTTGGGCCTGTTTCCGCTGCCGAGGCCTCCAAGGCTATGGCTTGCTGCCGGCCGGCATCCACTCCTTTCGATCCCTGCCCTGCCTGGCTTATAAAAGCTGCCAGTGGGACCATGGCCGAATGGGCTTCGGTTATTGCCACCGCCTCCTTCAGCGAGGGGGTTTATCCCTCCCGCTTGAAGGAGACGGTGGTGAAGCCCATTCTCAAAAAACCAGGCCTTTGTCCAGACGATTTAGTCAACTATCGTCCAATCGCTAATGTCCCGTTCATGGGTAAGGTGATCGAGAGGGTGGCGGCGGTCCGGCTGCAGTCGTACCTGGAGGATCGGCAGTGCCTCGATCCTTGCCAGTCCGGGTTCAGGCCTCGTCGGGGGACCGAAACAGCTTTGGTCGCGCTGCAAGATGACCTAATCCGGGCGGCTGACAGAGGTTGCTCTACCCTGTTGGTTCTCCTGGATTTGTCAGCGGCCTTTGATACCGTCGACCACGGTATCCTGTTGGATCGGCTCTCTGAGGTTGGAATCGGAGGCACTGCCCGCAGTTGGCTCCGATCCTTCCTGGAGGGCCGTCCTCAGTACGTCCAGCATGGGGGGGAGTTATCGGCTCCTTGGATACTCCCTTGTGGGGTTCCACAGGGGTCGTCGCTGTCCCCCATGCTATTTAACATCTACGTAAGGCCGCTGGCTGGGGTCATTAGGAGATTTGGAGTCTGCTGTCATCAGTACGCTGATGACACGCAGCTCTATCTCTCCTTCTCCACCTCTGCAGTGGAAGCTGTGAGGATCCTTGATGAGTGCCTGGACGCCGTGCTGACTTGGACCGGGGCGAACAGGCTTAGGCTCAACCCCGAGAAGACGGAGGTTATGTTCTTTGGGAGCTCACCATCTGGGTACGGTGGCCCTCTCCCCTGCCTGGGGGGGGTTCCCTCCATCCAGTGGAGAGGGTGCGGAATCTGGGCGTGGTCCTGGACCCGGCGCTGACCATGGAGGCGCAGGTGGCGTCGGTGACCAGGGCCGCTTATTACCATCTTCGCCAGATTGCCCAGATCCGCCCGTACCTGGATGTTGACTCTCTGAGAACAGTGGTCCAAGCACTGGTGATCTCGAGACTGGACTACTGCAACGCGCTCTACATGGGGTTGCCCTTGACTCTTCTCCGGCGCCTGCAGCGGGTACAGAATGCGGCGGCCAGACTGGTGGTTGGTGTGCGTCGTTATGACCACATCACCCCAGTTCTGGCCCGCCTGCACTGGTTGCCCGTTGCAGCCCGGATTAGATTCAAGGTCTTGGTTTTAGTTTATAAAACCCTCCATGGCTTGGGACCGGACTACCTGACAGAGCGTATCATCCAGCGATCCATCTCGACCCGTCCTGTTCGGCAGGTGCGAGCGCACTCGCTGCGGGTTGCCACCCCACGAGAGGCCCGGAAGACGATTACTCGGAACCGGGCCTTCTCAGTGGCAGCCCCTTCCTTATGGAATTCCATCCCCAGCGAAGTGCGCTCTGCAGAGTCCCTGCAGGCCTTTCGGAAAGCGTTAAAAACTTTTTTGTTTCGAGAGGCCTTCGGCGATCTTTAGGTTTTTTTTTTTTTTCCTTCCCGCCATCGTTATTGCTCTTGCTATTAGCTCCGACTGTTTTAGGAGCCTCTAATTTTAATTCTATTTGTTAGGATCTGTTCCTCTGCATGCTGGGATGCAGTAGGTTTTTACACGCTATGTTGTTACATTGTTATATGTTATTTTGCTTTATATGTGATGCTTTCTGTATTTTATTGTATTTGATTCGGCATCAATTGCCCTTGTTAGCCGCTTAGAGTACCATTTGTGGTAGATAAGCGGGATATAAATACAAAAATAAATAAATAAATAAATAAAAAACCATGCTGTCAGCAATGCTCACGTTCACATCCAATCTAACCCGATTGTCCATGCTTCTGCAGCCATGGGGAATTCATCACTGCCAGTTGCCTTTCTGAGCCCATTTCTATGTACTTCAACTCCTTTGGTTTTCATTTGGGTTCCATGTGGCCCTCATCTACCTCCCATTTGTTAGTGGAGTGGCTAGAACCAATCTACTCGAAACTGAGAAGAGTCACACTAAATAAGGAAGGTAGGGTTAAATAAAACACTACTTCTCTTATTCATTCAATCATTCCAAAATAAAGGAATGCTTCAGCTTTCAAGAATAAAAAAAGGGTTGCTGCTGCTATTTGTTTGTTTGTTTGTTTGATTGATTGATAGGAGACATTTTTCCTCATCAAGAGAAATCTTGTTAACAGAATTTCTCCTCCGGAACCCACCAACTTTGAGTCTTAAAGACTGCTACAGAACAGACAGGAAGTGGTGGTTCCTTTTAACAATGAGGTTTATCTTCTATGATATTCCTTTAATTTATGACACATTTCACTGTATCTATTTCCTTGTTCTGGAAGAAACAATTAGCAGTTTGGTTTACATTTAGATCTAAAATCTAAATCTTTCAGATTTAAAATCTGAAAGCTGCAACATCCTACTAGGAATGTAGGGTATACACATTTTTACAGACGTTTTGGCTTCCCACTCCCATCAACCCAACGCTTCAAAACTAAGGATAAGGAGATTATGGAGATGCAACCTAACACATCTGGATAGGCAAAATATTCCCAACTCTTGCTTTACAGCCACTGCCATACTTGAAGCCAGTGGTTCCCAACCTTGGCTCCCCAGATGTTCTTGGACTACAACTCCCAGAAATCCTGCCCAGCACAGATAGTGTTGGTGGTTTGTGGGAGTTTGGGCCCCAAAGCTTCTGCTCTATCCATATCTGGCTTTTCTTACAGAACTGTTTCACTTGTGTAGTTTCTCAACTACTCATTCTCACCCACCTTAACATATTCTTATTAAGCAGCATTATTATTAACCTTAACATTATTTATTATTAAGTCTGTGGAGATTCTCAGTCATCCAGGTAAGTTCATCTGGAAGTTGAGTCATGGCAACTGGACTTCTTTTCCTGAGACATTGAAATGTTTCGCTGCTCATCCAAACAGCTTCGTCAGTCTGACTGACGAAGCTGTTTGGATGAGCAGCGAAATGTTTCAGTCTCTCAATAAAAGAAGTCCCATTGACTGACGGAGCTGTTTGGATGAACAGTGAAACATGTCAGTCTCTCCAGAAAAGAAGTCCCGTTGCCATGACTCAACTTCCAGACCAAGTGGTGTGTTTTCTCAAACCGTGGTTCACAAGCTGTTCATGACTCATGACAACTTTCCACGTGAATCATCATTGTGTCCCTTACCAGTGTGGGAGAATGCTACCCGGAGGTTACGAGGGAGAATTAACGGCAACTGGACTCCCACGATGTAAATGACAGGTGGTGAATCCCAGAAGAAGGCAGATTTCCACTACTGGCTCTGAAAAAAACACCAAAAAGTGATTGAAACCACTGTAAGGAAAGAAAGATTTATTTTCCACAAAGAAACTGTTCTTCTTTCTCTCCGTGGCGGGTGATGGCTTGACTGAATTCTTAAGGTTAGTGCTGTCAGCACCAATCTCCTTACACTTGGCAATGTAAGAAGACCTATGAAGTCTCTAAGGAGCACCCTTCAGAGGCTGCTGGGTCATTTTCTCTTCTAAATCACTCCACGATGTTCCAGTGGAAGTTTCTTTAAAACAAGGTTGTACAGGGGTTGATCGTATTAGCATCCAGGAGCACTGACTTCTTTTTTTGCAGATATTTATGACACACTTTCTCCTAGTTATAAACATCACCTAGCATGGCATCCCAAGTAGTTGGGAAGTATCTTGAGCATTTCACGCATTTGTTCTGCTGAGCGTTCTTAGAACTACAAAGAAGCCTCAGAAACCAAAGCCCGAAGGCTTGAAGGAGACCCAGAGCCACAAATAAGTCACAGACTCGTCCAAATCTCTTTTGTCATTTTTATTTAAACATGAGGGGGTCTACTACCGCCCTCTTTCAACTTTCTCTCCTGTTTCTATTAAGCTCATTTCATTTATTTAAACAAGGCTTCTGAGGATGAAAACCAAGTAAGCAACCTTTGTATAGAGACTTCTGTGATTCCAGCCCATGGTTTTTAGCCAGACCTAGAAGGGGGCAATCTGGATAAAATTAGTGTCAGTTTTCCAACCAGGAAAGGCGCAGCTGGTTCTGAATTTAAGAGCTGGCTGCTGCAGAGCAGCAACATCCCTTGCACTGACAAATTTATATCCAAGGTTAGCAGACTCTCCAGTCAAGGCCTTATGAACTGTGCAATGCAAGACAACACAGTTTTTAAAATCCACCTTCCTCCTGCGTAAGTTCCATGCAGCTTACATTCCTTCTTCATTCCCAGGCTTCCCTTTTCTGCAGCCTAAAAGTAAACCCCTCTCCCTCCCTCTCTCTCTCTCCTCCCTCCCTCTTCCTCCTCCTCCTCACTATTGCCTTCCTAGGGGTCAAAAAGATGCTCTAGTCCTAGAATGCGCTCCAGTATCTTTGCTCCCATAGAAATGCCAAGCTTGAAAGGCTCATCGTGTTTTCCTAAGCGTGTGACGCTACCAAGGCTTCCAAATTCCCCCGATAATTTCAAAGCACTTCACCAACAGCTGATTAGTGTGGAATTTGGATCAATGACTTGATTCGCCAGGGATGCGGCTTCAGGTGTCAAGTCCGGAGCGTTTCCCGAGCGGCAACTTCACGGTCAACTTTCTTTCTGACCCCTACATCCTTTCTTCCTCTCCTGTTGACAGCTGTTGTGCCAAGGACCAACAAATCCAAATTTTACTGCTGCCAGCAAAGGCAACACACACACAAAAACACAACACACATAAGAAAGGGTGCCCTGCCTCACCCAATTTCAACACTCAGTTTTTAGCACCCTCGGACGGTCTCTCTCTCTCTCTTGTGTGTGTGTGTGTGTGTGTGTGTGTGTGTATGTGTGTCTGTGTGTGTGTGTGTGTGTGTGTGTGTGTCGGGGAGGGGTTTGAAGCCTATAGGGGAGAGGAGCCGCTGGGCAAAGGAGAATTGATTTTAATGATCTGATCGATTGGTTTTTCTTTTATATATGTTTGTACAGTTGATTTGTATGGTTTCTTTTGTTGTGAACCGCCCAGAGTTCCTTTGGAAAGTTGGGCGGTATGTAAATATAAATATAAATATAAATATAAATATAAATATAAATATAAATATAAATATAAATAAAATAAATAAATAAATAAATAAATAAATAAATAAATAAATAAATAAATAAATAAATAAATAAATAAATAACATCCCTCCGTTTTTCCAGGTGCCCGAGATGTCCACCCACCCCATCCTTTCGAGCTCTCGGTCTCCCCTCCGCTTGCCTACCTGAACGCCACGGCTCCGGCGCTGGGTGAGCTCTCCTGCCCGGGCGACACTCGGAAGGGCTCCCTGCCTTCCTCCTTTTTCCCCCTTGACAGGCACCATCAAGCGCAGAAGAGCCGGAGGTGCCCCCGAGGAAGCCAGGCGCGCGAAAGAAGGAGGGAGGGCGTCGACCGTCGAGCGGCAGCACCGGGAGAGCGCCCAGGCGTCTGCCGCCAACGGAGCGGGAGCCGCCCGGGTCTTTCCCCGGCCGGGTGGGCGGGGAAAGGACGCGCCCAAAAGGGAGGGAAGGAGGGAAGGCCATAAAAGCCACCCCGGCGGCGGGGAGGGCGCGGGAGGCAGGCGAGCGAGCGCCGAGGGTCCCCCTGGCCGGCGCGGCGCGACGGACGTTCCGGCTCCGCACCCGTTTCGCCAGAGGCAAAGGGGGCGCTGTTCTACCCGGGGCAAGACCTTGTGTTTCTCCCTACCACCACCGTTGCTGAAAGCCCTCGCCGGGGGAAACCCACGAGAGAGAGAGAGAGAGAGAGAGAGAGAGAGAGAGAGAGAGAGAGAGAGAGAGAGAGAGAGAGAGAGAGAGAGAGAGAGAGAGAGAGAGAGAGAGAGAGAGAGAGAGAGAGAGAGAGAGAGAGAGAGAGAGAGAGAGAGAGAGAGAGAGAGAGAGAGAGAGAGAGAGAGAGAGAGAGAGAGAGAGAGAGAGAGAGAGAGATTTTGGATGGCTCCTTTTATATTCTTATTCCAGCCTTTTTCTTTTCTGGCTCTTACGATAAGGTCTCATTTCGCCTTGACAGAGGAGGAGGTCGTTTTGGGCTCTAAGTGGGACGGTGGATGAATGATGATGCCCTTTCCTTAGGTGTAGACCTGAAGGTCCCCTAAGTGCGCCTGGACCTTTTTTTTTTTTAGGCGGTGGGGGTTAGGGGTGGGTGGGTGAAGATCCAGGCACTCCCTGGACTACATGGGAGAAAAGTGGACCTCTCCACTAGCGGGTCCCTTGCCATCCAAGGAAAGCGAGCGAGCGGCTACCGCGCACTTAAGGAGAGGGAAGAAGGAGTCGAGCCAGTAGTAGCCCCGCTAACTGGTGGGCGTCGGTCCGGCATCAGTCAGGTCGGCAGAAACTGAAATGAGCCGAGCAGGACTCAGTGGAGAGATTTACCATCTGTTAGGCTGAAGGATGAGGCAGTGGCGAAAGGAACAGGAGGAGGTGCTGGTTAGCCGTTGGCGAGCTTCTTAACCAGCCCCTGCTCGGTTTTGCAAGCCGATACATCGCATGCGCAATGCTTCTATAGCCAACCGGTGTTAAAAGGAGGAGAACGCGTTCCTTAGTGCTTTTCAAAAACAAACAAATAAATAAATCTGCTGCCCCTTCAGTCCTAGCCCCACTCTCGGTCATTCGATACAATCAACGCTCCGCATGACTTTCTATCTTTTTTTTTAAACTTCACTTATTGGACAGGTTCAGATTTACGAACTTACATTTGTGAAAGGGTGTGTTAAAAGTGTCACAGGTGATTTTGCTCATATCAGAACCAAATATCTCAATAAATACATTTCTTTAAGGCACCTAGACTAATTAGGGTGCGCCTATACTGGCTCTTTTGGAGTGGGCTCATGCTGGCTAAATGGAGTTGCCTGGCGTCCATTGGCATATGGGACCTTTAGCGACCCTTTTGGTCCATCTCCTTCCCATGTAGCATCTCAATAATACAGCTAGTTCAGATTAATGGCAAATTGAATACTTTGTTTGTGGGGGGGGGGAGAGACCTATGGGGGTAAGAGAAAGATAGACTATTGCTGAGGAGCTACAACACTTTAGAAATAAACATTATTTAGGTTTGTCTGAAAGGCTAGTCAAGAAAGGTGTGAGCTATTCTTTTGACTTTTTAAAAAGAAAAACCAAAGAAAATATTACTTTTTTAAAGTGATGCGGCATATTGGCAATAGTCTCTTAGAGTCCTTTTAAAAAAAATTCCCCGGCTCCTCCAAAGGAAGTGTTCATTTTGCTGATATCCTGAAGTGGCTCATTTATTAAGCCACTTCAGGATATCAGGATTCAAACCGGAAGGAGCCTTGGCAGCTGGAAAAAGCTTGCTTCTGGTCTGTTCCCCATAATAACACAAGCTGGAAATGAACCACTCCAGAGCGATCCTACCTGCACAAAAAAGCAGAAGTCCCTGAAAGATGCTGGTAGGACTGCTCTGGGGATGGTTTGGTGCACTCCAGCAGCTACATATACGTGGACAAGTGGCTTCCAGTGGTAAGCTTATTTTTTCTTAGGTGGAAAGGAGGAATTACCAAATAAACCAGGAAACATTTTTGAAAGAACATCTAGGAAGGGCAGCATTAGAATAATGGCTTCCTTGAGGTTTTTCAGAGAATTACCAAAAATCTTCAAAAGGGAGGATTTTCCTGTTATACTCCTTCCCTGATATTTGCTTCTACAGCCAGCCAGTGTTAAAAGAAGTTGGTAGCACTTTCATCTTGCCTTTCCTTAGTCAACTGGGTATTCAGAGGATACAGAGAAGATAGACACCTACTTGTCAGGAGAAACAAGCATTGTATTTGAATTTTTACAAACTACATCTTGGCTTATTCAACAAGACATGGTTGAAAGAAACGATAGTTTACCATTATGGCCAGAAGAGGCTTGTGGCACAGTGGCTAAACTCCTGTAGTACAACCAAATCTTTGTCCATGATCCAGGGTTCAATGCCAGTTAGCTGGCTCTTCCATCCTTCTGAGGTCAGTAAAATGAGTATCCAGCTTGCTGGAGGGCACAAAGTGTGGCCTGCATAATTGTAAGCAACCTAGAGAATGCTATGGGGCACTCTAAGCAGCACACTGTTTTTTGTGTGCTTTTTTTTTGCTTTTTTGTATTGTGTAAAACTTATGGAACATGGGTTTAGGGAGTAGTCATAGTGGGTACTCCATGATTCTTCCTAAAAAGACACCCTTGGGGGAGTTGTTTCTCATCCATAAATATATTATTGTTTCATCTAAACAGGTATGTGAGGACAAATTGGCTAAAATATAAATGTATCATGTAGTTGTTTTTCCAGCTGTGGCAAGAGGTTTGAGTGCATTTGGTGCCTGGAAAACAAACATATTTGGCCGTTGCAAACTGTCAAACTATCACTGTCTTCCCCTTGATTTCCTTCCTGTGCTTCACCCCCACATTACCAGCACCCACCCAGGGCACAAACAACACAAGACACTGTCTTTTATTAGCAAGTTTCAATCTCTCTCTCTCTCTCTCTCTCTCTCTCTCTCTCTCTCTCTCTCTCTCTCTCTCTCTCTCTCTCTCTCTCTCTCTCTCTCTCTCTCTCTCTCTCTATCTCTCTCTCACAAACACACATGAATACACCATGCCTTTATTTTGTGTATTACAAGCCTGAGTTCTAGTACTGTCAACAGGAATGTAAGACTTGTTCCCATTTCTTGAATGTTTCCCTTTATCCTCCAAAGGATGTTTTCAGTTAGGTTTCATTATGTTTTCCCATTTAAACACAGCATTTTACCAAGGCTGAGATTATTCCCACATTTTAGCATTATTTAGCTAGATGGATTTCACATGGGAAGACGGAAGTACCTAGCCTTGGGTATATGCCTCCCCTCCCACTCCATCATCCTTTTCCTCAGTCAGAAAATGAAGTGCCACATACATTCATTTGCCCAAGGACATGAAACTCAGTCACTTACAGATAGGTGGCACTGAGCTAAGCAGACAAACAGTGCTGAAGAATGGGGATGGTTCCCTTTAGCTCAGTGGTTCCCAACCTGGGGTTTGGGACCCCTTTGGGGGGGTCGAATGACCATTTTACAGGGGTTGCCATGCGCCAGTGAAGAAAATGCACAGACAGCTTGGGTCTGAAGGAGGGTGGAGGAAGGGGGGGGGAAAGAGTGAGTTACAGCTTGATAGGTTGGAGGGGATGCCAGTCAATGGCACCAGAGGCTGCGATTGGCTGAGGGGACCTGTAGAGGGAAGTTCTCTATGGCACCTGACAAAGGGGGGTTGTGGCCTCTTCCAAGCAGGGCAAGGGGGGGTCACCACAACATGAGGAACTGTATTAAAGGATCGCGGCATTGGGAAGGTTGAGAACTGAAACTGCATCGCCTTATCCCAGCAACCTCCTGAAAGAGGTCAGTGGGCCCCTTTATTAGTAGCCATGCCACCCCTGTTTCATCACACATGTGGAAGGCCACAGGGATGAGGAAGGAAGGAATGCTGTGTTGTTTGTGGGGGATCTCAGTCTGAAAATCAAAAACCTGATTTTCCAGGGCTATTTTTCCACATTTTAAGCCAATTCTCCTATCCATTCTAAACAGCAAGTGCATTCTTTTTTTAATTAGCCTTTTGTGTTCCTGTCAGCACTGACTTGATACCTCAATGACACCGAGCACCTGGGAGATCCCCACTGTGCCTTATTGGAAAAGAGCCACCCTACAGTAAGTATATTGTTATGAGCAACAACAATGTGACCTCCTCAAAGGGAGCTGGTTTCTTTTCTTTTCTTTTCTTTCTTTTTTTTGGAAAAAAAGTTGCATGTTGCCTTCTACCCTCTTTTTAATAGGATATTGCAAATGTTCATATATAGCATAAAATATTTGTAAGGCTGTTTGAGGCTGTAGTTCCATTTAATCAGGCGACTGCTAATCTGATAGTGGGTTTTGTAACATATTAGCAGGACCAAAGTCAGCTAAGTTTACTTCTGCAACAGGGCTCGAATTAAAAACAAACAGACAAAAAACAGTGTTTTGGCACTGTTGAATACTACTTGAGGAGTTAGCAGAAATGTTCCTGCTGATTTTCTTAGACTACAACACTCATATTTCCTCACTAGTTGTTATGTTTCCTAGGGTTGATGGGATTTGCAGTTCTAACTATATCTGGGATATCACAGCTTTCCAACTCTGGGCTAATTGAAAGATTGTTTTTTTTTTTAAGTGAATAGGTTTATAAAACGATTCCAAACAATTACAGTGGTGCCTCTACTTACAAGCATCTCTACTTACAAGCGGTTTGACTTAAGAGCGGAGAACCGTTGGCATTTTAACTGCTGCCTGACAAATTTTAGATGCGACCTGCCGTACTTACATTTTTAAAATGTTTTTGATTTTGATTTTGATTTTTAATATGGCTGCTCTACATACGAATTGTTCAACTTATGAGCATGTATTCAGAACGGATTGAACTCATAAGTAGAGTTACCACTGTATTAGATTTCTCTAGGGACACCCTGTGTGGAAACAGTCTAAGTTATGCTTAGATATCTTTTAATATCCTGAGTTTATTACTTTAATGGCATCTCTCAGTGATTCAGAGTTAAATAAATTTTTTTTAAATCAAACCATACAAAGGCATTCCAGAAGCAGGTGTCACTGAAAACATCTCAAACACTCCCAGATAAAAAGAATTCTTTTGGGTCAAGGCAGTCCTTGGTGCCCCTCCTGGCTTTTCATAGAACCATCAAATCACAGAATAATGGAGTTGGAACGGACCTATAAGGTCACTGAGACCGTTACTTCACGAAGTGCCTCGCTTCGAACCGACCTTGCCTTCGCTGTGAATTCGGTGGCGGTCACGTGGTCTCCCTTCGATCCCACCCCTGTTTATCAGTGCTCACGCGCCATCCTTTAAAAAAAACAACTCGGCGTATCGATGCATCAATACTTGGCTGTCATTTCCGACAGAGCTGGTTATGTGTCTAATCTGGTGGTGGAGAGAAGCGGGCTTGAACCCCCCCCTTACATGCTTGAAAGTCAGCAGGGTAAGGGACTCCTGCCCAACCTCTCCCCTTTGGATGCGTCTTTCCTCCCTCCCCATTCCCTTCTCGCTCCCGGAGGGTGTGCGGTATGATTTTCAAGTCCTCCCTCTGATGCAGACCCGACCGGATCGCCCGGCAGCGGAACTCCCTGGGCGTCCCACGAGGGGACGGAGGTGATCGGGCTTTAGGGCGCGTTGCCGAGTCGGAGCGCGCGTGCGCGCGCAGTTACTGCTTCTCGACGCACCGAGCATCTTCAGTTTGGAAGCCGAAAGGGTCGTTTGCAGAGTTTGGATATTTAAAAAATAAAAATAAAAAAAGCCCGAGTCCACACGTCACGTTGGGAGCGAAGCGAGATGCGAAGCGAAAAGATTCCCGGCCGCTGGCAGGGGAACCACTCACCCCGCTTGGAGCACGGTAAAGGGGGCGTGGTCGGGGTGGCATCGCAGCCAAAAAGGAGGAGCGTGCGGACTGAAACGATCGATTCACACAGAAAGGAGGGGTTGCCGCGAAGCGAGCGGTTCGTGAAGTAACGGCCTGAGTCGATCCCCTTCTCTTTACAGGAATCCCTATCAAAGTACAATGGTACCTTGTATAAAGGAATTAATTTGTTCCAAATGAAATTATGTTAAACAAATTTTCCTTTATACAAATATCCCATAGGAATGAATTGAAAACAGAGTGGTCCCATTTTTATGTTGTACAGATTTGCCCCATAGGCGATTATGTTAAGCAAATTTCCCATATCCAGAATTTTTATGTTGTACAAATTTTATGTTATACAAACTGTTTGTTATACAAGGGTCCACTTGTACATCTGAATGATGGCTGTCTAACTTTCACGTGACTACCCCTGCTGGTAAGCTTCCCCTGAATGATGGACTACCATTATGTGTCTTTTATATGAATCTCTAGGCTCACATAGACTTTGTGTTTATAAGTACTTATAACCTTGTAACTTTAATGTAATATTGTCTATTAATGCTGTAAGATGTCCCTCAGTTCCTTATTCTCAATACAGTACTTCAGTATGTCTTAATTATAGTATATAATCCCTCATTACTGTAAGCCGTCTTGGGTCCTTTTCCAAGGAGAAAGGCAGGGTAATATACTATAAAATAAATAAATAAATAAATATTGATTGCCATACTGCTGTAACAGTTAGGAATTTTTTCCTGATATTCAAGGGAAATCTGACTTTCTGTAACTTGATGCCATTCTTACATATTTGGCCCTAAAGAATTCTAAGCCACTCTGGCATGGTTCAGAACAGACCCTGCTCCTCCTCTGTATGACAATCTTACAAGCATTTGACGAGTGTTGTCATATTTCCCCTAAACCTTCTTTTCTCAGTCCTAAGTGCACTCAGTTCTTTCAGTCTTTCCTCATAGGGCTTTGTTTCCAGTCATCTGATCATCCTTGTTTGTCTCCTCTGAACTTGTTTTACTTTGTCGGTGTACTCCCCCTCCCCCTCCTCCTTCTACATCCTCAAGATGCCTAACCAGTGACTACTAGAGGGGAACTGGTACTTTACGGGATTTTGAGACTACACTTCCACCAATATACAATTTGCATTTTTCACAGCCACATTGCACTGATGGATCATATCCAGCTTGTGGTTTATAGCTCCACGATCCGTCTTGTTCATAATATTACTGACCCAAGTATCCCCCATCTTGTAACTGTGCACCTGGATTCATTTTTCCAAGGTGTAAAACTGTGCACTCATCCTTGTTCAGTTTCATTCTGTTGTTTTCAAGCCACTGCTCTAGCCTATCAAGATAATTTTGAATTTTGGTTTTGTTTTCAAAAGTATTAGCTATTCCACCCAATGTTGTGACATCTGCAAATCTGATAAGCAGAGTCTTCTTCTTCAAGTGCCATGTCCTCATAGCACACTGGCAATCAGTAGCATGGTCTGGCTTTTATCCAAAGCTATTCTAAATAGAGAAGCTGTGCTGACTGTGAATCATTGGCTTAAAATCTTAAACCAAAATGTTCTTCTATGCCCCTGGCCATTCTTCCCATCTTCTTTTCCTCTAAGGCTTACCTGCAGCAGATGGCATACGTCAGTGTTGGCAAATCTATGGCACGGGTGCCAAAGGTGGCATTCGGAGCCCTTTCTATGGGCATCCGACATCGCCCCTTCACAGCCACCTGTATTCAGGTTAAATTGCTGTATTGGCACTTTGTGAAAAATTAGTGGGTTTTGAATTACAGTTTGGACACTTGGCCTCTAAAATGTTTGCCATCACTGGTATATGTGATTGTGCATTGTTTTTCAGATTGTGCTACTGAAATCAGTGAAACCCCTGTAGTATACATAATTTTAATAAAGAAACTTTAATGAAGGAGAAGCAGTTGCCTTGATCTGAGTTTCTTTGACCAACAGTTATAATTAGTCTCAGGTAGCACAATCCTACATATGCCTAGTTTGGAAAGACTCCTATTGAGTTCAATAGCTTGGGAGCAGGACAAGGAGGTTCCCCAACATTTTAGAGTCCATGGGTTTGCTGGAACTCACTGTCTCCTGTCCTGGTCCGCAAGCTGACCACAAGTCCAGTAGGACTCAGTGCATATAGGATTGCAGCGTTATGGATCCAGGACAGAGATCCTAAAAACCTAGACCACCCTATTTAGAATCTATGCTTCCTGTGAGGTTTCTTAGCTTTTTAGAATTTCCTTTATAATTCCTTTATAGCTCTAAATTAGGAGGCAGTCCCAGATTAAATGAATTCCAGGGCATAACGGAAGGTTGTTTACAGACATTCCTTTCTCTCCCACGTGTGTTGTGAAGGAATAAATAATCTCCCAACTCTGCTTTCTAAAGAATGTTATACTGTAGTTTTCGTCAGAGTTAGAAGCAAGGCCAAATTTATTAAAATTAAAGCAACATGAATCAAACAGCATAACAGGCTTGTGGGCAATATAACTTTCGGACTGAACACATCAGCTTTAATGCTGAGTGCGCAAAACCAAGACAGCTGTATGCCATAAATATTGGACGACGCTATTATTTGTGTTACTTATTTTTTGTTTACACATGCACTTATCCAGAAGAATGTTCAAAACCATATGCTACAATAAACTACAGAAATAAAATATAAACCATATGAAACCATGAACTCACTCAGTTATGAAGCTAGTTGAAATATTGACTTTGCCCACTCACCGCAAATACTGGCAGTTTCTGAAGAAAGAACATCTCAGTGGAACATCTCATCACAACAGCTTTATTAAGAGACAGAAGACAAAAAGGGTGCTTATAGTGAGATTGGAACAGAGGGAAAATGCTACTATTCTGGACAACAATCCCAGAACACCTCAGACAGCACAACCACACACTTCTATTTAGTCTACTTCCACAAAATTACGGAAAGCTTCATTCAGAATTCGCATACTACGTGGCTGGAGGAGGAAGCCTGCAGTTTTGCCTCCAGTCAGCAATTACATGAGATACATGGATGTCAGATTGCCAGGGGAGAAGAAACTCACCCCTTGAGATTCAGCGCCAAGACTTGAGGAATTGATTGAGTCCTTGTGGAGACCACAGTGTTGGTTCCCTGTCACAGAGACAATGCTGCAAGGGTTGAGAATTGGGACCAAAGGCCTCTCCAGACGGGGGGATTTGGAGACGTCTGGTTCTGCCCTTAAAAGGTTCATATCTTCTGAGTGTTCTCTTCGATCTCTCACTTGGATGATCCTTCCATTCACACTATAGAGCAGTAGTTCCCAACCTGGGGGTCGGGACCCTTTTGGGGGTTGAACGACCATTTCACAGGGGTCGCCTTGAACCAGTGAAGAAAAAGGCACAAACAGCTTGGTTCTGGAAGGGGGGAAGAAGGGGGGGAAAGAGTGAGTTACAGCTTGATAGGTTGGAGGGATGTCGGTCAATGGTGCCGGAGGCTGCGATTGGCTGAGGGTGCCTGTAGAGGGAAGTTCTCTATGGTACCTGTGGCAGTGGCCTGCCAAAGGGGGCTTGTGGCCTCTTCCAAGCAGGGCAAGGGGTCACTACAACATGAGGAACTGTCTGTGAAGATTCTCAGTCATCCAGGTGAGTTTATCTGGAAGTTGAGTCATGGCTACTGGACTTCTTTTTTGAGAGATAGAAACGTTTCGCTGTTCATCCAAACAGCTTCATCGGTCTGCATACAGCTAGTGCAAATCCTCCATCTTATAGGCAGTTTTGACCTCTTGTCACCCTGGCCTGAATTAGGCTCATAAGATGAACAGTGGCCTAAATAGGCTCATTAGGGAGACAATAGTATCCTTAGCCTTAAGGTGAACAATGGCCTAAGGTGCTGAAACCTACCAAGAATGGGTCCTTAGCTATGGCCTTGATGGTGAAGGCTTTTTGATTTGCCTGGGGACTTTGGAAAGCACAGCCTGATAAGTAGCAGATAGACTATGCCGGAGCCCACCACCTCTGTTAAGGGAGGGGTTTTCAATGCTCACATGAATGGCCTCCCTTACTCCTCTTTCAAACCACCTCTCTTCTTTGTCTAATATGTGTACATCCTCATCTTTGAAAGAGTGCCCTTTGTCCTTCAAATGGAGGTGTACTGCTGATTCTGGTCCTGAGCTGTTGCCCCTCCTATGTTGGGCCATCCTTCTGTTTAATGGCTGTTTAGTTTCTCCAAGGTAGAGGTCTGAACACTCCTCACTGCATTGGACCACATATACTATATTGCTCCTTTGGGTGGATAAGTCTCTGCCTTAGTGTGTTTGTGGGTTTGAAATAAACAGGGATGTGGTGTTTGCCAAAAATCCTTTTAAGCTTCTCCGACACTCCAGCCATGTAAGGAATGACCCGTTTCTTCCGTCGGGTCTGGGTCTCAGACTGATCCCTTGTTCTTCTGGGATGGCCCACTGCTTTGTTGAAGGCCCACTTTGGATATCCACAGGCCTTAAGTGCTCTCTTCAGGTGCCTGTCTTCCTTCTTCTTGGCTTCTGTGGAGGTGGGGATGCTCTCTGCTCTGTGGCTTAGGGTCCTGATGACTCCTAGTTTGTGCTGTAGTGGATGGTGGGAGTCAAACAGTAAGTATTGATCTGTGTGGGTAGGTTTCCTGTAAACTTCTACTCCCAGGCCACGGTCAGGTCTGATGATGACTGCACAATTCAGGAAAGCCAGCCTGTTGTCTTGGGTGTCTTCCCTAGTGAACCTAATATCAGGGTCCACCACATTGATGTGGTCTGTAAAGGCCTGTACTTCCTGAGTCTTGATTTTCACCCAGGTATCATCTACATACCTGAACCAGCGGGATGGTGTTGTCCCTGGGAAGGTGTTGAGTGCCTTCTTCTCCACTTCTTCCATGTATAGGTTTGCAACAATTGGTGACACTGGGGAACCCATGGCACAGCCATGCTTCTGTCTGTAGAAGTCCCCTCTGTACATGAAATATGTGGTGTTCAGACACAGGTCCAGGAGCAGGCATATCTGGTCTGGGTTGAGGCGGCTTCTGGAGGTGAGGGTCGTGTCTTCTCTTAGTCTTCTCTTTACCATTGTTAGGGTATCAGTGGTGGGGATGCTTGTAAAGAGCAATGTAACATCAAAGGATACCATGGTTTCATCTGTATCCAGTTTCAGCTCCCTGACTTTAGAAACAAACTCCTCTGAATTGTGTACGTGGTGGTCCGTGAGTCCAACCAGTGGGGCTAGGATAGTCGCCAGGTATTTTGCGATGTTGTAAGTCACTGAATTTATACTGCTGACAATAAGTCTGAGAGGAATTCCTTGCTTGTGGATCTTGGAAAGTCCATAAAAGCAGGGGACAGTCTCTCCGGGATATAACTGGTGGTAGGTCACCCTGTCAATTGTGTTTTCTTGCTCCAAGAGTTTTAAGCATTCTATTACTTTCTTCCTGCAATTGCTGGTGGGGTCTCTTTTTAGTTTTTCATATGTGTGTTGGTCATCTAAAAGTGTAATAACCTTCTTGTGGTAGTCCACAGTATTGAGGACGACAGTGCACCTTCCTTTGTCTGCAGGCAGAATTGTGATGCTCTCATCCCTGCTGAGGGATATCAGAGCACTTCTCTCCTGGCTAGTGAGGTTGGCTGCTGGTGGTTGAGCACTGGAGAGTGCGGCAGAGACTTTTATCCTGACAAGTTCAGCTTCTGCTGCTGGCAGACTGTTGCTGTGAATGGCCGATTCTGTAGCTGTGATGAAATCCACAACAGGAACCTGCTTGGGTGTGATGGCAAAATATAGGCCTTTGGCTAGGACCTCTCTCTCTGTCTGGGTGAGTTCCCTGTTTGAGAGGTTCTTCACCCATTTGTCCTTTACATCTCCTGTCATGGTCCCCTCATCCTTCTTCCTCCTGCCAAACTCTTTTGCTGACTGTTTCCGGGAGAGGAGAAAATCAAACTTCTTCATTTGCCTCTCTTTGCTTTTGCAATGCTGAGCCAGTTGTGCTTTCTGGAAAAATTCTATGACTGCATCCACTGCTGGTTTGGATAGGGTGGAGAGTAGTTCTTGGTGAATGTGGTCTTTTCTGTGTTCCAAAGTGTCTAAGGCGGGGGTCTGCAACCCGCGGCTCCGGAGCCGCATGCGGCTCTTTGGAACCTTTGCCGCGGCTCTGGGAGGTTCCCCTCGTGGAAGGGGTCCCGCGGCATTTAAACTAGGACCGCGGGGGAAACTCCAGCTCGCCGCCGCTGCCGTCCTCCTTCCGTCTCCTTCGCAAGCCAAACTTTGCCCACACATGCACACACACCACGGCTGCAAGAAGGGTGTGTGTGTGTGTGTGTGTGTGTGTGTGTGTGTGTGTCGCATCACCCGCCCCTTCCCTCCGTCTCCTTCACAAGCCAAACTTTGCCCACACACGCACACACACCACGGCTGCAAGAAGGGTGTGTGTGTGTGTGTGTGTGTGTGTGTGTGTGTGTGTGTCGCATCACCCGCCCCTTCCCTCCGTCTCCTTCACAAGCCAAACTTTGCCCACACACGCACACACACCACGGCTGCAAGAAGGGTGTGTGTGTGTGTGTGTGTGTGTGTGTGTGTGTGTGTGTGTGTGTGTGTGTGTGTGTCGCATCACCCACCCCTTCCCTCCGTCTCCTTCACAAGCCAAACTTTGCCCACACATGCACACACACCACGGCTGCAAGGTGTGTGTGTGTGTGTGTGTGTGTGTGTGTGTGTGTGTGTGTGTGTGGGGAGAGGTCGCCGCTCGCCCGCTTCCAAAAAAAGGGACCAGCCGCGGGGTCGCAGGCCCGTCCTTTCAACCGCTGAGGCGGGCGCTGCTCCCTCGCCTCCGGCTGCGGGACCGTGGTGGCGGCGGCGGCGGCGCTGGTACGCCCGGAGCGCGGGTCACCGCCTCACAGAGCCTCGAACGGCGGCTGGCCCAGCGCCCGGTTGCTGAGGCGGAACAGCGAGAACGGCGGCGGCGGTTGTATATATTTGTTTTAAATGTCGCAATAGTTTTGCGGCTCCCAGTCCCCCCCCCCCCCGTCGGAAATGGGTCCAAGTGGCTCTTTATGTCTTAAAGGTTGCAGACCCCTGGTCTAAGGTAAAGTGGACTTGTCTGATCTTTCATTGAGCAGTTGTTCTTGAGCTCTTTGAAGGATATTGTTAGGCCTGTGGCTTCTTACTGTTGAATGTAGGCGGAGGCTTGTTGGGGTGAGACTTTGTTGTCTGCACCTCAAGTTGAAACGTAAGTGGTTCCTGTAGTCTGCTACTTTTCTTACTGTTCTTTCATATTCTCGCACCAACCTCAGGGCATCTGCCCCAAATTGCATAGCAATATGTCTGTGAAGATTCTCAGTCATCCAGGTGAATTTATCTGGAAGTTGAGTCATGGCTACTGGACTTCTTTTTTGAGAGATAGAAACGTTTCGCTGTTCATCCAAACAGCTTCATCGGTCTGAATACAGCTAGTGCAAATCCTCCATCTTATAGGCAGCTTTGACCTCTTGTCACCCTGGCCTGAATTAGGCTCATAAGATGAACAGTGGCCTAAATAGGCTCGTTAGGGAGACAATAGTATCCTTAGCCTTAAGGTGAACAATGGCCTAAGGTGCTGAAACCATTGTTCAGGCCATTGTTCACCTTAAGGCTAAGGCCATTGTTCACCTTAAGGCTAAGGATATTATTGTGTCCCTAACGAGCCTATTTAGGCCATTGTTCATCTTATGAGCTTAATTCAGGCCAGGGTGACAAGAGATCAATTAGTGGGTTTTGAAGGAATGGGACAGCGCTTGAAAGGGGAGGACAGCTCGATTTAAGTAGATTTGGTTCACACCAGACAATACCAACAGCAACACAAACAATGATCTAGGTATCCATCTGAACTGACCCTAGGACTGTTTCTGAGCAAGCTGGTTATGGAACCAAGCAAAAGGACAAATTAACAAAAAATATTTTTTAAAATCATTAAATCTGACTTAGATAATATGATAAACTGGAGCCTGGGCAGGGGAGGACACATTCCTAAGTGGCAGCAAAATGTCCCCAACAACCATATAGTTGCTGCCATTCCCACCAGAGCTCACATCCTGTGCGGCCTTTCCTAGAGTACACATGGAGAATTTTTCAGGTTGAACAGTGAAGCAACTGAAACTTATGGAAACCTCATGGGAAGTTCACCCACGACCTCCAGCTATATGATTAGAATTGGGAATCATGTACTTTGTCTTCCTCTAGATGGCACAATGCCTCTCAAAACATCCACCCACCAGCCTTCTCTCCATTTTTCTATATTGCTGCCATTGTGTTAACATTACACATACATAAACATATTTGCGCTGAGCTGGCAAGTGCTGGTACTAGCTGGGAATGGGTGAAGATGGGTGTACTGCCACACTGTGATCGCTGCCATTTGCCCGTTCTTGGGGTGGCCATGTGGGTCTCTTCAATCATAGGCTTGCTTGTTGCTGAAAACTGTCTGGTTGGAGGCCTTGTATTTTCTGCTTCAAAAGTCCACAGAAGGACTTGGTTGTCATCACTCGTCTCTCATTGCTCATTTTCCTCAACTGGGAACCAATTCCTTTCACTGGTGCACCAGAGTCTCATGTCCACGGCTGAAGGCAAGGTCATAGTACTGTGCTCCGTCAGCTAATGTTCAATAGCGAGGGCCATGAATGTTGGGCCAATGGAGGTTTCTGTTGGATATACTGTATAATGCAACCTGCTTATGATGTCTTTAAGGATTTTTTAGCTGGGAAGGCCTTGGACTGGGAAAGGTATCAGTCAACGCAGTAGCAGGCATTTCCTCTACCTCAGATTCTTTTTCCTTCATTTTTCCAGCCACGTTCTGCCAGTGTGAGTTAAAGAGGCTGTCAGTAACTGGAATCCTTTTAATTCTTTCTCATTATCAGAGTCTTTGAATGAATGTTTGAAACAGGAAATGCTGGTTGAGGTGAACTAAACAAAGAGGGAGGCATGAAGCCAATCCGCTTGACTGAACCATTTTATCCTCTGCATGTTTAGAGGAGATTTCTATTTTATTTTCTGTAAGGTCACATTCAATTTCCTCACACACTCGAACCACCACCACCCCAACTCCAAATTTCCAAGTCCCAGCAACTCATCCCACTTCTGAAGTATCGGCTGCAATCAACTGGTTATGTCTCTTCTGGATGGTCATCATGAGCCCAATGGGATGGGTTTCAGCCTGCAGCAGAGCCAGGGGCCTGTGTGGGGTAACAACAGATGTCCCCACACTGCACCCTCTGCTGAAGCTGAAGCTGAAACTGACCCAGTCCCTGGTCTAGGGATCCTGAAGCAGGAAGGGCTGTTTCTGATCCTGGAGCAGGAAGAGATGTTTCTTCTGGTGAGGGTGCAAGTGATAAGAGCCCAGCCGCTGACTACATATGACATTTATGATGTTATACTTTCCACTTCTTTCTCCTTTCTGCCTGGCCCTCTCTAACCTGCCCCCACCCTGGGCCCACCTTCCAGGTGAGACCCATATCCCTCTGGGCTCCCACCTGGAGATCTGCTGCTGCCACCCACAGCCTCAGGTAGTCTTGCCCACCCACCCACCCATCCCAGGTCTCCTGGTAGTCCCACACATGCAATTGTCTATCTTTTTTCTGTCTGCTGCAAAGCTTGCCTCCCCATTCAGAGAAACACAACAGTTCTCCTATCCAGGAGATGGAGACTTTCTCCTAGAGTCATGGCAGCTGGGTATTAGCACTTGGCCACCATTTTTGCATTAGGGTGTGCCAAAAAAAAGGCACATTAAGACTTCTGCTTCTGATCAAGAAAGAACCCCAAAGGTAAATGTCTCAGTTTCTTCAGACTCTCTGGAAACTATGGTCTTACCCCACAAAGAATTTCAGATATGCCTCCTTTTAGCATCACGAGTGCTTGCATTAAAGCCTAGACCACAGAGACAAACAGCTGGACATGAATATCAAGTAAGACTTCCTCCTTTGTTGTTCTGCCAGAAAAGCTGAGTCATAACTGTACTAACAAATAAAGTATGCTCAGAAAATTATCACATCACATCTCACCTCCTTAATACAAGTTAGACATGTATCCAGTATAAAAGCTCCCATTAAATTTTCAAACACTGGCCTTATGGAGCTGCAGGGAGAATTGTTTCTGGGCAATTCTTTGTCACAGAACTGGTGCAATCATATAACTATGCTGCTCCCTCACTCATGCCCTCTCACCCTTTCATCTGGCCACGCTGCAGCTATCTATCTATCTATTTATTTTATTTATTTTGGATATTTTTACCTCACCTTTTTCCTTGGAAAAGGACCCAAGGTGGCTTATAATAATAAGGGGCAATATACAGCCCGGAACATTTAAGACATATTCAAGTTAAGAACAGGGAATTAAAAGAGGCATCTTAGAACATTAAAAGGTAACAGGAGAGCTACAAAGAGCATGAAAAAGAAAAGAAAAATCCATTATGAGGGGTGAAAAGTGCCCAGAGGGACAATGGGCCCACCACCCTTGTTGCGGGACCCTATGTTCAGGCTCAGGGAAACCGTTGCGCAGACCTACCAATGGAAAGAGGTTTGGGGTTCATCCCCCATGGTGAGAGGCTATCAAACACCTACCAGACATGTAAATACCAATTGTTGGATGTTACCTAATGCGAGTTTGGAACTGTTAGAAGTTCATGATATGCCTGTTGCGTTAAATAAAAGCTTTCTTACCAAGGACTCTCCTGTGGTGAATGAGCACACAAAGGAAGAACCAGATCACACTGACATTCAAAAACCAGATGCTTTTTAAAAAAAGAATTAAATTGATTTGTTCTTGATCTAATTTCCTGAAACAAGAAACTGGTAAAGAAAACTGAGATAGAAAGAGTATTGAATGCTGTTGATGCCGGTTATAATCCCGACTGCTTCAGTCCTCGAGATTCCCCCAAATGAGATGTGGTGTAACACTGGGTGTGAACTCTGCTCATATTGTGAAGAGAAAATAGGTAGACCTGTTCCTTTGCTTTAGAACAAATAAACAGATATACATAATGCAATGACCAAAGAATGCTAGGGATGGAGCCACAGAGAAGCTGAGTACAGTGGTACCTTGTATAAAGGAATTAATTTGTTCCAAATGAAATTATGTTAAGCAAATTTTCCTTTATACACATTACCCATAGGAATGCATTGAAAACAGAGTAATCCCTAATCGTGACCATTTTATGTTGTACGGATTCGCACTATAGACAATTCTGTGAAGCAAATTTCCCCTATCTCCATAATTTTTTATGTTGTACAAATTTTATGTTATACAAACCATTTGTTATACTTGGGTCCACTGTATTGCTAGCTTCGTGTCTATTCCAAATACAGTAATGGTTTCCTTTCTGCTAAACGGTCAGTGATAGCATCCTGTCTCTTTAGATCTTACTTACTCAGCTTCGAAATCATCAGAAAACAGTGCTGTATGTAGACATATACAAAGTAGAATTGTTTAGTTCTCTGCATATGCTATTTTTATGAGCTAATCAGCTAAACATAGGGCTGATACTTGCTTTTGGCAAGCTTCTCTAAGACTTTCAAAGCACCAAGACACAGGAAAAAAAGGGCTGATGAAATTCTCCTCCTTGCATCTTTGTGCTTATAACAGTTTTTTAAACTACCACACCAGATATGGCAATAACTGGAATCTTTCTTTCTTTCTTTCTTTCTTTCTTTCTTTCTTTCTTTCTTTCTTTCTTTCTTTCTTTCTTTCTTTCTTTCTTTCTTTCTTTCTTTCTTTCTTTCTTTCTCTCTTTCTCTCTGTCTAAATGGTTGTTGTACTTATAAGAAAGCTCTTCAGCTACTTCACACAAATAGTTTTTAGTTTTTAGTAAATGTCAGCACTCCCTCAGATACTATCATTAAATTAAACATTTTACTCCTTAGCGGTAAGGCCTGAAAGCCTTAGAGCTAGAAATAATAGGGAATAATAGGAAATAATGTTTTCAGGACAGAAGTTACAAGGTGCAGTTAGGGTCTGAATCACCGCATCCAACATGACCATGGGGTTATCTCCGTTAGGGTATGATGTTTCTTAGATCATGCCTTGTGCTCCCTGGGAGGCTTTTATAGATTTATGCCAGTTGAAGACAATTTTGTGTAGTGCTGTTTTCCATAATCAAAACAAACCGGCAAAAACGAATTGATAAAGTCTGTTAAAGACTTCATGTTCTTATGTGAGTTGTCTCATCAAATGTTTTCCAACCACTTTTGAGTCATGACTCCCTTTTAAAATAATCTGTGACTCCCTGTCATAGTTGCATGAATGTGGCAGGGAGTCACTTTAATGCAATAAAGAAAATCTACTTTAAGGCAGTAAACACATTAAAATAGATTTTAAATATTAATTTAACAATACCTAATGGGGGAGCTCTAAACCTCCATCTAACAGACCAAATTCGAGAAGAAAAACAGGTTAACACATTTTGAGTTTAATTTGCAGTACTTCTTTTGGATGTGCGAATGACCACCATCCCTTCATGTCTCCTTGCTAGATGTAAATTTTGGGAAACTTTGGCGGGGGGTGGGACTGGAAAAAAACTGTTTTCCCCCATTTCCCCCCAAATTGTTTTCCAGGCTGTCAAAATTTCTGGACATTTTACATTTCTACCCCACCCCCACAAAAGTCCCCTCAGTGAGGAGCACCCCCATGCCCAAATAAACACCTCCCTCATGGGCCCCACCCTGTGCCCCACCCTCCCTCTCTGGTTCTCCTCCCTCATCCTTTTTGCCCCTCTTGTCTTCCTCCTCCCTGATTCAGGTAGAGCCCGGACCAGGCCCCCTCTTCCTTCACAGCACCACCAGCACCACCTGAGGCTCAAGTGAAGATCTCTGCAGTGGCAATAACCTTTCAATCGTGCAACCCCTTTGAGTGTCAGCATTTATAGTGGGATCTGGGTGCCCAGCTCATTCAGACCTGCCTCTGGACTAATACTTCGATCCAAAGGCCTGAAATGCAGAGAAGCAGAGAGAATGAAGTGAGACCAGCTCTTTGTGGTGTGTGTGTGTGTGTGTGTGTGTGTGTGTGTGTGTGTGTGTGTGTGTGTGTGTGTGTGTGTGTCTGTGTCTGTGTGTGTCTGTGTCTGTGTGTCTGTGTGGGTGTGTGTCTGTGTGTCTCAGAGTGACGAGTATGCATAAAAGGAAAATCCGCCCACAAGGGTAGAAAAATAACTAAGACCTCTAGGCTGCCTGCAATTCCAGTTCAGATAACCAACTATCAAACTACAGTTCAGTATTTTACAAGAGGAGTAAAACAGCATTGTGTATCCCATATTTGCTATAATAAATATAAAATCATTGCAACTAAAAAACAACAACCGGTGGTGACTTGCTCCCAGAAAAACACTTCGCAACCCCCTTTGGGGTCCCAACCTCCAGGTTCAGCATCCATGGTCTAACCCAAGCAATGTCTAAAATGCCTAAATAAGTACCTGATGCCATATAAAAGAGATTTGGCTTGCATTTGGTCATATCTTTGATCTTATGGTGGACTAAGCTGTGGCTGCAGCCAAGAAAGAGAAAGACCACCAGTGCCCTGAGAGACTATTATCGCAGAGGCTGCTGGGTTTCTCCCTTTGGTTGACTTTTTAAAACCATCTCTTCCCCTCCCTCCTCCTGCTCCTTTAAGGTTATGTCTTTTAGTGAGTGAGCATGCAGCCAAAGACGGTCTTATTTGTAAAGCTGCATTTAGTACTAAGTGCTTCAGTAAAAAAAGTAAAGGTAAAGGTTCCCCCTGCATATGCATGCTAGTCGTGTCCGACTCTAGGGGTGGTGCTCATCTCCGTAGTCAAGTCGGAAGAGCCAGTTCTGTGCAAGTCCATGGCCATGTGGCCGGCATGGCTGCAAGGAAACACTGTTTTTACCTTCCCACTTTTTACGGCGGCACCTATTTATCTACTTGCATTGACATGCTTTCGAACTGCTAGGTTGGCAGGAGCTGGGGTTGTCAGCGGGAGCTCGCTCCGCTGCGTGGCACCCAGGATTCGAACCGCCGAGCTGCCAACTTTGCAGTCTACAGTTTTGGTGCCTTAGTCCACTGAGCCACCACGCCCCCAAGTACTTCAGTAGGGATGGTATTAATTTCCTCTCCCATGCTTCTTGCATAAAAAAACAGATATTTCATGATTGGGCTTCTTCAGTACCAATTTCTGAAGTCAATAGATCCTTTATTATTTTCTCACTTTGTTAAACAACATGATAGGAGCAATATGACTGCATCCCACTTGCACATGGCAACAACGAGGCAAAAAGAACATTATATATACTGTGTATATATATCCCCTCCCCCAACTAGTGGCAGTGCTCTGTGCAGTATAGAAACTGTATTAATATTATCATCTGCAGGAGGGTAGCTTCCACCAGCCCTGAGAGCTACCAGGAGAACTCCTAAGAAAACCTACAGCTTGGGCTTTATCAACAGAGATAGTTCCTGATTTGTATTTAGATAAGAGGAAAAGCTTATTGTGATCCTCTTTTCAAAAGAAAATTCTAGGCAGGATGTCCCTGGTAGGAGCTCTTACACCAGATATGTCCAAAGTCAGGCCCGGGGGCCAAATGCGGCCCATTTTCAAATTTTGAGCGGCCCGCGGCCTCTTCTCCCCACTGGCTCAGCCTGTCACGCATCCCCACCAGCTGGCCCCTCCCCATACTGGATGGAGACGTCAGCTTGCAGTTTTATGTTTTGCCTGCCCTCCCTCCCTCTGTCCACCCCCCCCCCAGCCACCTGTCCAGCCTACCCACCCCCGGCTCTGTTGCTGCAGCGTCCTCCCCGCTTCCTTGCATATCCTAGAATGATACTTGTACAAAGTCCGGCCCGGGGGCCAAATGCAGCTGAATGGTGAGCCCCCACACATTTTCACCTCACCAAATCTGGCCCTTCTTGCAAAAAGTTTGGACACCCCTGTCTTACACATTTTGCGACACAAGAAATGTTCAACGGTCTTGAACAATTCGATTATGTTGTTTTTCTTTTCTTTTTCCTGAACAATTTTGATCTGTTTTGGTTTGTTGTTTGTATGCTTTCGTAAAAATTAATTTTAAAAATAAGTAATGGTCTTGAGGCCAACATATAACTTTTACTTTGTGTATCTCTGAAGCATGTGTGGCGAAGGGTTGCTTTCAGGGTGAACTGTGTGGTTTCGTTTTGTTGGGATAATATAGAAAGCTACCCTCCTGCAGTCAGCAGCCAAGAAGCTCCACCAAAGGCTTGTGGCATAGAGGATCACTCCCTCCCTAATTGGATGGCAGCAGATCCAACTAAATGCAGGAGCAGAGTTCTTTATCATGAGCAGGTGGAGCCATTTAGTGGTCAGAGGGAGAAGAGACACACAGGCCCACCTACTTACTGGCTGAGGGTGTGCTTGGGCTTCAGATATACACAGTGGACCCTCGTATAAGAAACGGTTTAACACAAAATCTGTACAACATAAAAAATTCCGGAGATAGGAGAAATTTGCTTAACAGAATCGTCTATGGGGCAAATCTGTAAAACATAAAAATGGTCACGATTAGGGATTACTCTGTTTTCAATGCATTCCTATGGGAAATTTGTATAAAGGAAAAATTGCTTAACGTAATTTCATTTGGAACGAATTAATTCCTTTATACACAATACCACTGTATAAAGTTTGGTGTATGCGGTTTCTTTTCTTTTTGAGGGACCTTGGAGAAATTGTCAGTTCTACAGGTTTAAAGTCTCAAGCTGCTCTAAATGTGTGAAACAGCCTTTTTTTTCTCAGCTCTCTTCTTAAACAAACAAACAAAAACAAACAAACAAATACCAAATGTATCTAATAATAAACTTAAAAAAACTTGCTATGTGTGAAAATTATAGGCACTTGAGCAGATAGGATATCACATCTGCCACCACCCTCCAAATAGAAGCATCAGCTTTAAATCAACTGTTTCCCTCGGGGCTGTAGCAGAGAAGGAAATAATTAAACTTCTCCTATCAGTCTGGTGCAGTTTTGATGTTACTGGCCACTTCACAAGAGGATTCCATTTTTTAAAAAAAATATTTAATTTATATCCCTCATCTCCACCAATACTAGTGCTCCTGGTTGCTAACAACAAAATACTATTAAAATGGCAACATTGCAAGTTAAGAAATTAAAAACTATCCCATAAAATACATCAAATATAAATATTAATCAACATCAATAAGGCAAAAAAAAAGAGTAGCACCCACCAGATTTAAATTTACATCAGTGGTAAGTCAATTCAGAAAAAAACAGAGATTAGAAAGTTAATTATGAAACAGGGATACTGTCCTCTTGCCATTGCATGTTGTACTATATTCACTCTTCTTAAAAGTAACTTTTTCAAGTCCTATCTTTCAGAAGAAGGGAAATAAATTGAGATAGCCTGGATCTACCATATTTGGAAAGAAATTCAAAAGCCTGGGAGCAGCCATCCAGAAAACCCTCATCGTCCCACCAGAGATAATTGGGGTGGGGTGGGGATACAGGGCTTTTATCATATTCTTAACAGGACACAAAGCTATGTGTTTTATCATCCTCATGATGCGCACCTTATCCAGTTGTAACATTTGTGGAATTCCATGATCAACTGGGGGGTTTCCAGGCAGCAAGAAAACCTGTGAGATCTGCAATTAGAAAGAAATGTGGGTTTTTATGTACTTAGTACTTGTTAAGTACCTGATGCTTGATTACAAGACAGCAATGAATTGATTGTAAAACAGCAATGATTTTGTTTTAATTTGTAACCACAGGCTTTCATTCTATGGTAATCTGATTTGCCCTTCACCATTCATGCATGTACAGGAACTCAAACCAAGGCTATTAGGTGTGTGGTGGGACCCCCATATCAATGGCATCTATACCCATGGTTTCACTTATCTGCAGTTTGCCACAGCCCTATATGCAACATATAGGGGCATAGTGGCTCATTGGGCTAGAGCGCTGAAACTGTCTGATGAAAAGGCAGCAGCTCAGCAGTTCGAATACCAAGTGTCATGCAGTGGAGCAAGCGCCCGCTGTTAATCCCCGCTCCTGCCAACCTATCAGTTCCAAAGCTTGTAAATGCAAGTACTGTAGATAAATAGGTACCACTGTAAAAAGTGGGAAGGTAAACAGTGTTCTGTGTGCAGAAATGCATTCAGCCATGCTGGCCACATGGCCATGGACTTGAACAATACTGGCTCTTTGGCTTGAAAACGGAGATGAGCACCTCCCCTAGAGTCAGATACAACTAGCACACATATGCACGCATGGGGGGGGAAACCTTTACCTTTACTATATGCAGCATGCAAGGGCACCCCCTCGTGGCCTTCATCCTGCCACCTTGAATGATGTATATAAGTTTTCCTCATATTCGTACTTTCAGATATCTGCAGGAAATCATAGAACCACTCCCCTAGGGATCCCGGGATCCTACTGTAGTAATAAGGAGGCCAAGAAGGAGGACGTTCAACATAAAAAGAGCACTCTCTGGATTCTCAGAGTAATAAAAATAGAAAGAATGACCACTCCTGGGGTCCTTCAAATCATTTGATATAATGTGCATCTTCAAAGCAAAAATGCATGGAATGTCATACCCAATATTGGCCCATGGGTCCCAAGAGAACATGCCCCATCATCTTACCCATGATTCAGTATCTGTATACAATGGTAACTCAACTTACGAATTTAATCCGTTCCGAATGCATGCTCTTACGTCGAACTACTCTTAAGTCGGGGTACCTATCTAAAAAATTTAAAAAGTATGAAAAAAATATTTGTAAGTCAAGCAGACCATATCTAAAATTTGTAAGGCGGCAGTTAAAAACAGCAACAGTTTTCTGCTCTTAAGTCGAATTGCTCTTAAATCAAGCTGCTCTTAAGTCAGGGTATCACTGTATTGGTTTCTATTGCTTGGGTTCCCCCCCCCCCGGAAGCAGATTGTTTCCTGCATAAAAATGACGTCTATTTACTAAGTGTGAAGGCTGCCAGGTTCTTCCCTGTCTTGAGAAGTTCCATTACTGTTAAGTTTCAATGGTAAGGTGCTGTGGCCGATGAGAACAGGTTTGGACATTGCTATCAGTGAGATTGCCTTTGTGCAGTAGGACAGCGGACTCCCCAGCACATGGCAGTTTTGACACTGCAGACAGCCCTTAACAGGTATTGGCAACCCTGAACAATTAAGTAAAGCAGCTCTGTTTTACGACATATAGCTGAATTTTGTGAACTTTAATCAAGTGCCAGATTCTGTGGGGCTCTCCTGCATACTCTAAAGTGTTTCTCAGCTGTAGGCCAAATGAAATGGATCTTATGTGCTCTAGCATAGAAATTAGTCAGAAAACTCAGATTAGTTGAAGTGGAAGCATTAGCATAGCTTCGTGTCGAAAGACCGTACATTATTTTTCCGTTTGCTTTGTTAACTGGCCAGGCAGCCCCTTTGTAAAATGTAGACACTTCACTAAATTGTTCAGGGCTGCCAAAACAAGTATAAGAGCTGAGACTCCTTTAACTCTGTAAGTGAAAACTATGTGTGAAGCATTTAATGGGACTGGAATACAAGAACACATCAAAACATTCAGGCTATCTAGGGCATCAGGTTTCTCCAAAGCTGAACTACCAAGGCATAATTCTATGTAATTAGACCACTGACTGCTATTAATTGCTTAGAACAATATGTGTCATTATAGTCATGGTGTAATAGCTCATAACTGGAAAATCTGTGGATAAACAGAATCATTAGGAAATCAAACTATTTGGCAGGTGTTTCCTAGAAAAGCTACAGAGCTAGAAATATTGCCAAGATGAAACAACCTAAAGAATACAGCACAGACTGAAATCCTGCTGGTGCAGCCACACCGTGTGCATCAGGAGGCACACATTTCTTAGTGATAGATCTGACTTGCACTTCTGTACCCACTGAAATCAAGGGAACCTTCTGACAGCAATGTTATAAGATTGTGCAGTTGATGGCTAAAGGGTGGGGAAACAAATGAACAATATACCTTCCCCGATGCAAAACAAACAAACATCTGTGTTACATGGGGCTTCTTTATTTTAACTGAAGTAGGCAGCATTTCTTCCGTAGCCTATTAGGACTAGTGAATCTCCCTGCCACATTAATAGGGAAACATCACACATTGTTATGTTGGGGCCTCCAGTTAAAGTTCAATTATTGTGTTTCAAAGAATTCCATTGTATTGTTTAAAAGCTTGTTTGTTGGTGTTGGTGAGTGTGTTTACATTGTTTCAAACTCCACTGCTACATTTCTTTCTGTTTGAACTGTTATATCAGGCTTCACTGCTCTTTAATTTTCTATCACTTTATTTTCTCTACAGCCCCCCCCCCTTTTTTTTTTTTGCTAAGTGGTTTTTCAACATCCTTGGACATAGGAACTCACTGGGGGAGTAGAAATGGTAAAAATCACTCCTCAAATATCTCAGAACTGGTAAAAATCACTCATCAAATATCTCACTTACCCTAAAAGTCCTGTTGTATTGATATAAGGCAGTTCTGATGTGACAACGCACAACATACACACATAGTGTCTGGGTGTTATCTAGGACTGCTGCAGCTGAGGGCTGGTTATTCCACCAATGGGCCATGAACCAGGACTGCCATTCTTTTAAGCATATTTTGAACACATTCAAATTTTTTTTTGTCCTAGGTAGGAGCAATGATTTATTATATGTGACCAAACTTGGCCATTAAAGAATGTTTTTGGGGTGGTGGTGGTGGTGGGAAGACTTATAGGAAATGTTGTAACTTGGACTTTTGTGAGCTGTCAAATATCTTTGTCGAGTTTCTTTTGTTGATGGTTTACTTACCTTTAAGAACTCCAGAGCACAATTATTAAGAAACCTACACCTGGATTCTAAAGGGTTTAACAACAGGGTTTTGTAACAACTGGGTTGTCAGTCTTGTGACTTTATCAGCCATCTGATGAACAGATAGTGCCTAGTGGTTTTCTGTCATATTTTTCTTTTCTAAATATTTTTAACTTAACTTTTTCCATTCTGTCCTCTGATAGGCTCAAAGGCAGCATATAAAAGTTTTAAATTTTAAATGCTTTATAGAGATGGGCATTTCATTTTGGAAGGGGACTGGTTCCGAAATGAAACATGCCAGCACAGCTGGTGCTCAGAACCCAGTCCCACCCTCCAGAACAAAATCAATCACTGTCTTACCTTGCTGTAGCTTGTGCTGGGTGAAATTCCAACCAGGAAACAGCTTCAAATGTGTCATCTTTCCCTCTCCCTGGTGCTGGCCAGTCAGATAGGGAGGCGGGATGATGCATGTCCTTGCACAGCTCCTGATTGGCCAGCACCAGGGAGAGGAAAAGATGACACATCGGAGGCTGCTTCCTGGTGGGAATTTCATCCAGCGCAAGCTACAGCGAGGTAATATAGTGGTTGATTTTGTTCCAGAGGATGGGACTGGGTTCCGAGAGTCAGCTGTGCTGACATGTTCTTGTTTCAGAACCAGTCCCCTTCCAAAATGAAACACCCATCTCTAATGCATTAAATCAATAAGCAATGTTTAACTGCATGCTGAAAAGCTTCAGCTGCTGAATTCTATGTTAAAAACATGGGGCATGGCTAGGCTGAGTTCTTATTTTCTCTGACCATTTGCGACAGAATGTAATAAGAAACAGTAAGAATACACGGGTTGGCATTTGGGAAATCCTCCTGTGAACTGTGAACCCCATGAAAATTCTGAAAATTTCCAGAATGGTATCCTGTCCTCCGGGACACAAAGCAATAATACTAGAAGCCAAGATGTAAACATTTTCTGAGTGTCATTGGGTTGTGATATATAGTGGAAATACTGTGGCAGACAGGACTTGGAGGCACTTAAGACGGTGGATTAAGTTTATCTATCAATTTATTATTCATTCAGAGAGATATTCCATCCCAGTTTTAAGCCCTAAAAAGGTTACTAGGACAGCTTGGGTACAGTTCAAGTACGTTTTACAAAATGTACAAAATGAACGAAGAACTCAAGAAACATGATTAGACTTAGCAAACTGTGGGTCATGTAATAGTAAACTTGGGGAATGTAAGTAAACCCGACACAGAAGAAAAAAGCAATACTTTCATAGTCAGAGGCCACAACATGCAAACTTACAAGGTTTCCTGGATTTCCTGCACCCAATTCCACCAATGTGGAAATTCATAATCAAGTGGAGGGTGACACTTGCACTCGTAGCCCTGAAAGAGAATTAATTTTTCTCCAGGTTCTTGCTTGTCAAAACTTCAATAAGACAGCATTCCCAGAAACTGTAACTCTTTTTAAATACGATGAAATGCAGGCACAGGGAACATAATCGCTTCCACTCAAGAGGCTGAATGCATTTGATTTACTCAAATACTTTCACCTTATAAAGGGTGTTTGTACTGCGCGCATTCCTCTGTGAAGCATGTTGCTTGAGAAAGAGGGGATTTGAACTTTACAGTATTAAACAAGTGACGGTTGTACAGCACTAACAGTGCTTTCCCACACAGATTTACTTGGATGTTTAACGTGGCTTAACATACTTCAAACACTGGGCTGCCACACCCTGTATCTTAGCCAACCTCTGGTCTGTTTCCTGTACAGGCCCCTTCATTGTTTTTCCTGGGCTTCCTAAACAGAGCTGGAGTTATCGGCACCAATGTTAATATATTCTTTGGATTGGGGCCTCGGGCTGTCATTCTTCAAAAAATGCATATTTGGAGATTTTAAGTTCCATTTTTAAGAAAACCTATTTCAAGTGCTTTCACTCCCATTTCTGTATCAGGAATACAGTACTTCATTCACGCGCAGTCACTGGTTCGTGCATCTCAATGCTGGCAGCACATTTCCGTCATTTTTGAGGGATGCACTGAAGAACTCCACATGGAAAATGGGCTGTAGCTGTAGTGGGGATTGTTGCTTAATTCCTATACAGTAATAACTTGGTCTACAAGTGTTTTGCAAGACGAGCAAACATTTCTTCTACATTTTGCCTTGATCAATGAGCACTGTCTTGTAATACAAGCACTGTAGCAGGTCATATGATCACACGAGCCAATGCTGTCTCTCTCTCTCTCTCTCTCCCACTCTCTCTGCTGCTTTGTGGGTTATTGTCTGGACTGTTCCAAAGCAGAGGGAGGAGAGAGGAACAGAGGTCTCTCTTACCCCAGCCACAAAGATTTTCAAAGGAGAATGTAGGTTAGGGTTTTATTTTTCTTTATATTTATATTTATATTTAATTTGTTTTCAATATCCTTGTTTATTTTTCAAACAATTTCTAATCATGGGGCAGCTAGTCAGGTGTGTATATGGCTACAAATAGCATTTTATTATGGTAACCTTCCGGTTTCGGCGGAGCGCAGCTTACAGTTCCCTGCAGGAGCTCGTGGTGATAAACTACTTATTTTATACTGTCTTATTGCTAATTACTATTTTTATCTTGCCTTATTACCATTTACTCTTTTTACTGAACTACTGTTTTAACTTATAACATTTCTCTGGACAAGTATATTTTACTGGAAGGCTGTTTGGAGTTGCTGTAATTTGGAGTGTTATCTGGGACTGTGTCATTACTCCTCAGCCAAGATAAGTTCTGGCAGGCTTTTATAAACTCCAGCCTTGCAGTTTTGCAGTTTTTTGCGGACCTACAGCCTGGAGGTCCCCATGAGGGGTGACTGGCAAGCAGTACAGGGAATACACCTGTATCTTATTGTAACCTTAAAAACAAAACACAGGGTAAAATCCAATTGTTAGTCCCATTCAGAGCAGATTCTACGGCCAGGTACCTAAACCATGGTGTACACATGAACATCTAGGCATCTTCTTTTTTGAGTTTTGGCATTTTTGTGTACGGTATGTATGAAAGCTCATGAATGCCAAATCAGCAGTAGCTATTCATTGTGTCACAAAATATTTTTTTAATGGCACATTTGCAGGATACAGAAAACAGGTGTGTGGTAACATGCTCCTTGGTACACAGCTAGGTCCAACAGGAACATACATAAGCTTTCCAAGACATGGAAACTAGTTGTTTTTTTCTCATTATTTGTACTGTGTTTTGATATGTATGGGGTTGTTGATTTGGGCAGTTGCTGTCTTTTTGTAACGTGCTGTACACCGCCCAGCGGTGGGAAAATCAGGTGGTTAATAAGCATATTAATAAATAAATAAATAAATAAATAAATAAATAAACCATGGTGTAAATAATTTTCTGCTCCTGTTTACAATTTAATAATTAAATATGGTTATTGGAGAAAGAAGTAATATTAATATATCTATACTGAGTCAAAGGTCCATTTTTTAATTTGTTCGGTAATCTACACAGAAATTATATTGACGCAGAAGTTGTTGTTGTTGTTCAGTCGTTCAGTCGTGTCCGACTCTTCGTGACCCCATGGACCAGAGGTCGCCAGGCCTTCCTATCCTCCACTGCCTCCCGGAGTTTTGTCAAATTCATTTTGGTTGCATCGATGACACCGTCCAACCATCTCATTCTCTGTCGTCCTCTTTTCCTTTTGCCTTCGATTTTTCCCAGCATCAGGGCCTTTTCCAGGGAGTCCTCTCTTCTCATGAGGTGGCCAAAGTACTGGAGCCTCAGCTTCAAAATCTGTCCTTCCAGTGAGCATTCGGGGTTGATTTCTTTCAGAATGGATAGGTTTGATCTCCTTGCAGTCCAGGGGACTCTCAAGACTCTCCTCCAGCACCACAGCTCAAAAGCATCAATTCTGCGGCGATCAGCCTTCTTTATAGTCCAGCTCTCACTTCCATACATCACTACTGGAAAAACCATAGCTTTAACCATCCTGACCTTAGTTGGCAAAGTGATGTCTCTGCTCTTTAGGATGCTATCTAGGTTTGCCATTGCTTTCCTCCCAAGAAGCAGGCGTCTTTTTATTTCGTTGCTGCAGTCACCATCTGCAGTGATCAAGGAGCCCAAGAAAATAAACTCTGTCATTGCCTCCATTTCTTCCCCTTCTATTTGCCAGGAGGTGATGGGACCAGTGGCCATGATCTTAGTTTTTTTGATGTTGAGCTTCAGCCCATTTTTTTCACTCTCCTCTTTCACCCTCATTAAGAGGTTCTTTAATTCTTCCTCACTCTCTGCTATTAGAGTAGTATCATCTGCGTATCTGAGGTTGTTGATATTTCTTCCGGCAATCTTAATTCCGGCTTGAGATTCATCCAGACCGGCCTTTCTCATGATGTACTCTGCATATAAGTTAAATAGGCAAGGTGACAGTATACAGCCTTGTCGTACTCCTTTCCCGATTCTAAACCAGTCAGTTGTTCCATATCCAGTTCTGACGGTTGCTGCTTGTCCCACATATAGATTTCTTAGGAGACAGATAAGGTGTTCAGGCACTCCCATTCCTTTAAGGACTTGCCATAGTTTGTTGTGGTCTACACAGTCGAAGGCTTTGGCATAGTCAATGAAGCAGAAGTAGATGTTTTTCTGGAACTCTCTGGCTTTCTCCATAATCCAGCGCATGTTGGCGATTTGGTCTCTAGTTCCTCTGCCCCTTCGAAATCCAGCTTGTAGTTCTGGAAGTTCTCTTTCCACATACTGCTGAAGCCTGCCTTGTAGAATTTTGAGCATAACCTTGCTAGCATGTGAAATGAGTGCAATTGTGCGATAGTTGGAGCATTCTTTGGCGTTTCCTTTCTTTGGGATTGGAATGTAGACCGATCTTTTCCAGTCCTCTGGCCACTGCTGGGTTTTCCAAATTTGCTGGCATATCTTATGCAGCACCTTTACAGCATCCTCTTTTAAGATTTTAAAGAGTTCAATTGGAATGCCATCACCTCCACTGGCCTTGTTGTTTGCAATGCTTTCTAAGGCCCACTTGACTTCACTTTCCAGGATGTCTGGCTCCAGGTCAGCAATTACGCTATCTTGGTTGTCAGGGACGTCCAGATCTTTCTGATATAATTCTTCTGTATATTCTTGCCATCTCTTCTTGATCTCTTCTGCTTCAGTTAGGTCCCTACCATTTTTGTCCTTTATCATATCCATCTTTGCACGAAATGCCCCTTTAATATCTCCAATTTTCTTGAACAGATCTCTGGTTTTTCCTTTTCTATTGTTTTCCTCTATTTCTTTGCACTGTTCATTCAAGAAGGCCGCCCTGTCTCTCCTTGCTATTCTTTGGAAGTCTGCATTCAATTTTCTGTATCTTTCCCTTTCTCCCTTGCATTTTGCGTCCCTTCTCTCCTCCGCTATTTGTAGGGCCTCGTTGGACAACCACTTTGCTTTCTTGCATTTTCTTTTCTTTGGAATATTTTTCATTGCAGCCTCCTGTACAATGTTACAAGCCTCCATCCATAGTTCTTCAGGTGTTCTGTCCACCAAATCTAGTTCCTTGAATCTATTCTTCACTTCCACTGTGTATTCATATGGGATTTGACTTAGGTTATACCTGACTGGCCCAGTGATCTTCCCTACTTTCTTCAGTTTGAGTTTGAATTTTGAAATAAGAAGCTGATGATCTGAGCCACAGTCAGCACCAGGTCTTGTTTTTGCTGACTGTATAGAGCTCCTCCATCTTTGGCTGCAGAGAACATAGTCAATCTGATTCCGGTATTGTCCATCTGGTGATGTCCATGTGTAGAGTCGCCTTTTGTGTTGTTGGAAAAGAGTGTTTGCAATGACCAGCTTGTTCTCTTGACAAAACTCAATTAGCCTTTGCCCTGCTTCATTTGGAACTCCAAGGCCAAACTTGCCAGTTATTCCTTTTATCACTTGACTCCCTACTTTAGCATTCCAATCCCCTATGATGAGAAGAACATCTTTCTTTGGTGTCAGTTCTAGAAGTTCTTGTAAGTCTTCATAAAATTGGTCAATCTCAGACTCTTCAGCACCGGTAGTTGGAGCATAAACTTGGATTACTGTGATGTTCAAAGGACTGCCTTGGAATCGTACCGAGATCATTCTATCATTTTTAGGTTGTATCCCAGCACTGCTTTTCTCACTCTATTGTTGACTATGAAGGCTACTCCATTTCTTCTATGGGATTCTTGCCCACAGTAGTAGATGTGATAGTCATCTGAACTGAATTCACCCATTCCTGTCCATTTAAGTTCACTGATGCCCAGGATGTCAATGTTTATTCTTTCCATCTCACGTTTGACCACATCCAGCTTACCCTGGTTCATAGATCTCACATTCCAGGTTCCTATGCAGTATATCTCTTTGCAGCATTGGACTTTCCTTTCTCTTCCAGGCACGTCTGCAGCTGAGCGTCCTTTCAGCTTTGGCCCAGCCACTTCATTAGCTCTGGAGCTACTTGTACTTGTCCTCCGCTCTTCCTCAGTAGCATGTTGGACACCTTCCGACCTGAGGGGCTCATCTTCCAGCGTCATATCTTTTAGCCTTTTGTTTCTGACCATGGGATGTTCTTGGCAGGGATACCGGGGTGGCTTGCCAGTTCCTACCCCAGGAAGAAGTAGGACAGAAGTAGGACAGACCATATTTTTTCCTAAGTCATCTGGTAACCCTGTTTATAACAGAAAGTTAGCCATGAACTGGAATTTCGAAACAAGATGAACCAGATGAACCAGCCTACTTGTTGGGCAGGAAAAAGCATCTAAACCTTGATTTACCAAGCTCTGGATTGCATAAGAATGACTTTCAGCTTCCCACGAAAATGAGGTCATATCACAAGACTGAATTTTGACAAAACACAAGTGTGACACAAACAGACTCTGGAGAAAGCTAAGGGTTGTTGGGCCCACTTATGCTCCATAACTATCAGCAGAATGGGAATAGGGAATTGTCCTTGCAGATATTTGTTCACTTTCCAGAACAGATTTTGTGGACTGCAGGCATAGTGGAGAGAAAGACCTGCTGCACAGGTGAAAGTATGCAGAGGGCACCAGATGTCATCCTAAATCTCTATCCCCACGATCATCTGCGTTTAAGATAAACCGACACAAACCCTTTCTTTTAAATCCTATTTAAGCTCCAAAATTTTATCAACACCTCTATGAAGGCAGGAAAACAAAGAGTATGGATGTGGTAGTATTTCCTATAGAGGTTCTTTGCAATTTACAATCTTCATATAAACAAATGCTAATTATGTGCAGTATTTCAGGTACATTTTTCAGTGACTGAGTTACTTCATTCTCAGAGTTTATCTTTTATTAAGTATACCATTTTGGCTTCATTGATATAATGAGATCAACAGATGAGGATAGAAGTAATTTAACACCACTCATTTTAAATGACAAAAACCTTGTGCTGCAAAGACCCTGCACTTGAGTGAGGAAAGATAAATGATTTTTTTCTCTTTAAAGAACCAGTTCTAATTTAACTCTTAAAACATCTATTTACTGCCTTTCCAGAAATGTTTCATTAAAAGTAATGATGTAAAATTGTTACTGTATTCTTTAAAATATCTCTTTTTACCCAGTCTTTTCATGATGGCGCTCAGGAAGTAACAGGTGTGACGCAAACATTACATCTATCAGTCTGGGAAATTTAGGAGATACTGTTTTGGGTCCCCCCCCCGTCTGATTACTTTTCTCCATCCTGTTCATGCTGAGAAAAAAGTATTTATATCACACTGGCTGAAATTCAAGAGTTTAATCTGTGCTATATTAGATTGATGAACTCTCCAGGTCCTGTAGTTTTTTAAAAAAAATTAAACATTACTCATCCCCTCTTCCCTTGGGATCCCTTTTGTCAAGGGAAGGTGCTGGGAGCTTCGGGATGGGCAGAGGTATTTTAATTCCTGAAAATTGCAGCCAGCAGAATCACTGTTGGAAGTGATTTTCAAAACCTCAAGACGTACCCCTTGCCTCATGGTCCCAAATAGCTTCCCCATGATGGAAGCCTTGGGACCTTTGAGGAAGGAGTAGAAATGTTTTCCTCCCGGAACATTGCCACTGCGATGATGCTATGAGCCTTACGAGGCTTAACTTCTTGCAAGAGGATTTCATTTATTGTCTTGTAATAAGTAAACGAATAGGAGGATTTTACCTTTGAAAAATAGCTGGTTGGTAAAAAGAACTATAGTATATCATTATGAGCTTCACAATTGTTTCTATAATTTACCGCCCTGTTAATTGTGTTAATCCCAGTACACTCTGAACTACTGGGTGTGACTTGACAAGGCTGTTACCTCTGAAAACAAAGACACTCAGAAGAAGGCCTAATTTGCAACCTATGACTGTCAGGGAAATTCACATTGGAACATACAGCCTTAAAACTACACATGCCATGTTATAACTTCTAATGTTTACAGAGATATGCATTGTATGGAAAACTGAATTAAAAGTCTTCCTCCTCCTCCTTCCATAATAGAACTGCTGATCATGAGATGAAATTTATCAAGAGATTTCGAATGGAAAAGAAAACATCTCCTTCACACAATAATAAATAAATGCCTTCCTCAGAATATAGAGATGATCAGGGCTTACTTGGCTTTTCAAGGGGATGAGGTAATTTAAAGAATGAAACATTATCTACTGGATTAAACATTGTTGTATGCAATTGTGACTATTCTTATGTATATAGGGCAGGCTATCTTTTTCTTCTTAGGTGGGTCCTCTCCCCCCATACATCTTTTTGTTCTATTTAAGTGGTTTATGGGGGAATTTAGACTTCCTAATGCATTTGACTGTTATGCAATCAGGTGAGACCCTATAAACCTTTCACTCCATAGGAAAGTGGTTCCACATTAATGGCAAATTACGTAGTGTTGTGCGGCCACCTAACAGTAACTCTCCTGGGAGGACATATAATTTTATTGCTGTTATATAATACAATGGAATTGACACAGCAGAATTAATAATTTAAATGCCATTTCTTCAAATGAAGGTTATTCAAGCAAATATCTGAATGTGGTAAGAGTCCCACATGAATACAAAAGAAGCTCTAGTTCTCTGGCCTTGCAAGTCTATGTGTAGGAGTCGGTGATGGCGTCTTAAAAGATTACTATAAAAAGGATAAGAAAACATTCCACTTTATTAGCCTGGATAGTTAAAGTCTGTCTAGTGTGCTATCCAGGGAAGGCTGGTGGGGACAGCTACCTTTGGTTTCCATGGTTCAAAGCATGAAACAATTGTTTATTTTTTAAGGCAAGAGGCAAGAATTCTACATACTGTACAAGGTAGAATGAACTCAAGTAACCTTCCCCAATGTGTGAGCAGCTTTCTGGCATTAAAATTCCCGGCATGCTTCTCCAATAGGCCTACTGGCTACCCTTGATGGGAACTCTAGTCCAAATCATCTGGAAGACTGCCTTGAGGAAGGCTGATCAGATGTATATCATTGGTAATGGGGCTTACAGCTGCCTACTACTTCTTGGCTTCTTTCACTTTAGGAATGCCAACAAGAATTACAATTGAGTTGCTGCTATCAGTGGACTGGCAGTGACATGAATAGCTTGGATATCACATTTAATGGGTTACCTTCACTTTTGCTTTTAAAAGCAGCACTCTGTCTTGGGGGGGAACAGCCATCTCCCATAATCTTAACCCCTTAGCTATTGCCACACTGCTGAACACCATTCTTGAGGAATATTGTAACATTAGGTAGTGTATAAAAGTACAATCCTTCACAATGGCAATGCTTATATGTGCGTTACTCTTGTTCCCTTACAATGTCAATCAGCAAAATTAGGGAGCATACTCCTAATGTGCACAGACACAAATGGGCATTGATAAATCCTCATTATAGGGCTTTCCAGGTATAAAATGCTCAGAGATCATTTGCTAATTCTTGTTAGTGAGGGTCACTGCTCTTGTCTATGGAAGGTCCTCTGCTGATACTACCTTTTCCTGCTGCTCCTGCTGAGTAGCTGCTCCTCAGGAGTCTCTCTGCCATCAACATCTTTGGAACTATCAGTTCTCTTCCTTGGTGATGCTAATTCTAGAAGAAAATGAACTTATCTTAATATTTTGACTCTGAGCTTTGACTATTTGACTTTTGGTGACCCTGGTAGGAGTTTAGAGCCGTAACCGAGTTCAGCTTGCTGGTGGCATTTCTCTCAGTTTCTCTGACACAGTGAAATCCTCTTAACCATGTTCAAGTACAGTGTGCACTCAAGAGAGAAACAGCCCACACACTGAAAATGTTCAGCATATATCCTGCTGCCAAAGAAAGGAGAGGTCACGGAGTGCAAAAAATATGGTACCACTGCTTTTAAGTCTCATTCAAGTAAAGTGACCCTGACAATTTAGTAGGAAGGACTTTTAAATCTATGGGGCAAGAAATGCCAGAAATTCGTGCAGATAAGAGGCACCTAAGATCATATTGCAAATAGAGATGGGCACGAAACGAGCAATTTTTCGTTTTTTTTTCGTTTCGTTACGTAACGAAACAAAAAACGAATTTTGTGTCCAAAATGAAACGAAACGAACCGAAACAACAGAAATTTTGTCATGCATTTTGTTTTCGTTGCGGCAAATACATTGAACTGTAATGAATACTAACGAAACAGCAATTTTTCGTTTTCGTTTTTCCTTTTGTTATGTAACGTAACGAAACAAATTTTTTTGCAAAAAAATTCACGAAAAACAAAAACGAATCGAAACGGACCCCCTAAATGACAAACGACAAACGAAATACCATTTTTTGAGTCGTGCCCATCTCTAATTCCAAATATAGCTTGGATACTGCAACATACCAATAATAGTTTTGCACTAGCAAAGAAATCACAAGAGTGTGTATTTTATCTCCTGATCTGTTCATGATATACAAAATGTATCATACAGAAAGCAGGATTAGATTTAGATGAATGAGGAGTGAATATTTTAAAAAAGAAAATCAATAATTTAAGATATGCAGATATATCATATTGCTGCCAGAAAGTAGTCGTTATTTGAAACGACCACTGAGGGCGGTTAAAAAAGAGCTCAAAAGCAGGATTACAGTTGTCCATTAAAAAGACAAAATAATGACTACAGAACAACTGCATAATTATAGTTGACAATAATCATTGGCAAGAGATAAAAATTGTTCCATGATTTTATTTCCTTGGACTCAATCATTAATCGAAGTGGAGACTGTAATCAAGAAAACAGAAGACTGAGGCTTGGAAGGGCAATTATGACAGAACTAGACACAATTCTGAAGAGTAAGGATATGTCATTGGAGACCAAATTCCAGATTACTATTTTGGGATGGGAAGAGACCAGGCAGAAAAAACCCTTGAATCCTATTGGAGGAGAGCTGTATGGGATACCATAGTCTGCCAACCAAGTAACAGTGCTAGATGAAACCGAGTTTGAACACTCCCTAGAAATAAAATGAAATTTATTTATTTATTTATTTATTATATTTCTATACCATGCCATCTATCCCAAAGGCTACTAATATGAGGCTGGACACTGTTTTATTTTTCATAAGTCAAGGCTCATTGGAAAAAGCTGCAATGTTGGACAAAGTGGAAGGCAGCAAGAGTTAAGAATAACCGAATATGAGATGGATTGAATCAATAAAGGAAGCCACAGCCCTGTTTGCAAGTCTTGAGCAAGGCTGTTAATGACTGACCTTTCAAAAGACACTAAATTGTTGAGATGCCAAAAGTTGGATGTGACTCGATACTAGAGTAGCTCTCCCGTATCTTCTTATTCACCACCCGCTGATTCAGTTCTCTGTGGTTGGTGAGTGGCGATGGCTGCAGATGCTGCACAGCCCAGGGGTACCTGCCTGTGACATCCGTGGTGGCAGTGGAGGCCACGTGGCCCTCAGTGGTGCAGGCAGGGGGTGTCCCCCAGGGCCTTGGTGGGGATGGTTGCAGTGGGGCATAGTCCAAAGGCAGCCCCCCCCGCCCGAGCCTGCATCTAACAACCCTTAAGGCGGCAACAAAGGGGTGCAACGCCATGGCAAGGTTCGCTGGAGCAGTGGCTAGAGTTGTCAGGGTGCCTCTGCCGACCGGGTGCCAGTGCTGATGGTGGGTGGGGAGGCAGACCTCCCCTGCCAGCCTGAGGGGCACCTGGGGACTGCCTCTGCTTCCTCCACTGACTCCTCCTGCCAGTGGGTTCACTTGCACCTGGCACAGCTTCTCCTCCAGGTGCAGCCCATCAGCCACCAGCAGGGTGCCCACCCTGTGCCCTAGCAAGCACAACGACAAGGAGGAAGAGACAGCCTGAGTGGCGTGGCAGTCCAAAGGGCTGGGCAAGGTGGTGCACGAAGGATGGGCGGAACGGTGCACCTCTGGCACCCCACCACCCACGACACCCTTGTTGCCACTGGCACCCTTGGACAAGAACATTTGCTTTTATCTCTGGATGTTGTTATCTGCAGGGCAGCCCAGAACCTTGTGGATATGGGAGTCCTACTGTATTCAACAAGAATAACAATGGTTAAAGTTACATTATCTGTTAAGTAGTTATGAGTCAGTAGTTATGAATTACACTGCTCAGTCGTGACTTGTGAGTAAAGAGGCCATTTTTATTCAATGTACTAGCTAGGCAAAAGGCCCTCTATCAGTACATCATGATACAGAAGTACATCACTTAATTTATTAATTAACTAATGTATTTAGATTAAATTTTCTACAGTACATTATGGTTTATTACATTTCAATAAACAGTCACAAGTTCATTTAATGCTACTTCTATGACCAATCTTACTTGCAAGCAAATGTACGTACCATTACAGTGCTAGATATATATCAAGCAAATGGATCAAAATTAGCCATCATTTCAAAGGGAATATATGTCATTAAAACAGGCATAAGAGTGTGCGGGCAATACAGCAAGATCAAAGGAAGTGTAAAAAATCATGAGACTTGAAGAGATTAGGAGGAGGAAGCGGGAGCACCGGAGAAAATGAAAAGCGAGTCAAGGCCATGCCTTGTGAGCAACGAAATGAGTATCCCAAACATGGATATTACAGTTGAATTGTGCTGCTAAGCGTTTATTGTGAGGGTTGTCAATTTTTATTTCTATTAGCTCTGATCTGGTGATATTAAGATATGCATGAGTGGATTTTAGTGTGAAATGGAAATAGAATTGATGGGTGTAAGATGCTTGTTTCTATGATAAAGGCGCAGAAACTAACCTGGTTGAGTCATCAGATGCTGATGACACCCAGTTATATCTCTCCTTTCCTCCAGATTCCAGGGGGGCGATTGACGTCCTGGGGGGCTGTCTGGAGTTGGTGGGGATCTGGATGAGGGCTAACAAGCTGAAATTAAATCCAGACAAGACAGAGGTTCTTTTGGTTCATAAAGCTTTGATGCAGGTGCTGGAATATCGTCCTGCTCTGAATGGGGTTGCACTCCCTCTTAAGGAGCAGGTCCACAGCTTGGGGTTCCGCTTGGATTCAGAACTGCTCCTGGACTCTCAGGTAGCACCTGTGGTCGGGGGGGGGGCTTTGCTCAGCTGCGGCCGTACTTGGATCATGCAGACCTGGCCATGGTGATCCATGCCACGGTGACATCAAGGTTAGACTACTGCAACACGCTCTGTGTGGGGCTGCCCCTGAAGATGGTTTGGAAACTACAACTGGTACAGAATGTGGCAGCCCATGTAGTTGCTGGAGCTAGGCGGTTTGACTGTGTTGGGCCACTTCTCCAGCAGCTGCATTGGCCGCCTATTCATTTCCGGGCCCAATTCAAGGTGTCGTTGAGGATCTTTAAAGCCCTGTACAGCTCAGAACCAGGATATCTGAGAAATCGCCTACTTCCATATAATCCAGTCATCAGGGAAGGCCCTTCTACGTGTGCCACTGCCCAGGGAATTGCAAGGGACGGTGGCAAGAAACAGGGCCTTCTCAGTAGTGGCACCAATATTATAGAACTCCCTCCCTTTTGAGCTGAGAAATGCCTCCTCCCTGGAAACATTTAAATGAAGCCTTAGGGAAGCCTTCTGAGCCTCCAGCCTTTAATTTTTTTAAAAAAAAATTATGTATAACATCTTAATATTCAGTCTTATTGGCTGGCGGCCTTTTAAACTCTGCTGCTGCTGTTGTTTTAGTATTGTTTTTATAGTGTTTTTATTATTGTTTTTAAATGTTTTTGTTATCTTTAATATTTTAAATATTAAAAATATCTTATCTTTAATATTTTAAATATTTCAGTGTCTTTTACTATATGTCCTGTTTTTAATTTAATTGTATTGAATTAGTACTGTAAGCCGCCTTGGGTCTCTTCGGGGAGAAAGGTGGCATAGAAATAAAGTTTATTTATTATGATTATGATTATATTATGATTATAATTATTATTGTTGTTGTTGTTGTCAAACATATTATATTAATTTAGGAATGTGAAGCATTTTTTGGAGTTTGCCTATGTAAACACTTAGTAATCTAGCTTTATGGGGAATAGCAACAAGTTGATGAAATACCAGAACATCCTTGAACTGAAAATGGTAGATATGTGCACCTATATGAACTTAGTTGTACTCTCTTATCAATTTGGACAAAGCAGTTCCTGTGAAGAAATATATCTATGATGTATTTGAACGTAACCTGCTCCAAGAATCTTGCCACACCCAGCAATGCACCAGCCAGCTGATAACCTCTTATATGAATAGAGGTGGTGTGAAATCATTAAACCCTTCTGCCAGAGAGCACAAGAAATTTCTTGAACCAGAGGGAATTTTCTGTGAGAGAGCCACAGATAGCACTGATCCCATTGGCCCAAGCAACAGGTAAATAGCATTGCCTCAACCAAGGGATTATTCCAGTTTACCCCTCTGAACTATTTCTTTCATCTCAGTAATATTTAATTTAAATAATAATTTTTTTAAAAGTTCCTCCTCCTTTTAATTTTTTTGTTGCAAAGAAGGAGACAGTGGAGGAACACTATGGACTAGAAAAACACCTAAAGGATAGTATTGGAATCTGATTACACAAACTGTGTCAACAGGTAGAGTGGAGATTTTGAACCTGCCGGAGAGGGTGGGTGTGGTGTTATTTAAATTTAATAAGGCATAACTTGTGATTGTTGGAAATATAGATTACCTGAAGTGGGCCGATTGCCATGTGAACCAATTTAAATGTACAGTATTTGAGTTTTGCCCTTTAATATCAAAGGTCAGGACAAGCTTAATTGGTTTACCGTTTGCCTGTTAAGATGCTGTTAAAGGTATAGACTTGTGAGAAAGGTGGCAATTCTAAATCTTTTTTTCCTGATGGAAGACCTCTGTCTTTATAAGCATCTTTAAAAGTTAAAACAAAACAGGGTGTCCCCACCGGCCCACTAGAGAAAGTTGAAGAGGCAGCACACTTATATGTGAAATGTTGTTTTTTATAATTCATTTCATGACAAAGGACTATTAGAGGAAAAACACCCTGGACAACAATAAATACATTTCCCCTTTGCCTTTCCTGTTTTTTTTCCAGTTTTTGCTGAGTACTAGAAAATGTCAAGAATTCAACTGCAAAGAGGTGAAAGCTGCTTCAGTTCAGCCCTGCCATCATGTAATGTGTTTGTCAGTTTAAAAAAAGTTGCTTACCTAATGACCACTTTTGCCCCTCTCCTATTTTTTAAATCCACAAATAATATCCCCCAGACCAAAGAGCTGTTTATTTATTTAACTCAAAAACTAAGTTATGGCTTTCCAAATGACATTCTCACTCCAAAGTCTCACATATCTGTTTCTAACCAGGGTCCCAGCTTCCTTGACATTCTCTCTCCCCGCCACCCCATTCCCAGTATAATTCTGGTGGCATCCTTTTGGTGAATGGAGGCGATTCCTTTGCACAGGCATGCTTAGAAGCAGAGGATGGTGCATCCTGCAGAGAATGCTAGGGAGCAGACCAGGGCCTTTCTTTCGCATGCAATGCACAGCCCACATTTCTTTTTGACAAGGCACCTTCTCACACCATTTTGGAAAGAAATGTCTAATGTGGCAGCATCCAAATACAAGCCCGGTTTATCTCGCTGGAGCTGAAATAGTCTCAGTCCACTTCAACCAGGGACAATCCAAAATGGGTACGAGTGTTGTCTCCCGCGGTCATCATATCCTGCTTAAGTGGGTGAGGAGCCTTTCACGATAAAGCTTCAGCTGCTGATGCGTGTGGTCATAGGGTCGTGTGAACGGGTTAGGGTTAGGGTTAGGGTTGGCTTGACCCACCTCTGAGAAATCCCGGGCAAACTCCCCCAAACCAGCCCGAAGCCTTGCCGTGCCTCCAGGCCACGGCTCCGACGCCTTCCCCGGAACGCCTCCGCGCCCTTTTTTGACCCTGCTGAGGAGGTGGCTTGCCAAGACGCTTGTCCTTCCTCCTCTTCTTCCTCCTCCTCCTCACAGTGTCCTCCTGAGAGGCGGCCGCAGCAAGGAGCCACCGCCGCCACCGCCACCGCCACCGCCACCCACACCAACCGACCGGGCGTCCAAAAGGGGCCCCAGCCCCACTCCGCGGCCATGGAAAGCCCTGGGGCCAGGCGCCCTCCTCCCCATGGCGGCAACGAGCCCCGCCCGCCGCTCCCCTTCCACACCATGAAGAGGGGCTACGACGTGATGCGATGCCCGTCCCTCAATAAGGTCAGCGGGCGGGAACTGGGGAAGGCCGTGGGGCGCCAGAGAGGGACGGAGGGAACGAGGAGGGGGGGAAAAAAAACAACGCCTGGGGTCGGCTCAGGGGGACCGGCAGGCAGTCGGGTCACCGGCTCGCACCCTATATAAACTACAGTGGTACCTTGTATAAAGGAATTAATTCGTTCCAAATGAAATTATGTTAAGCAAATTTTCCTTTATACAAATTCCCATAGGAATACATTGAAAACGGAGTGATCCCATTTTTATGTTGTACGGATTCTCCCCATAGGCAATTATGTTAAGCAAATTTCCCTTATCTCCGGAATTTTTATGTTGTACAAATTTTATGTTATACAAGCTGTTTGTTATACAAGGGTCCACTGTATTATTATTATCATTATTATTATGATTACGCGCACACACCGCCTTCCCTTCGTCTTCGCGGAAAGGGAATCTGAGTTTCGTCGTCAGGAGGACGGACTCCCGAGGCAAGGGCGCCTCTTCCCCGCCCGGCGGAGTTTTTATTTTTATTTTTATTTTCCCACCCCGGCTGCCTGATGAAACTGAGCCGGGTGGCATTTTCTGCCTGGGCTCCGCTTTCCCCGTCAGCGGCCCGCGGGGGTGGGGGGGGGGGAGAGAAGAAAATGGGAATAGGAGTTGGGGGAGAAAGCTACACGTGAAGAACGACCATCCACACACGGGTTGGCTGAACACCCGAACCGCCTTCGAGTGTTTTTCCTCGGCTAGAAGCGTCGCCCTCTTGCATCCCCCGAAATCGCCCCGCCGCTTTTCAAACTCGAAATTGGCCGTACTAGGGGGAGTCACGCAAGGACACAAAACGAGAGTTTGCTAGCCGGTGGCTCCGGCGGCTCTTCCCGTGAGTGGAGCAGAAAGTTGCACTGCTGAAGTTGGCAGGGGAAGCTTTTCTTGGCCCTGCTTCATCGCCGAAAGGGGGAAGAGTTAAAATATTAGTCATGCCAGACAACCCTTAGCCACCCTCTTTTTCTGCAGCCTGGTTCTTTTAGGGCCGCTGTGATCACAACGTGATCTGCTCATGGCAAGGGACAGCTCGACTCAGGTCAGCTCCCCCGTCTTGGCAGCAAACCTGTCGTTTTTCAGCAGTATCAGATGATGCATCTCTCGTGATCCAGTGGTACCACGGTCTTCTCAGAGTCAGGGCAGAGGGAAAGCTATTTAACAGGCACTGATTTAGAAGCACTCTGTTCTCTCTCAAGCCTCTACTACCTGCCAGGCAACTTTATTATCTGTGGTGGTCTTAGCTTCCCCTGTCTACTGGATATGAATGGTCATACTTGGCGGGTAAGGCTTCAGAGAGCAAATATGAAAGAAAATAATGGTAGAAAATATTTATTTATTTATTTGACTTATATACCACACCACCTGGCATAAAAGCCGCTCTGGGCAGTTTACAGAAATACATGTGGAGTGGGAGACAGTGTGATTTCATTAAAGAAAGATCTGGAAGTTGAGTCATGGCAACTTCTTTCTTTCTTTCTTTCTTTCTTTCTTTCTTTCTTTCTTTCTTTCTTTCTTTCTTTCTTTCTTTCTTTCTTTCTTTCTTTCTTTCTTTCTTTCTTTCTTTCTTTCTTTCTTTCTTTCTTTCTTTCTTTCTTTCTTTCTTTCGATATTGAAACCTTTCGCTGCTCATCCAAACAACTTTGTCAGCTTTCTCTTTAAAGACAGAGCATGTTGGGCTAATTCAGTTTTCTTTTTTATAATTTGGGGGCACATCGGACTGAACAATCTGTTGTGGCTTCATAAATCATTTTGAACAATATCATTTGGGAAAGTATTACGTTCATAAAATTAAATATTAGTAATGGGACAAAAAAGGTGAGAAGAGGAAAAAGAAATCTTTATAAATGTTTCGAAAATTCACTGTCAGGCACTATCTTTATGACAGAGTATGCCCCATATCGTGGCAGCCTTTCAATATATGCAGATATAAGATGTAGAAGCCAGAACATGTTGAAGTGTGAAAAGTGGAAGGAGGGCAGATTTGATTCAAGTCCTGGAGTCTGCATGGACTATATATGGAATGGAGGTACAATGGATGCAGTAGACAAAAATGTATCTGTGTTATGGCACAATACTACACAGTCTGTGAGATTCTCAGTCATCCAGGTGAGATTACCTGGAAGTTGAGTTATGGCATCTGAACTTCTTTTTCTTATGAGACTGAAATTTTCATTATTCATCCAATTGCCTACAGTACTATAGTGTGCAAGGCTTCCAACTGATAGTTCACATTGGTTTCACACCACCCTGGTCTACAGAGGCTCAGGACTGACAAAACTACTTGGATAAGTAGTTAAAGGTTTCATTCTCACAAGATAAACAAGCACAGTTGCCATGCTGCAACTTCGGAATGCTACACAAGTTTATTCAGATGTAAGTCACACGTACTGAAATACAGTGATTCTGTTCTGTTATGGTGTAACTTTTAGACATATACTGCTGTAAAGTAAGAAATCCCCATAGTCATTGTCTCTGTACATGTAATCATGCAACTTGGTACAGTATGCAACAGATGTTTACAGAGATTTCTCAAGTCCTGGCAGTTCATTTCAAAACATTATGCTTTTGCACAACTGTGCAACAGTATTTCAGCTGCTGTGTTTGATGTAGATTCCTCATAGCTGAATGTAGATTGTACTTTGCTGTATGCTGGTAAAAATCTATGGATCCTTGTCAGTATAAGGAAAGTTTGTAGTTCACCTTGGTTTCATGCCACCCTGGTCTGAATTGGCTTGTTAGGTGGACAGTGGCCTGAGTAGGCTTGTTAGGTAGACTAATAGATTGGTTAGATGTACAATGGCCTGGGGTGTGTGAAAGTCCCACCTTTTCAACCTTTCCCACCAGCCCTTGTTGTTTTACATAGTTATTGTACTCATTGTTGATGCTGATCACCTGGTGACCAACCTTCTAGCTGCAATTTTCTAGTGGGGGAGTTTAAATAGAAAAATGAGTTCAATTGCAGGTGAGCAGAGCTCACCTGTAATGAACTGCATGGATATCATATCACAAGAACAGTGAGGCCTAGCACTGGTATAATGGCAAAAATACAACCAGCACTATTGTGGTCCCCAAAAGTCTTGTGTGTGAGGTTGAGTGGCAAATGTTTACTGGGTGTTTTTCTTTGATCGAAAGAAAGAAAAATCTCAATGTATTGTTTGGTCACAAGAAGATCGGCTGAACCCCCGCAGAAGCTTTTTGAAGTTATAGGAAAAAGAACTCACATGGCCAATAATCTGATCTTTTAACAAATTCCTCTTGAAAGAACAACCCTACTTTCTGAAAAAAATCATTTTGCTATGATATTAAAATACAGTAGATATTCAGTCCAAAAAAGGAAAGTCTTTCATGAAGGAATCGATCAATGGACTTTCCTCAATTGACATAAATTCTGTGGTGAAATCATTTGCAGATATATATTTTTTGCTTAGGAGGGGGATGTTTATTGAATGTTGTGCTCCATATTTTATCTGTAGAAATCATTGGTGAGATGCATCTCAAAAATTTCTCAAGGACTGAATTAGACATCAGGTGTATCCAAGCTAATAAATTACTCACCTCTTCTTATGTTCAGAAAAAGGAAAATAGATAGAGTTTAATATTGTGGAAATAAGAAGTCATTTTATAGCATATTACAACAGCGTGACAAAATGGATTTTTTTGCGTGATATAGCATAGAAACTCGTGTGCAGAAAAGATCAATACAGTAATCTGCAAAAACACTGATAATGAGAGTGGGAAAGTATAATGATTCTAAAGGTCTTGGGAACCTTGCCAACCCTTTGGAACTGGAAGGTGCTGTGTCGCCTTGGGAGATTTTGCTGAATAAGTATCAGAAATCTGATGAGATTGCATTTACTAATTTTTATTCTGACACATAAGCATTTTTTGCATTATATGGCATATAGTTTCGATTAGAACTACTGTACCTTCATGTTAAACCATGTTGAACTTTACAAGAATTTTGTTATTTTATGTGGAAATGTTTAAAAAGCTTCACACAGAATTGGCCTACTATGATGTGAGTGGAAAATATATATTAAGCCAGAAGTGAGAAAAATTTTCAGCTATACTTGTAGACTGAATATGGACTTCATAACCCAAAAATGCTTCAGTTGACATTTTTTTTTTTTTAAATTTTATTTATAATTTTAAAGACAAAATAACAATAATAAACAATTAAAAAAAACAGTAATAGACAATAGACAATCATAAACAATACATAAACAATACAAAGTGCCCCCCACCCCCAAGAAACCGTCCGGTATTCTTGCATCTTCTCTTTCTTCTTCATCTTCTTCCAATAGGCTTCTCAAGGCCCTTTACGCCAAAACTGTGTTGGGTTATAAGTTGGTTGTATCCCTTTCCCTTTTAATAATACATGATCTATAAATTTCCCCCAAATATCATAGAAAATATCCTTTTTTATTTCACCTCTCAAAACTTTTATATTACAAGATAGTTTATCATTTAACGCTATGTCCCACACTTCCTTATACCATTCAGCAATTTTTAGGTCTGATTTCAATTTCCAGTTCCTAGCAATAATCAGTCTAGCTCCTGTCATAAGATTTGCTATTAATTCTTTAGTTTTCACATCATATTCATTAATAGGTGGTAATGATAACAAAGCAATTTCCGGTACACATTTAATATCAGTTTGTATTATTTCTCTTATCTCCTCAATAATCTCTTGCCAAAACTTTTGAACTATTTCACATTCCCACCATAAATGAATATAAGTACCTGTCTTTTTTTCGCATTTCCAGCAGAGCTTAGAATATTTGGGATTCATTCTATTCATTCTGACTGGAGTCATATACCATCTTAAAACTAGTTTGAAGTAGTTTTCTTTTATTCTGACTGATAATGACCGTAGAATCCTCAAAATTCCAAATTCTTTTCCACTCGTCATTATTTATTTCTTTCTCTATGTCTTGTTTCCATAGCTCTCTTATTGTGTCCTGTTCCCTATTCTCAAATGAATCTTGAATTATTTTATATAATTTACCAACTGTTCCTTTCCCTGTATTTCCTTTCTCTAATTCATATGTTGACAGAAATTGCTCAAATTTTGTATATCCTCTAAGTTGTGTATTTCTCCTAATCCATTCTTTCGTCCAGCTTTCTAACTGAGCGTAATTCAACCAGGACAATTCCTGAGTTTGCAGAATACGTTTAATTTCTTGTTTTGATGTCATCTTTTTAATCCAATCTTTTAGTCTTGCCACTTTCCTTAATTTAAATAAGTCTCCCAATTTCTTCATGTTCGTGGGGAAATTTATCTGATCGATCACCGCGGCAAGTGGGGAGCCTTCCTGTATCAATTTCTTTCCATACTTTTTCCAAGTGAGCAATAGGGAACTTAGAAGAGGGTTTTTAATTGGGTAACTTTTCCTTTTTGGGGGGAAACTAAACACATATTTATTTATGTCTTCATTTAGTTCCTCTGATTGAAGTTCCCACCATATTAGTTTCTGAGGTTTAAATAGTATTTCCCCCAGGGAACTAAGCTGATTAGCTATGTAATATATTCTAAGATTAGGTATGCCTATACCTCCCTCTTTTTGAGATCTATACCATAAGCTTTTATTTAATCTTGCTTTTTTTCCACCATTGCAGAATTTATTTATAAGATCTTGATAGACTTTAATTTCAATTTCTGTGTATTGAATAGGTAACATTCTAAAAAGAAAATTAATTTTAGGAAGTATTTTCATTTTTACCATTGCTATTCTACCAAACCATGATAAGTTTAATTTGGAGTAATTTTGTAATTTATTTCTAATCTCTTCCTTTATTTTTGTGTAATTTCGTTCTTTCGTTTTGCTAATGTCTTTATCTAAAAGTATCCCTAGGTATTTTATACATTTACAAATTTTCAGTTCGTAATTGGAGATCTCTTCCATGTCTCGATTTTCCTGATTGAAAAGCATGATTTCTGATTTCTGCCAGTTGACACATAATCCGGTTGTTTCACCAAATTCCTTTAGATGTGCTTTTATTCTTAATATATTTTCTACCGGATTTTTTATTGTTAACAAAGCGTCATCCGCAAATAAACTGATTTTTATCTTGCCTTCCTTACCCATACCTTTAATAAGTTGGTCCTCCCTTATTGCATTAGCTAGTAGCTCGATCACTATGCAAAACAGAATTGGCGATAAAGGACATCCCTGTCTTGTTCCTCGGCCTAGGGTAATTTTTTCTGTCATCCCATCATTGACAATGATTGATGAGGTACTATGAGAATAGAGTTGGTTTATTACACTTAGAAATTTTTCGCCAAATCCCCATTTCACTAATAAAAGTTTTAACGCAGGCCATTGGACACAATCAAAGGCTTTAAATAAATCTAGAGACAAAATGCATGCTTTATCCTGTGATCTTCCCATCTCATAAAGAACATTCAAGACTCTTCTTACAGTGTCTGACATTTGTCTGCCTTTGATAAAGCCTGTTTGGTCTTCTTTAATATATTTGTCTATAAATGTGTACATTCTTTTGGCTAGAATTGCTGTAAAAATCTTGGCATCTTGATTTATAAGTGATATTGGTCTATAGGATCCAACATCTGTTGGATCTTTATTAGGCTTGAGAATTAAAATAGTTAAGGTATGTTTCCAGGAGGGAGGAACTTGCTCGCCCTCCAGTATCTCATTATAAAGTTTCTTTAACTTAGGAATTAACATTGATTTGAATACCTTGTAAAATTCTGGTCCCAATCCGTCATCTCCTGGAGTTTTGGCATTCTTTAGCTTGTTTATAACATCGTCTATCTCCTCCTCTTTAATAGCTTTTTCCATTACAAGCCTATCTTCTTCCGCTAGTCTTACTTTTAAATTTTTGTCAATATATTGTTCCATAACTTCCTTACTACTTCTATTGGCTGTATATAAGTTTTGATAAAATTCTTGAATAGCTTTTAATTTTTCTTTCATTTGAGTAAAAATATTGCCGCTTAAATCCTTTATCCTTCCTATCATGCTTTTTTCTTTCCTTTTCTGTGCTAATTTTGCTAGCATCTTGGAGTTTTTATTACTGTATTCGAAAAAGTCTCTTTTCAAATATAGTAGATTTCTTTGGGTTTGTTGTAGATCTATATCTTCTAATTCCCTTTTCCTGGCCTCAACCTGAATTAAAAATTTTTTGTCTTTGGTTAGAAAAAATTGAGATTCAAGGTCTGCTATAGTAGCCTCCAATTTTTTTTTATTTTGCTGATCTCGACTTTTAATAATAGCACTTTCTTTTATTATGTAACCTCTAGCCGCTGCCTTCAGAGTGTCCCAGATAACTCCTATTTGACCACCACCTTCTTCATTGATATTCCAGGTTTCTAGCCATTCTCTTTGTATTTTTTGTACTGTATCTGGGGTTTGAAAAATTCTAGGGTTTATTGTCCACCTTCTTGCTTCCTTATAATTCTTCTTATTTTCTATTTCAATAGACATTAAAGCATGATCAGAAATTTTTATCAATTCTATATTTGTATTTACAACTTTTAGATAGCAAACTTTGTGAGATAAATATAAAATCTATTCTTGAATAAGCTTTATGGGCTGATGAATAAAAAGTAAATTTTCTTTCATCGCCCTTTAATTCTCTCCAAACATCCTTTAGTCCTGTATTTGCGATGAATTTTGTTAAGATTGTATGTCTAGCCCTAAAGTCTACCTTCCTAGTCATTGTTTTATCTTTTATTTTGTCCATAACCATGTTGAAATCTCCTGCCAAAATCACATGTCCTTTCTGTACCTTTTCTATCTGCTCCCATACCTCTTTGTAAAACAGGTTGTGATTAGCATTTGGTGCATAAACATTTATCAATGTATATTGTTCTAGTCCAATTGTGGCCTGAAGAATAATATATCTACCTTCCAAGTCTTTCACAGTTTTTTCAACAATACAATCACAGTGCTTTGATATTAAGATTGCCACCCCCCTTGCTTTAGATGTACCGAAACTTTTTTCATAGATGTTGATGTTGGGTAGTTTCAGTTCGTTTTGGCCATCTTTCGCTTGGTGTGTTTCTTGAAGAAAGACGATGTCCGGTTTATTCTTCTTGATTAATGACTCTATTCTTTTTCTCTTCGTGACAGTTCCTAGACCCTTGGCATTCAATGTAACCAATTTTAACAGTCTACCCATATTTTCATTCTATTATCGATCTGGAACGGTCTCTTTGTGCACATATTCAAACAAACATTACATATAATAAAAAAAAAAAGCAATGATTAGCCAAACCCTACCACCTACATTTATTTTCTGTTCTCCCATCCTCTTGGCTCTCACACACATTCTGTATGCGCCCTTATAGGAGGGAGGGGGAAAGCACCCGTACACTTCCCGATGGCTAAATAATGATTCAGAAGCTCTAAGTTAGCGTTAGCACTGTCTAATCTTGTTTACAGTTATATACGTGAAAAGTTGAAAACAAAGAATGTATTGAAAGAGATAACATAATAATATAAATTTTAAGATCCTTCTATTCACCTCCTTTCCTCCCTCAGCCCCCTCCCCCCCCAAAAAAAAACAAAAAAAAAAAAAAAAAAAAACATAAATAAAAAAAAAAATAAGAATAAAAAAATAGAGAAAAAAAATAAGGGGGGAAAGGAAAAATATACTGGGAAAGAATAAAGGATAAGGAACAGGATGAGAGAGGAGAGAGGAGAATTAAGGGACGGGCAAGTCCAAATATAACCAAAATAAAACAAAATGGGCTGAAAAAAAAAAAAAAAAGGGGGGGAATATAAAAAAAAAAAAACGGGAGGGAAGGGAAGGGAGAGACAGGAAAAGAGAGAAAAGAGAGAAAAGGAGGGCTGTCTTCTGTAGTGCAATACTCTTCAAATCGGTCTCCATTTTGTTTGCCCATTGAAAGATTTAAAGAGTTAAAGGGTGACAGTGTCTTCACTGCAGATGCTGAATTTGGAGTTCTCTATTCTTCTTCGATTTGAATATTCCATGCCTTGAGAAGTTGTTCACCTTCTTCCAAAGAATAGATTTTGTGTAGAGTTGGACCCTTCCACACCTTGAGAAAGATCGGGAATCCCCAGTTGTATCTATAGTTGTTGTTTCTCAGAGCATTTGTGACAGGCCTCATGGTTTTCCTCCATTCAAAAGTCTCCCTGGAGATGTCCTGATAAACTTGTAGAACTCTTCCTTCACGCTTCAGCAGGTCAGGCTTTGCCCTAAGAGTTGACATCAGTTGTTCTTTGATGGCATAAGCAGTAAATCTAATAAGAATTGGTCTTGGGGTAGCTTTCATAGCACTACCTATAAAGTGTATCCTTTCAATATCAGTCTCAGCAAGATGTTGGGGGAGGATAGAATTAAGCCAAATGAGGATTTCTTTCTTCATTTCTTTTTTATCCTGGAGTTCAAAATTAATTAATTTCAGATTAGACCTTCGAGAATAATCCTCCATATAGATAAGCTTCCGCTGTATGGCATCGATCTCTTCATCATGTGCAGCGATAGCTCTTTCGTTCTTGGAGGCTAGAGTTTGAACTTGATTGATTTCTCCTGCTAGTTTTTTCAGTTCAATACCGTTGTTAGATACCTGTGACTGCAGGGTTTGTATTTCTTGTAAAAGGTCCTTCCTTAGGTCTTTATTCTGTGATGATAAGGACTGGAAACGGTCTTCGATAGTAGAAGTTACATCTTTTAGAGCTGATTTAATAAGGGAGCTGACTTCTGCTTTCAAGTTTTTAAACTCCCTTGAGAAATCTGGCTGATGTGCTGGCACTTTGCCAGAATCAGACGCCATTGTGTCAGCTTCAGCAACAGCTTCTGCTCTCTCAAGACGAGCTCGTTGATACGAGGCGTCTGAGGGTTTACGTACCCACTTTTTTATCACAGTAGGACCCTTTTTCTTGGGTGGCATGCAGAAAAACCAAGTAAGTAGAATTTTTTTCTTTCTTTCTAGCCTCAAAGCAAAGAAAAACAACTTCTCTCACAGTCTCTCACAGCCCGTCTGCCTGGGACGTGACTTCGGCAGAAAGCGAAAGTAAATCACTGCTTCAGTAATTCATTGTTATCTCTCCCCTTAAAGATACACAGTTTTCAGCCTGTCCTCCCCAATGGTTTATGATCTTTTACTCACGATTTTGGTGTCATTAAAGACAGTATTTCAAGTTTTATTCTTCACATTAAGCAGAGCTGCCGAATCACCCAGCCATCTCGTCGTGGGCCGGACATTTTACACACCCAAAATTCTATGAAAATAAGGGTATCAAGGTGTTTCTGTATTGTTTTTATCATCTGGAAAAATTATATGAGTTCATTTTTTTCTTTCTGTTCAAATGAGTAAACCTTAATGTTTGCCTGAACTAAAAGTAAAATTGTCCAGAATTGGATACCAACATACTGTACAGGCTAGGGACAGCCACATTACTGTAGTATCCACGGAGAACCTTGCTGTTCATGAGGGAAAGTGAAAGCATTATTGACCCATGGGAATTTAATAACTGTATCAGGAAATAGCATGGAAGATAGGAAATTGGATATATGCATTGCTCTAATAGGTATGCGTTCAATGTGCATTTAAACTTGCGTTCATTATCTTGGGGCAATCTGGAAGCCTTTCTTTCAAATGCTTCTGCAAAATAGAAGGTACTTTAAATGTACTTTACTAGTTTATAGTGTGTCTCTGTTGGACCAACAAACATGGTGCCAGCGGTTCATAAGTGGCACCAGTAGGGCCAAATTACAAGTTGCAGAATGCTGTGTGTGCTGTTAGCTAGTTTATTGCTTAGTTTATTGACTTCAGATTAACTAACCAAGTTTAGATAAACTAAACTTGGATGGGGCTGTGTATAGTTCAACACTCATCTCTGTGTATAGTTCAACACTCATCTCTTTTTGCTTTTCCAGCTGGTTCCTTCCGCTGCTTTTAGGGTTCTAGTCTCGATTTCTGGCAGTTATAGATGTGTCTGTGGGGAACTCATTGACTCAATTTTGCAATAAAAATTGCCAGTCTGTTGTTACATCTAATAATCTATGGTACAGATACATTATGATCCTAACAACTCCATGAATGAATTCTTTATTTACGGTTATTAACTAAATCCTATATGATATTAAAATATAAGTTTCATACAATATATCCTTATAGTGATACAATTAGTAAAAAGATACAAAATTTATATAATGAAACCAAATACAGTGGTACCTTGTATAAAGGAATTAATTCGTTCCAAATGAAATTATGTTAAGCAAATTTTCCTTTATACAAATTCCCATAAGAATGCATTGAAAGCAGAGTAATCCCATTTTTATGTTGTACGGATTTTCCCCATAGGCAATTATGTTAAGCAAATTTCCCCTATCTCCGGAATTTTTATGTTGTACAAATTTTATGTTATACAAGCTGTTTGTTATACAAGGGTCCACTGTATGAATAAAACCATATATAAATACATCAAGGGAATTGGTATGTCAGTATTCCACTATATCAATAAGCTCTTAGGGGTTAAACAGCTAGCAAGAGATTAAAACAGTTAAGCCAACATTGTGCCCCTGAGTGAGAACTACACTCTGTATGACTATCAGAGACTATGTATAGCTACTGCGGCAGGACAAAATCTAGCAAACACAATTTGTGATCTGTGGGGACCTGTCAGAAAGAAGTAGCTTCACATAGAATTCAGCAGGTCTTCCAGGGAATTTGTTGATGACAGATTGGATAAGTTCCTTCCACAGGTCATGATAAAAGGAGCAATGGAGAAGACCTTGGGCCAGAGTATTTATTTGATTGTTATTGCAGGGACATAAGCACACTGAGAAGGGGATGTTTTGGACTCTCCCATCCAAAAGCTTGGAAGGGAGCACTATCAGTCTAGCTAAGGTGAGTGCTCTTATGATCTTTGTGGACATTGAACTAGTCAGATATGGGGACATAGTAAATGTGTTATACATCACTACGCTCACATATTCCTGAAGTTCTATGTTCCAAATCCTTCATTTGACTGCTGCTTTGCCATTAATGTAGCCCATCTCTATAAGAATATTGGGAGAAAAACTGATTTGCTGAATTTCTTTAGCTATAGGTGTTTCCATTCTAACTGGAAAGAATCGAGTAGGATCAGTGATGCCAGACCTTCTGAGAAAAATATAAGTTTTAGCTAGTAATTGATAATAAGGGCTTTAACCCGTGCTCTTTTAGAGACTAGACCAACCTCCAAACAAAGAGCTACATTAGGTTTACAAGAGGGTACAGCCAAAATTCATCTCAAGAATTTGGTCTGCACTATCAAAAGTACATAAATTTGTGCATGCAAATATTTGGGAACCATAAAGCATCTTGGAAATGACCTTGCCCTTAAAGACATGAATTGCTGAGGTGACACGTTGCCCACCTTTAGAAAAAAGATTTAATTATTGCTGCTGTACTTTTCTGGGTGTTCAGTGATGCCTTTTTTAGTTGAGGGTTCCAGAAACCTGTGGAATTGAAAGTTATGCCCAGATATTTATAACACGAAACCTGCTCTATGAGGTGGTTATTAATAACCCATTTATGTTTGATTCTCCTTCTGCTGGTTACAAGTACTGTACTTTGGTGTTCATGAAATTTATTACTAATTGCTCATGGTTACAATAGGTGGAGAAGGCCTTCAAAAACTTTCTAAGACCGACACAGGTTAGGGACACTAAAACTACATTTTCAGTATAAAGTAGCATTGAGAGGGGTTGTGAGAACAGTTTGGAGGGATGAAAGTCAATACCATTTATATAGAAGTTAAACAAGGAGCTTAACAAGAAGTTAAAGTAGGAGCTAAGATACAGCCCTGTTTTACCCCATTATAAACTGGGATTGAGTTAGATAACACTCCTGCTGGATTACAGAAGACTCGTAAACTGGTATTTTCATAGAGATGTCACATTAATAGGAGACGCCTCCTGTCTATGTTTGTTTCTTCAAACTTAGCCCAAAGTTCAAAAGCTGACTTCAAAGTCAATGAATGCAACATACAGGGCAACACCCTTAGCAGAGGACTATTTGTGTGCAAGGTGATGAAAAATAAGTCCCTGATCCAGGGTAGACCTTCCCAGCCTAAAGCCAGCCTGCTCCTCTGCCACTAGGTTCTCTGCTTGTAGCCAGTCTGTTAGTTTGCTCAATAGATGGCTAGCATACAGTTTACTAACAGTTTACTAAGTAGGCTTATTGGCCGATAGTTATCTGGGTCCTCTTTGTTGCCCTTTTTTGAATATTGGGAATATTGAATATGGTAAGGATTTGGTTAACAACCGTAAATAAAGCATTCATTCATTCATTCATTCATTCATTCATTCATTCATTCAACAGCTCAATGAGGTCTTAATGTATCGCCTGTCACATTGCTTCCAACCTTATCACTTTTAAAATTAGTGTCCAAATGTTATGATGCATCCATATGAAAGATAAAGATGTCTTCTTCCATCATGTTTGCACACAGATGAATTTGTTACTTGAATCTGTTCACCTAAATAGCCCTTCAGCCCTTGGTTGAACTTGGAAGGAGGTATGGTCAGTGTGCTTTTCCAGCTCTGTATCTGGCAATCCCAGGTCTAGACTGAATGTTAATATATAAACTGAAAGTTCTCAGAATAGGACCTAATCTTCTTAACCTCTTTATAACATGCTTGTTTTTCAAGGCAAACCTAAATTTTAGATATGAAGACTAAGTTAAGGCCGGTGGGATAAAGGAGGCAGAAAGTCTGACAGGCAGTAGTTTTTTAAAAAAAATAGCATGTATCTAAAGTTGACCTTTGTTTCCTTGTGATAATAAAAGAAAAACATGATACCATTTTAAGAAAATGCCGTTGAATATCACTTCTGTTTTCCTTGGAGGTTTTGGTATATAGATGGCTTGTTTTTATCCGCCTTCAGAATCTATTAACAAGACTAGAAGGGGTGTCAGACATAAAAAGTTTAAAAAGATGGGAAACACATCTCTAGTCGTGTCCTCAACAGCCTCTCAGTTCTTGTTAACTCAGGCCCGTAGTTTCCTTAGGGAACCAATCCATCTTGTATTTGGTATTCTTTTCCTGCTACTGTCAACCTTACTCAATATTATTGGGTTTCTTTCCAGAGAATTATATCTTATCATTGTATTTCCAAAGTAGGATAACCTCAGGTTCATCAATTTTGCCTCCAGAGATAATTCAGTCTCGAATTGATCTGGGATCTACTTACTTGTATTTCTGGCAGTCCAGGATATCCACAGAACTCGATTCCACTGCCATTTTCAAATGAATCTTGCTTTTTTCTTAATCTGTCAACTTTCTTAACTGTCAAGCTTTCACACACAAAATATGGTGATTAGAAATATGGCTGTGTGCATAGTCATGGTCTTCAGGCACTTCTCATTCCATATAAAGTAAAAACCCTTTATTGCAACATCTTGTCAGATAATTTTGCTTGCATAGAAAATTAAAGCAATAGTCCTGTAGTTAGTGAACTCTTTGGGATTTCCTTTCTTCCAAATGGAATATAACGTGAAGTTTATCAGCCATTATTTTGTCTTCTGTATTTGTTAACATATTCCTGTTAACATTTTGACAGATACAGTTTCTAAGGATTGAAAAAAAAAATTCTGGTATTCTATGGGTGATAGCTTTTTATGCTTTCATAGTAGCTTTCACTTTACTTTCTAGAACAGTAGCTTCATAATAGGATTCCTCTTGATAGGAATCTACCATACTTTTATCTCTTCTATCTACTGTAGATGTTCAGTACTGTATACTGAAATCTTCTCTTTATTTTCTTCTAGTCAGGTAGTATGTTCCCCTGTTACTCTCTATTGAGTATTATTCTAGTTTTGTTGACGCAGTGCCAATCCATATTCTGACATTATGTGTGAGTTTTTGTAAAAATAGACAAGTTGTGTACTTACCCCTTTTCATCTAAAATCTATTAACAGTTTGTTAATGTTTTGAGTAACAGATTTAGGACACTAAAGTCTTGCACTATTATGATCTAAAAAAGTATCTGCTAAAATGTATGATTTATAGCGGGGTAGCCAAGTTCTAAATCTCTGTCTACCACAATGCTCACTTGGTGATTTTGTTGCTAGTTGCTAGTTGTCCTTGGGATTCAGGAAAGGGAGCTGTGAGATCTTTTGAAGAAGGGTGAAACACTGTGTGAATAAAAGATCAATGAAATGGCTCAAACTATTTTTGAGAGGTAGTTATAATATTTGCCTTTCACTCTCCTCCTTCATTTACTGTTTCTGAAAATTAGAAGTATAACTTGTTAGGAAAGAGAAGTTGAACACCTATATATCTCAAAATTGCATTTTTCAGGGCATAAAGACTACAAGGGTGTTTTTTTTCAATTTCTGAAAAGATGGTACAACAAAGGTATAAATCCTAACCGTAAGGGGGGGAGAGCCAAGATCCATATCAAGCAAATACATTTGTATTAATATTTTAAGTCTAGAGTTCTTAAGAACCCCTCATCAGGAAATGTAGTAAACAATGCCAAGTTTCTTTTGTTTTCAAAGTAGGTCAATTTTCTCGGTACACTGTAAAGATATTGAATATTCCAGGTTCTTATTGTAGATAGGTACACAAATTTGCCAGTCAATTTCTATGTGTATTCCAACATAAAAGCGGTCCTTTCAAGAAAATGTAGTGGTCCTTTTGACATGATCTAAATAGTTTCAGTGAATGTATTGAGAGAAGAGGGAAGCAGTCTATCAGCCTTTTGTAAGCAGTCTAAACTCTTATGTAATTAAGAAATGCCTTTTCATGCTAAAAAAGACATGACTTTTTCTTTTTTTCTGGAGAGCATCTCTTAATGGGCTGCTCAAGCCCAATGGAGCCTGATCCTGCCCCCCAAAAACCCAACAAAAAAACAAAACAAAAACAAAACAAAAAAAATAAAACGACCAAAGCAGAGGAGTGTTTAGAACTGGGGAAACGAAAGAAACAATGGGTGGGGGTGGGGGTGCAGAACTCAAGGAAAGATGGAGCCGATCATGCAACAAAACAAAACAAAACAAAAACACGGAGGGAAAAAGTGAGGTGAGTTTGGGTTCTCCTCCATGTAAAGTATATAATTGAAGCATGGTAAGCTGTCAATTGTTTCCTTGCCAGTTTTAAACACACCATTCAGCATTTACAGTACCAAAAAACGTAGAGCCTTTTCATTGGCTAGATGTAATGTTATGCCTTCAGCAATTTTGTTTGGCAGATTTAATGTTATCTCTAGTGGCAAAAGGTGCTGCGCTTGTAAACTGGGCAGTATGGAAACTCTTTCCCATATAGTTCTGTATTGTCCCTTACAAAAAGTTTGAATAAATCCACTCCCAAACCTACTTTCTCCTACATTGAGAGACTGAACTTTTGGTGATGATGCTTTTAATATCTGTTCAGTATCTGGGAGTTGAGTCATGGCTACTGGACTTCTTTTTTGAGAGATAGAAACGTTTCGCTGTTCATCCAAACAGCTTCATCGGTCTGAATACAGCTAGTGCAAGAGACCTTCTTATAGTCAGCTTGACCTCTTGTCCCCTTGTCTGATTGGCTCATAAGATGAACAAAGCCTGAATAGGCTCGTTAGGGAGACATTAGTGTCCATGGCCTTAAGGTAAACAATGGCCTAAGGTGCTGAAACCCATCAAGAATGGGTCGTTAGCTGTCAAGAATGGGTCGTTAGCTGTGACCTGGTGGTGAAGGCTCCTTGATTTGCCTGGGTACTGTGGAAAGTACAGCCTGGTAAGTAGCAGCTAGACTATGCCGGAGCCCCCCACCTCTGTTGAGGGAGGGATTTTCAATGCTGACATGAATGGCTTCCCTTACTCCTCTCTCAAACCCCCTCTCTTCTTTGTCTAATATGTGTACATCCTCATCTTTGAAAGAGTGGCCTTTTTCCTTCAAATGGAGGTGTACTGCTGATTCTGGTCCTGAGCTGTTACCTCTCCTATGTTGGGCCATTCTTCTGTTTAATGGCTGTTTAGTTTCTCCAATGTAGAGGTCTGAACACTCTGTTCAGACTCCCAGATAAACGCACCTGGATGACTGAGAATCTTCACAGACGTATCTGTTCAGTACCTTGTGTCCTAACACTGATTAGAAGACATACTGTGACAGTGCTAAGTAAGATTTTAATCTGATCTTAAAGAACAGATGCCAAATCCAATTAGGAAGCCAGACTGGCCCTATCTTTGCTGCCCTTCCGCAAGCAGGTGAAGACTGTTCTCTTCAGGCATGCTTTCCCTGAATGGTCAGTTTCCTGAATTTGGTTTTTAAAAATGGACTGTTTTGCCTTACCGCTTGGCACATTAGGGCCCTTTTAAATGAGAAAGGCAGGGAAATTTTTTTAAATAAATAAATAAAAACAAGAAATGCTACATGACTGCAAATACTGTACCTTACTTGTTTGTGATTTACTTATGGGCTCCTTTTAATTTCTTTTATTTTACTTTTTAAAAACATCAAAATATTTGCCCTGATTTGCTTTCTTCTAGCTACAGTGGTGCCTCAAATTACAAATGCCCCTAATTGCAAAAAATTCTAAATATGAAGGGAAATCTGTCTGGGGCACAATGCACCCTGGGAATTGAAGTCTTCTGCGAAAACCTTGAGATATGAAACATTTCCTATGGGATGCCTTGGGATGCGAAAAATTTGCAGAAGGCTTCCATTCCCAGCGAATGGAACTGCATTCAGTTTCAAATTACGAAAATTTCTAGAGACCAAACGTCGCAAGGAATGGATTAACTTTGTAATTCGAGGCACCACTGTACTTTGTGTTTAACTCATGAAGCAGAAGGTCTTCTGAGCTGTAAAAGCCAGCATCAATGACACGTTAAACAGAAAGGAGAGCTCATGGTGTCTTGATGATGACAGTGGTTAACCAGAAATGCTTTCTTGCTTTAATCCTGTTTAAAATCGCATGTATACTCTGGCACTGTGATTCAGTTGGCTGCACTAAGCACTACCTGTATGTGCAAGGAAATTCCAGCAGCATCCACTTTGCAAGTTTAGAGTCTGAAGAGGAGAACGAAGAACTTTAACTACAGTTTTAGTAAAAACAAATACAGCTGTTAACCATAGTTTCATCCATGGTGTGCTGTGCATTCTCAGTTATTAGGGCCAGTGTTCTTCGTCCCTATTGTAAAATACAGCTTCAGTTGGATCAGATGTGACTAAAACACATGTGGAATGGAAATGGCAGGATTATAGCAAAATGTAACAGATGACTATGCAAAGTATTGTAGTGCATCTGACATGCAGCCACATCGCCAAGAGATTTGAAATTGGTACACACGTGTGATTCTGAGGTTCTGTACAAGCTGTAACTTTTGCAGGACTTAAAAAGAGCAAGAAAGAGATCAGGAGAGAGATATCCGTTCCTTTCATGACCATTTAAAAAGGACAAGAAATGATTTTGTGGATTTTAACTCCATCATACATAATGCATCAGATTTGCTGAGGTGTAGACATCAGACCCTATAGTTGAGAAACATTAATGTCATTACTGTGTTTTCCAATTAACTTTACAACATTTAGAATGAATTAATTGTAGAGAGTGTTGTAGTTATATTTACAACCTTGCATGCTGTCTCCAATTCGAGTGACTGCAATGGAGTGTTCTGTGCTGTAATGGTTGCCTGTCTATCCAGCATTAACCAATAATTCCTTCTGGACTTTGGTTTCAGAGAGAGCCCCACCTCTCTGCGGTGTGTTTTCCCCCCTTTCTCTTTCATCTGTCCAAGGTGGTTCTTTGCGGTTAATTTGTTCAGTTGGTTGTTAAGTATTTGTGGCAAAGAAAGCAGTATACACAAATTCAAGTGACTGTAAGTCAAGAAGCATTTTTCACTTTCTGTTACGAATGTCTCAGAGAGAGCTATTGAGACAGTTAATGAGAAAAGGGTGAACTCTGGAGAACTTGTATATTTTATCTTCTTTGAGTATGCATTAATATTGCATAGCAAAAGAAATTTTACCTGAAATACAAAACTCTGCAACAATGAGTTCTTTACTGATAATTCTGAAGTTCATTGTTGACATGTTTATTAAAGTGATTGGTTTCTAATCTAATTATTGTAATAAAGAAGAAAAATCAAGGCCATATATAAAAAGAGGCAGATATATTTTAGTTACTGAATCAGCAGATTTGATTTCAGCACAAAAGCACTATACGTGGAGGTTATTAATATGCACATAAAGCAGATTTGGTTTTTTAAAAATATCTGGGATTGGTCCATGAGCAAGTTCCTGAGGGACATCCGGAGATAAACCTTTCTCTCACCATATGTGTTGGACAAGATGTTTACTAGCTGGAGGAGATCCAAGGAACAGAAGAGCGGAGGGGAGAAATTTAATTTCTTTTGTTACCTTTACTGTAGTTTCTGGATGTGTGCTGTCACACATGTAACATTATTTTTCATTATATTAAACTAATGAGCTAAAATGAGTGAGGGATATTCATTTTTATGAACTTCAGTATGCTTGTTAATATTTTCTACAGAGAACATTTCTCCTGTTCCTGTAGAGCTTTATGTTCACTGCATTCTACTGCGCCCTGTCCAAGTAACTGTTGCTCTGTCCATAATGGTACAAAGATACGAATCTGCTGCTTACAAGTAGTCTACTATTTTAAGGCTATTATTAGAACACGCTCCCAGCCTGACTATTTGCATCACCTAATGAGTATATATGTGTGCTCCAGAGTTTGCATAATTAACTAAGAGAAGTCATTAGTTGTTTGGTAGTGGGAGACATGTAATACATAATTATAAGGCAGAAATATGGCTGTTGGTTAATGACAGATCTAGGAGCATTAGGTTCATTTATAAATTCTTGCCAGTTGGAGTATTTTACACATCTTTTGGCCACCATAGTCAGTGCTGCTACTTGTTAGGTTTATAAGGTACATTTTTCTCTATCGAGTATAGTCTTTTTTCTATATTAGGCTGATTAATGGTACAAAGTTTGCACTCCATTTCTCTTCACATCTGGATCTTGGTTCCATATCAGCCACAAGTGTAATGTTAACCAGAGCATGATGTTCTCATTTTTGTGATTTTTGTGATGACTGAGCATGAGAAGTATTTCAAGTTGGACATAATTTTCTGAATAGAACAGTGCAAACTAACAAAAGATGGGAACATCACAAATTTATGACACACTGGGAAAGAGAAGAATGGATATATGGTCTTGACAGATTTTTCTTGTTCCTTCAATAAAATTTGATGTGTTACAATCTGAACATTCTCTTTTTAAAGAGCAAGACTTGTTTTATGGTACAGTACCTTCTAAAATAATTCCTCAGTTGCTAGCTTCACATCTTTGGGCTTGCTAGGAATCTACAGTTCCCCTTGGCCTGTTGCAGATGGCAGCGATTTCTCTCTCCCTCTCTCTCTCTCTCTCCCTCTCTCCCCCCCCCCACACACACACACTCCCATCACCTTCGTAGACAAGAGCTCCCGTCAATATACTTTGGGGACTGTACAGAATATGGAAGAGTAACCAAGTCTATTTTTTTCTATATATTTTTTCTGTCTTAATCTAGTTTTCTGACATTGCCCTGGACTTCTTGTGGGCTTCAGTAAAGCCAGCATAAAGATGTATACCTCTCCTTCCTTGGCTTATTTTGCAGCTGCAGGGGTCCATTTGGTTACTACGATAGTGAACAGCTGGCTAGTAAGCAGAAGCAACTATGCAGATCTCTGCCTGGCACTTTCACTGGAGAGAGCACTAGTTTTGGATTGCATCCTTTCTCACATATTGGATGTGATTTTAGGTTAGGCTAGAGCACAGATGCTCTAGTAGTTTCTGATGGGAAGTGGAAATTTAAGAAATGTTCTGTGCCTGAAAATATGTTTTTTTGTTGTTCAGTTGTTCAGTGGTATCCAGCTCTTCGTGACCCCATGGACCAGAGCTCGTCAGACCTTCCTATCTTCCACTGCCTCCCGGAGTTTGGTCAAATCCATATTGGTTGCATCAATGACACCATCCAACCATCTCATTCTCTGCCGTCCCCTTTTCCTTTTGCCTTCAATCTTTCCCATCATCAGGGATTTTTCCAAGGAGTCCTCTCTCCTCATGAGGTGGCTGAAGTACTGGAGCCTCAGCTTCAAAATCTGTCCTTCCAGTGAACATCCAGGGTTGATTTCTTTCTGGATGGATAGGTTTGATCTACTTGCAGTCTGGAGCACTCTTAAGAGTCTCCTCCAGCACCACAGCTCAAAAGCATCAATTCTGCAGTGACCAGCCTTCTTTATAGTCCAGCTCTTACTTCCATACATCACTACCGGAAAAACCTTAGCTTTAACTTATCTGGACCTTTGTCGGCCAAGTGATGTCTCTGCTCTTTAAGATGCTGCCTAGGTTTGTCATCACTTTCCTCCCAAGAAGCAGGCGTTTTTTTAATTTCATTGCTGCAATTGCCATCTGCAGTGATGGTTATACGTCATCAAATCTTTTTCAGCTCACGGTGGCCCTAATGTTCTTGCAGATACATATCTGAGAAATGGCCTGCAGCCCACTAAGCTTATGCTGAATAAAGCTTACTTGTCTTCAAGGTTCCACAAGAGTCTCTTTTATTTTTATTGTAAAATGCTACAAGAGTAACACAACAAGTTTGCCGAAACTTGATTTGTTTGCTCGTTAGACAGCTGCTTGTTAAAAGGCAGAAGCCGTTGAAACTTATGGTCCCATTAGGCGTGGTAGGCCATCCAAAATGACAGCTTCACTATTAATTAATTAATCTCTCAGGGACTGATTAAACGAACTGAATTTCAGAAATCTCTGTAGGAATTATTCTTCATTTTCTACTGTGTCAGTAAGTTGAGAACAAACTAGACAGCATAGTTAGCATTTTGTTAGAAGCAGGAACTCCTTGAGTGCTGGATGATGGCAGAAGATGTGCTTTTATGCAGCTGTTTCTTGAATTCTAGCTAGCTAGTTTTTTTTCCAAGTCATGATTGCTCTGGCTTATGTCTGGGAGGAAATTGTGTTGTAGGAATCAAAACATGCTCTTATATTTTAGGTGTGAACTAGACAAGATAGTTCTCTCCAAGTTAGTGCTGACTGTTAGAGGTTGGCTGTGGTCACCGATGAGATGAGTCAGAATTACAATATCTAATTGGTTTATGATTATTTGGCTCGGGAACATAGATCGATACTAATCCAATGTCTGCAAGATTTGCCAGCATAGTGTGAAGTTTTAAATCGTTAAGCGTTTGCCATACTTAAAGTGTCATTTCCTATGAGAAATCCCAAGCTATGTGTAGGATAACCTATTAAATATACCATTATCTGCTATGAAATTTGTATTTGCTTTTTCTGTGGTGGGTTTCTAATAACAGAATTCCCTTTGGATTAAGGCTTGTTTGATTCCAGAATGTGAAGCCTCTTGAAAATAGTGCAAATGATTTTGCTGGCAAAGTCCTCATAATTAAGGGAAGGTATCTGGGGTATTGGGGGTCTGGAATATCACACAAACTCTTCTGTTTCTTTTCAGTATTGACATTTTAAAAATTGAATTAGTTTTCAGCTCTCCCAAGTACAGGAAAATTGAATAAATAAATTACATCCTGCACTTTAATACTTAAAGATAGAGGCCCCAAATGTGTCTCAAAATATTTGTCAAGGCAATTTTCCATTATGCTTACAAATAGGAACTTCTTTGGTTCCTCCTTCTCTCTCTCTCTCTCTCTCTGTGTGTGTGTGTGTGTCTCTGTGTGTGTCTGTCTTTCTTCTTTCATTCTTCTTCCCATCACAACCAATAATAGTGTACTGTATATGTTTGCATGAAAGAAAATCCTGAGTTTTGAATGTCAAACTGCGATTTGGGATTCCAGAGTGTTATCAGAAGATTGTGTTAGTCACATTGGCAGAAATCCTGTTGTTTATCATAGTAAAGTGCCCTAGAGTAGGCTTGTTGAATCAGTGGGGATTTGGTGAATCATATCCTCCATAAGCAGACTTCCCTAAGGGACATGGGCTCTCATGCCTCTGTCCCCTCTGGGCAGTGCTTTTCCACCCCTATGCACATGCCATGACCATTTTTTCCCAGTTGTGGTGGAAACCATGGTGGGGGGAGGTGCAGGCATGCAACCAAGCCTTGCAAAGAGGGACCAATAATTAGAGGGGATATTGGACCAAAAGCCACAATTAGAATAGGCCCAGAAATCCTTACCAGCACAGTTATTGGGGAAAGGTTCTGGGAATTTTAGTCCAAGAGCGTCTGGGATTCCCAAGGTTAGGAACTGCTTATCTAGACCACATACATCTGTTTTGCAACAAAACGAAGGCAACCAGATTTAAAAAGCAGACACAGTTCTTTCTGCCTTCAAATTCATGTACTCCCCTCCAATGGCCACAATACTCCAACAGTGAAACAGCTAACGCTCTAATTTTATAAAGAAATCAGCATAATTATTTACAGAAATTCTAAAACTCATTCTATTGTCATTAAATGATAAAGTCTCATCAAACAATATTTTACAGACGGTGGAATAACTATTTGTGGATTAGAACTCTTCCTGTAGATGCTTTAGCAGCTGTTTATGGCTAAAATCCCATTGCTTAATATAATAAATTGCTCTTGAGTAGGTTCACTGGATTAATGAGTCTCGTGGCGCAGTGGTTAATTGCCAGTACTGTAGGTAAAACTGTGCTCACGACCTGGGGTTCAATCCCAGGTAGCAGGCTCATGGATGATTCAGCCTTCCATCCTTCCGAGGTTGGTAAAATGAGTATCCAGCTTGCTGGGCGGGGCAATGTGTAGCCTACACACTGTAATTAAAGTTGTAAACTGCCCAGAGACAACTTGAAGTGGCATGGGGCGGAATTAGTGAGTTAATTCCTCTATAAATAGCATTGATTCAAGTGGGCTTACTTTAACAGCGAGTTGCTATGCTAAAGTAAGGCACAGGTAGAGTTGGCCCATCTGAATCAATGGAACTTTCCAAGGAGTTAACTCACCAAATCTCCATTGATTCAGTAGGCCTACTCAGTGTAATTTACTACACTGAGCAACAGGATTTTGACTTATGTAGTTCTTTCATCTGAAAAAGGGGGCTGTAATCCACAACAATTATGGCTGATCTAAAATCAAATTTTGTGAATATTTTAAAAGTAAGTAACAACACCCGTTCCCAACCAGAGGGGAATGCTGGTAGGGATTATTTAGTTTTAATACTTTTCACCTGGCTACATTCAGGGCCACAACTAGCAGGTGGGCCAAATGCCCCAGGTTCCCCAGTGAGGGTTACAGCGAAATGACCAAACAGTATTTATACTAGTGCTGGGGAGAGGGGTGCAGAATCCATGATTGCCCCCGTGACACAGACTCTAGTTGTGGGCCTGTCTGCAATATAAGAGGGGCTTTCTATCTAAAGCAGATGACAGATGTGGCATGCAATGAGTACAACAGCTAAAGCACCTACTACAGTTGAACCCTCTTGAGTTTTTCTTTATTGTAACTCACCAGCCCGAGGAATGTTATTGGACTACTGGCAAAACGAAGGCTTCTCTTATCTTTTGTGCACATTCTTCAAAAATTGGAGGGCTTGGATTTACTTTCTCCCCCTTGTCCTTGTAACTAAAAACACTGTTGAAATATTATTCTAAAATGCAACATTTCTTCCCCTTTTCTGTTTCTAAAGAACTGTTTATCTTAAAACTAGCTGAAGTTTTGAAATAATGATTGACACGAGATGAGAAAGAACGTTAGATGGAAGGAGATCTGTGGTCATGTAACTATTTCCATTATGCTTTCCAATAAATGCTGCAAAAGCTTTGATATCTTTATTCTTTCATTAGTGGAAACTTGTTATTTTCCTTTCTTTGCTTATAAGCCGCAACTTATTGCTGTTTCTATGTAAACGGTTTTGTTTTGCACTCTGTTCCAACACTGGACTAATGGCTTTGCTTACAGCACTGAAATAACCTCACCTATATAGCAACATATTTTATGATATGATGACAGTAGGGTTGTCATTCCAAATCTGAGCGCTCAGTGTGCTGATGTATAAATTTTAAAGTTGGGCTGTTGGAGCCTTTTGGGGATGATTAAGGACTTACTTGTATCTTCTCCATCTACAACCTTTAGCCTTTAGCCCTGGGTACCAGGATGTTCTTCTGTCCCTGGCCCATTTTCTTAGTCCGTTGCCTTCTCTTTTCCCTACCTTTAACCTTCCTCAGCTGGTTCCCTCCCCAATTTTGAAGTGGTGGCATCGGACTTGTTGGCAGCAGCAGTAGAATGGCAAGGAGTGGCAAGACTGACTGCGCCACCATGTCAGAGGAAAGGCAGTGATGGCGCCAACATGGTGGTGCCACAGGTTTCTTGGCCGTGTGTGTGTGTGTGTGTGTGTCATGATTTGAAAAAGGTGGAAACCACTGCTATAACTGAAATAGAAGGTTCAAAGTAACTTGCAAAACATGTTTTTTAATTGTAAAAACAAATGGATAGCTATGGCAATAGAACAGAAATTAAAACTAGATGAATGTTATTTTTCTCCTGAGGTGCCATTCATTAATTTGAATTTGTCCTTATCATTTAGGGAAACTGACTTAGGTCCCTATGTTTCGATACTAGCAACAAATACCAATACCTCTTTCTGTATAGGTTTCTTTTGACCCTTGTTTTGGGCAGAGGTGTATTTTGGATTCTAAAACCTATCTGCATAGAAAGAAGTCCCGTTTATTTTAGCCGATCTTACAGATGATTGTTCTGTAACCAGGTTGTATAAAGGACCACTTGCACCTGTGTTATCTTGTCTGATTTGGAGGTATTGCTTGTGTTGTCTCCTATAAAGTCAGTGGAATTATTGAACTGCCTCATTGGCTCTGGAATTGCTTCAACTTCCCTTGTCTGATTGATTATGCCTTAAGGTAGATCCCACTGCAATCAGTTGGACTTAGGTCCTGTTCCTTTCAATAACCAAAAAGCAACAAAAAGCACAGGCCTGAACATGGCTACACAGCAGGAAATCCTGCTAAATATTTGTGTTTAAAAACCCCAAAGAAAAACCAAGTTGATTTTACTATTTGGTTTCTGTCTGCTGTAGAATAAAAAATATATGCTGAAAAACATGTTTGTAGTCTGGGTTAGTAGTGTACTTTAAACTGATAGATTTGTAGGATTGGAAAATTTGTTAGATTAGATTATGAATTCTTCTATTTTTCAAAATATTTGTACATGTTTTAATAGTGGTTGCAAGTTGCATTATGTAGACATTTAGACTACAATATATCTGGAAGTTGAGTCATGGCAACTGGACTTCTTTTCTTGAGAGACAAACGTTTCACTGCTGATCTAAACAGCTTCGTAAGTCTGAGGAAAGCTAGTTGCAAGCCCCCCAATTTATAGTTCACTTTGACCTCATGTCACCCTGGTCTGAAATAGGCTCATAAGATGAACAATGGCCTGATTAGGCTCATTAGGTGGACAATGGCCCACCTTTACAACCTTCCCAACCCCCATAAAGTGTTAGACAGAAAGGATAGGTGGTTTGAGAGAGGGGTCAGGGAAGACAGAAAGGTTAGGTGGTCTGAGAGAGGGGTCAGGGAATGAATAAAGTATTCAAACCCCCTCTCTCAACAGGGGTGGGGGGCTCAGGCACAATTTGTCTGCTAGTTATCAAGCGGCCATTTCAACAATCCCCAGACAAATCAAGAAAACTTAACACCTCTACCAAAAAGGCCATGGCTAACAACTCATACTTTATGGGTGTTGGGAAGGTTGTAAAGATGGACCATTGTCCATTTAATGAGCCTATTCAGGCCATTATTCATCTTATCAGCCTATTTCAGACCAGAGTGACAGGAGGTCAAAGTGAACTATAAAATGAAGGACTCACAAGCTTCAACCTTTCAAGAAAAGAAGTCCAATTGCCATGACTCAACCTCCGGATAAACTCACCTGGATGACTGAAAATCTTCACAGACAGACAGACTACAATGTAGGATTAATTCTTAGTGGCATAAAGAAACAATTCTATACATGATGTGGGGAAAAATAAAATGTATGCTTTTATAATACAGTGGTACCTCAACTTACGAATTTAATCCGTTCCAAATACATGCTCTTAAATCGAACTACTCTTAAGTCAGAGTACCTATCTAAAAATTGAAAAAAATAAGTTTAAAAATTAAAAAGTGAAAAAAATATTTGTAAGTCGAGCAGACCATATCTAAAATTTGTACAGTAAGGTGGCAGTTAAAATGCCAACAGTTTTCTGCTCTTTAGTTGAATTGCTCTTAAGTCGAGCTGCTCTTAAGTCAGGGTCCCACTGTATATACTTGTAGATGTGTTCCAAGCCTATAGTGACATTGGCTGAAATCCTTTGAATTAACCCAGTACTCTGCAGCTAGAGTAAAAAGGTAAAGGTTCCCCCCGCACATGCGTGCTCGTCGTGTCCGACTCTAGGGGCGGTGCTCATCTCCGTATTCAAGCCGGAAGAGCCAGTGTTGTGCAAGTCCATGGCCATGTGGCCGGCATGGCTGCAAGGAAACACTGTTTTTACCTTCCCGCCTTTTATGGCAGTACCTATTTATCTACTTGCATTTTACATGCTTTTGAACTGCTAGGTTGGCAGGAGTTGGGGTGAACAGCGGGAGCTCGCTCCACTGCATGGCACCCAGGATTCGAACCACCGAGCTTTGAAGTCAACAGTTTTCGGAGCCTTAGTCCACTGAACCACCACGCCCCACACAGCAGCTAGAGTAGGCCCACTGAAATCAGTGGAAATTATGGAGGAGCTTACTCACCAAACACCACTGATTAAATGGCCGTACTGTAATGTAACTTACTATGCTAAACAACAGGATTTTCAACCAATATTTTTTTAGCATTATAAAGTTGAAAGTTTTAAAACATGGGGGTTTGTGTTTAGACATGCTCAGTCTGTATTTTGAAAACCTTTAGCAGACTGGCTGCTATGACGTTTTTGACTGAACTAACTTTTCCACTCTTCTACAGGGCCTGGCATTCACCTTAGAAGAGAGACAACATTTGAATATTCATGGATTACTACCTCCTTGTTTCCTCAGTCAAGATGTGCAGGTTTTAAGAGTTCTAAGAAATTTTGAAAGACAAGCATCAGACTTGGACAGGTGAAATCCTAAAGTAGATTGCTAGTCTATTTTTATGGGACAATGTGATTCTTTAAGAATTACTCTGACAGAAAATATAACAAACATTGCAAATAGTTACATATTATTCATGCTAATAAGGGATGCTGTGTTGTTCTTCCAAATGGTGAAATGGTAACTGAGGCAGAAGGTGAAACTCGTTCTTTCATAACCTGGATTTTTACAGTGTAATATATTCACAAAACTGAAAGAAGATACATATGCAGAACTAATAGTTCAGATATATCAACTCATGTTCAGACTATGAATCAAGTCATGAAATACAGGGATAGATGGATCACTCCATATATATGTTAATTATGTCTGTATGTGATGTCTGTTCCATTCAATTTCCACTTCTGCATATTTTTAAAAATAGCACCAAAATCTACCTTTAATTTTGTAGGCAGCTTTCCTTATAATTTTTTAAAAAGTGTATCATTAATTAAAAAAAAGAACCCAACCAAAAGTGTACATTTAATTTCTTATTTTCTAATTCCAATTAAAAAGTGCATGCTGTTAAGACAATTCCAATTTATTGTGACGTTTTCCAGGGTTACCTATGTACAGTGGAACCTTGACTTACATACTGCTTGACTTGCATCATATTTGACTTTCAGCAAGAAGGGGCCTGTTTGACTTGAGTCGCAGGCTTTGACTTACATCTCGGAGCCCCGGCGCAAGGCACCGGAATTGGGCGGCAGCCACAACCCAGCATCGCGGCTGCCGCCTCCAAACTGCTCCTGCCTTCTTCCCCTCCTCCGGCAGCGGCGGCTTCTGCGAGGCCAGCTCAGAGCACCTGGAGCTGGTCCTCGGCCTCACCGAAGCCGCCGCTGGTGCCGGAGGAGAAGAAGGGCCGGGAGCTCGGGGCTGGCCTCGCTGGTTAGATAGCTGGCTCAGTCTTGTAAAAAATCTGGCTGCAGAAGTCTGGTCCACAATGGGAGTATTTTAGTTGGGGAGCTGTAAAGTTGTGGGACTCTAATGGTAAGCATAGAGTTGTTCAGAACTTGGAACGCCAGGTTAAAAATCAGTAAAACTTAAATGTTAGACATTGTTGCTATGAACATTAAAAAGTGGAGGCATATAACTTGTGGACTATAATTCCACTGCCTCCTCCTCTCTTTGAAGAGACATTTCATTTACATCCCCAGAAGGAATCTCCTATCCCAGTCAAATTTGTGTTAAATTGCTGTTTTCGGGGGTCTTTTTCATCATCTGGAATGGATTAATCTGCTTTCCCATTACTTTCTATGGGAAACGTTCATTTGACTTAAGTCTAGACCACTGGAACGGATTAATGACGTAAGTCAAGGTTCCACTGTATCAAGTATTTAGATATGGTTTACCATTTCCTTTTTCTTGTGTGCTGAGGAACTATGTAGTTTGGCTAAGACAGCAACAGCTACGTCTTCTCCTATAAGGCACAATGGGGAATACACTCCTAGGATGCAATGATAGATAACTACATAAAATATCATTAATACATTCAATCACTGTATATAATTTATTTATTTATTTATTTATTTATTTATTTATTTATTTATTTATTTTAGGCCTTATATACCACCTGTCTTCCGGGGGGAACTCCGGGCGGTTCACAACAGAAGCAAAACAATAGACAAGTTAAACATAAACCAAAACACCTATAGTATACCTACATAATGTGAATTGCACCACAAACATTTATCCAACTGTACATCCATCCATTGTCAAAATCCTGTTGCTTAGTTATGCCTGCTGCAGTTTTGTCTTGGATTTTCAAGCACATGCCAAACCAGTGGGTGGGATTTTAATTTTTAAGCAGAGATTTGTAAAATGCTTGTAAGACCCTGCTGCTTTCTCTCCATGCTTAACTATGCAACAGGATTTTGGCCACTTGCTAATTTAAAATGCATAAGGTACCGTTAAAAGAATTCTTTACAAAAATGTATCAATATAATTAATTTTGAGCTGACATTTCCACAAATCTGTTTCTGTTTTGTTAAACTAATCTTCTGCTGCAGATTATTTCTATGTTTTGTCTAATAAATTAAACAGTATCAAAATCCAGTAATTAAGAATAAATCTGACAGATTAGTCCCCCAGACATAAAATTAGTTTTCTGTTATTTTAACTATCCATATTTCCATATTTTCTTAGCAAAGTGGTCACAATGGTACTAGTTTTTTTAAATGGAGTGGAGTTTTTTCCTAATCCAACTTCTTCATAATTTCATCAAAATTTAAGACCTGTTGATGACTGATTTAAATTCCCAATGTACCCAATTCCTGTTTTCTCCAACACTAAATTTCGTTAACCAGAATAGTGGACCCCACTATGGAATTGCTTCTTTTACAAAATAGAAGTCAAAAGGGAGCGTCTAGGGCTTTTTCTGATAGAATTTATTACAGTGTTATCTTCTCTAAATCTACTTTTATGAAACTAGATCATATTTTTTATTCTAGAATATGTGCAAACTGGCATTTTGTTTTATTTATTTTCAGAGGATATCTTTTTAATTTTAGGATCTTTTGGTCCTTCCAAAGGCTTCTTGTGAGCTTGTAAGGAAATGAGGAGGAGGCAATTACCTATTTATAGTCCCTGCTTTGCATGCTCTTGCAATGGGTACACACCCAGTATGGTAGTGGATAGAATGTTGGCCTAGGGCGGCCCTAGGACTTAGGAAGCTTGGGTTTGAATCCTTGCTCGAACATGAAAGCTCACTGGGAGCGTGGCACTGATAAAGCCATGCCTTAAATATCTCTTATACTGAAATTCCTTTTAGGGTAGCTATAAGTTTGTTCTGGGTTGATGGCATGGAACAAGGCCCTGTGCTTCCTTGAAGTGTTTGCATGCACACATGCGGGTGATGCAGCCTCTCTCCTCTGCTTGCATACTGCTTTTCTGCACACCAAAGGAGCAGGATGTGTGGGTGAAGATAAATGAGGGAGCAACCCAGAGGCAAAAACACCACTAGCTCTTTCTCTCTCTCTCTCTTTTTTGTCTAACTTAAATGCCAAACACAGGTTGGAACATGGTCTGTCTTCCCTTTAGTCCCCTCCCATCTGAGCACTGCTGGTTTGCCGTTGCTGTCCTGAGGAATTAGGATAAAGCTTGGCAGAGGTGCCAGTGTAGTAGCAAAAGTGGTCCGGACGGCAGCAGCCCTTTTGAGCTGAGTACTGTAGAAAAACAAGAAGGAAATTGCAGCGACAGTGGAGGCCTTGCTGGGCATTCTTGTCCTGATAGAACTAGTGGGTACCCCAGTTGTGCTAAAAAGTAAAGAAGGAGTAGCGCTCACTCTTCTTGGCTGGGTCCCAATTAACCAAAGCCAAAGGTATTCCTGGTATTCCTAGACCACTTCTGTTCATTGGTTGTGCCAGTATTTCAATGTCACTGAACAGGGGTTTATCCCCATATATACATTTCATGATTAAAATTTCCAAGTAACACAAGGTGGTAAATCCACTTGAATGGGCAGATTCATAAGCAAAAAAATAATAGTTTTGGAAATGCATGTGTTTTATAATGAAGATTTTCTCCAACAAGGTACTGGTGATGTTGCCAATATGTCAGTTCATTTTATATTTCCCTAAGTAATTTGTAATGATTGTACGAATGTATGGAATACATTTCAGCTGTATAATTTTACATAGATGGATACTGATGAATGTAATTCCAACAATATGGAATTGATCAATTGAAAAAAAGGTGGCCAAAACAACAGAAGCTCATATTCACATACATTTTTGTACAAGGAATTCAACATATACAGTAAATTCAGAGGCCGCGTTGTTATTTATTTATTTATTTATTTATTTATTTGTTTGTTAGTCTTATACCCCACCCATCTTCCCAGTGGGAACTCTGGGCAGCTTACAGTTAAAATAATAATACATAAAACAGAGAACAAGCAAAGACAGCAAGGAAAGGGAGCAAGATGGCGGGTAAAAAAAAGAAAAAAAGAAAAAAAGCTAATTGGAAAGGTCGCCAAACGCCTCCCTGAAGAAGTAAGTCTTCAGGGCTTTTTTGAAGGTGGGCAGGGACTCAATCAGGTGCAGCTCACTAGGTAGGTGGTTCCAAAGCACAGGCCCCACCACAGAGAAGGCGCGGTCACACGTACGCGATTTCCGCGCCTCTCTGGGTGTGGTCACCCTCAGTGAGTGCGCCTGCTCCAGTCTCGTGGGTCTGGTCCCAGATGACCTTTGAGAGATACGCTCCGGCAGGTACTCTGGTCACTAGCCGTGGAGGGCTTTGAAGAACAAAACCAAGACATTGAACCTAATCCGGAGAACAACGGGGAGCCAGTGCAAGCGGGCCAGGACCGGGGTGATGTGCTTGAATCTCCGGGCACCCACCACCAGCCTGGTCGCCGCATTCTGCACCCGTTGTAACCTCCGGACCAGGGTCAAGGGCAACCCCACGTAGAGGGCATTGCAGTAGTCGATCCTCGAGATCACCAGGGCCTGCACTATTGTCCGCAGGGAGGACTCGTCGAGGTACTGGTGGATCTGGGCGAGTGAATGAGCACATACAGGGTTTTTCTCACATTGTCTGAACAATTTATTTTAGACTTAATGTAGTCATTTTGCCTCCGACATACTTTAATTTTGCACATTTTATAAGGGTAGCAGCTCCTACAGCATATTTGCTGTGTAAGTGGCTTTTTCTGTTCACATGAATCACCAGGTCATGCCATTTTTTAAAATCTTCATGCCTGCTTGCCGGTCTTAGCAGTGAGCATAATGTGCTTGTTTAAGCAATGGTTTATGTCAGTGGTTTGCCTAAGTTTTGAAGCAGTAACTTGGTGCATCGAAGTATTGGCTGTTATGGCTTGCGAGGTTTGTTCTCCATTGTATCTCTCAGGAGAAAAGCCAGCCTGCATAGCATTTGGGCAAGCCCCAGAGTGCCTCCGAAGGCAGGTCTGATAAATCACTTCTGATACCCAGGAAAGTCTGGAAAGGGTTGTCATAAGTCTGATATGACTTAACAGCACATCATCATCATCATCATCATCATCATCATCATCATCATCATCATCATTAGAAGGGGCATTTTTAAAAACTCACTGCTAATTGAATGCCTCAGAGTTGTACATCCAAGTGCCCATGATGTCTTCACCCAGCAGCCTCAGTTTGGGTTGTTGGGGAGGGCATTCCATTTGTAGAATGTGTGAGATTGTATGGTGTGATGGTTTCACAATAAAAATACCTATAAATAATTTACGCAATGGTTGTGATTTCTTAATTTTTTTAATTTTTCTTTTAAAAAAAGAAATTGCTCTTAATTTTTGCAGTTGATATATGAGAAAATATTCCATTTTTTTTTTGCATTTTATGTTGGCATTTTTAAAGAAGGGCCTCTTTAGAATCTCACAGCAGTCTTTCCCCCTAATGCTTGATCCAGACTATCACATTTGCAGAGTCTACGGTGCAGTTCTGGTACAGAGAAATGGATAGAAGAATGAAAGATAATTTGGGGTTTAAATATAAGCAGCTGGTTTTGGAGAATGAAGGGGGGGAAAGGTAATGGGCAACTGTTCAGAAAAAGACTGTGTTTCAGTTCTCTGGCTGCCATGCATGCCTGAGCCGTCTGGCATAACGCATTTTAGGTTATGCATAATACGTTTTCCACCTGCCTCTTGCCTATGGAAATGAAATGTACATCTTGAAAAGGTTCACCCTGTAAACTGTATATCATTCAAACGGAAAATTATGAACTTGGTTACTTTAGAGACAGAGAGGAGTCCAAGAGGGTCGAAGACTAAGATGGAACAGAGGCAGGCTAAGCCACTCTTTGGACATGAAATATTGCACATCTGGCAAACAATTCTGTGACAGTAAAATTGATGTACAAAACTGGTATTTTCCCAGTTTGACAGACACAAGTATTTTAAACTGAAATTATACACTCCAGTTATATATATTTTATTAAGTGGTGCTTTGGTCAGGATCCCTATTATCGCCTGGAGAACTAGTGCATGTGGAATAGGTTGAGGTTGTGGTTTGAAGTACAAGGCTACAACAACATCCTTGTGCTGAAACAAGTTTGGATCCAGTTATTGCCTGGAAGTAACCCACTTGGGAAGCCTTTGTAACCCATCTTTGCTTCAGGTAAAGAAAAGTTGGAACAAATGAGTAGTACTGTAAATGTAAAGAGGGTTGGGGAGATCTCCCTCCTGACAGAATCCCACAGGCGTTGCCAGAGCATTTCCTAAGCTCTTGAGTTCTACTGAGATAATCCGCTCTTGAAGAAAGAACATTGGTGGAAACAAGCAAAGTTGTAGATGCCCCAGAACAGATTGATTTGTGTGTGTGGTCACAAATATCTTACTTTCTAAGTGTACCATGTACCATGTAATTCTATATCTCAATTGGGTCTACTTCCAGGCAAGTTTGTATAGGATCATAGAATCATGAAGTTGGAACGGGCCTGTAGAGCCTTAGAGTCCAACCCCCTGCTGAAGGCAGGAATACAGATGATAGGATATCTGCCAGGTGGTTGACTAGATTTCTCCTTAATGTCTTCAATGCACTCACCACCTCTTGAGGCCATTGGTTCTGCTGCACTGCTCTAACAGTTAGGAAGTTTTTCCTGATAATCCAACCGAAATCTGGCTTCCTGTGACTTGAGCCCATTGTTGCAGGCCCTGTGTTTGATTGCAGACGTGGTGCCACTCCTGATGCATCAGTAAACAAGAATAATTGTAGGTTCCATAATTTTATTATGATTCGCAATGCATATAATATTTTGTGGGTTTTTTTTGGAAGTCAACTTATATGCTTTTCTCCAGCAGTACCATCACTTCAGATAATAATAATATGTATGGCAAATAATATATATGGCCAAAGCCCAGCAAAGGTAACTGTAGTTTTATTTCTCCATATGCTACCTTTGCTGCGGTTTTATTTCATTCTGTTTTTATTTCAAGTCTGGCAGTGATTTTGTGACATGACTTAGACAGAAGGAGACCATTTCCGAAGAATAAAAATACCTTTACCTGGCCTGGGGAGGGGGGCATCACTCCTAAGTTATATTTAATATATTTTAGGTCTATATATGGGAGGCTATTTAATTTATTCTTCATTTTCACAGGTACATTCTCCTTATGGGCCTTCAGGATAGAAATGAAAAGCTATTTTATAAAGTGCTGACTTCTGACATTGAAAGATTTATGCCTATTGTTTATACTCCCACTGTCGGTCTGGCATGCCAACAATATGGTATAACATTTCGGAGGCCAAGGTATGTAAGATTATACTTCACATTCAAGTAACAGTATCTTTCTTCCCTTTGGCAGGTTTCCGTTTCTTTTTCTCTATGCAATGTTGAATGTAATCCAAAACCTGGATCATTAGGATAATTCAGACTTCATTAAGTTCACTTTAAGTCTAGCTACAGTGTAGTTCAAAAATAAACTAGTACAGTATTTTAGTGCTTTCAGGCTGATACATTTTAAAAATTCTGTATGATTGTGAGGAACCAATACTGCGTGCTAACATCATCATCATCATCATCAAAGATACTACTTCAATTAAAAGTTTGAAAAATATTAACATGGTAAATGTCAATATTAGATTTTATTTACAAAAAAAAAGAATGTCAGACTGATACATGTAATGTTTTTTGAAAAAGTATTGGACCATATTTCTAAAAATCATTTTTAGATGTTATTAATAACCTTGGCAACATCAGGCAAGCTCTGTGGTTCACATTTATTTTCCTTTTAGTTATGTTAGTAGCCAACTTTCTTCTTTTTATCAGACCTTTCTCACAGAATTAGTGCTTATAGTAATTCCCTTGGCTCTCTTTTAAGAGGCTATAAAGTTCATTATTGAAATGCTACAGCAGCAGAATTATTAAAATGTTAACAAATCAATATTGTTATGTGTTAGCTACATATAAGGATCTCCTGCTCTTTGTAAGTTAACAGTCAACGGTGATTTCAGCTACTCGCGTAGGAATTCCGTCCATAAGACACCAGGGCTGTTTTAAAAGTTTTGCTTCTGATCTGTACAGTATTTCCCATTATTAATGTACTCATATGAAATGAGGGAGGGGGAAATCCAGAGCTTGGAAATTTTCTTTTTTGAATTACTATTCTCAGATTCTCCCAACCAGCATGGTCAGTGACTAGGCTAGCTGAGAGATTCTGGGAGTCAAAAATAGATTTTCTAAACTCTGAAATGACCCAACAGGGGCTGAAATCCTGTTCTGTAACTTGTATTGCAGAAGGCTGATGATGCCATCAGCAATAATTACATATCTACATAATTAGAAATTAAAAAATCTAAGCCTTCTTGGAAGGATCTATTTCATCATGAGGGAGCTGTTGGTGGCTGGAGAACTTTTACGACAATTCCTAACCACAATCACTTCCGAATGATGAAATGGATCTCATGGGGGCCTTGGGGCTTTTCCGGTAGGGGGCAGGGAATTGGATGTGCTTTAGCCATTGGTATTCTTTCATTTTTAAAAGTTTGCTTAGCAGTCTGAAACTGTCCAATTATTTTGATAGCTTTTGTAAGAAAACAATATTTGATGTTGTGCAATTTCATTTCTGCTGAACAAATGTATGTCATGCTATGAGATATTTGGCAGATGCAGGTACACAATGAAGATTTCAGAAAAAACAAACCCTAAGGTCATCTTTTACCTCTTTCAAATTAATTTGTAGAAAGGGAACATGATGTTACCTTAAAAGAGCTAGCATGAAATCTCCAGGAAGTTCTTTCAGATTTTTTATTCCAGATTTTTGTTCTAGTTAGATTCTAATCTCAACGGCAGGCTCCACGGTGCGTATGCGCGGGCGGGCCCCCTTTGCCTCCTCCCGGCCGAAACAACGCGAGACATGAGTTCGGCAGTCTCGTGAGACCAGGAGCAGCGCGAGACAGCCTCCGCTTTAAAAGGAGGTGGCGCCAGCTTCCTGGCCTCTTTCAGTCGTGGCACATAGGCATAAATAGCTGGGGCATTGCTTCTTGTTCAAGGCAAAAACCTCAGAGATTTTTGCTCATTTATCAAAATACTCGTCAACCAAGTTACTCGTAAACCGAGGTACCACTGTATAAGGAAAGAGGAGAGAGAAAGAGAGAGAGAGAGGGAGGGAGGGAGGGATAGTGAGAGAGGGAGAAAGAGACCTCTCCTGTCTCATCATCCTCTCTCTCATGAAGATAGGGGACCTTCACCGCACAATACACCTGGGCCAGACCAGGAGGGAGGCTGAAGAACACCAGCAGAAACAGGCAGGAAGAGACGAAGGGAAGGAGGAGGAGGGCCAAGAAACAAGAGGGAGGATATTTAGGGAAGGGAAGGAAAAGGAGGCAGAGGTAGAGGTTGGATGGATAGAGTTGGAGAATAAAAAGGTTGACAGCGAACCCACTGAGGAATGGGAGTGGATTGACAGGTTAAATCCCTGGAGAGAGATTGATGGTAACTAAGGGGGAAGCTGAGAGGCAAAGAAGAACATGGGCTGTTAAAAAAGTCATCCTTTTGGGTGAGAAAGACAGTCAAGAGAGGCAGTGGGCAGAAAGGGGGAGAAAGGCCCAGGACAAGACCGAAGCAAATGTTTCCTTTCTCTTTCCAGTGGGAGGTGAGCACTGCAGCTCAGAAGGGGCTCAAGAGTAGAGTGGTGGGAGCAAACCGCAGTGCTGCTGTTGTGGAGACACAAAAGATGGAGATTTTCTGGGGGCAGGACTCTAAAGGAAAAGCTGATGAGGCACACAGAAGATGACTGACTCAAGGGGGTTACGGGGAAATTGTTAAACTTGTTCCTCTCCCCGTGAGAGATGGAAGGTTAGGCTTTTGGCATATTGCCAATGTTGAAAGTGAGCTGCAAACAATATATGGTGATAGATTCAAGCAAGCATGTAGCTTAGATTCATCTGTCAGAGAGGGAGCAAAAAGGGGAGGACAAGATTGACCCCCCGCCCCCAAGGAGACTCTTATTAAAGTACTCATAACTGTGAGGTGATCCAGTACTGTCTGTCCAAAAGACGGTGCTTCTTCTCTTGGGAGATGATTGCTGTGAGGCAGGTTCAACCGCTGGAAATTGAGTGATAAATCATATGAGATATAATTCCACTATGCATTTTTGGTTTTTTTAGAAACTGCTGAGTGTGCAGGACAGGATAAGAAGATTGGCATGTGGAACGAAGAACCTTTTGCAGTATAACTGTCTGATGTTGTTTGACTCACTAAGAAAAACACAGCTATAAATGCATTTTTCTCCATTAGGTAAACAGCATGTTTAGAGGAAAGGGGAATTAAAAGTTAGAAATCAGTACTCTGTATATAATCAAATTAAATCCTCTTGTTGAAGAACCAGAAACAGGGAACTGCATTGATGTAATAGGTCATCTTAATTTTTTTCTGTAGTTTTATTTTATGAAGTCTTATTTGAACTTCCCCATTCATGCTCCAGCATTGTTAGTACTGAAATATAAGCCATTTCCTCTCCATGTTTCCAAGATACATGATCAGAAATGATGGAATAACCTTCCCGAGTGGTTATAAAATCACTGCTAAATAATCTTGTGATTGCTATTATATTTCTGGTATTATATCTCCATGGATCTATAAAGTTTATAGATCTTTGTATCGGTAACATATATGAGAGCCAGGTTAATTTCCTCATTCCCTGACCTTCATTTAAAAGTGATTATAGCACAGCTCCCTAATAAGCAATGGTATTTTTTCATCTTGGCATAATTGCAGTTATTGAAATACTACATAGCAGGAACTGTTTGGAGCCATTTTTCCCACATGACAACATAACTTAAAAGTAGATGTAGTATTACATGAAGCTTCTGTTACTACCAACATACTCTTTAAGAAAGTTTCTACTGAACTTTTAAAATGTTGACAGCTGTAGTTAATCTGAGAGCTAGATGTCAAAGGTTATTTATCTCTTAATATCTGTCTACTGTATCTATATAATATTATCTCATATTCCTCTTCTCTCTGCAAAGCAAAATACCTCCATAAAGCTCTCAAAGCATACAAAGAGATCTATTTTTCTCTCTTCCTCTTTACCCGGTTATAGAGAGTGGGAGGCCTGCTGCAAACATGCATTTTTTTTATCAAGCAGAAGGGGTGATTGGAATAGGAATATGAGAAGAATACGCAGGCCTCCCTTGACACAAGGGAAGGGAAACCCCAATGCATGATAGAGCTACAGCTCAGGGATAGAGCATCTGCTTTGCATACCGAATGTCTGTGGTTCAGTGCCCAGGATTGAGATAAGCCTAGGAAATCTAAATAAGGCTAGTGTCAAGATTGCAAAATTAGACCCAAGCAGAGCTGGGCTCCAAAATCAGGGTAGGAAACAGCTAGGGTAACAGCAGCAGCCTAGAGGTGACACACAGAAATTGTGGATTTTTTTCCCTAGATTTAAACTGGATGGCTGAATGGTATTTTGTTTGTACATGTGCAAATATGCTAAAAGGCAAAGCAGTATATTTCTACTTTTACTTTATTACAAGATTTTTTTATTGAAATAAGACAATAAGTTCTTGTCTCTAGGTTTTAAGCTAAAAGCTTATAATTAAAATATATTTATTTGGCTTAAGTCTTTGCCTACAATTTAAGTTCAGTCTTAGTGTATTTCTAAGCACTTGTGCCGACATTTTTGCTCATAGCTGTAGAAATATGTCATTTATTTTTGACTTTTGGATTTTTGTGCATAGAAGTAAAATACATGGATATAGCTTGTGGAACTAGACAGGCTAATTGTACCTGAATGTATTTTTCTCTGTTGATTTCACCACGACAGAAAGCAGTGGTCTATTTTCATCCTCTGAAGAAAGATGGAGCAAGTTTAGAAGCTACAGTCCTGGCAAGCCAGGCAGGAGCAAATGAATGATTTATATCATGATATCCAGATGAACTTTGATATGATGGTTATGATTATCTGATTCACACTGCTTTTTAACACTTTCATAGATAAGTGTTAATTTGTGATGGATCACCACTGCCTCAGACTACCAAGAGGTATTATAAAGTTTTATAATGCTCTAACGCCTTGTTCCAGTGTCACATTTTTGGTCTCAACAGTAGGCATGAAGTAATCTTGATGGAAATACTGAAAGACACATTGATCAATGGTTTCAATCAGTGTAAGGTAGCTTCCTATGTTCCTGTAAAACCTAATCTTCTGAGTACCACCATGTGAATATATTCAAGGTTAGTAGGACATTTTGTGTCTTTTATACCCCTTATATTTTTAAGCAAGATAATATAAGATCAAAGGCTTCCAGCTCTTACTGCAATTCTTTGGGAGTCTAACATACCAAAGAAAGTTAGGTAAGGCAAAGTTTACTACTTTTCTTGGGCATATGAACTGTGCCACAGGCATTCATACTGTTTAGCTGTGCTTTCACATTACCAACTGCACTGTTAATATACAGTACGGTACTTAACGTTATTATCCCTTGTCTGTATCCATCTGTGTAAATTATCTTCCATAAACTACAGTATGACTTGTGTTCTGTATTGCTACAAACATGAAAGTATTCATTGTGGCAGTAGCTGCAAATCCATGCCCTTCCTCTCCCAATGTCCTTGTTTTCACAGTCTACGACCCAAATTCTAGTGGCTGAAATTCTGTTGCTTAGCACAGTACGTTGCACTAGAGTAGGCCAATGGGAGTTGGTGAGTTATTTCCTATCTACATTCCATTAATTCAAATGGTTTACTTGAGTTCTGAGTTACTAGGCCTATTTGGACTGGAAAGTATGGAGGAGTTGACTCACTAAATTCCTGTTGAGTGAATGGGCCTACTCTAGTGTGGGTTACTGCTTTAGGTCACATAATTTCAGCCTGTGTGTCATTAATATGCAGTATCTCTACAACGTTGGAACCTAAGCTATTTTTTGGCATCAAGTACTTATTGTGTGATAATATGGTTTGTATTTTAACTCCTCTTTCATTTTGAAAGTATTTTTATATGAATGCTCTCATTGATGATTGCTTAGGTAGGCATTACATGATACATGACAGATGAGTAGCTCTATAGCCCACAAGTTGAACAGAACATACTGTTTTGTTCCCTAGCATACAATGCTCTCCCTCTTTCCGTGTGTGGTCTACTATATAGACTTCCCACAGCTGTTGATCTCAGCATCTTGATTGTCAGTAATACTATGATTAAAAAACCCTACCGAATGGATCTCATGTTGCAAAGTGCTCCCCCCCCCCTTCATGAAATCAAATAGACTCTTTTTATCACCTGGAAACTTGATCTTTCATGGAACAACCTCAGGATTTTTTCAAACATAAATACCTGTTTTCCTTCTTTGGAAAGGTCTACATGGTTAATGTAAAGAAGATTAAAGTCAGCTACATGAGCAAAGTGTCAGTAAGCACCTGTCAAACAACATATCCTTTGTTTATCTAAATTGATGCTAATCTGATAGAAATCTATCTCTGCTTTCCAACCTCAGTGGTATCAAAGCAAAATAGAAAGGTCAACTGAGTTAAAATAAAGTATGTTAATCCTGAGTAATGCAATTCACTTTTTGTTGTTTGAACCAATTAATGCCGTTATTGATAATGTATGCCCTTACGTTACATGTAAGCAATATTCTTAGAAGAATATAGGAGAAGAGCATTCTGCTCTACAAAGTTAAATCATATTAGTTGAGCGAATGTTAATGATACTGTACTTCAACACAAATGCATCTCTTTTGGTGGTCTCCCTTATATGGATGAATTGATGCTGGATTTTTGTGTAGTTAAACGTTAAGGGTCAGAGGCAGTTCAGATGTTACTTACTTTACTGCCTTATTCTTGCTGTTGTTTGTGAGTGCATGTTCACATGGTATAATAGCCTGGGCTTTATAGAGAATTATGGTGTGATGATTTTATTGATACAGTACTATGAAAGCTGGCAGTAATGACATCACTTTAGAATTATGTACACATGCTTTTGTTGAGAAAAGACTTACTGCATTTTTCATAGAATTCTTGGGGGAGGGAATGTTTTCAGGACACATGAGAAAATTGATTTGAATACTTTGGAAATGAGAATTCTTTCTGAATATAGTGAAATTTTTAACTTTGCAATTATCTTTGATTTATATGGAACTGCAGATATTCTGGCTGAGGAATATAGCAGTGCTAGTTCATATGTCTATGAAAAGGACAGTATGGTTTTGGTAACATAAACCATTTCAATTAGCACTGACTCCGACTAGATTAACATCAGTATGATGAAGAAAGTAAACAGTACTGTATTTCTGTTTCTCTCCTAAATTTCTGTTCTCACATAGGCATAAATAGCTGGTACAAATAAACTCCTCTAGATCCAGAGGTGGCAGTCTTTACATTTTGACTTCTCAATGAATATAAGGGTCCTGTAGAATTATTAATAGAATGTGAACATGCTAAGAGAAAACTAATTTAACTGATCATGAATCCTTAGTAGCCAAGATAATGCAGCCAGATGTATATAAATTGGAGGGACAGCAGTAGATTGATAGAAACCAGTGATTTGCAATTGTATGGGTTTTTAAAATCCCTATGGAAGTTTAAAACTCCAGTCCAGTGGTTTTGGAGTTTTGGCTGGTTGATGGGTCAGGAAGAAAAAGGCAAGCTAAAAATGGTAAAAGATGGAATAGAATTACAGCTGAAGATTAAGGCAAAATGATAACTACAGAACTACTGTACTTAAATTGTGCAAAGAAGAAATTGAACATGTTAAGACTTTTAATAAGGGACATTGCAGACAAGACATCAGAAGAAGGGCACCTATGAAGTTAAAGATCTGTAATGCTAAGGCTATCTCATGGGAAACTGAGGCCCAGATCATTCTGGATAATGGAAAAAGCTGATGCAGAGAAAGCTTAATTGTACTGTTGGCGTAAAGCATGACAGATGCCATGGATCTCCAGAAAGAAAAACAAGAGGGTTCTAGATCAAAGCAAGCTTGGCTTTCTAAAAGGTGGAATGATTGAACTGAAGCTGTTGTACATATCGTGAGAAGACAAGAATCACAAGAAAAGGCAGTACAGCAAAAAGTAGAAGGCAGTAAGAAAAAAAAAGCAGACCTAACAAGAGATGGGCTGACTCAATAGCATAAATTATTATGGTATTTATTTTGAAAGACCTGAGCAAGTCACAAAATTCTGTGCAGCACAATAGCTTTAGAATGGACACTGTACCTCATGTTGGCTCATGAAAAAGGAATTGTGCTCTAATCATGTCTGTATCAAATTATGCAAAAATATTCATTATTACCAATATCTGTAAAGTTCCTCACTAGCTGTTGATCAATTTTTGTTGCCTCCTTAATGCATTTATTTGTCATACCTCTATTTTTAGCAGGTAATCTAAAAAATAAAATTTGTAAGCTGCAAGTTTAGGTGTGGGAAAGTCCAATGGAAACATTTAGTTAGGGTGCCAAAAATAACTTCTTCGCCCAGTCAGTGGAACACCCAGGTGCTCCACGTTTATTAGCAAGCTCAATGTACAGAAAATGAGGAAAAATCATGGCCAGATATTCCATTGCTAAATTTTTGGAAAGTGCTGAAAAGTCAAGAGGCTAAAGTAGTAGGATTACATTTCCATTAACACTATGGAAAGCAACGTCAAACAATTTTCAAGGACCAAACGTAGAGGTGTAAATGAAACCAGCAGAAAAACTGGTAATAATATGGATGTGAAACTGCTGAAGAAGATATATTTCATCTCAGAAGAACTCTTAGATTTTATACTTATTTATTCTTGCTATATACGCTGAGTATGAATCTGCAGATTAACATTTCCCATCAGTTGCTGTCTTCCATAAGGTACACAACAGTCTCAATAGCCTTAGGATAAAAAATGGTTTAAGGTGCTGAAACCCATAAAGCAGGGGTCCTCAAAGTTTTCAACCAGCGGGCTGGGCCACCACCACCCAGACACCACTGGGGGCCGGATCCCAGTCCAAAAGCAGCTGCAGAGGCTTGCTTGCTCACAAAACAGGGGGTAGGTGGGGGGGTTGCAATTGGTCCCAGGGGCCGGATTCAGGACCTTGGGGGGCCGCATCCGGCCCTGGGGCCTTAGGTTGAGGACCCCTGCCATAAAGTATCAGTCATTAGCTATAGCCTTGGTGGTGAAGGCATGAAGTCTTGATTTGTTTAGGTATTGTTGAAATTAGCCTGATAAGTGGCAGATAGACTGTGCCTGAGCCCCCCACCTCTTTTGAGAGAGGGGTTTTCAGTGCTCACATGAATGGCTTCCCTGAGCCCTCTCTCAAACCACCGATCTTCTCTGTCTAATACGTGTACAACCTCATCTTTGATTGAGTGCCCTTGCTCCTTCAGGTGGACATGTACTGCTGATTTTGCTCCTGAGCTGTTACCCCTCCTATGTTGGGCCATCCTCTTGTTTAGTGGCTGTTTAGTTTCTCCATTGTAGAGGTCTGCACCCTCCTCACTGCATTGGACCACATATACTATATTGCTTCTTTTGTGTTTTGGTATTGGGTCCTTTGGGTGGACGAGTCTTCGCCTTAGTGTGTTTGTGGGTTTGAAATAAACAGGGATGTGGTGTTTCCCAAAAACCCTTTTAAGCTTCTCAGACACTCTAGCCATGTAGGGAATGACCAGGTTCTTCTTTCGGGTCTGGGTCTCAGGCTGATCCCTTGTTCTTCTGGGTTGGCACACTGCTTTATTGAAAGCCCACTTTGGATATCCACAGGCCTTAAGTGCTGTCTTCAGGTGCCTGTCTTCCTTCTTCTTGGCTTCTGTGGAGGTGGAGATGCTCTCTGCTCTGTGGCTTAGGGTCCTGATGACTCCTAGTTTGTGCTGTAGTGGATGGTGGGAGTCAAACAGTAAGTACTGATCTGTGTGGGTGGGTTTCCTGTAAACTTCTACTCCCAGGCCACATTCGGGTCTGATGATGGCTGCACAATCCAGGAAAGGCAGTCTGTTGTTTTGGGTGTCTTCCCTAGTGAACTTAATATTAGGGTCCACCGCACTGATGTGGTCTGTAAAGGCCTGTACTTCCTGAGTCTTGATTTTCACCCAGGTAGGATCTACATACCTGAACCAGTGGGGTGGTGTTGTCCCTGGGCAGGTGTTGAGTGTCGCCTTCTCCATTTCTTCCATGTATAGGTTGGCAACAAATGGTGACACTGGGGAACCCATGGCACAGCCATGCTTCTGTCTGTAGAAGTCCCCTCTGTACATTAAATATGTGGTGTTCAGACACAGGTCCCGGAGCCGGCATATCTGGTCTGGATTGAGGCTGCTTCTGGCGATGAAGGTGCTATCTTCTCTTAGTCTTCTCTTTACCGTTGTTAGGGCATCGGTGGTGGGAATGTTGGTAAAGTGATATATAACATCAAAGGATACCATGGTTTAGTCTGTATCTAAATTTAGTAGTACTTTCCTTTATCTCAAAGCTCAAATCCTGTCTGTATGTCCTTATGAGTAAGCACCATTTAATTCAGTAGGATTTATTTGAACTAAAGGTACACATGATTACTCAGAATATAATTAAAAAACAGTGGGGAAATGTTATTGTTTTTCTTTTCTATGCATTTGGTGTTATGCTTTATGTTTTTGTGATAAGTGATAAATAAGAGATGTTGTCTAATATATTAGCAAAGGTGTGAAAGTGTGAGAATTCTTTATTATTGTAAGAGTAAAGCATAACCTTTCTTCCAAGTAGATCCACTGATGCTGGCATTACAGCAAAACCTTGGTGTTCTGCAATATGAGCAAACATTTCTTCTAAATTTTGCCTTGATCAACAAACAATGTCTTGCAGTACATGCACTGGAGCAGGTCACAGGATCACAAGTGAGCCAATGGTGGCTCTCTCTCCCCTGCTGGATTGTGGGTGATTGTCTGGACCATTCCATCTCAGGCGAGCCTCAAAAGCCGGGGGGAGGAGAAAGGAATTGAGGTTTCCCTTGAAACAGCCAGAAACATTTCCAAAGGGGAGTGCAGGTTAGGGTCTTATTTTCCTTTAAATTAATTTTTTTCTTTAATTTGCTTTCAATATCCTTTCTTTTCAAACAATTTCTAGTCATGGGGCAGCTAGTCAAGTGTGCATAGGGCTACAAATTGAATTTCACTATTGTCATATTAAAAAAGAGTAAAATCCAGTTGTTAGACCCAAGCAGAGCAGATTCCGCAGCCAGGTACTTAAACCATGGTGTGGACGTGGACTTCTAGCCAAATTCTTTTGTGAGTTTTGGCATTTTGTGGGTACAGTATGTGGTTTATGCCACCCTAGAATGAATAATACGAGTTTCCATTTTTTCTTATGGGGAAATTTACTTTGATATAGAGTAGTGGCCAAAATTGTGGAAACCTTGTGGGAAAAGTGTATTTTTGAGGTTTGAAGGCTAATAACACCATTTATTTTTGAAGAAGTATAAAAATAGATCAATGGAAATGTAATTTAATCAATAATGTAATGCAATAATTTTTATGAAGAATTTGATATTAGAATGACAGTTATAAAGAAGAAAAGTGAAACATGTAGAAAAAAACAAGAACAAATATCACCATAGAAAAAAATGAGATACAGTGGTACCACCATTAATGAAATTAAGCCATTCTGAGGGTCATTTCGTTGTTTAAAAATTTCATTAACAGAAATGCGGTTTCCCATAGGAATGCATTGAAAACCAATTACTGTATATACTCGAATATAAGCCTAGTTTTTCAGCCCTAATTTTGGGCTGAAAAAGGGGCCCTTGGCTTATATTCAGGTCAATACTTTTAGCCACTGAGGCATGTCATCTGTGGCTAAAAGTCATTTTAAACATTGCATGCCGCTTCTCATGACCCCCCTCTGCATCACAGGGGAGCGACACACGATGCTGACCCAAGCATGTGCATCAGTGGCTAAAAGTTATTTTAAACATCACACACCACTCCCCCAGTTCACAAAGGAAGAGCTGCCCGGCCCTTCTGCATTCCCCACCCTAGACTTATACTCGAGTCAATACGTTTCCCCAGTTTTTTGGGGTTAAATTAGGGGGCTCGACTTATACTCGGGTCGACTTATACTCGAGTATATACATAATCTGTTCCAGGGGCCGGAAAAAGTAAAAAAGAGAACAGATTAATTGGTTTTCAATGCATTCCTATGGGAAACTGCCAGATTCTGGGTGCTGCAGCCCCAGGACTGAAGTAGGGGCTCTGTTGTAGGCGAGTGGGTGAACGGTGTCACCCGGCCGGGTCATGGAGAAGTGGCGAGGGCAGCGGTGGCAGGACTGGGAGCAGCTGGACGTTTACCACCAGCAATGGCAGCCACTGCTGCTGCCTCGACTGAGGCCCCTGGATGCTTTGCAGAAGGCAGCTGCAGCAGCTGTAAGCGTTCCAAGTCCAGAGCCACTGCCGCTGCAGGATGCCTGAGGATTACAGCGGGGTGGGGGTGGGGGTGGCATGTCGGCGGCTAGGCGCAGGATGCTGCCATTGGGAAGGGGTTTGATCAGAGCCAGGATCTCGCCAAAGGAGGCTGGGAGGGTGAGGGGTGGGTGGCTGCAGCTGCCAGTGCAAAGGAATGAGCGGCGGCGAGCAAGTCCCCCCCACTGTGTGCCTCCTCCTCCTCCTCTCCCCCCCACCCCCACTGAGGCTTGGCGAGGAGCGTAACTAGGGCGGTTCTTTCCCATCTCACTTGCCTCTCCTGCCTGTTGAAATGTCACACCGCCTTCCTGTTTTCTGAGGTGGGAAAGAGGTCTGATCTGATCACCAACCTGTGTTTAACCCTTTAGTGCACCTGTAGCAGCACAAAGCCGGCAGTCCCGGCCCAGCAAGGGTTAAATGCAAGGAGGTGATCAGATCAGATCTCTTTCCCACCTCAGAAAACTGGAAGGCAGTGTGCAAGCATGACATTCTTGATTAAATTATTTTTCCATTGGTATATAATTTTATGGCACTACTGTACTCCAAAATCAAGTGGTGTTATTAGCCATCAAACCTCAAAAATACACTTTTCCCAACAGGTTTCCACTATTTTGGCCACTACAGTACAAGTGCTTTGGTTTACAAGCATGTTTCTGGAATGAATTATGCTCGTAAACCAAAGTATTACTATATAAGTTTTGTTGAGTTAGCCTGGCTGCAGCAGAACTTGTTGGAGGTATAATAGTGACCTCAATAGGGTTTTTACAGATTTGAGCCAACTAAGCAGTCATGCTTATAGTTAATCAGCATCATTTTAAGTAGGTCATCTGAAATCACTGGAAACTTAATTTAAGTTAAAGGCATTTGAATCTTTCATAGGTCAAAATCATCTTGCATGGCTATGTGGAGAGTGCAACTTTTTGGAAGGCAGTTGCCCCAAGATATGAAATCACCATGGATCTTGCAAGTTGTACAATGAGTCGCAAAACTTAGTATGCAACAGATAACATCCATGGTGATTTCTTAATTTAAGGCAATTTGTCTCCAGATGTTATTTCATTTGTATTATGCTTTGTAATTAACCAAGAGGATTTGCATTGTAGTGTGAGATTTGTATAAAATTTGGATTAACATTTTGTTTTTTCTGAATGTGTGTTTGCATATGTGTGTCTAAATAAATTATCATCAATTATCTGGTTTGTACGTCGTCGTTGTCATCATTTCATATAATATCCCCCCCCCATCCAAATAGCAATACTTTTGTTATTGTTTATTTTAGAGAGTGGTATGTAATTTTTCAATCATGTGTCAGCTAACAGAAGAAAGATTAGGGTGAGAAAGGAAACACCCAGCAGTCTTTATTCAGTGAATAGGTCCATCGTGTCTTTCTTTCCCAGCAGTCATACAGGGCTAGTACTGTTGTTCTTGCTGCAGGTGAGAGCCCATTCAAGAAAAGGCTTTTCTCAAAGTCTTTTGCATGCTGCTTTTTCATTAACTTGTAAGGACCCTCTCTTCACCCTGCTCAGTCTTCCAGATGGACCTCTGGCTTCCAAGATTGTTCACATTAAGCTCTCAAGAGTCCACAGGGCCCAGAATCCTGCTGTCAGCACATTTCTCAGACCCTCCTTCAGAGTTGTCCTAGGTTCTCACCACTTGGAAGATTTCTGCTGAGCATTTGCGGTAAAGAAAAGGCCATTGTATTCTGGGAAAGCCTCCAACTCTTGTCAGCATGAATTCTTGAAGTCTCTCTAAATGACCTCAGTCCTTTTTCATGGGAAGGCAAGCAATTGGAGTCCTTGAAGACAAATACCATCTCCACATATCAGTTCATTTCTTTGAGCAAATATGGCCCAAGAAGGCCCTTGTTCTGTCTTTGGGTTCCTTCATTTTTAGTTAATCCCAATCATCCTTCCTTTTCTTCTTGGTCCAAATTTTAGTATCTGTCTCCTTGAGTCTGTATTAGAAATGTGAAGAATACTAAATTCTTGATGGTCATCACATTCTCATCTATTCAGGCTGCTGCCCCAAGACATCTTGATGATGACATGTAAACCCCACAAGATTTCACACAGGTTGAGACATAGTCAAGGATGCTGCTTTTCTTCTCATCAAAGTTATTGTAATCTGCATGAATTGTCTCTCTGCAAAACTAGTGTCTTTTTCCTAAAAAACACAGAAAATTAAATTAATTATTTCCATGCCACAGAACCAGCAGCTCCCTGTCAGATTGTATTATTTACATGATTTTAATAGTTTTGGTTAATTAGTGCATATAATGTGCATAATTAATACTGTGCTTAGTTAGTGCATATAATCTTTAATTTTCTGTTAGCTACTGCAAAGTTCAAAAGCAAGGAGAATAATTTCTTAGCTCTTCATCCTTGCCTTTTGTAGTTTCTCATCCTTAGTACAGTGTTTAAGGACTAGAACAATTAAGATGAATTACTGTTTTTTAACGTAAGGTTTTATTTTGGTGCATTTTCCAATACTGAATTAACAAATTTAAACAGGCCAGTCTTCCCAGTTTTGCTTTTAAGGTCTAGGTTTTATGTTTTACTATGTAGGTCTATCTTGGTCATTGTAACTAATGTGCAAATACAAGAGAATGACTTTCTTCTAGTTGTCTTACACATATCCTAGACAGGAATTAAACAAATTAATATTGTCACAAAAGTGTTTGCTTGTTTGTAATAGTATGACAGCCAAGTTTAACATTTATTTGGCATAGAAATAACTTGTCATTTGAAACCGTGTTTGGCCCCAAAGCTATCATTATGTTTAATCTTCAAGTTCTATTCATAACACTAGCAATATGTTTTTCTTTAGAAGTTGCACTATAGGAATTTTTGTTCTTTATCTCAAGTTAGTTCATAAAAGAATGTCATAGTGAATCGAAGTTAGCAAGGGAAAAGTGATTCAATTAACCATCTTCATCATCAAGCCTCATTCTTTGATGTGGTGTCTTGCAGTAACGTCTAGTGGGGAAATCTTTATACACAGATAACTGCATGATAGAAGATCAGTGTTAAAATCTCATTTTTTTAAAAGGTGGCATATTATCTGTATGTGTCCTGCTATTTTGAATAGTTCAAGCAATTCTGAACTAAACCAGTTTTACTCACAATAGGTTTTCATGTGATGGCAACATATGGGTGTATCTTGTTCAAAATGGTGATTAACACCTAATATTAATGTACTTGCATGTTTTTCAGCCATGTAGTTAGGTCAGATTCTGGCAGGCCATAAGTATCTACTGTATATCTAAAGGACAAAGTACTAAGAGCAGTACTGAAAACGTAATTTGTTACAGTTTTGTATTTTATTTAACTCAATACAGAAATGTATGTGCTTGCACTGCTAGCCAAAGCCCCCTTCTGTGCTACAGACTTAATGTTGATTGAAAATATGTGTGATTGATATATGTACTTGCTTAACACTCCAAACTTTTGCTGTTTATCTGAGCTTTTAAATATTGTCTTTTTAATTATATAGCCCATCTTGGGTTCTTTTTAAGGAGAAAGGTGGGATGAAAGTATTTTAAATAATAAATAGATAAATAAGTATTTCTACTCCAGGCTAGGCATCCTGCCTTATTGAACCACTCAGCCTGTTAGTTCCTGCTCTATTCTTCACACTGAGTGTTTAAGTAGGCAAGTCATAGATAGCTTAGTGTTTGCCAAGACCTGGAACTGAGGAATCTGAACTAGGAATTTATGGATTATTGTGTTGGTACAAATTCAAGATTCGTAATCTAGCATTAAAACCTCAGTTTCAAGTTGCTTTATAAATCCAGCCTTACGTTGGAATGATATACCATAATCCTGATAGTGGACATTACAGCCTTACAGTTGGTTATAAACTACAGTATAGTGTTTGGTTGGTTAACTCACTTCCATGAGCTGAAGTAAGAAAGGAGAAATAAATGATCAGCATATACAGAATTGTGGTTTAATGAGCCAGGTTTTCTGGGTTATGGCATGCAAGTATAGCCAACGTCTCATGCTGTATATGGAAGAAATTAATCCCTTTCTCATCAGGATAAATACTAGAATATGCTTTATTTGCCAATTGAACTAATTTTTTCTTCTTAGAACACTAGGCTAACTGAAGTCATGACCTTTCTTTTGTTATAGTACAGCCTGTCCCTTCCACCTTCTGGAAGGATTAAAATAATTTGATTTTGCATGCTAGATTTACAAGGCCGTGTGACATTAACCAGTTTTTAAAGTTGGCAGTATGTCTCTGGATTTGGAACTCTTGCTATTCTGATTTGCTTGAAGCAGTCTTGAATACAATTAAATTTTAATAGCACTTTAAGCAATTATCACTTTGACTTGCATGACTCAATAGCAATACAGTGTAAGAACAGTGTATTCTAAAGAGTTCTGTTTCTAAATGAACAATCTCTGCATGATTTTTTAAATGTTGTTTGAAAGAACGTCTAAATTGTTTTTAGAAGAAGGTGGAATTTGGTATTGCAAGTGATTATCTTATATTTGTTTCATACTAGGCAAGAACTCTTCAAATTTGGGGAGAAAGTTCCAACATTTTCCTGATTGTTGCCATGTTCTGTGATAATATATTTGATTGACCAGGGCCTTCTTTTCTAAATGTATCCCTCACACTATATTTTATATTGGGACTTTCATTTTCCCCAGTATAAAACCCATTTTTCCCTCTCCCTCCCTCCCTCTCCCTCTCCCTCTCCCTCTCCCTCTCTGTATGTGTGTGTGTGTGTGTGTGTGTGTGTGTGTGTGTGTGTACGTGTACGTGTACGTGTACGTGTGTGCATGCTAGAGAGGCTAAAATTCTTTAGTAAATTGTGCTAGAGTAGGCCCAGAGAATTGAGGATTTGATGACTTAATTCCTTTAAAAGTACTGTATCATTAATTCAAATGGGCTGACTCTAGTTATGACTTTATAGGCTGAAGAATAGGATTTGAGAGAAAGAGAAAGAGGAGAAATACTTGTTTTTCCCTTTCGGAAGAGGCATTACTTTCTAGGGGTATTCCCTGAGCTTGTGGGTAGGCAAATTGTCTTCAAGTATGGTTATCCAGCCATTCACTTACATAAAACCAAGTGAAAAGGTCCAATCAGGCACATATATGGAACAAAAGGTAAGCCAACCCCTCCTTTGATAAATACTAGTCTTTAGTGTCTTGAGAAAGTTGATCATTCCCACCACGTCAGCATTGTGCTACATAGTTTTACGTTGTCCTACAAAACTGGAATTAGAGCCAAGAGAACCATGCCAGCCCAATTCTGCATAAACCCCCTCCTAGGTTTTGTTTTCTTAGAATGCTAAGATGGATAGTTCAGGTGCATTTAAGCAGCAGGAGAGCTTGAACATTGCAGTGAGTTGTGAGGATTTGTATTGTGCGTGTTGTAGATACTTGGAGATTGGGCTGAGCCTCCTTGGGTTGGCAATGGGAAAGCACTATTTGCTTAACAGAGCACGTGCTTCCTGAAGTGAGAGAAATGAAAGCAGTACAAATAGTTACACAATTTTGGGGAGTGACTCTAAAGGTTTTCTCAAAGTCAAGTGATTGTCAGTAACATTCACAAATGTTGCTGCTTTTTGCATAAAGATATGTGGGTGTGTTCTCTACATATCAATAAACATACTTAATGGTTCTTGGCTTTTTCAAGTTTCATGCCTAAAAAGCTGTTTCAAATTTTCAATTTATTTCTTACAGAGGACTCTTCATCACTCCCCATGACCGAGGGCATATTGCAACATTGCTTAAATCATGGCCTGAAACTGTTATCAAGGTAGGTAGCGCTTTAGGGACGTGACGCAACAAGCTTATTGTCATCTCTCTGTGTGATCAAAATAAGGATATCCATCAAAACATTGGATCAGATTGTTGACTGATGTGCAGATTGAGGCGTATGCTCTCAAGGTGCTGATGCTCCTGCAACCTGTGCAGAATTCCCCCACCCCCAAGACATAGAAAACTAATGTGTCTGATAGAAGGCCACGCTGGAACTCCTGTCTCAAACACAATACAGCGGTACCTCTAGTTAAGAGCGGCTCGGCGTAATAGCAATTCGACTTAAGAGCAGAAAACAGTTGGCGTTTTAGCTGCTGCCTTACAAATTTTAGATGCAGTCTGCTCTACTTACAAATGTTTTATTTATTTATTTATTTATTTATTTATTTATTTATTTATTTATTTATTTGTTTGTTTGTATTTTTTTAAAGATAGGGCACCTCTACTTAAGAGTTGTTGTACTTAAGAGTGGGCATTTGGAGCGGATTAAATTCATAAGTAGAGGTACCATTGTACAGTACTTTCCTGTATGCAAAAAGTTTGCTATCACAAGAACATTCAAATATGTGGTCTTCCACCTATACTTTCAACAAGTAAAACTCAACAAGCGCTCCACCGTGTGATTCTGTTGTGGTGTAGCAAAGCTTTTTGCATGGCACAGGAGTGGAGGTTTAGGAAGCATGCAGTAGGCTTTTAGAAAACCTCCCTCTTTAAAATCCTAAAGGAAATGTGGTTAAGGTAGGGAGTTGCATTAGTTCAGTTCAAACCTAGAGTGGGACCATAGGGAGTTCCTGGGCTGGAGCAGAGGAGGACCTCACACCAGGATTTCAGACGGATGAGCCCTACCCAGTCAGAAGTGCTTATGAGTGAATAAGAATAAGATTCATAATTTAATTGTATCATATTTCTAGTAAGAGTGAGATACTGGTCTGCCATTCACTAGTCTCACAGATTGAGAAATCCCTCAGTATTCCACTCAAACAGTTCATAAGTGGTTGCTTTAATTACTGATATATTTATGTTGTTCCTTATCACACTATTAATAATGAACTGCAATTCATAAGAATAGAGACAATTTTAATTACAGGTTTATGAGTGCTGTTTGTTACCACAGTAAACATTGTGATTAGATTTTAAAAAATGATTTATATGTTTAATCTGGACTTGATCCACTGGTTCTGCATTTTACTCTTCTGCTTGGGTATTGAAACTCATGTCATGCCAACATTTATACATTTCTGCTTATATTTACGGTTTTATAGGACACTTAGATATTTTATAATATCAACAACTTTTTCTTCAACGGTAAACATAGAAAGAGCTCCAAGGAAGTATCTGATATATTTCTCCTTAGTGCCCTTGTTAATAGAAGTTGAAATTTTATTGCTTTGGTATTCATGCAAAAGGCAAAAGACACAAAATGAAAGTATTCCTAGCTGGCAATTAGTGAATCTCTGCTGGGATTTCTGGGGAGGCACCAAGCTAGCAGGCCAGCATGCTGCAGTAAACCTCAATAGGGACTTGTTAATTGCCAGCTAAGAATGGCTGGGAACAACTGAATCTTGTACCTTTTGTCCTGCACATGCACGACAAAACAATAGGATCTCAGCTAATGCATTGATGTTAGCATTAAAATTTGAGTTAATGTAAAAACAACCAACCTGAAAAATCAAATTTGCTCTTAAAATTACTCGTGATTGTTTTTACTTCATTGTTACTATGTGGATAAATCAAAAATAAATATTTGAATTCTTTTTATTTATTTATTTAATATACATGCATTCTTTGTGTGAAACTGATGACTTATGACAATATTCTTGTGTAGAGGAAGTGGAAAGTGAGATGACACAGAACATTATATTTTACTAACTCACAAAATTACCAAGTTATTACTTCTATTTTTTACTAACATATCAATGTCTGGCGCATCTATTAGTACATTTTATAGTTTTCAGAGTATGAATAGTCTTTTTTCCTTTTGAGACTGAAAAATTAACTTATAAAAGATTTCAAATCCACGTGCCATGCCAGAATTGTCTCGAAACTTCAGTTCCAGTAGGTTCTTGACAATGCTGCTAAAATGTTTGTTGCTGTGACACTGAGGTATTGTCTGTGCTACAGCGGACTGTTTTGGTTCCCTAAATCATGAGTGTTGTTTTAGGTGTGCTATTTTGAAGAAAGCATATAGGTTTTGAACAGCTGTTGCAACATTACTAGAGACAACATACCTTCCCTTATTCTGCCTGGTAGGACAACAGCCAACATACAGTGGATTCTCGTATAACAAACGGTTTGTATAACATAACATTTGTACAACATAAAAAATTCTGGAGATGGGGGAAATTTGCTTAACAATCATCTAAGGGGCGAATCTGTACAACATAAAAATGGTCACGATTAGGGATTGCTCTGTTTTCAATGTATTGCTATGGGAAATTGTATAAAAGGAAAATTTGCTTAACATAATTTCATTTGGAACAAATTAATTCCTTTATACAAGGTACCAGTGTATCTTGTACCTCTCTTCAGTTTACAGATAATTTCTTGTGGAGGAAGAATACATGTTTGTAAACTATATAGAATGTAACACTCTGTAGCTGTTTGCAGAATAACACTATACTTACACCCATAATCTTAGCAGAAAAAAGATTAGTTAAAAGAAGCGGAAACTATAATACTGTATGTAAAAAGATAAAATTGTAATTAAAACTAGCTGAGGGCTTCGGCTTTGTGAGCCTTGATCTGCATGGTCTGTTTTTGGATTATCAGTAGAAACTTTTGATGTGTTAAATACTTGTAGAGAACTTGTCTGCCAGACAGCAACAGATTTGTTTGTGTGAGTCATAAATATGGCTTGTCTGAGATTTAAGCTATTTTCTGGTTTATAACACATGGAACATTACGTCTGTGAAGATTCTCAGTCATCCAGGTGCGTTTATCTGGGAGTTGAGTCATGGCTACTGGACTTCTTTTTTGAGAGATAGAAACGTTTCGCTGTTCATCCAAACAGCTTCATCGGTCTGAATACAGCTAGTGCAAGAGACCTCCTTATAGTCAGCTTGACCTCTTGTCCCCTTGTCTGATTGGCTCATAAGATGAACAAAGCCTGAATAGGCTCGTTAGGGAGACATTAGTGTCCATGGCCTTAAGGTAAACAATGGCCTAAGGTGCTGAAACCCATCAAGAATGGGTCGTTAGCTGTCAAGAATGGGTCGTTAGCTGTGACCTGGTGGTGAAGGCTCCTTGATTTTCCTGGGTACTGTGGAAAGTACAGCCTGGTAAGTAGCAGCTAGACTATGCCGGAGCCCCCCACCTCTGTTGAGGGAGGGATTTTCAATGCTGACATGAATGGCTTCCCTTACTCCTCTCTCAAACCACCTCTCTTCTTTGTCTGTGTACATCCTCATCTTTGAAAGAGTGGCCTTTTTCCTTCAAATGGAGGTGAACTGCTGATTCTGGTCCTGAGCTGTTACCTCTCCTATGTTGGGCCATTCTTCTGTTTAATGGCTGTTTAGTTTCTCCAATGTAGAGGTCTGAACACTCTTCACTGCATTGGACTGCATATACTATATTGCTCCTTTTATGGTTTGGTATCGGATCCTTTGGGTGGACAAGTCTCTGCCTTAGTGTGTTCATGGGTTTGAAATAAACAGGGATGTGGTGTTTGCCAAAAATCCTTTTAAGCTTCTCCGACACTCCCGCCATGTAGGGAATGACCAGGTTCTTCCGTCGGGTCTGGGTCTCAGACTGATCCCTTGTTCTTCTGGGATGGCCCACTGCTTTGTTGAAGGCCCACCTTGGATATCCACAGGCCTTAAGTGCTGTCTTCAGGTGCCTGTCTTCCTTCTTCTTGGCTTCTGAGGAGGTGGGGATGCTCTCTGCTCTGTGGCTTAGGGTCCTGATGACTCCTAGTTTGTGTTGTAATGGATGGTGGGAGTCAAACAGTAAGTATTGATCTGTGTGGGTGGGTTTCCTGTAAACTTCTACTCCTAGGCCACGGTCAGGTCTGATGATGACTGCACAATCCAGGAAAGCCAGCCTGTTGTCTTGGGTGTCTTCCCTAGTGAACTTAATATTAGGATCCACTGCGTTGATGTGGTCTGTAAAGGCCTGTACTTCCTGCGTCTTTATTTTAACCCAGGTATCATCTACATACCTGAACCAATGGGATGGTGTTGTCCCTGGGAAGGTGTTGAGTGCCTTCTTCTCCACTTCTTCCATGTATAGGTTTGCTACAATTGGTGACACTGGGGAACCCATGGCACAGCCATGCTTCTGTCTGTAGAAGTCCCCTCTGTACATGAAATATGTGGTGTTCAGACACAGGTCCAGGAGCAGGCCTATCTGGTCTGGGTTGAGGCGGCTTCTGGAGGTGAGTGTGCTGTCTTCTCTTAATCTTCTCTTTACCATTATTAGCGCATCAGTGGTGGGTATGCTGGTAAAGAGTGATGTAACATCAAAGGATACCATGGTTTCCTCTGTATCCAGTTTGAGCTCCCTGACTTTAGAAACAAACTCTTCTGAGTTGTGTACGTGGTGGTCCGTGTGTCCAACCAGTGGGGCTAGGATAGTTGCCAGGTATTTTGCGATGTTATAAGTCACTGAATTTATACTGCTGACAATAGGTCTGAGGGGGATTCCTTGCTTGTGGATCTTGGGAAGTCCATAAAAGCAGGGGACTGTCTCTCCGGGATATAACCGGTGGTAGGTCACCCTGTCAATTGCGTTTTCCTGCTCCAAGAGTTTTAAGCATTCTATTACTTTCTTCTTGTAATTGCTGGTGGGGTCTCTTCTTAGTTTTTCATATGTATGCTGATCATCTAAAAGTGTGATAACCTTCTCGTGGTCATTCCCTACATGGCGGGAGTGTCGGAGAAGCTTAAAAGGATTTTTGGCAAACACCACATCCCTGTTTATTTCAAACCCATGAACACACTAAGGCAGAGACTTGTCCACCCAAAGGATCCGATACCAAACCATAAAAGGAGCAATATAGTATATGCAGTCCAATGCAGTGAAGAGTGTTCAGACCTCTACATTGGAGAAACTAAACAGCCATTAAACAGAAGAATGGCCCAACATAGGAGAGGTAACAGCTCAGGACCAGAATCAGCAGTTCACCTCCATTTGAAGGAAAAAGGCCACTCTTTCAAAGATGAGGATGTACACAGACAAAGAAGAGAGGTGGTTTGAGAGAGGAGTAAGGGAAGCCATTCATGTCAGCATTGAAAATCCCTCCCTCAACAGAGGTGGGGGGCTCCGGCATAGTCTAGCTGCTACTTACCAGGCTGTACTTTCCACAGTACCCAGGCAAATCAAGGAGCCTTCACCACCAGGTCACAGCTAACGACCCATTCTTGACAGCTAACGACCCATTCTTGATGGGTTTCAGCACCTTAGGCCATTGTTTACCTTAAGGCCATGGACACTAATGTCTCCCTAACGAGCCTATTCAGGCTTTGTTCATCTTATGAGCCAATCAGACAAGGGGACAAGAGGTCAAGCTGACTATAAGGAGGTCTCTTGCACTAGCTGTATTCAGACCGATGAAGCTGTTTGGATGAACAGCGAAACGTTTCTATCTCTCAAAAAAGAAGTCCAGTAGCCATGACTCAACTGCCAGACATGGAACATTGTACTGAAAAACAATTTTTGTTGAGGAGAGGAGTCTCCTGGATCTTATAATGGCCAAATCCCAAGACTTGATCTGTCATCCGTGAATACTTAATTTGGAGAACATGGGTTGGTAAGCCAGGACAATGTCATTTACTGAGTGATTTCCAACATGTTACGTAAGTTACACTAATGCTTAGGTCAGGGTGCGAGGCTTCCATTCTTTGATTAAGTCACGGAAGCTGCTTTAGGAAAATAACTCATGTTTAGACCTGCATTTTTTATAGTTAGTTCAGTTGTGTGATTCTGAAAAAACAGTTACCAAAAACAAGTGCTCCAGGTAATTGGGCTGCTGATTAAAACTTATTCTTTTGTACAAATACAAAAGCTGCAGAGGAGAAGTGCTATTAAAAATACCCTCCTGTGTGAAAGAATTCCAAGCATGCCTCTTCTAATATGACACCTGCTGCAATGTGAAGTTGCATCACCGAACATCAAAGAAAGAGATTGTATCCAGTCATGCTCTCCCGGTCAACAAAGAGCCTTTGATGAATGCTTTCGTAAATGGAAGGGGAAGGCAAGATTTACCAGTTGCCCCCTGAAGTGTTCTCTGTCTCCCAGCATCTGTTCTGGAGAAGCAGGGATGTCTCTTAAACAAAAACGTGAGCGGTCTGAAGTGAAGGAAGATCCGCAAGGAGGAGGGGAAACTGGTGACTGGTGGTCTTATTAATGAAAACCTCCACTAATTTTCTTGTAGTAAATATAGAATGGCATCGTTAGCTACAAGATTTTTTTTTCACTCTAGGAGGTTTGTTTCTAATACGCAAATTTGAATCAAAAGCAAAAGCAAAGTATTCTGCTTATATACCACCCCATGCCACTTCAAGTAGTCTCTGGGCGGTATACAGTTTAATTATGCACGCTACACATTGCGTCCCCCCCCAGCAACCTGGGTACTCATTTTACCGACGTCAGAAGGATGGAAGGCTGAGTCAACCATGAGCAGGCTACTTGAGATAGAACCCCAGGTCATGAGCACAGTTTTACCTGCAGTACAGGCATTTAACCACTGCGCCACGAGGCTCTTTTTGTAGTTAATCAAATACTGTAAATATATACAGTGGTACCTTGTATAAAGGAATTAATTCGTTCCAAATGAAATTATGTTAAGCAAATTTTCCTTTATGCAAATTCCCATAGGAGTGCATTGAAAACAGAGTGATCCCATTTTTATGTTGTACGGACTCTCCCCATAGGCGATTATGTTAAGGAAATTTCCCCTATCTCCGGAATTATTTATGTTGTACAAATTTTATCTTATACAAGCTGTTTGTTATACAAGGGTCCACTGTATATATATATTCAGCCATAGCCCTGGTGACTTAATCCATAATGGAAAGTTTTCGCAGTGAATAATTTGCATCTGCTTGTTATAGAGTGGTTATAAAAAGAGCGTAGACATTATTTACAGTTTTACAATATTTGTAATACTTTCTTGCTAGGCTATTGTGGTGACTGACGGAGAACGTATTCTTGGCCTTGGAGACCTTGGTTGCTACGGAATGGGCATCCCAGTGGGTAAACTGGCGCTTTACACCGCCTGTGGAGGAGTGAAGCCTCAGGAGTGTCTGCCTGTTATGCTCGATGTGGGGACTGACAATGAGGTAAATGTATTTCCATGGCCGTTTGCCATTTTTCAACAGACATGTCAACAAAACTGTGCTTTTGCTTGTTGAAGTTAAAGGCTCTCCCAGCGCACTTCCAGGAATAAACGTCTTCATGATTACAGATTCAACGTGCATTTCTGAAGTAACAAATAGTGTTCTGCCCAACTCTTTCCCTACAAAAGCTAACGTTTAGTGCAAGCTCAGAGAGTTGTGCTGCAGACGTTAGTGAGGCACAACGATGGATGCAAGTGAAGCTCCAGAGGTGCTATGGTTAAGTTGCTTCTGGCATGACATACAGGAGCTGGTAGTGGCCTATTTGTAAGACATACTTTACCAAGTGCTGTTCGTGCTTGTGTATTTTTTCCTCTTTGCCTTAGTTTAGGGACTGTACTGGGCCTCGGTCACTGGAATAAGGGTCCAAGTGGCGTCTCCTTCAAGTGCCAGAAGAGCAATGCCGCAGCCTAAGCCTTTATTCTGGCATTGTAGGATTTACTCTAAAAGCTGTACCTGAAAGCTAGCATGCCGTTCAGTATCACTTAGAGGTTGTGTACAGTTGCAGTCGCCTGAAGATACTGGTGGAAACTAGTGACACTCTTACTGCAGTGATGCATGCAGATGAACAATGCACAGTTAGGTTTTGCTGGATTAGATATACAGGCACACCTCTGTTTACAAACGCCTCTGTTAATGTAATTTTTGGTTTATGAAAGGAAACCCATTGAAAATAATGCCTTGGGTTATGATTTTTTTATCCGCAATACTTTGGTTTTTGAATTTTTTGGAAGCAAGTTGCACCCCGGTGCGTTTCCGGTTTATGAATTTTTCATAATACGAAACATCCAGGAGAACTCATTAAATTTTTAAAACAAGGTATACCTGTATATAGATAAATATAGAGAGCTATAGATAGATAAATAAATACAGTATATGTACAGTATATAGATAAATATATAGAGCTATAGATAGATATAGGAATAGATATACTGTATATTTCTTCCTGTTTAAGGATCACAAGTTTTAAATAGAGTCCAACATTAACATTTGTGCATATTACAAATGGAAAAGTGTGTGATACCTTTATAGATGACATAAAAATCATACAATATTTAGGTTTTGTGGATCAGGCCCATCCACTTTATCAGGCTTGTACCAGTGTAAAGAACTTCAAGTACCAAATGTTCATGGCAAGATGGATTATGACAGGTGTTTTTCTTAGATGTAAGAAAGAAAAGATAAAATCTGAATTAAAATTGTGGCTTTAAAGGTATAGCCGAGGAAGCAGTGGATTGGATATCACACCCCAGTTCTTCAGATGAAGAAGTGCATCCCTATGCACATACCTTTGCATTTGGGTCTTCATCTGAAACTTCATGTTTTTGTTTGGCTGGGGAGATAGGGTATGCATATACTGGATACATATATGTCTCTCATTGTCCCTCTCTCTTTGTCTGCCATGATTAGGAATGCATGGGTACATGGTAGTTCTTCTTCTCAAAAATATGTGGGGAGGAGAGGATGTATGCTACTAGAAAGTATAACTTGTGGAATTGATTTGTATAAGGTTATTTGAATACATTTTGCTAGACACTAAATGTAGTGAAAATTGGATGTAATGAAAATATTTTGGATGGTTTAAAACTATGTTGTAATGAAAAGAATGCTTTGGTAAGTGCATCACATGCCTTGGTAAATATCTCTGCCTGTTTATTGTCCTTGTTCCAGAAATTTAGGAAAAAATTGTGAAACTGCAGAGCGGATATGTCATCCCTCAAGACAAAGAGAATCTTGGCATTCAGATTTAAAAAGAACAGATCAATACAGTATATAAGCTTGCTGTAAGCTGAAGCAGATAGTCTTAGTAGAAAGTAAACCCATTAAAGCTAGTTGGGAATTTCCTGATGGAAACTATTTTGATTTTTAAATATGCCGCGTTTCATTGAAACTGGAATGCTGTGATTGTTCCAGCTGCCAGATGGAATTTTCAGAGCCCGATGGAGTTTCAGTTTCTTGGCAAGGGATAGCAATCTTTAAGGCTGTGTCTCCACAGTCCCTTCTTTGCACAGTTCAGGTTACGTTTTATTTGATCTTACCAAGCATGGGCTAAGTCTGCATTATACTGTACTCCCCTGGCATTATTCATTTAGCAGAGACAAAATGGTTCCTGTGCTGGTCCTGCCTGCTAGGTTTGGTCGTACCATAAAGTGTTTCAAGGTGGCAAATTATATATGGAATATCTTGGGTCTGCCTCCACCTTCAGCTTCTATGTGTTTATGAGTTATGAGACAGTGAAGGCCAAGCTAGCCATGTCTTCTGAACCTTCGGGTTTGGATCTCAGGCACCAAATCAGAAGTATTTTGGTGCAGAAGCAGCTTAAGATTTGTGGTGAATAATACTTTGTCATAAACGGGCTTTGGTTTGCCTTCAAGAGCCGTGAACGAGGAAACAGCAGACAGGAGAAAGTGTCTGGCCCTGTTTTTCTCTCCTAGCAGAATGGGTAGGCAGAGGCAAAAAGGCAAACAGGGCATTGCAGCATTAAAGATGCCTCCAAATGGCTAGGGCAGTGATGGCAGACCTTTTACAGACCGAGTGCCCAAACTGCGATTGAAAACCCACGAATTTTCGCCAAGTGCCAATACAGCAATTTAACCTGAATTCAGGTGGCTGTGAAGGGGTGATGTCAGATGCCCACAGAAAGGGCTCTAAGTGCCACCTTTGGCACCCGTGCCATAGGTTCGCCAACACTGGGCTAGGTTAAAGCCACATACACTTGGCTAACCAGAAGTCCTTTGGAAGCTTGAACGTTGCTTGGAAACCTTAGGGTCATATTTAGCAGGAGCGGTCGTATATCTTATATGTCCTTTCATATGTTTGTTGTACTGCAGTTTCCTTTAGCCCTAGCCAGCATGGCCAGTTGCGAGGGTTAAGGAGAGGTGTAGACCACTAGTATGTGGCTGGCTACATGTGGCTCTCCCTCCCCCTGCTTTTAAAGATACAGGCGTCTGGAAGCTCTCTGCTTCCTCAAGAGCTCTGCTGGGCAGGTGGGTGGGTCGGTGGGCTGTGTTAAGCACTCCTCTGGCTCCATAAATGATCAGGCCCATAGAGGTAAATATTCAGTTCATAGAGGTCATTCCCTTGCTGGTCCTGGGCTTGGAAACAGCAGTCTCTGGTCCAGGTGCTTAAGGTTAGCACAGTGTGGTTGGTTCCAGTGGTTTCCTCCCTCTGGTTCATCACTAGAGAGAAAATCTAGGCATTCACTAGCTTATTTTATTTAATCAGTTTTGAGATGAGAGCCGATGGCTGCGAAGGCAGGCTCCTGATTGCACCGGAAAGAGTTGCTTCAATGGGAGCAATCTCCCTTAAAGCGACCCTTCCGTCTGCTTGGGAATGGGACATCCCAGCCCCCAAAAGTAGAAGCTCTGTAGCCGGAACCAAAAGGTCCAGCTTGGGTATGGATCAAGGGTTGGCTGGAGTGCATTTCTCCATGTGTTGTGTGATCTCTGAGAAACAGCTAGTACTAGACCGCTCCACAAGCAGTCCAAATGATAATCTCTTTCCCTACCTCTCAGCCCATCCTGTTATTAACCAGGTTGTTGTTGGACTCTGTGAGATGAGCCTCGCCACTTGGCTTTTCAGCTCCAAAAGCCCCTTCTGCAGAAGTTGCTTTCTTATAAGCAAAAAGGAAAGACCACAATACCATTGACTTGTTAACAAGTAAATAAATACAGTGGTACTTCAACTTACAATTTTAATCCGTTCCAAATGCATGCTCTTAAGTTGATTAAGTCAGGATACCTATCTAAAAAAATAGAATAATTAAATTAAAAAAATCAAAACAATGAAAAAAATATTTGTAAGTCGAGCAGATCATACTGTATCTAAAATTTGTAAGGCAGCAGTTAAAATGCCAACAGTTTTCCGCTCTTAAGTCGAATTGCTCTTAAGTCGAGCTGCTCTTAAGTTGGGGGTACCACTGTATCCTGTTCTAGGTTGCTGTAGTTTTCTTCATGAGATATATTTAATTAATTATTTAAGTTGAACATGCATATTTTGGAACCTGTTAATGAAGAACAGGTTTCATAATCTTGTCTGCCAATAATTATTTTTGCCGTTGGATCCAGTCATGGTGCTAGTAGCAAACCATACTGGTGAAAAAAGTACTTTTCAAAGGTTATGAAATTATGGTGGGTGTGATCCAGTTGTGGATGCACTGAGTACAATAGCACATGGAAACAACAGTCCACATGTCAGCTGGAAAGTGTTTTATTACACATTTGCACAGCAGACTGAATGCTTTCTTCCTCCCCCCCGGCCCATTTTAAAATATTTATTTTCCTTTCGGCTTGCTGTTTATGTAATTATTTATTCAAGAGGAAAAATGTATATAATGCTTATTATACAGGAATGTATTGTCTCCTCTATGTATTAAAAAGTCTAAGCAAGACAAATGTAGCACAATTATATATAATCAAGCTGATGGAGGTTGTCTACCTTTTTTCTTTTTCATTATGGGATTTGCACCTTGATGCCAGGTACTTGTGGTTGCAGGCATGACTGAAGTGGTGCTATTGTGCCTCATGATTAGTATGCCACTAGCCAGGTATTCATTTGTGAATAGAGTAAGGCTGAACACTGGTCTGTTAGCAAGCTTGAAACACAATATGTAGTTGCTTAAGTGTTTTGTGGGATGCAGCTGCCTAAAGTACTAAAATGATAACTAGCAGAAGACTGGAGTAGTATGAGGTGTCCAGACCAAATCCACACATGTGCTCTGTGGTTTTCTGCGGAGAAGGAGCAGGAACCTGTTACCTGGACTCCAAAACAGAGAACCAGATCAACACAAGGTCTAATGTTCTCTTTCAGATCTTCACAGTATACCTTTCAGTTGTCCATGCTGATACCTGGTGGTTTTATTTATACAGACATGAAAATGGCCACACATTATTCAGAGAAGATCTAAATAATTTAAAATCAAAACACAGTACAAAACAGTATTTGTTAAAAACATAATAAAATCCTAGAGCCACCAGCATTTTAAATATATTTGAAACAGTAGTATTTGCTGTCTTTTTAAAATCAAACAGTGAATGCTAACATGCATTTAAATGAAATAACACCATTCAGTACGTTTCAAATTAAACCATTCATACCAATATGACACAAAATTTCGATTCCAGTATTCTCCAAATATTATTTTTCAAGCCATCAGTATTTTTTCAGCATTGGCAAGATGTATCTTAGATCACATAGCCACAAATAATGCAAGTCTTCCTCAGAAAGATTATTTGCTCAAATGAATGGATGTGAAACATGTTAGCCATCAAGCAGGAATCTTCTGTAGCTGTTTAAATTCTGAAAGGGTTTAGTCCATTCTAGCACCTTATTCTACAGCTTCTAGATACAAGTCTTAAATAATATAATAAAGGATAACTGAAACATTATCCAACTAAATATGTGGACCATGTCTTTTGTTCTGTAAATAATTATAATTACCACAACTCAGAAAGGGTGACAGAAATTGATGTGAATGTCATGACTTTCAGTGCCACGGATTACATTGTACTTTAGCAATCTTTTGTAACATAGATCTTCGACTAACTTTGGTGATAATTTGGCAATAGACTGTTTTCAATAAACTAACAGAAATTTTACAAATTCCTCTTGACAAAACCTTAGTTTCTGTATAACAGCACTCATTCACATCACATTTGTGCTTCAGTAAGTTTATTTATGTTTTTCTCTAGCTCAAGGTTATCAGGAAATCTGAATATTAGTGGTAAATCTACATTAAACAACACATGCATATATCAATTCCATGTTAACTTTATTTGAACAGCCAGTTCTTTATGAGCACTGAAAACAGTCTTTGACCAAGCTGTGGTTTTCTTTTTGTGTTTTTAAAGGCATCAAAGCATACTCTATACCTCTATAGTTTTAAACTTCCCAACTATTGTAAGCCTAATATAAATTAGGTACTGTTGCTGAAGTGTATGAATAGTAATCTAATGAAAAGGAAAAATAAGTGAAATTATTATTCACTTGTTTTGGTAGTGGAAAACTTGACTAGATTCCATTTCTCACAATTTTAAAGCAAAGAACTCTGTATGTTCAAAGAGGAGAACATGCATAAATCATGGGATCTAAGATTTGTGTTTCCAGATATCAAAATTATAAACATCTTTGAAGTCACTGAATCTTCTTGTTCTCACCTGAGGCCTTTGCCCCAGTGAGGTGACTTTTTGTAGAAACCACACTGTTCTCTGAAGCAGTACTAAAATATAGGTGGATCAGAAGGTCAGTTGTCATATTGGCGAGGAGAGCCAATTGTCAGTTATGGAGAGTCCTGGGACAGTTGGAAAAAAAGATGATAAACAAGTAGCAATTATAGGTGTATTCTTTTCTTTATTCCCATCAGAGTGTTGCACAATTCAAAATTACGGATGTATAGTATATGAAATATAGGCAAAATTAAAAGCAAATTAAAATGACAATTAAGACTTTTTGACCAGAAGCAGGCTACTTTGGTAGTACAAAGGAGACAGCATTTCACAGCGGAGTAGGGTGAACAAAACGAATCTGTAGCTTGACTAAGAAATAAAAGATTTCAGGGAGGTTCCCTTTCTATGTAGGAGAGTTATGTCTCGGTTATTGTCTTAGCCATTTGCTAGATCTTGTTTTGTACACGCGGTGGGATATAAATTGCATAAGTGCTGCCTGATTGAATTTATCCACATTCACAGAATATTTGTTCTTTGTCTAAGTAATCCCGTTTTACTGGATCATTCTATGGTCTTCCTACTTTTCTTTGAACTCAAGCGACTTCTAGATGATCCAGCCAGAATCTTGTCCTGGTGAGTGACACTCTTCAGCATTCGTCCTTTCGGCAGGATGTGTTGTTTTTGCTTTCCATAGATTTAGCCTAGCCTCTTCTGGTTTAATATTTAGAGCTGGAGATGAGTGCGGGATACTTTCCCACGATTTTAGCCATCATCTCTGGGGTTGATGTCTATGAAGTGGGTTATAGAAGACAGTGGGGATGGATGGTTTAAGCATCATGTAAATGTTGGAATTATATGTGGAACCACAATCATATGGGTTATTTGCTTGTAGAGGGACAGTTATGTTAGGGTCATTTGAAGCATTTTCTTCTTTCTCTTGCCTAATCTCTTTTCCTTGACTATAGAGACTGATAGTGTCAGGTTGATTTAATTCCTTTCAACTCCTGTTCTTCAACCTTTCTTTCCCAGAAATATGTCTGGCATAGCATCCTAGCTATATCTATTGCCTACAAGAAATGTATTTCACTTTTACTTAACCTGGCATTTGTGGCTTATCCCAAGCATCCGCTTTCAGGTGTATTCGGCAGCAAATCCAAACTTGATCACCTTTACTTTAGAAGTCAGGCTAATGGTTCAGATACCCAATGTGCAATAAAGTACTGTTTGTAGAGGGGTGTGTCAAGTGTACCCCTCCAGATGATGTTGGGCCACAAGTTTATACTACCTCAGGAAAGTTGCAAATCAGCATCCCTGGTTTACAGCTAAGGTTGCTTTCACTGTCTGCCCCCTCATAATCTAGTTTATTAAGCTCCTGAGCATCTAAGAGTAGTGGCCTCTGGAGGAGAGGGATGTGTTTAACATATGCAAGCTGAGGTTCAAACATGGTATTGTACAAAATTGCCTGTGACTTTTGCAGATGTTTTTATTTTAATGCCAAATCAGCCAAATCAGTACAAATTTAAGCAGTAGAAAGTGGGAGAGACTGCGGAACTATTCATCCCTCCAGTATTATCTTAAGATAACATCCAGATGTCCTTCCTAGACTGTTCTTATATACTGGACAATTTAAAATTTAAGTTTTATATATATATATATATATATATATATATATATATATATGCATGTTAGGGTGGATTCGGGTTTCTTCTCGTGTAGAAATCTGGTTGTTTTGGCGACGTTTCGACGAGGTCTCACTCGTCATCTTCAGGCTGGTGTTCTGGCTTCTTTCTTCTTGAAGCAGAGTGTGATCTCAGTTGAAGTCCTTCTATAAATACTGCTGGGGGGTGTGGTTTGCTTGCTCTGTTGCTGATTGTAGGTTTGTTTGTTCTTTTGTGATTTGCTGTGTGGCTGAGGCGATCGTTAAGGGCTTAACTGCTGGTGGGTTAGATGGCTGTTTAGAGACATCATGTGTGGGTGAGGTGCTGGATGTGTGTCTATTAGCCTTTTGTTTCTTAACGACCTTGGTGATGGGTGTTCTGGCAGCATCCTGGGCTTTGGTAGAGTGGGGTCCTGTGTCTTGTGAATTCATTTTGGTCTGGCTGCGTGTCTGTGGTCTCCCAATGTTTTTTTGGCGTGTGTAAGTGTGCTCCATGTGGTGGCTGGAGTGGGGAGTAGCGGTAGATGGTGCAGTCGTGGTTTTGTTATTGGATGGTGGTTTCATTTCATCTGTGGGAAGGGTCTGGGTTTGTGTTTGGTGTGGATGGAAGGTGGTGGCATCTTGTGTCCTTTTGGACCTGGTGTCAGTCTTTGTGACAGAGGCTCGTCTGTTGACCAGGGCTAGTTTCCAGATGTCAGGCAAGCGGGAGGTGTCATCACGTTTATTCATGTTGTTTGGGTGTTTCTCTATTTCAATGGCTTCCATGATTATTCGACTGTTGAAGTGTTCAGTTTTGGAGATGAGTTTGGTTCTTTTAAAATCAATTTCATGACCTGTTGTTTTTATGTGCTGGAAGAGAGAGGAAGATTTTTCTTCTTTTTTGACTGCGTTCTTGTGTTCTGCGATGCGTGCGCTTATTCTCCTGTTTGTCTGTCCGATGTATGTGGCTGGGCAGACTTTGCATGGTATTTCGTAGACTCCTTGGTTTTCTAGCTCAATCTTGTCTTTGGGGTTTCTTAAAATGTTGGCTATTTTTTGTTCGGTGCAAAAGGCTGTCTTGATATTGTGTTTGTGGAGAATTTTGCTTATTTTGTCTGTGGTGCCTTTGATGTAAGGGAGGAGGGCAGTGCCGTTGTTCTCTTCTGTTTCTTGGTTCTTGGGGGGTGTTTCTTTTTGGATTAGTTTGGTGATGGTGTTTTTTTGGAATCCGTTCGCAATTAAAGCATTCGAGAGAGTGTGTAATTCAGTTTTTAGGTGGTCTTTGTCAGCGAGGCGTTTGGTTCTGGAGATGAGGGTTTTTGCTACGGAGTTGATCTGTGCAGGGTGGTGGTGTGATTGTGCATTTAAGTAGCGGTTTGTATGTGTTTTTTTTCCGGTAGATGGTATGTCCTAAGGAGCCGTCGGGTTTTTTGTAGATTAGGACGTCCAGGAAGGGAAGTTGGTTGTTGGCTTCTATTTCCATAGTGAATTGTATTTTGGGGTGTAGGCTGTTGAGATGTGTGAGGAAGTTGTTCAGTTTGTCTTTCCCGTGTGGCCAGATAACAAAGGTGTCGTCAACATATCTGAGCCAGAGTTTGGGTTTATGTTCGGACTTCTGTAACGCGTTGGTTTCAAAGTGTTCCATATATAGGTTTGCGATGACCGGTGAGAGGGGTGATCCCATGGGTGCTCCTTCTATCTGTTTGTATCTTTGTCCATTGTGGATGAAGTATGTGTTGGTTAGGCAGTGGTTGGTCAGATCTAGGATGTGCTTGGGGGGGTTGTATTTGTTGTGGATAGCTGTCAAGGCTTCTTGAATGGGCACTTGTGTGAAGAGCGAAACAACATCGAAGCTCACGAGTAGGTCATTGGGTTGTAGGTCTTGTTTCTTTATAATTTCTATGAAGTGGAACGAGTTTTGTACGTATGAAGAGATGGATTCTGCATAGGGCTGGAGTTGTTTGGCAAGAAATTTGGCGAGGTTTTGTAGGGGTGAGCCTGTGGAGCTGACTATGGGTCTGAGAGGTGTTCCTTCTTTGTGAATCTTGGGGAGGCCGTAGAGCTTGGGGCATCTGGAAGATTTCTCTCTGGGGATGATGCTTGGCTTGATTTCTTCACTTAAGGGTGAGGCTTTTATTTTGGCTTTGGTGGTTTTTTCCAGGTAGGTGGTGGGGTCTGTGTTCAAAGGTATGTAAGCAGGGTCTTGTAGTAGGTTGGATAGTTTGGCTTGGTAGTCAGATGTGTTCATCACCACTGTGGCATTGCCTTTGTCTGCTGGGAGAATGATTATGTTGTTGTCTTTCCTCAGGTTGGTGAGGGCTTTTTGTTCTTCTTTGTGTAAATTGCTTCTGGGTGGTTTGCTGGAGCAGAGGATATTGGTGACTTCGAGTCTGATTTTGTTGGCTTCATCTGGGTTGATTTTGGTTAGGCTGGCTTCCACTCCGCATATGATGTTTTCAGTGGGGATGTGTCTGGGGGCGACTGCAAAGTTGAATCCTTTGGACAGGACTTTGGTCTCTGCGATGGTGAGTGTCCTGTCTGATATGTTGTGAACTGTTTGTTTCATGGGCTGCTGTGGGGGGTTGGGCTTCTGGCGTTTTTCCAGTTTGTGGAGTTTGTTGGTGTGTGTGTCTGTCTTGTGGGAGGTCTCTGTTTCAGCTCTCCAGGCGGCGAGTTGCTTGGATTTGTTCCAGAGTGTTGGGTGGATTTTGTTGCTGAGTTTGAGGTGGAGAGTGAGTAGGTCTCTGTTGGTTTGATCTAGTAGGTATCTTTTCTTGTGTAGTTCGTTTCTGATTAGGGCTAGTTCTGTTCTTTTCAGGATCCTTTCGCTGGATGGGGTTTTTGAGTGGAATTTCAGTTGGAAGCTTGTGGGGATCACATTTTTATCTCGGCAGTTGCGTAGGAATGCAATGTCACATAAGATGGTGGCTCTTCGGACTTCTAGTTTCTCGTAGGTTCTGGTCAGCTGGAAGGTTTCCTCCCCGTAGAGGTCGGATATTTGTTTTCGTAGATTTTCACGGGTATAGGTATGCATGTTAGGGTGGATTCGGGTTTCTTCCCGTGTAGAAATCTGGTTGTTTTGGCGACGTTTCGACGAGGTCTCACTCGTCATCTTCAGGCTGGTGTTCTGGCTTCTTTCTTCTTGAAGCAACGCGTGATCTCAGTTGAAGTCCTTCTATAAATACTGCTGGGGGGTGTGGTTTGCTTGCTCTGTTGTTGATTGTAGGTTCGTTTGTTCTTTTGTGATCTGCTGTGTGGCTGAGGCTATCGTTAAGGGCTTAACTGCTGGTGGGTTAGATGGCTGTTTAGAGACATCATGTGTGGGTGAGGTGCTGGATGTGTGTCTATTAGCCTTTTGTTTCTTAACGACCTTGGTGATGGGTGTTCTGGCAGCATCCTGGGCTTTGGTGGAGTGGGGTCCTGTGTCTTGTGAATTCATTTTGGTCTGGCTGCGTGTCTGTGGTCTCCCAATGTTTTTTTGGCGTGTGTGAGTGTGCTCCATGTGGTGGCATGTGATTTTAAAAGAACCAAACTCATCTCCAAAACTGAACACTTCAACAGTCGAATAATCATGGAAGCCATTGAAATAGAGAAACACCCAAACAACATGAATAAACGTGATGACACCTCCCGCTTGCCTGACATCTGGAAACTAGCCCTGGTCAACAGACGAGCCTCTGTCACAAAGACTGACACCAGGTCCAAAAGGACACAAGATGCCACCACCTTCCATCCACACCAAGCACAAACCCAGACCCTTCCCACAGATGAAACGAAACCACCATCCAATAACAAAACCACGACTGCCCCATCTACCGCTACTCCCCACTCCAGCCACCACATGGAGCACACTTACACACGCCAAAAAAACATTGGGAGACCACAGACACGCAGCCAGACCAAAATGAATTCACAAGACACAGGACCCCACTCCACCAAAGCCCAGGATGCTGCCAGAACGCCCATCACCAAGGTCGTTAAGAAACAAAAGGCTAATAGACACACATCCAGCACCTCACCCACACAGGATGTCTCTAAACAGCCATCTAACCCACCAGCAGTTAAGCCCTTAACGATAGCCTCAGCCACACAGCAGATCACAAAAGAACAAACGAACCTACAATCAACAACAGAGCAAGCAAACCACACCCCCCAGCAGTATTTATAGAAGGACTTCAACTGAGATCACGCGTTGCTTCAAGAAGAAAGAAGCCAGAACACCAGCCTGAAGATGACGAGTGAGACCTCGTCGAAACGTCGCCAAAACAACCAGATTTCTACACGGGAAGAAACCCGAATCCACCCTACCATGCATACCTATACCCGTGAAAATCTACGAAAACAAATATCCGACCTCTACGGGGAGGAAACCTTCCAGCTGACCAGAACCTACGAGAAACTAGAAGTCCGAAGAGCCACCATCTTATGTGACATTGCATTCCTACGCAACTGCCGAGATAAAAATGTGATCCCCACAAGCTTCCAACTGAAATTCCACTCAAAAACCCCATCCAGCGAAAGGATCCTGAAAAGAACAGAACTAGCCCTAATCAGAAACGAACTACACAAGAAAAGATACCTACTAGATCAAACCAACAGAGACCTACTCACTCTCCACCTCAAACTCAGCAACAAAATCCACCCAACACTCTGGAACAAATCCAAGCAACTCGCCGCCTGGAGAGCTGAAACAGAGACCTCCAACAAGACAGACATACACACCAACAAACTCCACAAACTGGAAAAACGCCAGAAGCCCAACCCCCCACAGCAGCCCATGAAACAAACAGTTCACAACATATCAGACAGGACACTCACCATCGCAGAGACCAAAGTCCTGTCCAAAGGATTCAACTTTGCAGTCGCCCCCAGACACATCCCCACTGAAAACATCATATGCGGAGTGGAAGCCAGCCTAACCAAAATCAACCCAGATGAAGCCAACAAAATCAGACTCGAAGTCACCAATATCCTCTGCTCCAGCAAACCACCCAGAAGCAATTTACACAAAGAAGAACAAAAAGCCCTCACCAACCTGAGGAAAAAAGACAACAACATAATCATTCTCCCAGCAGACAAAGGCAATGCCACAGTGGTGATGAACACATCTGACTACCAAGCCAAACTATCCAACCTACTACAAGACCCTGCTTACATACCTTTGAACGCAGACCCCACCACCTACCTGGAAAAAACCACCAAAGCCAAAATAAAAGCCTCACCCTTAAGTGAAGAAATCAAGCCAAGCATCATCCCCAGAGAGAAATCATCCAGATGCCCCAAGCTCTACGGCCTCCCCAAGATTCACAAAGAAGGAACACCTCTCAGACCCATAGTCAGCTCCATAGGCTCACCCCTACAAAACCTCGCCAAATTTCTTGCCAAACAACTCCAGCCCTATGCAGAATCCATCTCTTCATACGTACAAAACTCGTTCCACTTCATAGAAATTATAAAGAAACAAGACCTACAACCCAATGACCTACTCGTGAGCTTCGATGTTGTTTCGCTCTTCACACAAGTGCCCATTCAAGAAGCCTTGACAGCTATCCACAACAAATACAACCCCCCCAAGCACATCCTAGATCTGACCAACCACTGCCTAACCAACACATACTTCATCCACAATGGACAAAGATACAAACAGATAGAAGGAGCACCCATGGGATCACCCCTCTCACCGGTCATCGCAAACCTATATATGGAACACTTTGAAACCAACGCGTTACAGAAGTCCGAACATAAACCCAAACTCTGGCTCAGATATGTTGACGACACCTTTGTTATCTGGCCACACGGGAAAGACAAACTGAACAACTTCCTCACACATCTCAACAGCCTACACCCCAAAATACAATTCACTATGGAAATAGAAGCCAACAACCAACTTCCCTTCCTGGACGTCCTAATCTACAAAAAACCCGACGGCTCCTTAGGACATACCATCTACCGGAAAAAAACACATACAAACCGCTACTTAAATGCACAATCACACCACCACCCTGCACAGATCAACTCCGTAGCAAAAACCCTCATCTCCAGAACCAAACGCCTCGCTGACAAAGACCACCTAAAAACTGAATTACACACTCTCTCGAATGCTTTAATTGCGAACGGATTCCAAAAAAACACCATCACCAAACTAATCCAAAAAGAAACACCCCCCAAGAAACAGAAGAGAACAACGGCACTGCCCTCCTCCCTTACATCAAAGGCACCACAGACAAAATCAGCAAAATTCTCCACAAACACAATATCAAGACAGCCTTTTGCACCGAACAAAAAATAGCCAACATTTTAAGAAACCCCAAAGACAAGATTGAGCTAGAAAACCAAGGAGTCTACGAAATACCATGCAAAGTCTGCCCAGCCACATACATCGGACAGACAAACAGGAGAATAAGCGCACGCATCGCAGAACACAAGAACGCAGTCAAAAAAGAAGAAAAATCTTCCTCTCTCTTCCAGCACATAAAAACAACAGGTCATGAAATTGATTTTAAAAGAACCAAACTCATCTCCAAAACTGAACACTTCAACAGTCGAATAATCATGGAAGCCATTGAAATAGAGAAACACCCAAACAACATGAATAAACGTGATGACACCTCCCGCTTGCCTGACATCTGGAAACTAGCCCTGGTCAACAGACGAGCCTCTGTCACAAAGACTGACACCAGGTCCAAAAGGACACAAGATGCCACCACCTTCCATCCACACCAAACACAAACCCAGACCCTTCCCACAGATGAAACGAAACCACCATCCAATAACAAAACCACGACTGCCCCATCTACCGCTACTCCCCACTCCAGCCACCACATGGAGCACACTTACACACGCCAAAAAAACATTGGGAGACCACAGACACGCAGCCAGACCAAAATGAATTCACAAGACACAGGACCCCACTCCACCAAAGCCCAGGATGCTGCCAGAACGCCCATCACCAAGGTCGTTAAGAAACAAAAGGCTAATAGACACACATCCAGCACCTCACCCACACAGGATGTCTCTAAACAGCCATCTAACCCACCAGCAGTTAAGCCCTTAACGATCGCCTCAGCCACACAGCAGATCACAAAAGAACAAACGAACCTACAATCAACAACAGAGCAAGCAAACCACACACCCCCAGCAGTATTTATAGAAGGACTTCAACTGAGATCACGCTTTGCTTCAAGAAAGAAGACAGAACACCAGCCTGAAGATGACGAGTGAGACCTCGTCGAAACGTCGCCAAAACAACCAGATTTCTACACGGGAAGAAACCCGAATCCACCCTACCATGCATACCTATACCCGTGAAAATCTACGAAAACAAATATCCGACCTCTACGGGGAGGAAACCTTCCAGCTGACCAGAACCTACGAGAAACTAGAAGTCCGAAGAGCCACCATCTTATGTGACATTGCATTCCTACGCAACTGCCGAGATAAAAATGTGATCCCCACAAGCTTCCAACTGAAATTCCACTCAAAAACCCCATCCAGCGAAAGGATCCTGAAAAGAACAGAACTAGCCCTAATCAGAAACGAACTACACAAGAAAAGATACCTACTAGATCAAACCAACAGAGACCTACTCACTCTCCACCTCAAACTCAGCAACAAAATCCACCCAACACTCTGGAACAAATCCAAGCAACTCGCCGCCTGGAGAGCTGAAACAGAGACCTCCAACAAGACAGACATACACACCAACAAACTCCACAAACTGGAAAAACGCCAGAAGCCCAACCCCCCACAGCAGCCCATGAAACAAACAGTTCACAACATATCAGACAGGACACTCACCATCGCAGAGACCAAAGTCCTGTCCAAAGGATTCAACTTTGCAGTCGCCCCCAGACACATCCCCACTGAAAACATCATATGCGGAGTGGAAGCCAGCCTAACCAAAATCAACCCAGATGAAGCCAACAAAATCAGACTCGAAGTCACCAATATCCTCTGCTCCAGCAAACCACCCAGAAGCAATTTACACAAAGAAGAACAAAAAGCCCTCACCAACCTGAGGAAAGACAACAACATAATCATTCTCCCAGCAGACAAAGGCAATGCCACAGTGGTGATGAACACATCTGACTACCAAGCCAAACTATCCAACCTACTACAAGACCCTGCTTACATACCTTTGAACGCAGACCCCACCACCTACCTGGAAAAAACCACCAAAGCCAAAATAAAAGCCTCACCCTTAAGTGAAGAAATCAAGCCAAGCATCATCCCCAGAGAGAAATCATCCAGATGCCCCAAGCTCTACGGCCTCCCCAAGATTCATAAAGAAGGAACACCTCTCAGACCCATAGTCAGCTCCATAGGCTCACCCCTACAAAACCTCGCCAAATTTCTTGCCAAACAACTCCAGCCCTATGCAGAATCCATCTCTTCATACGTACAAAACTCGTTCCACTTCATAGAAATTATAAAGAAACAAGACCTACAACCCAATGACCTACTCGTGAGCTTCGATGTTGTTTCGCTCTTCACACAAGTGCCCATTCAAGAAGCCTTGACAGCTATCCACAACAAATACAACCCCCCCAAGCACATCCTAGATCTGACCAACCACTGCCTAACCAACACATACTTCATCCACAATGGACAAAGATACAAACAGATAGAAGGAGCACCCATGGGATCACCCCTCTCACCGGTCATCGCAAACCTATATATGGAACACTTTGAAACCAACGCGTTACAGAAGTCCGAACATAAACCCAAACTCTGGCTCAGATATGTTGACGACACCTTTGTTATCTGGCCACACGGGAAAGACAAACTGAACAACTTCCTCACACATCTCAACAGCCTACACCCCAAAATACAATTCACTATGGAAATAGAAGCCAACAACCAACTTCCCTTCCTGGACGTCCTAATCTACAAAAAACCCGACGGCTCCTTAGGACATACCATCTACCGGAAAAAAACACATACAAACCGCTACTTAAATGCACAATCACACCACCACCCTGCACAGATCAACTCCGTAGCAAAAACCCTCATCTCCAGAACCAAACGCCTCGCTGACAAAGACCACCTAAAAACTGAATTACACACTCTCTCGAATGCTTTAATTGCGAACGGATTCCAAAAAAACACCATCACCAAACTAATCCAAAAAGAAACACCCCCCAAGAACCAAGAAACAGAAGAGAACAACGGCACTGCCCTCCTCCCTTACATCAAAGGCACCACAGACAAAATCAGCAAAATTCTCCACAAACACAATATCAAGACAGCCTTTTGCACCGAACAAAAAATAGCCAACATTTTAAGAAACCCCAAAGACAAGATTGAGCTAGAAAACCAAGGAGTCTACGAAATACCATGCAAAGTCTGCCCAGCCACATACATCGGACAGACAAACAGGAGAATAAGCGCACGCATCGCAGAACACAAGAACGCAGTCAAAAAAGAAGAAAAATCTTCCTCTCTCTTCCAGCACATAAAAACAACAGGTCATGAAATTGATTTTAAAAGAACCAAACTCATCTCCAAAACTGAACACTTCAACAGTCGAATAATCATGGAAGCCATTGAAATAGAGAAACACCCAAACAACATGAATAAACGTGATGACACCTCCCGCTTGCCTGACATCTGGAAACTAGCCCTGGTCAACAGACGAGCCTCTGTCACAAAGACTGACACCAGGTCCAAAAGGACACAAGATGCCACCACCTTCCATCCACACCAAGCACAAACCCAGACCCTTCCCACAGATGAAACGAAACCACCATCCAATAACAAAACCACGACTGCCCCATCTACCGCTACTCCCCACTCCAGCCACCACATGGAGCACACTTACACACGCCAAAAAAACATTGGGAGACCACAGACACGCAGCCAGACCAAAATGAATTCACAAGACACAGGACCCCACTCCACCAAAGCCCAGGATGCTGCCAGAACGCCCATCACCAAGGTCGTTAAGAAACAAAAGGCTAATAGACACACATCCAGCACCTCACCCACACAGGATGTCTCTAAACAGCCATCTAACCCACCAGCAGTTAAGCCCTTAACGATCGCCTCAGCCACACAGCAGATCACAAAAGAACAAACGAACCTACAATCAACAACAGAGCAAGCAAACCACACCCCCCAGCAGTATTTATAGAAGGACTTCAACTGAGATCACGCGTTGCTTCAAGAAGAAAGAAGCCAGAACACCAGCCTGAAGATGACGAGTGAGACCTCGTCGAAACGTCGCCAAAACAACCAGATTTCTACACGGGAAGAAACCCGAATCCACCCTACCATGCATACCTATACCCGTGAAAATCTACGAAAACAAATATCCGACCTCTACGGGGAGGAAACCTTCCAGCTGACCAGAACCTACGAGAAACTAGAAGTCCGAAGAGCCACCATCTTATGTGACATTGCATTCCTACGCAACTGCCGAGATAAAAATGTGATCCCCACAAGCTTCCAACTGAAATTCCACTCAAAAACCCCATCCAGCGAAAGGATCCTGAAAAGAACAGAACTAGCCCTAATCAGAAACGAACTACACAAGAAAAGATACCTACTAGATCAAACCAACAGAGACCTACTCACTCTCCACCTCAAACTCAGCAACAAAATCCACCCAACACTCTGGAACAAATCCAAGCAACTCGCCGCCTGGAGAGCTGAAACAGAGACCTCCAACAAGACAGACATACACACCAACAAACTCCACAAACTGGAAAAACGCCAGAAGCCCAACCCCCCACAGCAGCCCATGAAACAAACAGTTCACAACATATCAGACAGGACACTCACCATCGCAGAGACCAAAGTCCTGTCCAAAGGATTCAACTTTGCAGTCGCCCCCAGACACATCCCCACTGAAAACATCATATGCGGAGTGGAAGCCAGCCTAACCAAAATCAACCCAGATGAAGCCAACAAAATCAGACTCGAAGTCACCAATATCCTCTGCTCCAGCAAACCACCCAGAAGCAATTTACACAAAGAAGAACAAAAAGCCCTCACCAACCTGAGGAAAGACAACAACATAATCATTCTCCCAGCAGACAAAGGCAATGCCACAGTGGTGATGAACACATCTGACTACCAAGCCAAACTATCCAACCTACTACAAGACCCTGCTTACATACCTTTGAACGCAGACCCCACCACCTACCTGGAAAAAACCACCAAAGCCAAAATAAAAGCCTCACCCTTAAGTGAAGAAATCAAGCCAAGCATCATCCCCAGAGAGAAATCATCCAGATGCCCCAAGCTCTACGGCCTCCCCAAGATTCACAAAGAAGGAACACCTCTCAGACCCATAGTCAGCTCCATAGGCTCACCCCTACAAAACCTCGCCAAATTTCTTGCCAAACAACTCCAGCCCTATGCAGAATCCATCTCTTCATACGTACAAAACTCGTTCCACTTCATAGAAATTATAAAGAAACAAGACCTACAACCCAATGACCTACTCGTGAGCTTCGATGTTGTTTCGCTCTTCACACAAGTGCCCATTCAAGAAGCCTTGACAGCTATCCACAACAAATACAACCCCCCCAAGCACATCCTAGATCTGACCAACCACTGCCTAACCAACACATACTTCATCCACAATGGACAAAGATACAAACAGATAGAAGGAGCACCCATGGGATCACCCCTCTCACCGGTCATCGCAAACCTATATATGGAACACTTTGAAACCAACGCGTTACAGAAGTCCGAACATAAACCCAAACTCTGGCTCAGATATGTTGACGACACCTTTGTTATCTGGCCACACGGGAAAGACAAACTGAACAACTTCCTCACACATCTCAACAGCCTACACCCCAAAATACAATTCACTATGGAAATAGAAGCCAACAACCAACTTCCCTTCCTGGACGTCCTAATCTACAAAAAACCCGACGGCTCCTTAGGACATACCATCTACCGGAAAAAAACACATACAAACCGCTACTTAAATGCACAATCACACCACCACCCTGCACAGATCAACTCCGTAGCAAAAACCCTCATCTCCAGAACCAAACGCCTCGCTGACAAAGACCACCTAAAAACTGAATTACACACTCTCTCTCGAATGCTTTAATTGCGAACGGATTCCAAAAAAACACCATCACCAAACTAATCCAAAAAGAAACACCCCCAAGAACCAAGAAACAGAAGAGAACAATGGCACTGCCCTCCTCCCTTACATCAAAGGCACCACAGACAAAATCAGCAAAATTCTCCACAAACACAATATCAAGACAGCCTTTTGCACCGAACAAAAAATAGCCAACATTTTAAGAAACCCCAAAGACAAGATTGAGCTAGAAAACCAAGGAGTCTACGAAATACCATGCAAAGTCTGCCCAGCCACATACATCGGACAGACAAACAGGAGAATAAGCGCACGCATCGCAGAACACAAGAACGCAGTCAAAAAAGAAGAAAAATCTTCCTCTCTCTTCCAGCACATAAAAACAACAGGTCATGAAATTGATTTTAAAAGAACCAAACTCATCTCCAAAACTGAACACTTCAACAGTCGAATAATCATGGAAGCCATTGAAATAGAGAAACACCCAAACAACATGAATAAACGTGATGACACCTCCCGCTTGCCTGACATCTGGAAACTGGCCCTGGTCAACAGACGAGCCTCTGTCACAAAGACTGACACCAGGTCCAAAAGGACACAAGATGCCACCACCTTCCATCCACACCAAACACAAACCCAGACCCTTCCCACAGATGAAACGAAACCACCATCCAATAACAAAACCACGACTGCCCCATCTACCGCTACTCCCCACTCCAGCCACCACATGGAGCACACTTACACACGCCAAAAAAACATTGGGAGACCACAGACACGCAGCCAGACCAAAATGAATTCACAAGACACAGGACCCCACTCCACCAAAGCCCAGGATGCTGCCAGAACGCTCATCACCAAGGTCGTTAAGAAACAAAAGGCTAATAGACACACATCCAGCACCTCACCCACACAGGATGTCTCTAAACAGCCATCTAACCCACCAGCAGTTAAGCCCTTAACGATCGCCTCAGCCACACAGCAGATCACAAAAGAACAAACGAACCTACAATCAGCAACAGAGCACGCAAACCACACACCCCCAGCAGTATTTATAGAAGGACTTCAACTGAGACCACGCTTTGCTTCAAGAAGAAAGAAGCCAGAACACCAGCCTGAAGATGACGAGTGAGACCTCGTCGAAACGTCGCCAAAACAACCAGATTTCTACACGGGAAGAAACCCGAATCCATCCTACCATGCATACCTATACCCGTGAAAATCTACGAAAACAATATATATATATATATATATATATATATATATATATATATATATATATATATATATATATATATATATATATATATATATATATATATATACACACACACACACACACACACACACACACACACATTTTTCATTCTTAGTAATTCAGCATTTACTTTATTGTTGCCTCATATGGAATGTACCCAAGAATATGCTTCTGACATTTTTTTTCTCACCGGGTGTAACTGAAGCCACATGACTACTCTGGTTGTTTTATGGATTGCTTACATTTTCTTAGAATCGCTTCATGAAATCTGCTGACATGTAGTGGGAAGACAAGCCCAGCAATAAAGGTTCATGTGCTTTATTAAAACAGAAAAAGATTAAGAGTGCAGAAGCTGCCACTATCATTCGTGCTTTGAAGGTGAAGAAACAAGCGGATAACAAAGTGGAAGAGGGTTCTGGGTCTGGAAAGACATCAACTTTTTCATGTTTATTTGCCTACTCAAAATCAAGTGCCTGTGTTCAGAGATGCCAAAATAGATTAGGAGGTGTACTACTGAGTCAGAAAAATAGACCTTCTCAGGCCAGGCTCTGTAACAGCAGCAGAACTGGTGCTCAAATCCAGAACTCATCCATGCTTCCATTTGGATTTTGGGTTGTTTCCTGCCTGGTAGAAATAATAGTGGTGTTACCACAGATGGCTAACTTCAGTCCCAGTAAGAAAGGAATCTTGACTGTTTTTCATACTTAAGTTTCTCCTAACCTGGCTTTCAGCTCAAAAAGCATTTACTATTTGATAAGATGAGTCACAAATTTTAAGCAACGACCCTAGATCTCGGTATTTAACTTATAAACACATAAGGGTTGGTTGTGTACGGACCAGTGTATAAGATTTTGGAACTTCTATATGTTTTGAGTGGCACTTTGGATGTGGATGTTGGAAAGAGTTTTATGTCAGTCCAGCCCCCAAACATGTTGGCAGCGTTCTTGAGAAGATTCAAAGGGAGCTTGTGTTCTTAGGTGTTTTACAGAAACAGCAAGGATACTTATGCTGCTTCACTTACTTTGGTAGTACTATACAGGCAATATACAAGTTAACTTTGTAAACTGCCGCTACTACAAGTCCAAGTAATTATCAAAGTATTTGTACCTGGCAGAAGTCTCAACTACTCTGTAAGTAGTCCATCGTAAAATACACACAAACCTTTTGGGTACAGAAGTCATTGAGGATTTGGACCACTAAAGTCAATGAGACTCTTATTCACTGAGTGTTTTAGGTCAGCCTTCTTAGAGTCTGAAAGCCGAAAGTTGCCAACTCTTCAGTGACTAAATGAGTGCATTACCTCAATGTTTTCCTAGAGGTATTTGAAATTTAGCTTTAATATTTTTTTTTCTTTTTGGGTTAGTTATCCCCAAAGATAAAGACAAGAAAAGATAGAAAGCATGTACTGTATATGGAAAAAAGTGAATTAATGTTCTGAGCAAGGATGTTTTGGTGAGGCAAAGATCTCCAGTGAAACAACTGGGCAGTACTGGGGTGATGAAGAGAGCCAGCAAGTCTACTTGGTTTTGAGGACAGATTATTCTCTCATGAAGTATGTCTTCCCACAATCATAGCATTTTGACCGCTTTCCATCTTGTGGCATGTAACATGTTTGAAGGATAGTCCTATATGTCTCCGAAGGCATACCTTGGTAAAATAAAAGGAGGTAGTGCAGGTGTTGCTCTTTATAAAACAATGGTTAAAGTTGTATTACAAAGAGTCTGGCAAAACGTCAGGAAGAAAAACTTCCAGAACACAGCCAAACAGCCTGAAAAACTCACAACTATCAGATCCCAGCTGTGAAAGCCTCCGAGGATACATCTTATTACTTTCTTTAATAAATTGTTCCCAGAGCCTTCTGGACCTAGTAGCTGCATCTTTATCTGATTCATCAGACTTTGTGACCTGTGTTCCCAAGTCTCACTTCTTTCAGGCAATTTGGTGATGCCTATTCTTTCAATTCATGCCCCCTTGTAGTCTTGACAAAGGTATCTATGTTGGAAAGTTGGAAAAAGAACATGTGTATCAAAAGGTTATAGGAAGAAAAGTAGTTGCATATGAGCACGGAGTGGGCTAGTTGTTTTTCTTCATTGCAGCAGTTCTTCAGGAATTACTGTTCAAGATGGCAGAGATAAATTCCACAAGGCCAAGTAGAGATTGGTGTATAGATTTTTTAAAAATCCATGCAGCATTCAAAATCTATCTATCTATCTATCTATCTATCTATCTATCTATCTATCTATCTATCTATCTATCTATCTATCTATCTATCTATCTATCTATCTATCTATCTATCTATCCCCAGCCCATCTGGCTATCTGGCCACTCTTTTAAACATGCCACTGTTCCCAAAGGCAAATGATTAATATTATCAAGAAGTGTTGGCTGGATTTTTTATATATACCATGCATTAATAAGTAGTATTCCATTACTTTCCCATTAGAACCAGACTGGATAAGCTGCAATGAGCTAAGTGACAGGAACATCTGGGATAGCATTTGTTAGCACAGGTATCCTTATTGTTAGTAGGAGGGAGCTAGAAGACAGAGAACTTGTAGGAACATAAATGGATTAGGTATGACCATTCTCCAGTGTGGTTACTGTGCCCAACCCCAGGTGAGAGGTTTATTGAATACCTGTTGCGGATGGCAGGAATGTTGGTGCAGAGACTTTCTTGCCATCCAGGATTTCCTGCCATATAGTAAGTAACACTTGGAATTTAGGCCATAATGACAGGGGTCCTGTAGTTGGAATAGGGGAGTAACTTATCCCAGAACTGCTGAGTGGGGCATCCCATACTCTATACATCTGCTTCAATTGTTACCCTCAGGGCGACGTTTTAGGGCATTGCATACTAGGACAACTAGATATAGAGATAGTTTCTTTCCAAGTGCTATCAAACTGTTGAATAATTAATTTTTACATTTCTTCTTCCTTTTTAAATAATAGGTTATATTGTAGTATTGTACTGTGTTTTTATTGTTGACTATATGATTCTTATATTTCCTTTTATATAGAGAGAGCATTTTTACCAAAACAAATTCTGGGTGTGTCTAACCACACTTGGCCAATAAAAGTATTCTATTCTATTCTATTCTATTCTATCATAAGCCGTATGTGGGCTAGATTTTCTATTTAATATTACCATCTCAGATTTCTTTATTGCCGATGATGATTAGAAGGAGGAGGGAAATGAGATCTTGGAGGAACATTGCTAGCTAGGCTAGGCAGGTCTGCAATTTATTAAATTATTGTATCTGCCACTGAAGGGCAAAATTTCAGTGGGAAGAGTTCTTAGATAGTTCTTACTGATTGAAAATACTGAACTGAAATGAAAAAGGAATTAAGAGGAGTATAAGGAGTATAAGATGTTGGAGGAGGATCTTTCAGATATCATTGCATTAAGATTACCCATTAAAGTTCTGTGTCTTTATAAATCCATCAAATTTCATTATACTGTAATCCCATCAAAATTCTCAGGCGTTATTTTCTCCTTTGTTTTATAGAGACAGTGGTTTCAGATGGACTGGTGGTGCCTGAATATATTTGTAGCCATCCTTTCCCCAAAACTATGCACAGAGAGCGAGAGCAAGCAAATACTCTTTGATTCAGAATAGAAAGGATATTTTGAGAGTTCTTGGCTCTGGCTGCTACTGTCAAGATTCATTGGCCAAACTGTCTACTTGTTGCAGTTCAAAGTACTGTACACCATGTATTTTCAATTACTCAAATTTAGGCAACTGCAATAGGTGGAGTCTTTTTTACAATTGAAATCTGAGTCTCATTCTGGCTGGATTCAACTTTCACTATTTGAAAAGCAGATTTATAAGAGGAAAGATGTAGAAGATTTCCTTGGCACCAGATATCCTTGGCTGATATTGCCATGAGTTTCAAGCCTGTGGACTGGGACAGAATGCATTATTTATGTCTTCTTGAGGTGTCTGTTGGTAAAGGATGGGATGAGATAAGAGTTTTAATAGTTTTTTTAAAGAAGATATGCTAAATAATTTTCTATATAACTTTCTAGAGTAGAGGTAGTGCACAACTGAAGATTCTGATAAGCTTAATTAAGTCCTAAAAGTGATTGTAAACCTTTGGGCTTATAGCAGTTTCCTCACTGGTTGAAGTATGTAAGGCAAGCAGTCTGCCTGATTGGTAGTAATTCTGTATTTCAAGAACAGATCTAAGTACTTTAAAGAGGTAGCAGTAGTAGAATTTAAAGGAGAGATGATTTAATTGAGCTTATTTTAGCAGCCTTCAGACTTGCAGCAACATTGGCCAAAGTCCTGTTGCTTAGAGTAGTAAATCACACTAGAGTAGGACCATAGAACAATTGGAATGTGGTGAGTCAGGTCCTCCATATATTCCATTGATTCAAATAGGCCAACTATGACTTACTTTAGCATATGGAATGCCTGTAAGTAACAGGATTTTGGCCATTGTCTGTTAGCGTCTTTGGGAGTTATGAGAAAATTCTTTATATTCCGATTCTTTGTGGCACAGTTATGCAATGGCACAGTTATGCAGAAATATGCAATAGACTGGGGAACTCTTGACTGGGGAAGTATAACTTTGTAGGATTCCCTTAAGGATAAGGCTGTTTGATAGTGGTAAAATAGAATCATAGAATCATAGAGTTGGAAGAGACATCAAGGGCCATCCAGTCCAACCCACTGCCATGCAGGAACCCCCATCACAGTATTTTCAACAGATGGCCATCCAGCCTTTTCTTCAAAATCTCCAAAGAAGGAGACTCCACCACCCTCCGTGGCAGCATATTCCACTGCCGAACAGCTCTAACTGTCATGAAGTTCTTCCTAATGTTTAAATTGAATCTCTTTTCCTGTATCTGGAGGTTGAGTCATGGTTACTGGACTTCTTTTTTGAGAGATATAAATGTTTTGCTGCTCATCCAAACAGCTTCATCAGTCTGAATACAGCTAGTGCGAGTCCTCCATCTTATAGTCAGTCAGCTTTGACCTCTTGTCACTCTGGTCTGAATTAGGCTCATAAGATGAACAATGACCTGAATAGGCACATTAGGGAGACAATAGTATTCATAGCCTTAAGGTGAACAATGGCCTAAGGTGCTGAAACCTATCAAGAATGGGTTGTTAGCTATCGCCTTGGTGGTGAAGGCTTTTTGATTTGTCTGGGTACTTTGGAAAGCACAGCCTGATAAGTAGCAGATAGACTCTGCCTGAGGCCACCACCACTGTTGAGGGAGGGGGTTTCGATGCTCACATGAATGGCTTCCCTTACTCCTCTCTCAAACCACCTATCTTTGTCTAATATGTGTAGATCATCATCTTTGAATGAGTGCCCTTTGTCCTTCAAATGGAGGTATACTGCTGATTCCGGTCCTGAGCTGTTACCCCTCCTGTGCTGGGCCATCCTTCTGTTTAATGGCTGTTTAGTTTCTCCAATGTAGAGGTCTGAACACTCCTCACTGCATTGGATCGCATATACTATATTGCTCCTTTTATGTTTTGGTATCGGAATCTTTGGGTGGACAAGTCTCTGTCTTAGTGTGTTTGTGGGTTTGAAATAAACAGGGATGTGGTGTTTGCCAAAAATCCTTTTAAGCTTCTCCGACACTCCAGCCATGTAAGGAATGACCAGGTTCTTCCGTCGGGTCTGGGTCTCAGACTGATCCCTTGTTCTTCTGGGATGGCCCACTGCTTTGTTGAAGGCCCACTTTGGATACCCAACAGCCTTAAGTGCTTTCAGGTGCCTGTCTTCCTTCTTCTTGGCTTCTGTGGAGTTGGGGATGCTCTCTGCTCTGTGGCTTAGGGTCCTGATGACTCCTAGTTTGTGCTGTAATGGATGGTGGGAGTCAAACAGTAAGTACTGATCTGTGTGGGTGGGTTTCCTGTAAACTTCTACTCCCAGGCCACGGTCAGGTCTGATGATGACTGCACAATCCAGGAAAGCCAGCCTGTTGTCTTGGGTGTCTTCCCTAGTGAACCTAATATTAGGGTCCACCGCATTGATGTGGTCTGTAAAGGCCTGTACTTCCTGAGTCTTGATTTTCACCCAGGTAACATCTACATACCTGAACCAGTGGGATGGTGGTGTCCCTGGGAAGGTGTTGAGTGCCTTCTTCTCCACTTCTTCCATGTATAGGTTTGCAACAATTGGTGACACTGGGGAAGCCATGGCACAACCATGCTTCTGTCTGTAGAAGTCCCCCCTGTACATGAAATATGTGGTGTTCAGACACAGGTCCAGGAGCTATTCAATATATTTGGAATATATATTGTTTGAAACAATTGCCCCGCATCCTAGTCTCTGAAGCCATGGAGAACAAACCAGTCCCCTCTTCAATGTGAAAGCCTTTCAAATATTTAAATATAGCTATCATATCCCCTCTCAACCTTCTTCTTGTAAAGCTAAACATTCCCAGCTCTCTAACCCATTCCTCATAAGACATTTCTTCCAAACCTTTAGTATATCATTTTTAAGGAACTCCCATCCATCTTGCACTCTCTTCTCTTTAAATAGTGGTATTTGAATCCTGCTTAGGACATGCTGAGATGTAGTCAAGAAAAAGATGGGTTGTATTTTAACAATATTAATTAGAAGGTGAAATATTATTTATGGAATCTAAAGGAAGGGTCCTCAACTTTCGGTCTACAGACTGGTACCGTGCCACAGTCTGCACCTCAGAGGCTACCCAGGAGTGAGCACACAGTTTTCTCCCCCATCCCCGCAGGGCTCTTTCTTACCCATGCATTCAATTGTAACCATTGTTGTTTTGGCTACAATCGGATCAGAATGAGTGTTGGCATGCAGACATACAAGAATAATACGAGTCCTGGTGAGAAAAAAATTGGAGACTGTGCTAATCTAAAGCAGAGCCTTGTGGCACAATGGTTAAATGCCTGTGCTGCAATCTGCTTCACAAGCTGGGCTTCAATCCCAGGTAGCAGGCTCATGGTTGACTCAGCCTTCCATCCCTCTGAGGTCAGTAAAATGGTACTCGGCTTGCTTGGAGTGGGCAATGTGTAGCCTGCATAATTGTAAATCGCCCAGAGAGTGCTTGAAGCACTATGGGGTGGTATATAAGCAGAACACTTTGCTTTGCTTTGCTTTAAAGTATAAAATACAGTGGTACCTCGGATAACTACTGCCCCAGATAATGAATAATTCAGATAACAACTGCAAATTTCCGGGTATAGGGCTGCCTCTGATAACGAATTTTCCCTATGGGCTGCCTCGGATAACGAATCGCAATTCCTAGGTATAGGTCTGCCTTGGAGAACTAATTTTCTCTATGGGCTGCCTCGGATAACGAATTTTTCCTATGTACTGCCTCAGATAATGAATTTCCAGCATGCACCAGTAAAAAAGTTATCCCAGGTGACATTGCATCTGTACCTTTAAAGTGCACCTTTTAAAGAGTTTTGAGCAAAAAACCAGGTGTCTGTGCCTTTTCCCTAGGCACCAGAATGGATTAAATGGTTTCCCATTCATTCCTATGGGAAACTGCATTTCAGATAACGACGTGTTTCGGATAACAACTAAGCTCGGAGAATGAATTACCGTCGTTATCCGAGGCACCACTGTATAACGATGAAATTAATTTTAGGTATTTGCTGAACTTCCTTTGACTTGATAGTTGTTCAAGACACAGTGTAACATCTTAGAACTCAGTCTGTTCAGGATTTGGTATTTACTTGGAAATTGGAGGGTCAGTGGACTGTGCAAAATTGGGCGGTAGGGGTTGGAAATAGAATGCTCTAGCCACCTAGAGCCATACAGAAGCACACAAAGATGGGGGAACAATTTTGTGCCACTTTAAGTAGGGAAGTTGAAACAAAAGAATATTTTTCAATGATTGTTGAGATGCTTGGTAATACAGTAATACCTCAGATAACAAATGCCTCTGATAACAAATGTTTCAGATAGCAAATGGACATTTTCAGGTACAGGGCTGCCTTGGATAATGAATGTTCCCTATGGGTTGCCTCAGATAATGAATGTTTCATAATGCCTTGCAAAAAAAGCGTACCCAGGATGCATTGCAGCCCTTGTCGTTTGTGGAGGGGTGGGAAGAGTTAGAGCGTTTTTTTCATGGTGTTTTGGAGCCATTCTGGATATTTTTTTGCTGAGGGATTTGGACCTTTTGAACTTGGAAAGGTAGGGAGCTAGCTTTTATTAATTTTTGCACTGCTTTTTTTGCAATTTTGGCAAGAACTGGCTGGGGTTCTCTTGCAGCTTGTGTTTGTGTATGTTTGCAATTTTCCCCATTGCTCTTTGGGCAGGAACAGGCTGGGGTAGTCTTGCTGCTTTCTTTTCTCCATGTTTGCATTGCACTGCAGGGCAGTGTTCTGGGGTATGTGTGTGTGTTCCAGCACTGCATGCCTTTAAAGTGCAATTTATAAAGAGGTCTGTAAAAAAGCCCAGCTTTTTTCCTTTTTCGTACCTCTGGAATGGATTAATCGGTTTCCCATTCATTTCATTGGGAAACTGCGTTTTGGATAACGAATGTTTTGGATAACGAATTGCCTTGGCGAACAAATTAAATTTGTTATCAGAGGTACCACTGTTTCCAGCAGCTAACATGATTCAAAATAATAGTAACCTTCTAGTGAATTCCCAGTGTGACACGGGAGATGAAAGGCAACCTGTATAGATCATTAATTAGCTGTGTGTGTGCCTGTGTCTGGAAAGTTGACTACTGTGCTATTTGAGAACAAAGGAATGGGTAATTTTCATGATATTCACAGAAAGTAGGTTCAGCAGTTTTCCAGCCCTAACAGCCCCCCCCCCAACCATTATAAAGAAAGTTTTCAGAATGTGGTTTTGGAACAGTTCTTGCATTCTGAAATGAAGATTGCATTTTTAACATGGCTTCAGTTGAGCACGTCAGCCCAAATATTAATAATAATAAAAAGTAGGCTTATTTCTCATTTACCTAGCATTAATTTTTGCCAGAGATTCATTTGATCTCTCTGTAAAATTGAAGTAGGGATTATTGGCAGCTGAAATCCATGATATATGTGTTTGCACATGAGCATACACCACCTTTGCTGAAAGCCATCGCCGGTGGAAACCCACATGAGAGAGAGAGAGAGAGAGAGAGAGAGAGAGAGAGAGAGAGAGAGAGAGAGAGAGAGAGAGAGAGAGAGAGAGAGAGAGAGAGAGAGAGAGAGAGAGAGAGAGAGAGATTTACTTTATGTTGTGGCATTTTGGTTATAAAAGGTTACATTAAAAGCAAAGTGTGTTGGTTATATACCACTCCATATGTGTTTATAGCACTCTCTGGGTGATTTACAAGTCAGTTATTGCTCACCAGTGACCTGGGTGCTCATTTTACTGACCTCAGAAGGATGGAAGGCTGAGTCAACCTAGACCTGGCAGCATAGGATTGAACCCCGTTTATGAGCAGAGCTTTGGCTGTAGTTTGAACACTGCACCATGAGGGTCTCTAACACAATAAATCTTGCAACAAATGTACATGTAGTATTCTTACTGTTTTTCTGAAAATGATGGATTCATTTAAAAAAACTGCTTGGAACGAAAGCAAAGATGATAATTTAGGGATATGTGTAGTTTTTAATGTTATCTTATGCTCTTATTGGATATGTAACTGAAGAAGTATGCATGGATGCTCTTCTATATGTGTCATTTTTTTTGGTCGTAGTGAAGGCTGTGTAATTTTATAACTCTGTCAGGTGGTGGCTTAAAAGTTTCATGAAACAAAACAGTAATCTTGGTGCCTGTAAAAATAAAACACAACAATACAGTAATTGATTGGAGGGTTCCATTTATGTATTGAAGGATCTATTTGGTACATAGCTCCAGTGAATGGCTATGAGCAGCTTTTTGATATACAGTGGTCCCCCGCCCTTTTGCGGTTCATATACTGTGGTCCCACTATATCGCGGGACCACAGTATATGAAAAAAGGTCCCCTGGAGTAAGGAGGGAAAGGCCTGTTTCAGTCCTCCCACACTTACCCAAGGACTGGGGCTACCCCAAATGGGCCTGCGTGGGCCTTCCCAGGCCTTCTGGAGGCCCCAAAAGGGCCTCCCTGCGATCCGGAAGTCACTTCTGGGTCACCGAAAATCATTTCTGAGGCCTCCAAGCCCCCAGTTAGCCCCCCCCCAGGCCCGACCCAACCTGCATCTCCATATTGCGGATTTTCAATTATCACGGGTTAGGTCGGTCCCTAACCCCCACGATAAGTGGGGGGTCACTGTACAGTACATGAATCTTATGTTAACGATGGCTTTAAAACAGAACCTGAGCTGGACAGTGTATGAAGGTGCATGAGGTGAGTGGGAATCTAATCTAATCTGTGGAACGATTTCTAGATCAGTTGGCTAGGAATGTGAAAACATCTCTCCAGTCTATCACTTAGAGTTGAGACTATCATTTCGACATAGTGGGACAGCCTGTAAGAAGTCTCAAGCTCTTGCCAGCACTGAGTGCTTTCAGTTTTTTTTTTTTTGTATGTGGTATGTTTACTTGGCACAAATGTTCCCTAATATATTTTCCTAACCATGCACATGTAACAAACAAAAAAAGGACAAATTGATTGCTACAAAAAGGCAAGCAACTCATTTTATGCTTCCACTTTTGAAAAGATCAATGCAAGAAAAAGAGAACAGTTATCATTATGTTTTGTGCAATTCCACAAAAAATCACTCTTACAAATGTACACATTCCACCTGAGACAATACTCACCTTCTCACAGCTTGGGAAGACAGCTTTCTTATTTGGTGTGTCATGGTTAATGCAGTTCTGTCTTCCTAGCTTGTTGTGGCACCCAGGCTCGAAAGTGATCTTGCTTTTTTCTAGAACATTATGCTGAAGTGCAAGTCAGAGACCAGATGTGTGGATATATTATAACAGCATGGTAGTGCAGCTGTGTTATTATGCAGCTGAGCAAATCAACATTCTACAAGTCTATTCTGAAAATTAACTCTTTTCAATATTTATTTTAATTCAACTTGACAGTAATTTAGTTACATTAATAAAAATGACATTATGGGGCTTATGCATCACTGTATGCTTTTCCAGACCAAAATTGTTGTTTGATAAAACAACTATAATGTGAACAACTATATTTTCTTTGTTTGATAAAACAAGCATAATGTGAAACAACTGTATTTTCATATGAGGTACTTCCCATTTTTACCAAAAAGGAGTTGGACCTTGAGCAGCGTCTCATATATGGCTCAGAATCCACAAAGTATTCAGACACTGCACAGTGTCTCCTGTGAGCAGAAGTGTCTTCTGGTTTTTGCTACACATTTTGTTATCCAAGTGAACAGATAGTGAGGTTGACTTGGGCTTAGAAGGATAAATAATGCAGGCTGCCAAAAACATCCAGAAGTCTCAGAGCCTACCCCCAGTGACACTTCCTCTGAACAGGAACAAGAGTATGATTCTAACAAAAGTAAGGACACTTGAGACACAACTGCTACTTAGATCTAAAATAATAATAATACAGTGGTACCTTGTATAAAGGAATTAGTTTATTCCAAATGAAATTATGTTAAGCAAGTTTTCCTTTATACAAATTTCCCATAGGAATGCATTGAAAACGGAGTAATCCCATTTTTATGTTGTACGGATTCTCCCCATAGGCAATTATGTTAAGCAGATTTCCCCTATCTCCGGAATTGTTTATGTTGTACGAATTTTATGTTATACAAGCTGTTTGTTATACAAGGGTCCACTGTATCCCACTAGGGGGCTGTTATATCACAAGCCCAGATATCCTTGTTGGGGACTCTTATTCCTAGTTTGGATCCCGCATTATTTTAGGTCACTGGTTGAGGCTTCCTCAGGTGAAGGACGAGGAGGCAAGCCACGTCCCTCTCTTTGTGTGCTGCATGCTCCTCCTTGAACATTCTGAAGCGGAAAACGTATTACTGTATATTTTGATGTGGGCAGGGTTGTGCTTTTTAAAAAAATTGGCAAAGGGCACTGTATTTGGATTTTGAAATTATAAGGTATGATTTGGCATCTGAAATTCAAAGCCAACACTTATGTTAAAAAAAGAATGTAATATCTACTCTGTAATTGCATCTTGATTTATTTCTTCTACATCATGATTAGAAATCATTTTTGTTCTTTGAAATTTGACTTTATGTCTTTGTATATTCATATTCTGCATCTTCAATTAGGAATGATAGAAAAGAATCTGCACAAAACTTTCTCATTGCTTTTATTTTTATAAAAAGAACATTCTTACGTATATCACACCCTGTTTATGCTCAAAACTATCAATGTCTTCTGACTCTCCAGGCCTATCTACTCCATATATGTATACCATTTTTGTTCCAGTTGAACTGCCAACCTTTCCCACAAGGATAGTGGGAATTGTAGTATGATGTACATGCTGAAAATGCTCACTTCGATCCCTTTTTGTGTGGCTGTAAAGCATGGCATCATGGTGATCCCTCTTCTCCTCTGCTGGTTCCCCACTTTTCAGCTTAAACTAGCGTAATCTCCAGAACAGATAAATATATAAGGTCAGCATTTGGATTCAAATGACCAAAATGATAACTTATCCAAAATGTTAACTTACTCTGTCTTCTACTTTCTTTTTTAAACAGGAATTGCTGAAAGATCCTTTGTATATTGGGCTGAGGCATAAGCGAGTCAGAGGCCAAGCTTATGATGACCTTCTAGATGAATTCATGCAAGCTGTGACTTCCCGGTAACTGGTTCCAAACGCATAGCAATTTGTAAAGTGCCTCTTGATGTCACTGTACTTGACATGTGTGTGTGGGATGCATACTAAGAGAAAAGAGGTTCATGGTTTTTTTCTTTTTTAGCAGTTCTTAAAAACTTGATGAAAATTGACCCATACTTGAACTTATTTGGTAATGATAATAATAATAACAACAACAATAATTATAAAATTAGTAGCAATCTTAAAACTGCAGACCTGGAAGAAACCCTGTGGATCGTTGGATGCAGCCACTGTTAAGGACACACAACGGGAACTCAAACTCTCACGCTATGGCTCCACATCCAGATACATAAACCACTAGAATGCTTAAATTCCACTGACAGGAACCAATATGAGGTGAGGTGGCCTTTGTGGTGAATTCCATTGCTACAGGGCTTAGAGGCTTATTAATAAGAAAGGAACAAATATGATGCATTAAAAGTAATGGCTGCTCATAGCTTTGCTTGCATGTGCACACAAAAATAATCTCACATCTATGTTCCTCACACAGTATGGTCTATGTACAGGACATTTATGAATGATGTAGAATTCCCTTCTAGCAGGGAAGGGACTTCTGTCATCAGATTTGGAGGGATGATAGAGGAGAGTCAGAGGATGCTTCTCTGCATGTTTGGTGTCTCGAGATACTTGGGGGAACTTTTGGGGGGAGTCTTTTTCTTGAGTGTATAACTTGGACATTGGAAATCCTATCTTTACCAAATTAGGGGGGATTGTAGAGGAGAGTTGGGGGAAGCTTCTCTGCAATTCAGGTGCAACGGGGGCCATTTTATAGGTCAACAAGTGGACAAAACGAATACTGCTAAACATTCATTGACTCATATCTGCTAGGGGGCAGAGATTTGTGTAAATATGAATCAGTAAATTAGAGACTTTTGATTAATTTTTTCAATTCATTTTTAATTCATGCCCATCTCTACTCAGATTTTGCTTACCATTCCCTTATTTTGGGTGCGCCCTGGGACTGTGCTGTTTACCCAGGCCTCACAGGTTGTCTCTGCTCACAGGAGTCACAATGGGAATTGGATGTCTAAAACTCTGGTTCTGCAGACAGCTATCCAAAGCACTGAGCTTTCCAGCCAGCATATGCCGTACTAGTGGGTCTCAAGTGAAAGAATAATGAAGCTTAAATATGATTTTATACTGTGGCATATGGTCTGCAGCCAGGAAGCAACATCCTAAACTGATCATAATTATAGACTATTTTTCTGAGGATGCAATGTGTCATTTGAGCAGGACGGCACAAAATTAAATATATAATAGTTAAATAAATTCCTTTGCTTTAGTTCTCTTGAATCAGTGCCAAAGTAGCATATGTAGTTTTTCCTCCTAAATGTTTGTCTTTTTTAAATAGACACTTTCCAGCATAAAATACTGCTGGTGAGGAGTTTGAATGGAAAATGGCCAGAAACTCAAGTAGCCTTTCCCTTTTGCAGGAAACCTGCAACTTTCTGTTTGTTTTTTAAATTTTAAATTGTTGGTGAAAGATACCCATAGCTGTTTGTGACATAGATTTTGCCTCTCAGTTGCACTAAGAGACCTCTAAGGAACCATGAATGTCTCTTCTCATAGGCCTAGTCTAATAAAGTTGTATTAATACTTTTGAATTGCTGTATTTTCTAATTACTTTGTCACATCCTATTTTTACATCTGACAAGTATTCAGACTATTGTTTCATGATGAGTGTCTCTGGCTCAAACCAATACTTCTTCAGTTTTATGACTTGAGGTTGAAGGCCAATATGCTGGTTTCCTTTCTGTGCAGTAGATCATGTGATGTATATGTAGATTAGTGTACAGATTAAACTCAGTTAGACTTGTCAGTTTATTTCTTAAGCAAATTATAAACAAAGGATAATGTGGCGTTGGTTATGCTATGAAAGTGTAATCTTTGGAAGATCACACTTAGAGAAAGCAAGAAAACATCCCCAAAGGACATTTCAGTATATAAGTCCTTGGGCCTCATTTCCACAAGAGAAATCCCCCCCCCAAAAAAAAGAGAGAACATTTCAATAACTCTTGGCTTATAACCCTGTCAATTGCTCAACCAGCCAACACAGATTGGATCCTTCTTGTCTTGTGAGTTTCCTTGTGGGTATCTTTGGCCAGCACTAGCATGCACTACTTCTTCCAGGGATTTCCCCCTCCTTTTTACGTCTTTGAATTGTTGTAGCAGAAATTACTGCTCATGGCAGCGGTTTCTTTCAATTGCATTCTGGTTCTGAAGTCGTCTCTGGGACTTTGAAGTCGTCTCTGGGACTTGATGGACCTCAGAAGGTACAGTTAAGAAGCAGATTATAGCACAGTGTTAATTCAAAGCCCATGTGAGGGTCATCTTGGTGCAAACTGTACAATCTCATCTCAGGCTTAGAATATTAATATGAACTTTGATCTCTTTGCTAACTTAAGTGGTCCTTAATGGAACTTCTCCAAAATGTTGTGGCTTAGGATGGAGGTGCAAATACAGTATGGGCAAGAGACAGCATAAGAGAGCTATCACTTGAATTACCAAAGTTGCTTTCCCCAACTCTAGTTTTGGCATCACGTTCTGTAGAAAGGCTTGGCTTTAAAACATAAATAACTGGCTAGCCTTCTGATTGTAGAGAATTGTTTGTTTGCCAGTGATCTGACCAAGTTCGTTGTAGAGTTTTTTTCTAGATAGTAACTGTGTTGCTTGAGTTTCATCGTAACTCTGTCCACTATGTTACCAAACTGAAAGGCCAGTGTGCAGGACCTCTTTGGAGTATTTTGCTTTATCCCCTGCCGTTATGAAAGTGCTCATCCCCTATAGCAGTGGTGGCGAACCTTTTAGAGATCGAGTGCCCAAACTGCTATTCAAAAACCCACTAATTTTTTGCAAAGTGCCAATATAGCAATTAAACCTGAATACAGGTGGCTGTGAAGGGGCGATGTCAGGTGCCCACAGAAAGGGCTCATAGTGCCACCTTTGGCACCCGTGCCATAGGTTTGCCAACACTGCCGTATAGCCATGTTAGGGGAAAACGTACAGATTTCAGATGACTGTTTTGCTTAACATTTCATTAAAATATTATTGCATTTGCCATTCATTTATTCATTTGGCGCAATCTTTCCCTTTGGCAAAAGGATATACTGGCAAGAAATCATATAAATGTGACTGTTTCTGGAAAGCCTGGACGAGTGGTTGGGCCATGCAGTAGCTTTACTAGCAATCTCATCTGCTAAATCCTAAAGTGCTTAGTGCAATCAGTTCTTGGCCCATTTTACAGTCATGGTTGCCTTTGGTGAAAATTCTCCTGCAGATGGCTCCTTGAGAAGAGCCTGTATTCTTGTCAATTGCGAATTAGAAAACACAGTATGGTGAAAAATCATGATTAAAACCAAATGGTATAAGGATAGAAGTTCAAATTTAAACTGAGTTTCAAATTTAAACAAATTTAAGCTGTTAAACGGGCGTCCACAGGGGACTGATTTAGAAATCTAGCCCTTTATGCTCTTGGAACTGTAACAATCTCTCCCTAAAGCCATTTCATCTGTCTGATAAAATAGACTGTTTATGAAGAAGACTCAAGCTATAAAGATTATTAGTGTCTCAAATCCCATGGGACTCTGCCTTTTGCATGGGAACCAAGTATTCACTATGTGACACTGATGTGATAAAAGCTCCTCGTGGCATTCATTTGTTGTAATGGGAGAGTGGGTCATAGTTAAAGAAAAGATGCACTATAGGAATAAATGCTGATTTTTACAATGTACTGTATCTATTTTGGGCTGTCTTATAAACTGAGCACAAGCAGTGGGCAATAAAATTTGTTTTCCATTTCAGCATAATTTCTGACTTGTCAGAATGAGTTTTTTATTTGTACTGTATTCCCTCACCTCTGAAAGAACTAGATTATTTGTTGTATTTTTTTAAATGTGTCATTTAGCCACTGAAGAAAGCAATTATCATAAAGTAAGGATAAGGAACATACATGGCAATTTGAGAAAGGGCTGGCATGGCAAGTTCAGAGCATATTTCCTGGTATGCCCCATGTCACCAAGCCATACATTTTAGGATGATGAAGTCTCTTCTAATTCCACTTTCTTGACTTGAATATGTCTTATATGTCTGGACTGTATTTTGTCCCTCATTACTGTAAGCCACCCTTGGTCCTTTTCCAAGGAGAAAGGTGGGGTATAAATATTCAAAATAAAATAATAATAAATAAATATTTATGTAACATTTGGTATTTGACAGATTTAGCCATCACTTTGTTATCCCCACTGTGAATCCTGATTTATGGTTTTTAATTTTTTTAGCAGACATATAGCTGTTGAATATGAGATTGTATATATGGATAGTTACCATCCCACTCAGGAAGAATATCAATCCTTGTAATGTTGTAGGTGTCATCATGGTAAGTGCCCCTGTACCTGTAACAGTTGTACAGAACAAGACTGGACAGAATTTTATAGAATTTATTTAGGTCGGTTCTTTTAGTGGAATCCTGAAATCCACCTGTCAGAACCAAGAACAGAAGAGTATCGTGAAAAGGAGTGGAGAGACAGAGGCGGAATGATGACTTAACGGTCAGATCCTGTTACTTATTGCAGTCTAAGAATGGGTGGTATTCAGTCTTGGAACAATACTCCCACACAGAGATTCTGCCATTTTCCCAAGTGTTCTGAATTTTAGGAGCCTAATTTATGGAGGACAATAGTATCTTAGTTCTGCTGCTGCTAAACAAGCAAGAGTTTACAGCCTTGCTGATCTTGGAATTACACAGAGATCAAACAGCCTCAAGACAGGAGATGTTTGTCCCTTATCTTCTTTCTGAAGTGGCGAAAATGTCTGAAGATTTGACTATATATATATTAGAACCAGGCTACCAGAGCAATTTGGCTTTGCAGCTTGTATTACATTTGAAGTTGTAGTCAGTATGCTTACACAGGGGTCTCAACTGCCATGAAAAGAAACACCAGCTACGGACATGCCCCCTGTCTTTATGAGAACATATCACAACTAAGCCCATTTGAATTATTCCAGCTTGAAAAAGTAGAGGTCCCCCAGAGAGACAGAGCGAAAAATTCCGTTTGGAAGCAAAATGTTTGGCTGGACTGATTTGAATCAGCCTTTGCTTCACGTGGTGAATAAACAAACAAATAAACTTCAAGCTCACCTTGTTTATAAGCAGCCTGATGGTGAAAGCTCATTAAAAGTAGATGCATGATTGTTTGTTGGGTTATAACCGCTGGCTTCCTTTGCATGTCAGTTTGCACAGACATGCATCATAAAAGAGCATAGTTGCTAGAGAGTGAGTGTTGTAAGATCAGGAAGCACACGCACACACGCGCGCGCACGTGCGCGCGCGCACACACATGTATAACCACCAATAGTGCAATGCACTCTTGCAGCAGTTGACAGCATAAGTGTGCAAACAATAGGATACAACACAGTGCAATACAGAGACACATACTGTATAAATTGATCAATCAAATCAGTCAGTCATCGAAACCATTGAATCAGTCAAGCCCATCTCCAGATAAACCACAATTGAAAATGACATTGGACCTCATAAGTAGCTGGCGCTAATAAAAACAGCTTTAAACAATTGCATCTTAATCAACTCCTTAAAATCTGAGAGGAAAGATGCTTGGAAAACTTCTGCAGGAAGTTTATTCCAGAGCTTTGGGGCCACCACTGAAAAAGCCTATTTCCTGATGTTCACTCTTTGGGCCCCTTTGGTGGTTCTGTTCTTAACATCCTGGACTGTGAGGAGCAAGTGGGACATTCTGACAGGTATCAAGGCCCTAAACCATTTAGGGCTTTATAGGTGATGACCAGCACCTATAATTGAACACAGAAGCTAACAAGAATCCAATGGGGAGATGCCAAGACTGGAGACATGTAGTCATATGCATGTCTTGTCTTAGCCCTATGATTACAGTGGTGCCTCGAGACATGAAATCAATCCGTTCTATGGGAATTTTCATATTACAAAAAGCTTGCATCCTGAAATGCGGTTTCCCATAGGAATGAATGAGAAACAGATTAATCCATTCCGTAGGTCAGAAAAAAAGACAAAACAAGCCAGTGTTTTTTTGCTCAAAATTCTTTATAAATTGTACTTTAAAGGTACAAATATTGTACAGGGATATGATTAATCAAGATTAAACATTTCAAACATCATACATCGACTTTTCAAACAGGGTACAGTACAGCATGAGACCACACCCACACCCACATCCACACCCACCCCACACACAATGCAAGAGAAATGTACAAAAAGTCTCCAAAATGTCGACCCCCCCACTCCAAATACTTTCCAAAATGGCTCCAAATCTCTCCTATCCTCAAAAACTGCTTCATGCCTCCAAGCCATGTGCTACCCAGAGACTCCTGGATGCATGGGGCCGGCCTTCTAAATCTCCCAGGCACAATGCATCCTGGGGAAACTTCTTCCATATTCTCTCTCTCTCCCACCCCCTCTCTAAAAGAAACCAGGTTAAATTTTACTAACTATCCAGTCTCCACGAAATTTTCCCCCGTATCTCGAATTTTCAGTATCTCGAGGAATTCATATGTCGAGATACCACTGTAGATCCAAACGGAAGTTCTGCCCATCCCTGCTGTAGGAGAGGCTATTTTAGAACTGGAGGAGGTTGAAATGATGTAAGAGTCTGAGGGAATATAGAGTTGTATCAGTATACAGTAGATGGAGTTGCCACATGAGTAAAGAACCAGGCTAAAGACTGCTTTTTGAATACATTAATATAATTTAATCAAGGACTACTTAAAATTGCCCACTGTTAAGTAACCCAATATGAATACTAAAAACCCTACTTGCAAAAGAAAATTACCTAGTTATAACGTTTGAAAAAGTACAGTTAGATGAAATTTAGTAACCTAGCAGTCTTTGAAGTGATGGCAAATTATTTTTCCAATAGGTTTGTTGGAGAATTACTTGGCTGAGAAAATATCATTTGATTCCTGAATGAATGTATTCATTTGACTGATTAATTCCCTGGCAGTATTTGGCATCTGTAATATTCTTGTCACTTCTTAGAAAATCCACACATCAGTCCTTACGTCTGCATTTATAATCACTGTGATTTATGCACAGTTGTAAAGGAGATTAGATCTGAAGCCCTGGAAAATGAACTGTAGTCATCAATTTATCTGCTACACAGTACAAATGTGGATAACTGACACTTCATTTAACACCCACGCTGAAGCCAACATCAGGTCTATGGCCGGCACACATATGGTATCTAAAGATTCCACTTAATAAACAAAACCTTCTGGTACATTTATATGAAATTCTTCCATTTAAGCTCATTTACTAGGGATTGGTTGAAATCCAGTGATGAGCTGCATTTAGAGTTGGTCCCACTTTAGCTGCAACTATTGGATTTGAGCTAGTAAATTCCATGTACACCACTTATTTTTTGAGTGAACTTGTATGGGACAGTCCTGCAAATCAGAGAGTTATATAAGATTATTATATCTATAACATTGCTGATCTGTTAACCATAGTGAGGAAATCAGATGTGACTTCAGTGTTCCTCTCTTACTCAGTGGTTAGAAAGCAGAGTTTGAAGAGGATTTTTCCAACTCCACTGAAGATGGAAGAAAGTCAGCACTGAACATGGTTATTGGTGTTACAGATGTAATGCTACCCCACAAATAAATAGCTGGAGAAGAAATCACAAGTTTGAACTAGAAAGCAAATGCTATAGCATCTAAACCTATGTATGTATGGTTCTTAGTTTCTTTAATGGGGTTATAAGACAGGTGGTATAATTTCTGTCAGGTACAGTTATATTCTTTTCTGTCATCATGTTCAGGTTTAATAAATCTATTTGAGAATACCATGTAAAAGACAAAAACAAAAACAAAAAAGGTGAAGTGGGTTTACATAAATTCTGATCAAAAATGGATAGGAAGCAGAGATTCTCATTGAATCTATTCACCTGTTAGAATAATTTCCATTGGCCACATCAAAGAAAAATTAAATTATTATTTTTACTCCCATACAGTATTAGTGAAAAAGTATCCTGCCTAACTGTATTATGTAACTGTATTTTGTTTCCTTTTTGCAAAGCTAGTTCACTCTTTCAGTTTATGGGTTTTGAAAACAACAACAGAAATCTCACTTAATTGCTTAAATCTATTTTATAACTGGTAGGTAATGTCACCGTTATTATTGTATTCTCATTGCCATTATTGTATTCTCATTCAGCTTAACTCACTAAACAGAAAAATAACTAAATATGGGGAACATATGGAAGTACTTGGCAAAAAAAAGTCAATCCAGAAAAACCAAAGGATTATTTTTAAAAGTTCATCAAATAACACTATACAGATCTCCTCTTTGGATTAAGATTTCTGTGTCTGTGATCTTGAACTTTTCCTTAGGCAGTATCTTGCATTAAAAAAATCTGAAATTTTTATTTTTTATCCCTTGTTCAGAAAAACAAAGTTTTAAAAATGATGAATTTTGTACAAGTAGAAATATTAAGTAGAATTAAAGTTATTTTTTTAAAAAAAACTTGTTAAGATCAGTTTTACAGAAGAACATTGGTAGAGCCATACATTTTTAAAAGACAACATTTTCCCACAAAATGCTTATGTTCCTTCGTCTGGCAAATGGATACAAAATCTCTACTGGTGATCATTCTCAGTGACCAGTAACAATTTGAGAATCATCTAGGCACTAAACTCAGATTACTTCTTACAAAATGCAAAAGCCAAGCCAACTATTCTGCTTATATACCACCCCATAGTGCTTAAAGCACTTTCTGGGTTATTTATTTATTTATTTATTTATTTATTTATTTATTTATTTATTTATTTATTTATTTATTTATTTATTGCACCATCTGGCACCAGTGCCACTCTGGGCAGTTTACAAAAATTAACAACATAAATAGCACCATATACACCATCTTAAAAATAAAACATCATAATAAAGCACAAGTCAAGGCAACAACAATCGTAAAGGTCAGAAGTAGGCTAAGGACAGGATAGCGACAGATTGAAATGTCAAACGGATCAGCAACAAACTTATTTGCATTTCTAGACTGCTCCGATTTCCCAGAGGGACTCGGGGATAATCAATAACCAGGGAAAGCTATTCTGAAAAGTCAGGTCTTAAGACCTGCAGTGTGGGAGCCTGTCAGATTTCTGAGGGGATCTGGTTTCATAGACGAGGCGCCACCACCAAGGAAGCCCGATTCCTAGTGGCTGTCTTATGGGCTTCCTTTGGTGTCGGCACTCTCGGGTGACCTGCTTGAGAAGAACAAGTGCTATCGGCCGTATTCTAAGGTAGAAGCCATTATGACAGATAGCAAGGTCCTAAACCATTTAGGGCAGGCATGTCCAAACTTTGGCCCTCCAGATGTTTTGGACCACAACTCCCACAGTCCTTTGCCACTGGAAATACAGGCTTGGAATTCTGGGAGTTGTGGTCCAAAACATCAGGAGGGCCGAAGTTTGGACATTTCAGATTTAGGGCTTTATATGTCATCATCAGAACCTTGCAGTCAATGCAGTAACAGATCAGCAGCCAGTGCAGTGCAGCCAGTGTTGGGGGTAATATGATGATGCCTTTGTCTACCTGGTACTATTCTGGCCACAGTATTGTGCACCAGCTGGAGCCTCCACATTCACTTCAAAGATAGCCCCCCACATAGATTTACTTTTTAATTATGCAGGCTACACATTGCCCCCCTTCCCCCAGCAAGCTGGGTACAGTACTCATTTACTGATCTTGGAAGGATAGAAGGCTGAGTCAACCACAAGCCAGCTACCTGGGATTGGAACCTGGGTTGTGAACGCAGTTTTTGGCTGCAGTACAGCAGGTTAACCGGTGCACCAGGAGGCTTATACAAATATGGTATTTGCCCTGCTAGTTGTGAAATCAAAAAGAAATAGTCCAACATGTGGGACTATTGTCCTGTCTCTGTTGTCCTGTCCATTACTACTTCCATTTCTTCTCTTGCACTGCCAGTTGTAAAGAATATAAAATACTTTCTGTAATTTATTTTTAGCTCTCTAGAGGGTGAGTTTTTTTGCTTGAGAGTGATTTCTTAAGGAAGCTGCCATTTTTAACGAATCTTCCTTATGGTAACTTTTCTTTGTTCATCTATGTGTACAGTACACTCATTTTTTGTGATTTATGCCCTGACTTTCATCACCATTTAATACTTTCAAGTTGGCTTATGATGGAAAATTGAACATAACCCTAAAATAAAATATCAATTCAGTGAATCCCAGTATATCACAGGAACAGAACATAAAATATGGAACTAATGTCTGGTCAGAATTATGGATATATATTTAAAAAAAATGCTTTAAAAGGTTTTAAATGGTTCGCAAAATAAAAATCCCCTGTGCTTGTCATCTAAATGATAATAAAATGTATCACACATGAGTTATCATAAGATACTATAAACCGCCCAGAGTGGCACTTGTGCCAGATGGTGCAGTAAATAAATAAATAAATGACACAACCTCCTTAAATACTGGTCAGATGCTTCCTAAAATAAAATGGTGGTGGTGGCTGCAGAGAATAGCTACAGATGAACTTCTTCATTAACAGGCAGATTTGGCATTTTTCATCCTATTGTGTTTAGGTTACCTGGAACAAGCTATGGTTCCTTTTTGACTAACACAAACCAAGTGTTGAAATCGGCACTTCTATCTCTTCAAAGAAAATAAAGGATTTAACTACTCCTGATTCAATGTTTCACTGCCTAACACAATGCCTTATTCAGTATAGTATTTTATTTTATTTTATTTTATTTTATTTTATTTTATTTTATTTAAACTTCTACCCAGCCCATCTAGTAAACAAGCCACTATTCTGGGCAGCTTCCAAGAAAATAACATAACTATATAACATAAATTAAGATAATAAACATGTAAAAACAAATATCCCTCATAAAATACCTAATCTAGCAAATATTCCAATATAGTTGTTGTACATCATGTACAGCCCTTTTTGATATTGTTTGATACAGCTTTGCCACACGATAGTTAGAGTGCTGCACTGGATCTAGACTTTATAATGCTGAGACCAAGTTAAATATTATGGGTTTCAATAGAACTATTCTTGGCATATCTAAGTTTGCATCTAGCCTGTTATCTTTACTACATTTTCATTTATCCTTATACAGTAGGAGCCTATACATTGAGACCCGATTCACTTGTGTAAAGCATGGTGGGTGCTAGAAGATGAAATGCTGTCATTTTTCACCAGTTCCATGTTTGCAGCTCCTGCAATGACTCACATTTCTCACCAATCTGTAAAGCGCAGAGCTGCTTTATCACAGTTGCCTTTCCAGAATCTGTGGTTTGTCCTAATTTTAGAGGGTGACTAGATTGGCCATATATCCCACAGTGTGGCTTTTCTCTGCTTTCTGCCAGGTGTAATTGCCTGATCTACTGAACGAGGAGCTCATGGGGGTGGCAGTTCCCCCTCAACCAAGCCTCTCTTGTCTTCAGACAGTGGGCTATTTTAATCCTTTCCAAAGGCAGTGCTCCTCCACATTAGCACTAAACCATATTGCAGAAAAGGAAGGAAGGAAGGAAGGAAGGAAGGAAGGAAGGAAGGAAGGAAGGAAGGAAGGAAGGAAGGAAGGTGTGGCACCTTGTCAGATCAGAGACAGCATCCACTGTTGATGCTCTGTGAAAATACATTCACAGCTTTCTCTTTGTTGATCACGGCTGACTCCTGAAACTGTCAAAAGAAAATATTTTTTCACCCAGAGCGTTGTAAGTCTATGGAACTCCCTGCCACAGGATGTGGTGATGGCATCTGGCCTGGATGCCTTCAAAAGGGGATTGGACAGATTCCTGGAGGAAAAGTACATCACAGGTTACAAACCATGACGGAGAAACCAGGGTACTTCAAGGGCCAGATGCAGGGGTGTAGTATCAGGAGACAGATATCTAGTCTCATGCGCTCCCAAACGCATCTGGTGGGGCCGCTGTGAGATACAGGAAGCTGGACTAGATGGGCCTTTGGCCTGATCCAGCATGGCTCTTCTTATGAAACAGAATAGCTCCTTGTATTTTTCTGGATGACTAGAGTGTTCACCTGCAATGGGGACCTGACTTGAAAAACATGCAGTAGATTAAAATGAGTTTCCTTTGTTGCATAATCATACCCTTAGTTCTGACAGCTCACCATAGCAAGCATGTGCTCGTTTCTCTTGCATTGGGATGGGGAGCCTGTGGCCCTTCTGAAGTTCAACGTTGCATCCATCAGCCTTAGCCAACCTTGGCAATGATGAAGTATGGTAGGAGTAGAAGCTCATCAGATTTTGGAAGGCAGCCCCCCTCCCCCCAAAGTGGCACAGGATAAGGTACATTCTGAATGCACTCAGTGTATCACAGAATCATAGAGTTGGAAGAGACCTCAAGGGCCATCCAGCCCAACCTCCTGCCATGCAGGAACCCTCATCATAGTATCTATGACAGGTGACCATCCAGCCTCTGCTAAAAACCTCCAAAGAAGGAGACTCCACCACCCTCCGTGGCAGCATATTCCACTGCCGAACAGCTCTAACCATCATGAAGTTCTTTTCCCTCTTTTCCTTTAGTTTGAAACCATTGCCATGAGTCCTTGTCTCTGAAGCCATGGAAAACAAACCTGCTCCCTCTTCAATGTGGCATCCTTTCAAATATTTAAACATAGCTATCTTATCCCCTCTCTGCCTTCTTTTTGATTGCAGTGCAGATTGCAGGAGAGTTATCATTGTGAAATCTGGGGGTGGTTCAAGGGAACAAGTAGCAATTTACTTACTTGCTGACATGGTTATTTTTGGGGTATAAAAGAAATCCATGCTGCTTTGACACTTCTGTGTTTGCAAGCTCCTGACTTATTTTGCAGAGCAGTGCCAGTGGTGGCACATAGGCAAAAGATTAGCATCTTCTGGTCTGAAGCCAAACTAACTACTCAGCACTGGACTCTCTCTCTCTCTCTCTCTCTCTCTCTCTCTCTCTCTCTCTCTCTCTCTCTCTCTCTCTCTCTCTCTCTCTGAAAGAGCCTGCCAGGAGACCACAGAAGCTGTAAATTATGGGTGGAAAATATTTTTAAAAGACAATATTTGTAGACCAAATTTACCAAATGCAGCTGGTTTGCTATATTTTCCAAATCAGATTTTAAAATATGATCCAGCTGTTTGCATTTTGCAATTAGCTGACATACCAACATTATGTCAAAGGCCCCAAACAGACTTCCTGACTTACTGTACACTTGGGATAGCAGGCATTAGTCTGGAGTCAGCTATACATTGTGCTTTACAGTGCTTTGTATCGGAATTTGAATGCATAGCTGCTTATACTATAAAGAGGGTTGTAGACTAATCACTCCCATGAAAGAACTCTTGCATTGAAATGTACAGTTTAAAGTACAGTTTGGTGAGATCTTTTACTTTGACAGTCATGATCAGAAGGTTGTAAAAACAACACCTCTAGTCTTTACAGATGCACCAAAGAACCAGAACTGTGAGTCTTTCAAGACTAGCATAACCATTTAGTCTAAGCATTTCCTGAAGACTGAATCCTTCATCCTTACTTACACATTCTTAAGAAAACTAGTTTGTATACCAGAGTAGTTAAACATAGCGTGTTTCCAGTGAGCTCCAGCAAGGAGAGAGCAGTATAGAAATGGAATATGTTATGTGAGAGATACAGAGCCTTTGTACACGACCCCTAAACTCCGCCGCAAATGGCTGCCATCTCCGGAGCTTACAATTGTTTCCCCACCAGCTCCGGAGTTTGCAGAAAATTAAGTGTGACCACGCCCACCTAAGCGCGTCCCAGCGCACTTTTCATGTACCTGCTCTCGGAGGGTGAAAATCCCTGATGCGGATTTAAGGGAGTGAGTGCCGGGCTCTCCTCGCTTCTGTTTGTTGTTGTTTTTGCCTCCCGCCCCTTTAAGAGAAGGAATCAGGATGACGACGGGGCTCCGGGTGGCTTCGGAGGTGAGCCTGCATTTTTCCTCTCTTTTTTTCTCCCTCCCCTCACGCAGACAGGAGCAAGGAAGTGCGGAGGGGTGGGGACGTAGGAAGAGCAACAAACCCCCAAGATCTCTGGTCTGAATTTAAGTGGCCAGCGGATCTTAGGGGTTGTGTGAAAAGGCCCACAGTACATGCAGTGGCTCAAACCTGTTTGCCATTGCTCATATATTTCTTGTTTCAACTTCATTTGGGTAGGATTTTTTCCCCTCTGAGTTTTACAAACTTGCTCAAGGCGAAAGCTTGATGTACCGCTGAAATACTTGACCAATTGTAATCAAACAATCCAAATGCCAATAAAAATATATACTCTAGTGACCTTCTAACTTTGACATTCTATATAAGTGATAGTGTGCAAATATGGGGCTTTATGGAATTAAATATTTTCCTTTAATTAGCTCCAGTCTTATAATAAATCAGCATAATCAGACAGTTCAAGTAAAGATTAAAGCCTTATTCAGCACTGAATACTGATTGCCTTTTTAAATAATAGCAGCTATATAACCAATTTTCCTGAGCTTATTAACTGAATGTTCTCAATAACGGCATATAGCAAGCAAATAAACATATTTGTTCATGCATATAAAGAATTTTAACAAATGTCAGGGGCATGAGAAAAGGCTTTCCCCCCAATTCATGTTGTGATTTCCAAAGGAGAACTTTATTTTGGCTTCAAAATTATTTTTTCCAATGAGCATTCACCAATGTCTCGTGTAAAAGAGAAACATATAAATCAACCAGTATGCGTCCTAAATCAACTTTACTTTCAGACTTCATTCTGTAATAGTGGCTTTATACTCAACTTATAATTTGCTCTTTCATTTGCAAGATGATGCAAACGGCCAGGACAAATGGTAGCTTTCACGTAAGTAGAATGTAAATTTAGCCAATCAAGTTTGAAGTGTGATAGTTTGCCTTACAGGCTCAGGAAATAGCCAATAAAGGAAGCATCTTTATTTTAATTTGTTTAATTTCCCCAGTTATTTGTAATGAGTTCAACTTAACTAGGCATAGAGGACCCAGCGTAACATGGCTGAGCATGTTGACCTTAAGACAGAAGTGATCTGTACCCACCTAAGTCAGCATGATATGGAAATTGGAATCCCCCTCTCAGGAAAGTGCTTTCCCTCTCATTCTTGTCCTCTCTCCAATATAGATTGCAACTTTAATCATGTTCATTTTGATCAAGAGTTAGCATTGGAAAGAGCTTGGATATAACAAGTTACAAACCTCTGGTTAGTATAATTAATTCATTCATTTTCCCTGAGCAATAAAAATAAGTTCAGGTAGATCTGTGACTCTGTCACTCGCTAAATCACCAAGGTTCAACTTCTGTGGTTGTTAGTATTTTCATTATGTTGATGGGGATGTGGACTCCTTGAATGGTGAAGGAGAAATAACACATGGTTGAATTACTACTGGTTCATGCTGCTGCCTTGGAAGCTGTTGACAGTGCTGACCTGAAGTCAAGATGGATGGGCGGAGGATGTGCTTTGTAGAAAGGGGAAGTGGCCTCCAGCATTCATTTGTCCTGTTCTTAAATTAATCAAATGTATTAATAAGAGATACCTTATTTGAAAAATGGAAAAGTTGCTTTTGAAAAGTGTCACTCTAATGGTACCTACCTTTTACTAGTTTTGCAACTTTAACTATAATGTTTAAAAAACATAAATAGAAGCCTTAGCATATTGTTTTGGTTGCTTGAGGGACCAATGTCTCTGTTATTGAGTCAGTCAGTCTTTAAATTCATTTGGAGAGGCCTGTTTGGTAGTACCACATACACCTGAGGACTAGGTCATTTAGAAATCTGAAGTTAAATAGTTGAGCCCTGTGACCAGAGAAACAAATTCAAAAGGAAGTTAGGTGATACCTTTATTGGTCACTGCTAAAACAAAAAAAAAATGAGCTAAGCTTTCGATAGCAACTTGCTATCTTTATCAAAGCATTGTACCACAGATGCATTCTTGATAGTAGGTGTTGTCTATCAGGCACGGAGAATCTTTTGGTGGGATGAAAAACACCACATGATGGTATCAGGAAGCAGGGTGATGTTTTTCATCTCACCAAAAGATTCTCCGTGCCTGATAGGCAACACCTACTATCAAGAATGCATCTCTGGTATGATGCTATGATAAAGATAGCAAGTTGCTATCGAAAGCTTAGCTCATATTTTTTGTGTTAGCAGTGACTAATAAAGGTATCACCTAACTTCCTTTAGAAATCTGTGTAAGTAAGCTTTCAGTATTCTCATTCTTGTTTAATGTCCCTTGAATTTCTTGGCTCTTATGGAAGATACCTTTTGTTTTTACTAGTTTTGAGAATAAATATAACTGGTACCCCAAAGAAAACATGTGTTAGTTTTACTATGCAAAATGCATTTTTATAATGCACTGAAGGGAGTAGGGTCTTATTCTTTTTTGAATGGTTTAAGTGGAAGACTTATCCTAAGTCTTTAAAGATACACCTGTATTGCTATTGAATGCAGGGGGACCTGTCCATGTTACAATTATGTAGTGTTCATGAAGATTTTTTTTAAAAAGAGCTGGCCAAACAAGGCAGTTTAGGCTACGCAGAATGCCTACAATCAGACCTTAGAGAACAGAGTTGAAATAAGATAAAGGAACAGAGCCTATCCATCTTTTCTGTTAACCATCCGTTTTATTTGGATTTCCCCTAGTATTAGTTTGATTTTAGACTGCTGTTCTAAATATAAGTCTAGTTATTAAACTAGACTTAGTGCATTTGCTTACCAGGGAGGAAGCTGCAAACCATTTGTTAGTTCTGTTGTGCTATGCACATGGATCACTGCAGTTTAAAACTATGCAGGTATGTATGTGGCTGTCCAGGAAACCTTTATGGCAGTATGACAACTCTGTATTTATTTCCTTTAACTCAAGTGTGATCTTGAAGCTGTAGGCATTGCTGAAGATTTATTTCAGCCAATCTTCATACCTCACATCTTAGTATTAGATTTGATAGAGAAGCTGTAAGAACAGTAACCACATCTGGTACAACATGATCTTTGACCTTTCAGTTTGTTTCCCATCAACCATTCCCCCTGCCTGGTTAGCAGCACAAGAGATTGTGGATGCTGATTTGTGTCTAACTTAAACTTTAAGACCGTGAAGGCTGCTCAAATGGATGATGTCAGAGTGAAGCTAAAGCACCAGTGTTCTAAAAGTGATATCTTGAAATCTTTTGTTTTTATTTCTGATTCACACTGACAAAGAATGATGCAGAAGTGAAAAAAAATGGTGGAACACAAAAGGCTCAGCAAGACGTTATCTTTATAGTCTATTTTAGGGTGCACTGATTAATACATTCGCTATGAAAAAAGAAGACTTGTTCCACAGACATCTGCTTATAATTTAAATACTGCAAGCTATCCAGAAATACATAGTCTCTGGTCGTTATGACTCAGTTCTATAGCCACATACTCCCTTTCCAAGGAGTGCTCCCATGCTATTATTCTGTTTTTATCTTCCCACTGTCTTGTGTTCAGTTGGCACATTATTTTTTTAACTCATACAAGCTACCTATGAAAAAGTACAGTGCTCTCTGCAGAGCTTCTGTAGTGTAAAAGTTATTTGCTATAACTTTTGGGATGTGACTCTTCTGCCTTACCTAAAGCTTCTGATAGCGTTTTTTGAGAGAATTGCAAAAATTCTTCAGTCTGGCCATAGCTCTTCGGTGTGCTGTGTTTGCTTTCTTGATTTCCTCTCAGCAACCACCCTCTAATGCCACCATTTCTTCGTCTCAGAGATTAATAGATTAATTGAGCTGAAAGAGGCCTATAAGGCCATCAAGCCACACACCCCTGCTCAATGCAGATTCAAATCAAAGCAGATCTGACAGCCTGCCCAATCCTCTGTATGATACCATTCAAGTACAGTACTGTATTTAAAAATTGCTATCACATCTCTCTTCACTGTTCTTTTTCTCAAGGCTAAATGTGCCCAGCTCTTTCTGTCATTCCTCACAAGGCTTGGTTTCCAGTCCCGTAGTCATCTTTGTTGCTCTCCTCTGAACTTGTTTGTTGGCATCTTTCTTAATTAAAGTGCGGTGTCCAGAACTAGACACGGTATTGAGTGATGATGCGGTATCCAGAACTAAACACGGTATTGAGTGATGATGCTTAACCAGTGCTGAATAGAGGGGAACTAGTACCATGCAGGACTTGGAGACTATACCTCTGTTAAGGCATCTTAAAATTTCATTTGCTTTCTTTGCAGCCCCATCACACTGTTGGTTCATATTCAGCTTTTGATCTACAAGAGTTCCAGGATCCTTCTCATAATATTACTGAGCCAGATGTCCACATCTTGTAACTGTGCATTTGGTGCTTTTCCCCCAAGTGTAGAACTTTGTACTTATCTCTGTAAATTCAGCCTAATGAAAAGGAAAATGTAAAAAAAAATTCACCCTGTCAAATTGAATAGCTTATCTACAAGATTTTTTAGCCGCCCCACTACCAGATCAATTATATGATCTTCCTCACTCATAGTATGACTGTGTCAAATATTCCTCATTTATAACCATGCATATGGTCCCCTCCCCAAGGTGTAGAATTTCGCACTTATCCCTGTTACATTTCATTCTATCATTTTCATCCCGGTGCTCAATTCTATTGAGATCTTTTTGAATTTTGCTCCTTCCAAGTTATTTGCTGTTTTCATTTCAGCTCAAGATGATGTTATGAAACTCTCCCCATCCACACTGCATTTATTTTTTCCTTTTCCAGATCTGTCTTAATAACATTTAAATTGGCTAAACAATTATAATATTTAGGGAAATTTCGAATGGCATTTGTAGCAGAAGTGATTGCCAAGAGCAGTTGCTCAATTTTGGGCATCGCTGAAGTGCTGTCACTTGTATTTATTTATTTATTTATTTATTTATTTATTTATTTATTTAACTTGTATACCACACCATCTACCAACAAAGGCCATTCTGGGTGGTTTACAAGGTTAAACAACAGTTGCATCCATTAAACATAATAATATATAAAATAATTACAATACAGTGTAATAAACAAAGAACAACACTGTCTATCAAGATCAATAAAAGTAGAAGTAGACCAGAATACATAAGAGCGTAAACAAGCCACTTTTATCAAGAGAAATGCATTTTTAGTGAATACATGTACTTCTCTGTTTAGAAGAAATCCATAGCAGCAACAGCTTATTGCTTTTTTGTGACTGAAGTTACACATTTAAAGATAGGATTGCCAAATCTGAATGTTAAAAATAGAGTTGAAAATGTTTAAGCACGGTCATTCAGCTATTTCATTCTTAAATTTATTTTATTAATTTATTTATTTATTTTAGAGTATTTTTATCCCGCGTTTCTATAAGGATTTAATCTTTTGAACTAAGAACAGCAGAAAGTCTTGTCACACTGTGAAAACTAACAATTCGTATTTGGCACAAGCCCTCGTGGACAGTAATCCACACCTATGGATTTATCTAAGAAAGTGAGATATGACCCACAAAAGGCCATGTCATGTAAAACCTGTTAGTCTTTAAGATGTCACCAGATTCTTTATTGCTTCTGAGATAATAGACTACAGATGAATGTGACTACCATGGAGTAATAAACTACAACTACAGGAGTAAACAACTAGCTGCTACAGTATGCCCATTAGTACAAGGAAGTGTTTGCTACCTACCACTTACTGTACGCCAAAGTGATGTCTATATGCCAGCCTTAGCTCAGATGTAGGGTAGTGGGCGCCATATAAGTTGTATAAATAAAATAAAATAAAATAAAATAAATGTAGCACAAAACCATGGTTTTGTACAATGTGATCTAGCCTGTGGAGTCTTGGGCTCATGTGCCCTCTGCTTCCTCTTTTTCATTTGCCAGAGGGAGAGCCAAAGGCAGCATTGCCACAGGATCCCATGGTGTCTCACCTTGTGTTAAAATTGACCGCTACCACACTTTAGATTTGAAACACCTTTTCATTAAAGACAAATCGCCTTAAAATCACTGTCCACTTTTCAAATAGCTTTTTCTGAAGGCCCCCCTTGGCCACGCCCATTTTGGACCGCTGTGTCATTTTTTCTTGCGACGACCACTGGGTGGTGGTGTTTTTTAAATCGGTTCCTGCACCCCCTTTTAAAGCAATTTGGTTGTATTTGCGGACATACTACGCCGCCTTTTTTCAGTTTCCCCTCTGTTTCTGCCGTTTCCCTGTCATAGTTTAAAGCAGCTGCTGAAGTGCGGACTGCCAAACTGCTGTAGCCACCACATGACTGCGGGAGGAGATAAGGCGATGCAAAATAATAAGGGGCTGCTCCAGGAAGTGCGGTAGTGGCCTAACTGTAGTGTCCAAAGTGTAAAATGGTAGCTACAGACATTAAAATAGGCATTGGAAAATTTCATCCTGCTGTGTGAAAGAGCAGGAGAGAGGAAAGGAAGTATATAAACCTTAGGGCTTTTTTTTTTGGCAACCCCAATATTCATTCATTTCGTTTTCCATTGTGGCTAGATGATAGATGTTTCAAATTCCCACTGAATCAGTGAAGCCTGAAGATAGCTGCTTATGACAAATAAGCCAAGTGTCCATCTTTACATTGCCTTATTACATGCTGGAGTCATGAGGCAGCTGGAAGAATCCATTTTATAGGGACATAATGGAAATCTGTTAACTTTTACTTTCAGGGAGAAAACTGGAAAACACAGAAAAATTACCTTTTTGCACTATGATGCCCTGAATCCCCCTGGATGTGGGGGACTCTGGGAGTTACAGACCTCAAACAACTTTTTTGTGCTCTGGAAAACTATGCAGTCACTATTGTGGATATTTGGCCTGAGGAGGCAACATGTTTGAGAATTGTCATTTAGTTACTTATTTAAAATATTTGTTATAGAGATATCCTCTTGGAGGAGATTAAAAAGCACCCGTGCCAGCTTCCTGGGCAAAGTCTTTTGGGAAGCATTGAACACCATCTGTGCAGGAAAACCCCAGATGAAGGGACAATGGATTCCATGGGGCCTCATACTCAGGAAACCAGGCTTGCTCTTATCTCTTCCCCCCAGATTAAGCCAGTAAGGCCATGAGAAGGTATATAGGAAATAACAAGCTATTCATTCATCAAGACCCCTGCTACGTGACACTGCTACATCAGATAAGCCCTTCCCAGGAATTCATCAGCCTACACCATCCTGACACGTAAGCCCTGCCTCCACCCTCCTGATGCTCCGCCTTGGTACCAATAAAGAGTCTGGACTCATGCTTGCAGAAGAAACTGCTACATGAGGCCTGGCTTTGTTGAACCCAATATGTGTCTATGTGGAATCATTACTATAATTTGTATCCCACCTTTCTCCTTAAAAAGAATGCACTAACACTACTGTTAAACCTGCCTGGTGGGAAAAGACTACTAGATAGTTCATCAGTTAGTTGTATATAAATAATAAGCATGCTATGTAGAAGATCAACTCAGAACTGCTTTATCTAGCTTTGAGAGGTACTGTATATGTGCTTCTTGATGGTGTTGATGAGGTCATAAAGCACCATCAGATTAGTTGCCAGTGAAAAATACCTATGCATTGCAAAAATCCTTCTTGATTTTTGTGAATAAATGTTCTAAGCACATGCACGTGAGAGGCAGAGAAGTATCTACATATGTAAAGGAGCAGCTTTGCACATTCCATTTGTGCAGTAGCTTTATATCACAAGGTGAGGTTGATACATTGTGAGGGAGTCCCAAGACTACTGTGCCACAAACCCAGGTGAATTGAACATATCCCTCATATCCTAATGGCAATTTGTGTTTACTTTTAAAATGTATAAGATAGCAGATTTTAAGAAAATACCTGGACTGTGCTCCCATAAACCATTCCGTTCCCTCGTCTTGCTGACTTTTGGGTTGTTATGAAGCAAACTCATTGTAAGATTTCTCAGTAATTATTGGTATTTTCATTTAATGCCAGGAATACAGGGATGTATAAGTGCTTTCCAGGCAAAGGGATAACAATTTCAGCAATATAAAGTTGGCTGTATTCCTAGCTCTTCATTGAAAAGTAATAAACCATGAGATACTGAGTAGAATCGCATGTCAGTAAAATTGTTCTACCTGAACAATATTGGATGATTTTTGCATCTACCAGACTGATTGCACTTCCAAGATCTCATTAACTCAGTCCCTAGGGACAAACCTTTCTGGACAGATAGATACAGTTACTGCATATCTTTCCAGAACACAGTAGGGAAGAGAGAGGTATTTTAATCAAGATGTTTCCTTGCCAATGTCTTTCTAATTTGAGGCTTTATTTGGAACAGGGAAACATTTTAAAGTGATTAAAATGAACTAAGTTTTTAGTTCTCTACACACTTTTCTTAGAGTGAGCCTCACTGAACTGGGACTTGCTTCTGAGTAAACATAGATAAACTTGTGCTGAAAATATTCTTTCTGGTCTCCCACTGTAAGCCAAGCAAAACAAGAGGAAAGCAGGGTAAGCAGTGTTTTCTGCAGATAGAAACATTATGTGCTTATCCTGATATGATTATAAAGTTCATCTGCAGTTGAGTAAATTATCGCACATAAAGGTATTAAGATTCTGGCAGCAAAGTAGATAACCCAATTAGATCACTAATATGTTCACTGAACAGTTCTGTTGGAAAATTCTGACCTGCCTATAATTCTACCTTCAGAAAACAAAGAGACATAAAATAGCATCATTTTCCACAAATGGTCATGTATGAGTGTTTAAAAACATTGTTGATGGACATTGTTTCCAGTAGTTAATGAAAATGTATTAAACCCTTTATATTAAGCATCAGTACAGCTGCTTTTTCTTATGCAACTGAAATGGTTCTTTTCCCGCAAATTTTCATAACTTTAAAGAGTGTACTTCTACTTGCAGTTGGGCATATAGTGAAGTACAGTGGTACCTTGTATAAAGGAATTAATTCGTTCCAAATGAAAATATGTTAAGCAAATTTTCCTTTATACAAATTCCCATAGGAATGCATTGAAAATGGAGTAATCCCATTTTTTATGTTGTACGGATTTTCCCCATAGGCAATTATGTTAAGCAAATTTCCCCTATCTCTGGAATTTTTTATGTTGTACAGATTTTATGTTATACAAGCTGTTTGTTATACAAGGGTTCACTGTATTTTTATATCTATACAAACAGTGATTGATTTTTATCAGTTCAGAGTTTTCATCCATTTTTAAAATTGATATAAACAATTGGGCATTTTGAACTAGAAATCATATTATGCTTTGATTTTAATGCACATATAATATGTATTTTCTCTCTCAAATATCTCAAAGACTGTCTTTTTCCAGTTATTTCAGTTCATTGGGCCTAATGCATATGTAATGATGACCTTCATTAAGGACACTTCATGGGTTCACTTCCTCCCATTTCCCTTTTCACTCTTAACTATGTAACTGGGAAACACTCTTCTTCAAAGAGGTCCAGAAAGTTCAAACACGGCAAAATACAGTATATACTTTGCCAGGAGGTTATTCTTAAAGTACAGTAATACCTCGGATAAAGAATGCCTCTGATAACAAATTTTTCAGAAAACAAATGGAAATTTCTGGGTATAAGTCTGACTCAGATAACAAATGCTCCCTATGGGCTGCTTCAGACAACAAATGTTTTATAATACCTTGCAAAAAAGTGTACCCAGGATGAATTGCAACCCCTGTAGTTTATGGAGGGATGGGAGGAGTTAGAGTGGGTTTTTTCATGTTTTTTGAGCCATTCTGGATGTATTTTGCTGAGGGATTTGGACCTTTCGAACTTGGAAAGGTAGGAAGCTAGGTTTTATTAATATTTGCACTGCTTTTCTTTGCATTTTTGGTGGAAAAGGGCTGGGGTAGTCATGCTGCTTTCTTCTGTCCTTGTTTACATTCTTTTCCATTGCTCTGCAGGCAAGAACAGGCTGGATTTCTCTTGCTGCTTATGTTTGACTGTTTGCATTTTCCCCCATTGCACCTTGGGTAGGAATAGGCTGGGGTAGTCTTGCTAGTTTCACTTGTCCATGTTTGCATTGCACTGCAGGGGAGATGCTCTGGAGGGGGTGTTCCAGCACTACAGGCCTTTAAAGTGCAATTTATAAAGAGGTCTGGAAACTTCCCCCAGCTTTTTTGCCTTTTCTCCGACGTCTGGAATGGATTAATTGGTTTCACATTCATTTCAATGGGAAACCCATGTTTTGGATAACATTTTTTTGGGGAAGACAAATTGCCCCTGAGAACGATGCCAGGCAAGGAGTCTTCTTAGAGGAAGGAAGTCGGAGGGGTAGTTGTAAAAGCTGCATAAGTATTGGGTTTCACATCCCCCTTCTTCAAACAAAGGAACATGGGTCAGTCACACACACACATTCACTTCTCAAATCCATTTCGCTCTTTGAAACATACAAGTCCCTCTTGGCGGTGTGTGTGTGTGTGTGAGAAAAGGGTTGATGTAGTAGAGGACCCATATGCTTAATTCGTTGATAGGGGTAAAATTTAGTAAGGCCACTATGTTTGCCAGTTGGAACCAGTTTGAATTAAAGTGATGTTACCTAGTAGTTGTAGTTTTGCCCTTTGGTGTTTAGAGTCCATGTGCCTCATTCCAGCTCTGTAGCGAATGCCGGCTCTTGGTATCTTCACAGTTCCATCAAAGCATCAAAGTGGGCTCAACCCCCCTCTTTTGCTTTGATAGTTCTTGTTGGCCTCTGTGAATCAAATATATGGGTATTTCTGTACCTAAGAAAAACTCCTTGGAACATTCTAGACCTTTGAAAGCAGCTTTTTTCCTTATAGTGCATTGGCATTTAAGTATGGTTAATATCTTTCAAAATATTTATTTATTTTTTAGTATTCTTAACCTACCGTTCTCCTTGGAAGAGGACCCAAGGCAGCTTACAGTAAGGAGAGACATATCTAGGAAATATCTAGGAAATATGCATCCAGAGTTAAAGATAATATGTTTTGTATTAGTAATATATTTTTTCCAAATTAGTTTTAATACACACAGTCTTTATATAATACTGTATACAGACATTGTTGATTTAACTCCAGAAATGCATACTGAAGAAACATACTGTAGCTTTCTGAAGTGCTGGTAGTCTCAAGGGTTGATGTTTATAACAAATTATTATTCACAAATTAAATTCAGTACTTTCCAATGTAAGAATGAATGACAATTAATCTGAAGCAATGAACATTTTATTGGCTTGTCATATTAAAATAAATAATGCAAGAATGTGTGGGGCTTTGGCTTCATATAAGGAGAATATTAAATATAGCACGGATGAAATAATCTTTTCATCAACACTGAGCCAGAAGTAGAAGGTGGCTTCTTCAGAATTTTAAATACTTCTAGATGCCCTATCAAAATGACCATTAAATATGGAATAGGAAAGAAACTCACTTGGTAAAACTACTCATATACCTTCTTTTAGATCACAGTGTAAGGCTATTTTTTTACCTTATGTTTTGAATCATTTAATTCCAGTGTTAGTCTTCCACTTAATTTTGGATGTGATCTTAATTTAGATAGGCAGTTTTAGACCTAAATCGGCCAAGACAGGACTAGTCCAACTGGAGGAAAGCCTTTTGTCTGCAGGCCATATAGGAAATATAAAGGAAAATGGCACATGTAGATAAGCCCATCTGTTCAAAATGTGTGTATATATTAATGTTAGCATTCATATAGTATGGTGGGCCTTTTTAAAGCTGATGAACTGTTGAGGTAATTATTAGCATGTAGTATGATATATTTAAAATATCAGTATACTAGAACTATAAAGCAGACACAACACACACTTTTAAGATCCAGCTGGAGACAGACTTGATGAACAGGCTTGGAGAATGCATGTGATCTCAGAAATTTTGGACTTCTGGTTCTGGTTACACCACAGTGAGACAACTTGGTCGGTGCTGCATCTTATCAAGTTGAATTCCTCCAGATAAAAGGGACCCTAAGAAGATTCAGTTTCCTTGGAGAGGAAACAAAGAGGCAGTGCCTGCAGACCATGAAGAGAATGGTGGTGAAATTCTGTGGAAGCAGGAGAATGCCGTATCTCCCACTGGAGGAAAACCAACGCCATTAACTGGTGAAGGCATGAGCTGTTGGTACCGGAGAACTGTAGACAGTTGTAAATATTTGGCGTGTCGTGAGTAAAACTGCTTTTATCCCTCTATCTCTCTATGCAAAGCTTCTTGGTGATTTGGAATCTTTTCTTCAAACAAGCACCAACCCCCCTTTTTGTGGAAGCGGCTTTTTGGCAAAGGGGTCTGAATGTTTTGAAAGATGCCATAAGCATATATCTGAAGAAGTTATCTTTATCACATTTATTTTACGAGTTTGCCTTTCTGCCTGTTATTTTTTTTGGGCTGGTAAAGAAAAAAAATCTCTGGAGGAAACTGCTTTTTTTTTGCTTTCTATATGTGGTGGATTTAAAGACACAGTTTAAGGACAGTGCTGGGAAAGCTGTTTTTCAAAGGAATGTTTATTTGACCTTGAATTGACTCTATGTTTTGCAAATAATTGCTGGAGAATCTCTGTTCCACGCCTCTTTTGTTCTTCCTTTCTTCAATCTAGTCACTTTCCTCTGTACCCCTCCCTTTTGGAAACTGAGTGGCAGAAAGTACAATTACAAGCAATATTAACTCTTTGTTGTGAGCTATTAGAACACAATGAGTTGGGAAAGCTTATCAAACGAAGAGTTTGCCAATATCATCATATGTGGCTTACAAAAAATAATAGACATTTATATGAAACAGACGGCCCCATCCTCTGAAGATACAGAGATTTTTTAAAATCCTGATCAGGACACAGAGGCAGAACAGAGAACTGCTATTAGTCTACAGATAACTACAACAAGAATTGTGCAGTATGAAATTGTGGGGGGGGGGGGAAACACTGAAATTAGTCTGGATCAGGAGAAAGAGCCAGAATAGAGAGCTGATTTTAATCTGCAGACAAATACAACAAGATTGGTGCAGGATAAATCTTTGCGTAGGCCAAATTCATGAAGCAAGATAAACACATCTGCTTTACTCAACATGGATACAGAAGAGAGAAGAGCTTGGGATCTTTTCAGCAGCAGAGCCTCTATTAAGATGGTATCAAGATAAAAGAACAATTTATGAAGATAACAGACTTGGCAGGGAAAGAGAAAATCCAGAAAGGAAACTTCTGGCTTAGTAAATCAATTACATTAAAAAGTTTGTTTTCTGTATTTTAATTGTTCAAAGCTACTAATTGATTGGAATGATATGGGACATTGAAAATGGAAATGTGAAGATCAACCTGAAATATAAATAAATAAAAGAAGTGTGGTAGTGTGTGTGTGTGTGTGTGTGTGTGTGTGTGTGTGTGTGTGTGTGTGTGTGTGTGTGTATCTATATACAGTAGACCCTCGTATAATGGAGGGTTTGTACAACGAAAAATCCGTACAATGGAAAAAAATCCGCCCCCTCCCCCCCGCGGCCACCTCCATCCACCACCTGCGGCTGCCCGGGAAGAGGACGGGGGCGGTCGGGGAAAGAGGGGAGGGGAGGCAAGCACGGAGGGGGGCGAGCCAGGGAGGGGTGCCCTTACCTGGCACCTGTGCAGGGGTCCTCCGCTTGCCGCCGCCGGTGTGCCCTCCTGCCTGCCTCCGGGGCTCCGGCAAGAGGTGAGTGCGGGGGGAATTCCCCGGGCGGTCCCGTCCAAGGCCGCCCGGGAAGAGGACGCGGGGCGGAAGGGGAGGGGAAGCAGGCCGCCACCGCCGCCGCTGCCGCCGGTGCGCCCTCCTGCCTCCAGCAAGAGGTGAGGGGGGGAATTCCCCGGGCGCCCGGTGGCGGCCTGCTTCCCCTCCCCTCCCGCCCCGCGTCCTCTTCCCGGGCGCCCGGGGGAATTCCCCCCGTCACCTCTTGCTGGAGGCAGGAGGGCGCACCGGCGGCGGCGGCGGCCTGCTTTCCCTCCACTCCCGCCCCGCGTCCTCTTCCCGGGCGCCCGGGGAATTCCCCCCGTCACCTCTTGCTGGAGGCAGGAGGGCACACCGGCAGCGGCGGCGGCCTGCTTCCCCTCCCCTCCCGCCCCGCGTCCTGCCCGAGTTCGACATGCTGCTGCTGCTGCTGCCGTTGCGGGCGAGGAGAGGCGGAGGAGGTGCGGGGCGCAGCAGGCGGGCACGGCACCGGCACGCACGGCCAGTGCAGCAGGCGCCGCTCTCCCGCGCTTCCTTGGGTGCGCGCCGAGGGGGTGGCAGGGAGGAGGAGGAGGAGGGGGAAGGAGAGGGCTTGGGGGGGGAGACAGAAATAGGGAGAGGAGAAGAAGAAAGGCCGGGGAGTTACGGAGCGCCCCAGAGACCGGACGGGAGAGGCGAAGCCCGCGGGCCGGAGCGTAGGCGCCTCCAAAGGGCAGGAGGAGGAGAGGGGCGCAGCGCGAGAGACGGAACCGGCAAAGAGGGTCTGCTGGAGGGAAGCGAGGGAAGGCGCGCGCCGCTCCCCTTGACGGCGTGAGGGGGGGACAGGCCACCTCCTCCCCTCCCTCCCTCCCTCCCTCCCTCCCTCGGCTTCAGCCTCGGCTCCAGGGGCGAGCAGGTGGCTACCGCCGCTGCGTCCTCTGCTTGGCGGGCCGACCGAGAGCTTGAGGAGCGGCTTATCGGGCGTTTCTCTCTCTCTTCCCCCCCCGTTCCCCGTCCCGCGCTCTCCGCTGCGGTCGCTCGAGTCTGGCCAAGGTGATACGAGGCCTCGCCCTGTGGGGCTGGCATTTGGTGGCCAGGAGAGGTGGGCGAACGTGAGGGACCCCCGGGAACCCTTCTCAAGACCGGAGGGGGGGTCGTTTTCTCTCGGCGGGAGGGCGCCCTTCGGAGAGGCAGCGGGGGGAATTCCCGGCACGGTCCCGCCCAAGCCCCCCGCCCCAGGCCAAGCAGCGCACCCCACTCCCTCCCCCACCCCCGCGGCCACCTCCGCCCGACCACCTGCGGCCACCCGGGGAAAGAGGGAAGGAGGGAGGGGAGAGGAGGGGCGGCAGACACGGAGGGGGGGTGAGCCGGGGAGGGGCACCCTTACCTGGCACCTGCAAGGGTGTCCACCGCCCGCCCACCCCCCTCACCCAAAAAAACCTAGCGCTGCATTGGAACGGATTAAATCCAGTTCCAATGCATTGCTATGGGAAATTACAATTTGTACAACGGAAAACTTGTATAACGTAATTTGACTTGGAACGAATTAATTACGTTATACAAGGTACCACTGTATCTATATCATCTCTCTCTATATCTATCTATCTATCTATATCTATCTATCTATCTATCTATCTATCTATCTATCTATCTATCTATCTATCTATCTATCTATCTATAAGCTATTTTACTTATCAATATACATATAATTTTTATCCTTAACTTATATTCTAAATATCACATAAACATTTTGATTTATAGTAAGCTCTAATTATACGTTACCTGACGGCACTCCTGGAAACTGGGTTTATTTCGACATCCCACTCCTGGAAACAGGAGTAATGAATATACAAATCATCAGCCAATCCCAGCAGGAGGGCGGGGAATGGTATGATATAAAAAGGGTGGAGCCTAGTCAGTTGAGTTCAGTTGAGTTAAGTTAAGTTGAAGGTTTTGAGAGTGAGTGCTGGGAGAGAGCACTGCTCTGTGAGAGTTCTGTCAGGCAGTGAGGGCTATACTGTTTACTAGTTATTGAAGACAGGGAGGCTTGTAGAGTTGATTAAATCTATTATATGTTAAAGGCAACACATACCATCCTCAGATATTGTTATATTTATTATTTTCTCAATAAACTTCATCATTAATTTTATATTATATATCTCTGAGTCGGTCCCAATTCATGAGGCGACGATTTTAAAAGGTGGCAGCATTACCAAGTAAATAAAAGGTGGCAGCATTACCATTTCCATCACAATTCAGTGTGTAAAAGGGAGGTGTCGTCACAATTTGGTGGCACAGCAGTGGGATGTTGAAATAAACCCAGTTGTGCCTTTGAAAACTCAGTCTCTGAAAGGGGTGACGTCACACATGCTAAAATGTATCCTAAGTTGTTTAGCTAATTAAAGAATTAAACATCAAGATTGAATATACTGTTGAGATTAGGATACATTTTAGCTTTTATAGATAGATAGATAGATAGATAGATAGATAGATAGATAGATAGATAGATAGATAGATAGATAGATAGATAGATATAACCCAGTTTCCCTGCTCTGGTCACAGCTCTGTTCATTTGGGAAGTAATGTTTTAAAATGTACAATTAAGAAAAAATATACAAATATTGTAATACTGTACTCTGATTCTGGACATAGAAAGGAGCAGAGGGAGACTCACTGGTTACACACCAATGTTTTCTGTGCTGAAATTTATACCCGAGAGCATAAGCAGCCAAGCCAAAATGCCACATAGAAAGGATATTTCTGTATCATAAGACTAGGATGATTTGTACCTAGAAGCTTAAAAAACATTTGTTGAACTATATTGAGCACGGTATCAATGGTCTCATGTTGCATAAAGCTGCTGTATGTATCTAACAGAGAAAATATGGCAATATTTTATGCATCAAAAGGTATAAAGCCAAAGAAAGAGAATCACATGAGCACCCTACACTGAAGAAAATGGGAAGCAGAAAAGAAGAAATAAGATTAAGGCATATTTCTGAGATCCTTAAAAGGACCTCAAATGAGGATTTCCCCTTGGTGGAGGAGGACAAATGCTAGATTAGTTGGGATCTCACTGTTGCTGAAGAAGGGAGGAAATCATAGCACCAGATGGGAAAGTAGGCAGCAATTGAGACCAAAAAGTTGAAAGGCTCAGAGAATCCAGATGTTCTCTGACTCACGTTCCTTCCCAGGCTCAGGGCAACTGGAATCCAGTGATTGCTATTGCCTACAGCAGCACTTTGTAGAGTAAAAAAGGTTTTGTTGTAGGCTATTCCAAGTTTCCACTGCACCCTTGGAATAAATTTCTGCTGAGAAGAGTCATGATGCTGAAGGTAGTATCATGACTGCAATAGTCATGGGCAGAAAAGAGAGTGCAAGTTAAATATCAGGCAAGAGCTCTTTTATCATGGCCTCCTAGAAAGGACAGATTTTTAGAGAGAAGACCCAGTGTGACCTTGGCTTCTTAGTCTAAAACAAGCTACAGGGCAGGCAAGAGTAGAGAAGATGTATTACCAAGGGCTGGTACATCCATATGGTTATGAGGAGGAGGGTGCAATTTAATCTTACAGTATCTGAAATTTCAATTTTTATCACACTGTGTATCATAATTCTACTCAGACTCCTTTTCTCAAGGCTATACACACACAGTTCTTTCAGTCTTTTCAGTTTTCTCATCAACTTCTGTGATTCCAGATTTTTGGCATCCTTCTTAATGTATATTGTCTAGACCTGGACATAGGCCTAACCAATGTCAAATAGAGGGGAACTAGTACTTGAGGGGATTTGGAGACTTTGCTTTTGATAATGCAGCCTAAAATAGCATTGGCCGTTTTTTGCAGCCAAATCACACAGTTGTCTCATATTCAGCTTGTGAGCTAGAGTTCCAAGATCCTTCTCGCAAGCAGAAAGTGCCAGTCCCCCACTTGCAACTATACATTTGGTTTTGTTGTACAATTTTGTGGCTATCTAAGATCTTTTTGAATGTTGTTTATGTCTTCCAGGGCATTAGCTGTTCCATCCAATTTTGTCTCATTCAAGGATTTAAGTAATCTCTATACCCCCTGATCCAAGTCATTAATAAAAATGTTGAAGAGCACTGGTCCCAGTGCTGAGTCTTGGGGTATCCCCAGTTGTTACCTCCTCCTCCCAGTCTGAGAAGGAGCCATTGATAATTACTCTCAGATACAATTCCATAATCACCTGTGTATTCTCCTGACAGTGGGGCACGTATTTAAAGTATATAATGTCTACAACATTCCTACCATCTACCAAGGACATCAATTAGTCTGGCAGGATTTGTTCTTCTCAAATCCATGTTAGCTGCTCATTATTACCACATTGTTTTCAAGATGATTGCAGTGTGACTTATAGTAATCTGCTCCCAAACTTTCCTTGGGATTGATGTCAGGCTGAGTGATCTGTAGTTCCAAGGTTTCTCCTTTCCGCTCTTTTTTTAAAAGATGGGGACAACATTAACCCTTCTCCAGTCATCTGGTGCTTCAACAATCTTCCATGATTTCAAGAAAATGAAGTAACATCAATAAATAGTGTATATGTATTTATTTGCTTGTGTTTTTCTATTTAATTTAAATTTTATTTTATTAACCAAAAATATATAACTATTATGCCAACTCTCCATCTCTGTTACCCTCTCCCTATCCTCTCTTATCATCCACAGCTACCTTATGTAGCAATAATGGGGTTGACATTACAGTGTCCAGATCGGACATATACCGTATACATATGTAGAAAAACAAATCAAATACATAAGAAAAAAAAGATGGCAAGCAAAGGGAAGGATAACAGAAGGGTTCTTTTTAGTGTTTATAATTATTTTACTGATGGCAGCAAAATCAAGCACATTTAAAACTTGAAATAACTTAGCAGTATTTAAACAATAACAATGAATATGTCTATAATCTCTGTTCATTTTGGAAAATGTGCTATGAAATAGATTCAGTTCTTCAGAAAACTTGTGATGTATGAATGTGGGGTATTGTGCTTCAAAATCGCTAGGAAATAGCCCAATAATGCTGCACAATATTGTGCCCACTTTGCCAGGAGGAAAAAGGATTCCAAGCTTGACATAGCAAAGGGCAGCCTGAATTTTGACAGCACCAATGGCAGGAGGCAAGACGGTCTACAATAGTGGTGGTGAACCTTCAGCACCCCAGATGTTTTGGACCACAACTCCCACACTCCTTGGTCATTGGCAATACAGGCTTGGGATTCTGGGAGTTGTGGTCCAAAACATATGGAGTGCTGAAGGTTCACCACCACTGGCCCACAATATATCCTCTTCTGCTCTCTATCATTCATAAAGTGGCATGATGCAATGGAAAATCCTAGAAGCTAACTCGCCCAAACAAAGCAATTGACAGTTCTGTTTTTTAACGTATGTGAATGGCAGTAAATCTTCAGATGTAAAAGGTTCTGCATCCACATAGTGAGTTAAACAATTTTATTTTTAAAGATCATAACTCAAAAACTGTTTGCTGATCCAAGGTCCAGTTTCAAATGTACAGTAGGACCCCCTGTATCCACTGATTCATTATCCACTGATTCAGTTATCCATGGTTGGCAAAGGAAAAAAATTAAATAATTCAGCAGCCACAAAGCCAGCTGTTGTCACAGCAGCTGTAAAGCAAGCTGTTGTCACAAATAACATCTGTAAAGCAAGCTACTGTCACAAAAAGCAGCCATAAAGCAAGCTACTATCTCAAAACAGCAGTCATAAAGTAAGCTACTGTCAGGAAACAGCAGTTTGGGGGTGGTTGGGCAGGCATTCTCTCTTATCCACGGTTTTCAATATCCACAGAAAGGCCTGGAACCAGTCCCCAGTGGATACAGGGGTCCTACTGTATAAGTTCTTTTTTTTAGTTGCTTTATGGAACACTGAATTAGATGGTCACACACTATGTGTTGCTGCACATTTATCCATCAATAATTGAACTGAATGACAGTGGATCACTGATGGGAGAGCAGTGCTTTGGTTAATCTCCCCTAATTGTAGCTCTTTATGAAGTAAATGGCATTTGCTGATATATTTCCAACATTGACCAGTTAGGGCCTTTTCACACGACCCCTAAGATTCGCTGGCCACTTAAATTCGGACCAGAGATCCTAGGGGTTTGTCGCCGTTCCTACGTTCCCACCCCCTCCGCACTCCTGGCTGCTGGCTGCGTGAGGGGAGGGAGAAAAAAAGGAAGAAAAGAATGCCGCTCACCTCCATTCTGCCATCTCGCTTTGCTCTCGGCACTGCATTCAGATCTCTTAAAGGGGCGGGGGGCAAAAAAAGAACAGAAGCAAGGAGAGCCTGGCAGTCACTACTGTTATATCCGCATCAGGAATTTTCACCCTCCGAGAGCAGGTACATGAAAAGTGCGCTGGGACGCGCTTAGGTGGGCGTGGTCGCACTTAATTATCTGTAAACTCCGGAGCTGGTGTGGAAATAATTTTAAGCTCCGGAGCTGGGAGCCATTTGCCGCGGAGTTTAGGGGTCGTGTGAAAAGGCCCTTACTGAGCTGCTGCTGAATGGAAAGTCTCACCAGCATTGTAATATGTGATCACACAGCTTGTACAAGTCCTGCCATTGCTGGCTCAGTGATTTCCATTTAGAAAATCAAGCTAAACATATGCAATGGCAATGACTGAGCAACCCCATCTCATTTTGCTACAAGGACCTGCTCAGTAAAATACCACACACAGAGGTTTGTAAAAGGTATTGGTAGTTTGTATTGATAGTCATAATTCTACAGGGATCTCTGTGGAATTCTACTTCTTCTGTTTTTAAATGGCCTGACTGGGCAGATAAAGAGAATAAAAAGGAATTTGGGAAACAACACTGTTAAATCCATATAAATGCTCATTTTCTATTGGACATTTTTATTTTAAATTTTAAATTTTAAGCGTAGATTCATAAAGACTGTTTTAAATGGTTGATAGATTTTAATGATCTGTCACAGTTATAGCAGTATGAAAAAACTGCTGCTAGACCATGTTGTCTAGGAATATTGCCAACATAATGCTATAATTTTTAAGTGGTTCCCCTTTAAAACTGTTACAATCAGTTCAAGTCTGCTTTTTCTATTTACAGTACTTTAATTGAACTTAGGCAATCATAATCACTAGCCTAAATTGATACCAATTATTACAGTTACTTGTCTGCCAGGTATATATTGGGTAACGGTTGCAAAAAGAGTGCTATTACACAATTAATGGAATTTCTCTTAGCTGCTTCAGATTTTGTTGGATATGAAAGAGCAGCATAGAGTTAGAAAACATCTGGAACTGAAAGTATGGAATATATCTTTTTTTAAAAATCTGGTATGTTGACATTGGATTCATGACATTAAATTGTGTCTGCCATTCTGCTCCAAGAATTTTAAAAATTGCCATGAATCATCATCCAGTTGTAAACTCATTTTTACAGAGTCTCAGGACCTACAGTTGTGTAGTAATGTATAGATGCTCTTGGTACTGTATCTATAAACTGCTTCCAAAATATATATGTTTGTATTTGGTAACATTCTAAAACATATAATTCTATTGAAAGAAGCCCTTTGGGAAGCTTGTCACTAACTCTTTAGGCTCTGTCATCAGAGCAATCTCTGTTATTAGTCAGAATGAGGTAGTTACAGGTGAAACTCGAAAAATTAGAATATTGTGCAACTGTTCATTTATTTCAGTAAGTCAACTCAAAAGGTTAAACTAATATATGAAATAGACTCATTACATGCAAAGCGAGGTATGTCAAGCCTTACTTTGGTATAATTGTATTGATTATGGTGTACAGCTTATGAAAACCCCAAATTCACAATCTCAGAAAGCTGGAATATTACATGACATCAATAACACAAGGATTGGAAATAGAACAATATCAGACCTCTGAAAAGTAGAAGCATGCATATGTACTCAGTACTTGGTTTGGGTCCCTTTTGCATCAATTGCTGCCTTAATGCGGTGTGGCATGGATGCTATCAGCCTGTGGAACTGCTGAGGTGTTATGGAAGACCAGGATGCTTCAATAGCGGCCTTCATCTCTGCTGCATTGTTCAGTCTCATGTCCCTCATTTTCCTCTTGGCAGTGCCCCATAGATTCTCTATAACGGTGTTCCCCAACCCCCGGTCCGCGGATCAATCGGCACCGGGCCGCCCGAGGAAACCAGGGAAACTCCTCCTCCCTTCCATCCCCGATCTCTTCAGCACGCACCCCGGGAGGAGGAGGAGGGAGGAGGAGGAGGCAGGGGAGCCAATGAGCGCTGCACTTGTTGGGGGGCGGCCCGCTGCCCAATGGGCGGGCGGCTTGTTGCGTTGCGGGGGCTGCCGCTGCGGTCGCTGGTGGTGCTGTCGCTCCTCCTCCTCCTCCTCCTCCTCCTGACAGGGGCCGGAGGCAGCGGCGGTGGCAGCACCAGCAGCAGCAGCAGGAGGAGAAACAATGAAGAGTAGGGCTCGCAGAAGGTGGAGGCGGCACGCGCCAGCCCGCCAGGCGGGAGCGACCCTTAGCAACTGCGGCGGCGGCGGCGGCAGCAGCCCACCCACCCACCAACCGGCCCGCCAGCCATGGGGGTGGCAGCGGCTCCAGCGGCGGCGGTGGAGGGAGGAGGAGGAGGAGGCCGCTGAGGGGGGGTCTCGGTCGCGGCACGGATTAAGGCAGGACGCCGGTAAGCCAGCCTCTCCCCTCTCTCGCTCTCGCTCTCCTCCCTCTTGGGGTGTGTGTGTGTGTGGAGGGCGGAGGGAGGGCTGGGGGGGTCACGGGGAGGATCCTCGCTGTGTCTGCCGAAGCGCCCGGGGTGACAGCTTGCCTCCCCTTTTCCTTTATTTATTTATTTATTATTTATTTATTTCAGAGTGTTTTTACCCCGCCTTTCTCCTTGGAAAAGACCCCCAAGGCGGCTTACGTCAATGAGGGATAAGCTATACAGCCCAGAACAGTTAGGACAAGTTCGAGTATCGAGAAAGGGGGGGAATGGACTGAGGGTCGTCTTATTACAACATCTTCCTTCCCCTTCCCCCTGCCCCACTCGCCCCGAGGCTTATCTTCCGTCAGGAGGAATTGCCCACTGACCACACACACACACACCACCGCCACCACCGTAGGAACAGACTGTCTTCTCCCTCCCTCCCCTCCCTCTTCCCCATGAGCTGCCAGGACCCTGCCTGTCATGGAACCCGAATATGAAGGGTTAAATGCTGGAGAGCAGCAGGAGGAGCCTTGTAGTTCAACTCAGCAGGCAGCTGAGTCTGAGGACGCAGCTGAGGGCACATCTCCTCCTCCTATAAGGGCTAGGAGCAGGATCCTGCAAAGGAGAACTAACAGGAGAGCTAGGGAAAGGATCTTTAATGATAGGCGTAGAATTAGATCTGAAAGCCCTGAGTTCTAGCAGGAGCCTTGCCAGAGATATGGGTGTGCTCCCTGTTTTAGGATAAAGCTAGCAAGTTTACCCTGAACCCTCTGTGGGAGCAAAGCGTCACTTACCTTGCCACCACGTTCCTGTGTGTTATCCTGACTTTGTTTCCTGACCTTGGACTGGCTTTCTGACTACGGCGTTCTCTGTTTCCTGACCTTGGACTGGCTTCCTGACTGCGACGTTTCTCTGTTTCCCTTGAACTTGGCATTTGGCTCTGTAAGTTATTCTGGACTGACTCGGACTGTACTTTGTACTTTATCTGGATTACAACTAAAGTTCCTGGCAAAGAACTGAACTTGGCTTGCTGTGTGTTCTGTGTGCGGGGCTTGACATGAGCGACCGAGGTCTCCCTGCAAGCGTCCCTCGGGGCATGGACTGTGTTCAAGCTTCAAGGGGTTCCCTTTTTCTAAAGGCACACTTGGATGGCAAGACCCTTCTAGTTCTCCTCAGAACAAGTGGCCAGATTCTCTTTTGTTTATTCACATGTATTCTCCACCCTTAGGGTTATTTGAAACACATGTAAAATATATTCAAATATGGGTTATGTGCAAAAAATAATTCCTTTCAAAAATCCCTAGCCACAAACGACTTACCCAAAGAACAATGTCTGAGTGCTGAAAGATGCCATGATATATGCCCAGAGTAGCTGTGCAGCTAGATGGAGCAGTATATAAACTAAATAAAATAAATAAATAAAGTAAATAAATAAATAAATATGTTGGGCCTCCAGAGTGTAGCATTCTATCAGGAAGCAGGCAGAGACTTCTTAGGAACTGGGGCAATGGCTGTCTGACTTTTGGAGGGCACAACTCAAAGAATGTGAATTTGAAGTTGACAATGGATGTGCAACAGGGTTGCCAGTCCAACAGCATCTCATTCCCTGGGCCACCAATTCCCGCCCCCCCCACTCTCCGGCCTCATGTCAAGGAAGGGCGAAGGGTCCCAAGACCTCACGGCGGCTCGGTAGCTTTAAAAAAAGGTCAGGCGACAGCGTGGACGGGGAGCTCCCCCTGCCAAGAGCGGCTCCTGTCTTCCAAAGTGGTTGCGAATAAACTCTGGATTTGGAATGATCTCCTTGCGTTTATATGCTTCCAAACCTAGCCGTTCGAAAGCATGTGAAATGCAAGTCAGATAAAGAGACGCCCCCGTGGAAAAAAACGCGAGGAAGTAAAAACAGTGTTTCCTTGCAGCGATGCCAAGGACTCGCACAACACTGGCTCTTCGGCTTGAGTACGGAGATGAGCACCGCCCCCTAGAGTGGGAAACGACTAGCATGCATGTGCATCAGCGGCGGGGGGGGGGGCATTTACCTTTTTTATCTTATTAAATCAAAACAAGCGGGCCAGGGAAAAATTATCAAACATTTACTGGTCCGCGGCGATAAAAAGTTTGGGGAGCACTGCTCTATAAGGTTCGGGTCATGTGAGTTTGCTGGCTCAATGACATTCCATGGTCATTGAGCCAGGCTTTGGTACTTTTGGCAGTGTGGGCAGGTGCCAGGTCCTGCTGGAAAATGAAGTTAGCATCCGCAATAAAGCTCGTCTGCGGAAGGAACCATGAAGTTCTCCAAAATCTCCTGGTAGACAGTTGCGTTGACCCTGGACTTAATGAAGCTCAGTGGACCAACAGCAGCAAATGACATGGCTCCCCAAATCAACACAGACTGTGGAAACTTCACAGTGGACTTCAAGCATCGTGCATTGTGTGCCTCTCCATTCTTCCTCCAGACTCTGGTTCCTTGGTTCCCAAATGAGATGCAAAAGTTGCTCTCATCAGAAAAGAGGACTTTGGACCACTGAGTGTTCAGGAGTGGCTTGACAAGAGGAATATGACATTGGAAGCTCATGTCCAGGATCTGTCTCTGTGTGGTGGCTCTTGATGCAGTAACTCCAGCCTTAGTCCACTCCATGTGAAAGTCCCCAACATTTTTGAATGACCTTTCCCTGAAAATCCTCTCCAGGCTGCAGTCATCCCTGCTGTTTGTGCACCTTTTTCTTCCATACTTTTCCCTTCCACATAACTTTCTATTGATGTGCTTCGATACAGCACTTTGGGAACATCCAACTTCTTTTTCAATCTGTACCTTTTGGGGCTTTCCCTCCTTATGGAGGGTGTCAATGGTGGTTTTCTGTACACCTGTCAGGTCAGCAGTCTTTCCTACTGAATTCCTACTGAACCAGCCTGAGAGACCATTTAAAGGCTCAGGAACCCTTTGCAGGTGTTATGGATTCATTAGCAGATTAGAGTGGGACACTTTGAGGCTAGAATATTGAACCTTTTCGCACTATTCTAATATTCTGAAATTGTGAATTTGGGGTTTTCATAAGCTGTACACCAGAATCATCACAACTATACCAAAGTAAGGGTTGACATATCTCGCTTTGCATGTAATGAGTCTATCTCATATACAGTATTAGTTTTACCCTTTGAGTTGACTTACTGAAATAAATGAACATTTGCACAATATTCTATTTTTTTGAGTTTCACCTGTACCCCAGGTGTTAAATCTTGAATAGCATGAAAGGGCTATACATATATAATTATCTCAGTTTTTTAATTACATTTTTATTCTTAGGAAGGGGAAGAAGTGCTTATGAGGTTTTCTTCCTCATGTATTAAAACGAGTAGGCTTGCGTTAGGTGCTATATCTGGTGACTTGAGTGATGGTCATTATTTACTGTTCTGCTTCAGCAAAATCTTTTGAACTTACCTACTCTGAATGAGTATTTTGGTTTCTTTTTCTTACAGTTTATGTCAACATAATAGTATTTAATCTGTCATAATAACTGCAAAAAGAAGGAACCACTATTTAAACATGCATTGTAATCATTTTAGGCTTTAGTTTGGCATAATGACACTCTGATTTAGATCAAATGAAATGTTAAGCCATGTTTCAAAGCACTGGGGCATCTTGATGAGCTACAGCCCATCATTGGCTATATTGGTACAGTTAAGTAAAGTGGCTTCTCCAGGGCTCCATGAGAATTTTTTAAAATCACATTTGCATTCCTCCCAGATTTTCAACAAATCTGCAAAGTGGGTTAGGCTGACAAAAACTAACTTCTTCATGGTGTCTGTGAGGCACACATTAACCTGGATCTCTCCATTCAGTGCTTAAGTGTGGTGTCAATGCGTATAGTTTTCCCGCCCCCCGATTGTATAAATGCAGCCAATATGAACAGTTCCTCCGTCCCACATATTATATTCCAGACCCTGGGGAAGCATTCAGGTTTTCATGTTTCATGTCTGCATAAAGGAGTCCAAAGGAGGCTGAGACTGATATTCTATATACTAGGATTAAATCTGTCAGGTTTGATTTCATGCTGATTTCAGCTCGAAAATCTCAATTGAGGTCTAGGATTTTCACCCTCCTCGCCCTTCCTGTTCAAACAAGATGAGGGGTGAGCAAAACAGAGTCAGATGACACTCTGAAAGCTAGTAGTCAAGTCATAGTCTTGGGACTCAGATGTCTTTTGGAGGACTCTTGGTTCCATACACTTATTGAGAATAACAGCTGAGAGGCAGATCGTGTATGCCATCTTGCTGTCCTCGGAAAACATGGGATGTAAATGTCATTAATAAACAAACATAGTTGTCATTATGGTGAGCAGCTGTAAATAGGTCTAAAGGGGTTTAAAAATTAGAAAGTACAGTCAATAGTGATTACTTGCAAAATAATGTCAATAGTAACATGGGTAACCTTGCATTGGTCAGCTGATTGATAAATACATGGTTTGTTTCCCCCCCCCCACTTATTTGAGCCACCAGGCATAGAACCATGTTTCTGGTGGAATTATTGTTCAACCCTTTTGTCTTGAAATTTATATTTTGAGTTCAAGAATGGGAATCCTGAAATCAGTTGCAGAGATCTGTGAAGTTGAAGTTATTCTTGACTATTTTTTAAACATAACATAAGAAGACATTTCTTATATTCAAAGCTGAAAAGGTGTCTGGATCCCTGATGTGAGGAATGACTAAGTGAAGTGCAGTTAAAACATTGTCAGAGTAGATATGGGGGCAGACAGGATGTATAGGTCTTCCATAGCATCTTATTTTGGTGTCTGGATCTTTGTTATAGAATCTCTTGTTGATGGAAAACGTTAAGTTGGGTTCAAGCAGGATGCCTATAAGCAAGTATGGGCCTGCCACCCCAAGACCAGTGAAAGAGGAATTCTGTTGGCCTAGATGGGTTGTAGATAACTGATGATAAATTTGACAAGTTTTTTCCCCTGGGGGAATCTTTAAAATCCACATTTTTAAACCTGTAAAAACCATGGGTTTTTACAGCTGTTTCATTACAGGAGTTTTTCCTTGTAATTCAGGTAGAGGTGGCCTTGAGCCCTGCCGCATAGAAGGATTATACTTGTCTGTTGAATGTTTTCTTTAACCAATTAAATGTACAAACACTTCTTTACTTGTTAACCTTTATGACTTTTGGGGGGGCAATGACTTTTACACACTTGCTATAAAACAGTTTTCAGTGTTAGCCTGAAATCTGATAATGTCTCGGCTCTAGTACTAAATGTTTCTTTGCCTGTCTGAAACCATGTATAAAAACCGTCCCAAGTGCTAAACAGTGGGAAAAGAGGACGTTCCAGCTGTGTTTTTATTTCTTTGTTGCCAAGATGGCAAAGTGTGATTTCTGTAGTCACAGCAGAAAGCAGAATTGCCTGCTTGCTGCACCACTAATATTATAACATTACCAAACTTCTGTTACTTCTGTTGCATGTCTTTTTCAGCTTTTTGTTTGTTTGTTTTATTAACCTTAGAATCTTAGAGCTGCATAGCTGGAAGGGACCTTATGGCTCTTTGAGTCTAGCTATCCAGCAACTCTTTCTTTGTTTTGTTCTTTCTTACATTTTTAGCACTTAAGTAAAAAAAATAGCATTTAAGTAAAACAAACCAAAAACAATTCAAATAATTTTGCACCCTTGCAGATTGTTCTTGTATAGGAAAAGGGAGGAATACATGCCCTAAAAACTGTTTCCATGTGTGGATAGCTCCTGGCTGGATGAGGGCCATCTAATTCATCTGCAGTATATCATAGGCTAAATCTATTTAACAACACTATGGCACATTTCCAATTCTTCTCACAATTTACAGTTCCAGCCTGTTCCCCTACATTTCACAGATGTTTGTATTCATTGAACTAAGTAATTTTGGCTTGTAGTGCAAACAGTGTCTACTAACCTTTTTATCGAAGGTAACGGTATGTACTGTGATTAAATGCTTTGTGATAGAATACTGGATTGCACACGACATTTCAGTTAAAAGTATATCATTGCTTTGATTTTCAGTTGATGTTCTTTCATCCCATGTTATCACATTGCTTCATATCTTTTCCCTTAGTTAAACATTTCAGTCAGCTCACCTGGCTTCTTTGCTAGCTGCCATACTTATCTAATTCAGCAGAGAATTTTACTGTACTGCCTGACATTTGGCAGAAGATGTAGATGAAATGCTAATATAGATGACTAGTTATGTAATGAATGCACGTAACTGTTTAAAGTTTCTGGTGTTTTGTGCCCCTAGGTTTGGCAGAAACTGTCTCATTCAATTTGAAGATTTTGCTAATGCAAATGCATTCCGTCTTCTGAATAAATATCGCAACCTGTACTGCACGTTCAATGATGATATTCAAGGTAATAGACTGCACTTTCTCTGCTGCTTAGAGCCTTGCCTATTATTGATTCTGACCCTTCTTTAATGGTGTGGATGGCTGGCAATCAGTGACAGATTCACCCTGACAGATTATGCTAGAAGGAACGCAGCCATACGTCTGTGAAGATTCTCAGTCATCCAGGTTCGTTTAACTGGGAGTTGAGTCATGGCTACTGGACTTCTTTTTTGAGAGATAGAAACGTTTCGCTGTTCATCCAAACAGCTTTATCGGTCTGTTGAAGCTGTTTGGATGAACACTGATGAAGCTGTTTGGATGAACAGCGAAACGTTTCTATCTCTCAAAAAAGAAGTCCAGTAGCCATGACTCAACTCCCAGTTGAACGCAGCCATAGTACAAGAAAGGTTGCTCATCTTCTCTGTCACTTAAAGAGGGAGTGAGGTTAGTGCCACTGCTACGCTAGCAGGGCAGCCATCACGTTTTATTTGTGTTTGGCTTGGGAGGGGAAAATACTCAAATTCTCATATGGAATAAAAACAGGAGGCATGTCCAGAGTGTCCTCATTGCTTTTCATATTACACAATGAAACTATATGTGAACAGAAATCTTGAATATTGCCTTTTAGTTAAATATGCCCTCGTCTTTGCTGCTTCTGTTGCCTCCACTTGCCCTTGTCCTATTCTCTGGGATGCAAAGAAAGAGATTGATGACCAGAAGCCTCATTTCTTCCTAGTATGTATGTAGTTCAGAAAAGCATTTTGTTTTCAAAGTGTTCTGCTTATATACCGACCCATACCACTTCAAGTAGTCTCTGGGCAGTTTACAGTTTTTGATTACAGTATGCAGGCTACACATTGCCCCCTCCCCCAGCAAGCTGGGTACTCATTTTACCGACCTCGAAAGGATGGAAGGCTGAGTGAACCTTGAGCCTGCTACCTGGGATTGAACCCCAGGTCGTGAGCACAGAATTCCAGCTGCATAATCCTTTTTAATGAGCACATTAAGAATTGTTTTATTTCATTTGTTTTCTTGATGTGGACACCAGCCTTGTGGTAATAATATGTGACTAGTAATATTTCGATCATAATTGAGCATATCAGCTGATTTTTTGTTTTTGTTTACAAGGGTTTGTGTACAGGTGGAAATTACATTTTTAATTCTTACAAAAAGGATTGACCATGTTATTTATGCACACCATGGGATAGTGGTTAAACTGCTTTACTGCAACCAAAACTATGCTCACAGTAGACTCAGCCTACCAACCTTCTGAGGTTGGTAAAATGAGTACCCAGCTTGCTTGGGGGAGCAATGTGTAGCCTGTGGAATTACTTGTCAATTGCCCAGAGAGTGCTTTAAGCACAATGGGATGATAAATAAGTAGCAAGCTTTGCTTTATTATTTCTTGTATGTAAGAACTTTGCAGATATATTTCTAGTGGATATACCATTATGAGTGCCTGTGTAAATTTCCTCATACAATATACAGCACTGTATATTAATATCACTATAATAATCCTGCACCTTATGTAAGGTAGCTGAGATCCTGTTGCTTTAACTTAATGCTGTGTAACACTAATGATGTCAACAGCTAAAAGTAATTTTAGTAAATTAAAAAAAATGCGATTCGCCCCTCTAACAAGCCCTGAGGGTCTGTTTGGATCCATTTCATTGTGGGAAAGCTATTGGTGGGCACAGAAGAGGAGGACGTTTTTAATTTTTGAAGGTCACAGCTGCTGGGATGATTTTACTGGCAATAGCAGTTTTTGGAAATTCAAAACGTCCCTTTCCCATCCCATGGTCCCCAACAAGTTCGCCACCATGAAAGAGATCCCAGCAGAGTCTTGGGACTCACCGCAGGTGATGATGTCATCAACTTGATGTGGCATAAGTTAAGCTATGAGGTTCAGCCAGTGAATGGTTGTGGGCTTAGAGTTCTTCGTACTCTTTATGTATGCATTTATGTATTCACTCTGAGCCTCTGCAGATGATCCTATGGAATGTTCCAGATCCTAAGCCTTATGTTTGTTTCTGTATTTCAGGAACAGCATCTGTAGCTGTTGCTGGTCTCTTTGCTGCTCTCAGGATTACAGACAGCAAATTGTCAGACCACACAATACTATTCCAGGGAGCAGGAGAGGTATAATATTGTATTCACAGTCCTTCCTTCCTTCCTTCCTTCCTTCCTTCCTTCCTTCTATAGATACAATTATTTTCACTAAGTCACCTCACCAAGAGTTAAAGGTACAGTATCTGCAAATGAGCGTTTCTATTGGATGGGATGCTACTGCCTGGGAAACTTGGGTTCTGTCACAGCATGGTGTAAATATCCTAAGAAACCAATAACATCTCTAGCCAATGCAGAGAGTTCTGAATCTAGGATGCCCTAGATTACCTGTGAAACCCCAGCCTGTTACCCATCCCTGTCAGTTATCCCTCTATGTGTGGAAAAACAAAACCAAAACCAAAAATGAAATCTAGGATGCCCTGAAGTACTACACTCTGCTTTCCCCTTTCTTTCTGTTTGAAGTTGTCTGTGTAGATTCTCAGTCATCCAGGTGAGTTTATCTGGAAGTTGAGTTACGGACGGCAACTGGACTTCTTTCTTGGGAGATTGAAACGTTTCGCTGCTCATCCAAACAGCTTCGTCAGTCTGAGGAAAGCGAGTTGTGAGTCCTCAGTTTTATAGTTCACTTTGACCTCATGTCACCCTGGTCTGAAAAAAGTTCCTAAGATGTACAGTGGCATGAATAGGCTCATTTAGGTGGACAATAGTCTCAGTAGACTTACACTAGCAATTATGGGTTTCAGCACCTTAGGGCGTATTGAGATTATTGTCCACCTAATGAGCCTATTTAGGTCATTGTACATTTTAGGAGCTTATTTTAGAACAGGGTGACATGAGGTCAAAGTGAACTATAAAATAGAGGACTAGCAACTAGCTTTCCTCAGATTGACAAAGCTGTTTGGATGAGCAGTGAAACGTTTCAGTCTCTCAAGTAAAGAAGACCAGTTGCCATGACTCAAGTTCCAGATTTCTGTTTGAATGTTTTCAGTATGAATTCAGACTCTATGGAAGTGAAAACTAGATGACTCTCTTCGTTAATCACAGCTGTAATATGTGCACACACAGATGTCACTCTTATCAAGAAATAGACTGGGAGATATAACAGCTTAGTAGAGTTCTCAGGGTTTGTTTATGTCTACTTTGGTTGTTGTCTTTAATATTGCATTTATTTTTTGATCTTCTTTAGAGATTGTTGCCTATATTTTACAGCTTCTATTTTGGACTCAAGGAGGCATGGCCCTTTGAATGCCTGGTATTCTAAAATGTATATTCGAAGAGATGTGTTTCTTTGCATAGTCTTTCTGTTTGTTACAATGCACACAATCACTTCTTACCCTGCCTTTGAGAGGTGTCTTGCTCACATGACTCAGTGAGACTGCAAGAAGTTGCCTCATAATGAGATAACATATTTCCTGTACCATGTGTTTGGTATGTGCATGTGTGTGCATGCATGAGTAGTGCAACTTCCTGTATTCTTTGGAGATGAGTACCAGCGGCTACAGACAAGGAAGATGTTTTGGTTAAGGTTAGGTTCAATTTTTTTGGCAAGATCTGCAGACACATGAAGATGAGGAAAGCTCTGAAGCTAAATCAGGGGTGGGCAACCCGTGGCTCTTCACTTTTCATAGAACATAAATTCCCAAAAGTTCTTGTCAACATTATAATTGTAGTGGATAATGGGTTTTATAGCTCAAGCAACATCTGGAAGGCCACAGCTTGGCGTATTGTGCTAAATTGTAGACCTTGTTAGTTTTTAATGTAAACCTTCTCTGTAATTTGTAGGTTTTGTAATTGTTCCGGATAGAGAGCATTTTTAGAACAGCACAAACTACTTTGACAGTGAGTTTCTAGTGTAGCAGGTAGAACTGATTAATCAGTGCTATAGTGAGCATGCTGACTGACATAATGGTGAGAAAATCATGATATGGGGATTTAGGTGCTTTATAAGCCTGGGTAGTTCTCTCAAAGTAAGAGGAAGGGAGAACCATTTGTAACCAAAGTTGAGGCTTGTTCAAAGAGAATTGTGCCTTCCTATGTCACATGCTATCTTGCATATAATGAGGCAACATTGCTCATAGTATTTTCAGCCTCCAGATCATGTGGGAAGTAGCTGGGCTTCAGATCTCTATGGTGTGTAGAAGAATAAGATATTAGATCTTAAGAATAATGGCTATAGGAATTTGTTCCTGCCATAACATGCCTCCCTGCTGTATCTACTATCAGACTCTAAATACAAATCAGATAGTTACAAGGATAAGGAAATGAGGGGATCGTCTTTAAAAAGCTAAAGGACACAGTATGCATTTCCAGTTTTCCAAAACAAGCGAGAAGAGGACGGAGGCCTGTGGTCCATGTTATAAATTTGTATTGGTTTAGAGCAGGCCTACCCAAACGTCGGCCCTCCAGATGTTTTGGACCACAACTCCCACAGTCCTTTGCCATTGGAAACACAGGCTTGGAATTCTTTGAGTTGTGGTCCAAAACATCAGGAGGGCCAAAGTTTGGGTAGGCCTGGTTTAGAGAAATGACACCTGGGTGGTAATGGATAAGAATGTGAGCTATGCAGCCCATGGATCCCTAGTTGAAACCTGACATTACTCATTAATTGGGTGGCTCTCCCAACCCCTATCTCTTCTGCTCTATTTGAGAACTCCTGCCCTAAAGATTTTTAAGGTGAAAGTCTTCTCTGAAATTTGCTATGGTGCTGAAATATGGGGCTGCAACCAGAAGATTTATTTAGAAACACCTCAGAACAGATATCGACGGGCCCTCCTGGGCCTTCCTAATGGAACGGAGACCTCCATTCTCCGGTTGGAAGCTGGCATTCGAACAATGAAGGCCGTTGCACGCACACATGCCCATAAGTATTGGCTGAAAATGAAAAAAGGAATAGGCTCTGTCGTAGTGCTAACTGCTTTTAGAGAGATGTTGAATTTTAACCACAGAACATTTTTAATTTGGAAAAAGGAAATCCTTCAAATTAAAAATGCTTATGGCCTCTCTTGGGATCTACTGAATGCCCCGAATCTTAACGAGGCAGTATGTTATTTGAAAGCCCATATCTGAAAACAGGATCTGAGAGCAGACTGCATTTCTGTCTGTTTATCTATAGTAAATATGCTCCATGGTATGCTAAACTACCCATGCAAACCCCGTACCCACAGTACCTAAGTAAGGTTATGAACCCCAAATGGAGGAATGCTCTTACAGCCCTAAGATGCCAATCTGTGGTTACAGCAGTGGTCGAGGGATGCTACCAGCCACCACAGACTCTTTTTTAAAGTACAACTGAAATAATATGAGGTGCTTTGCCTAGTCAAAAAAGTAGCACCTGCTAATAATCATCACTATATTAAATTGCTTTGTAGGAAATCATCTGAAAAAGAAAACCTGGTTCTGTTCGTGAGTAGAAGCAAGTACAATGGACCCTCGTATAATGAGTGGTTTGTTTAACAGAAAATCCGCTTAAAGGAAAAAAATTCTGGAGATAGGGGGAAATTGCTTAACCGAATTGCCTATGGGGCGAATCCATACAACAGAAAAACGATTACAATTAGGGATTAATCCGTTTTCAATGCATTCCTATGGGAAATTTATACAAAGGAAAATTTGCTTAACAGAATTTCATTTGGAATGAATTAATACCTTTATACAAGGTACCACTGTATATATGTAGTGGTTGCAGCTAGGTACTGGTCATAGTTAATATTAGACTATCCTTCTCCTCCCTCCCTTTCCTTTCCTTTCCTAGTGAAGAACAATCATTGAATTGTCAGTTTTACTGAAGTCATGGTGGAAGGGTTTAATTTGTCCCTGGTGCCAGTTCTCCAGCAGTTCTGGATGTTTGATAGGATGAGGGAATTTTTCCTGAAGCTCCATTTCATTCCTGCACACCCACCCGTGAAATGTTGGGAAGAAGCACCTACAGCTCTCTTCTGTAAAGTGTAGCTTGGCCTTCATCATGTTTGAAAATGTCACCCTTAAACACGAGCATTGCGATAGAATGAATTCATTTGGCTGGGGCTACTTGGGAATCTTTCCTCATGGAGTTTTGGAAAATTCACTGTAAAAGAACAGGTGCATGAAGCATTTCTGGTCTGTTTGGAAACTGTCAGCATTGTAATGAATCAGGCTATGCAAAAATAATGGTACAGTACAAGGGTGTGCTAAAGGACTCTTTAAGTGATGCCCCTCAAACAACATTAACATGAGTACTTGTACATGCGTCAAGGCACAGAGTTGTTGCCAGAACAGATTTATGGTTAGTCACAGAGGTCTGAATGAAACTGACCTGGAAACACATACTATGTTTATCTTATTTTATTTTCTAAGATGAGGTAATAGGAAATGGTTATGTGAGTTACACATAATGATAGCAAATTCAGGTTACTTCTGAATCTACAAGGAATCAACACCAAACCTGACTCCCTTCCTTGCAAACATACCTTGGTCTCAAGCATATGTTTATTGCATCCACATATCTGTACACTAAAAAGCAAGTGCAAAGTACAAGTACCGTAATCCCCCGCTTATTGTGGGGGTTAGGGACCAGACTCGTGATAAAGGAAAATACGCAATATGTGGATGCTGGGTTGGGTCAGGACTGGGGAGCCTGTCTGGGGCCTCTTACACTTACCTGAGGCCTGTTGCTGCCCTGAACGGGCTTCCGATGGGTTTCCAGGGCCTGTTGGAGGCTCCAGAAACGGTTTGGGGTGATCTGGAAGGCACTTCCAGTTTTTTGGATGTGACTTACGGTTCACCAGAAACCACGTCTGGGGCCTGTGACAGGTCCAGGAAGCCTGTTGGAGGCCCGTTCGGGGCAGCGCCAGGCCTGGGATAAGTGCAGGAGGCCTCAAACAGGCCCACACACCTTGCCCCAGGAGCTCTTGCCTTTATATACTGCAGTCCCACAGTATATGAACCGGGAAATGGCAGGGGATGACTGTAACACGCTAAACGGTAGTGTGGATTGGCTCATATTATGCTAAAAACAGGCCTCCTAGACTTGCAGTTTGAGGCTTTAATACAGTAAATGGACCCATTCCTTAGATCTTGATTCAATTTATTTCATTTGAGAAGCTGTCCAAAATGGATCAGCTGTTGCAAATCTTTCTATGTTTATAGAAACGTTATTTGTCATGGTGTTTGTACTCCACACTTATGGGTCTGTGTCACGGCCACTGATTAAATAGATAGGATTTTGGCAGTAGCACAGTTCCACTTTATCTGCAGTGCATGCTTTGCAGTTTTTCCTTGAGTTCAGTTTTGTTCATCACAGTGGCCACACTTAGTAGGATTAGATAGTCTCTGGGCCATTGCTTTTATTACACTTTCCCCTTTAGCATTTATGTATTTCCATTCCTTGGCTTGAATGGCTACCCTTCTTTGTACTGTATTTTATTTTAGAACTTTTATTTCCCTTCACAACCTCGAGCCTGAGAGTGATTCTTTAAAAAAAGTGCTGCACCTGGAAGGATTACATTTCCCCCACAGACGGACACGGCAAGTGCCTCACTTGTCTGTGTGGGAAGCATTTATTTACTTCAGTTTTTACCACCTCGTCCATCTAATAGCCAGCTACTACCCTGGATGGCTAACAGTTAAAACAGTGGTATAAACATAAACTAAAATTCAGTAATGACACCAATTAAAACATTGGACAAATAAAAACCCTCCCAACCTGAATAAATAATTACATTCTATGCTACGAAAACAGATGGCCGGGGGGGGGGAAGCATAGTACTTTGACCTTTAAAGTTAGTTTCCCTGTCTTCTTCCAGTCAAATCCAAGAGAACTACAAGGTCTTATGGAAATATTTTCTCCTTTCAGCTATTGGCAGTCCCGTTAAGCTATCTTCCATTTGTAAACCTCTGGTGCTTTGGAGCGTACATGTGAATAAACATGTGCCATTTGATTGTTTTGGAGGCTTGTAGGACTCTTAAAATATGCACTTTTTGAGGAGAGGTAAAATTGACATCTTTTTATTTATTAATGACAACCAAAATACAGTGGTACCCCGACTTAAGAGCTGCTCAACTTAAGAGTGAGAAACTGTTGGCATTTTAACTGCCGCCTTACAAATTTTATATATGGTCTGCTCAACTTACAAATATATATTTTAATTTTTTTAATTTTTTAACTTATTTTTTCAATTTTTTAAGATAGGTACCCTGACTTAAGAGTAGTTCGACTTAAGAGCATGCATCCAGAATGGATTAAATTCGTAAGTTGAGGTACCACTGTAATGTGAATGCTCAAGTAGGAGCCGTAACTTTCTTGGTCTCCTTAGGTGTTGCTGTATTTAATTATAGGAATCATGAGGAGTGAGTGGAGAGGTAACTATTTTGTAGGTTTTGACTTTCAAAGCCCTCCACGGTCTGGGACCAGAGTACCTGGCGGTGCGTATCTCTCAAAGGTCAACTGGGACCAGGCCCACGAGATTGGCGTAGGCGCGCTCACTGAGGGTGGCCACACCCAGAGAGGCGCGGAAAGCACATGCGCGTGACCGCGCCTTCTCTGTGGTGGGGCCTTTGCTCTGGAACCATCTACCCAGTGAGCTGCGCCTGATTGATTCCCTGCCTGCCTTTAAAAAAGCCCTGAAGACTTATCTCTTCAGGGAGGCGTTTGGCGACCTTTTTAGTTAGGTTTTTTTTTTTTTGGCCCGCCATCTTGCTCCCTGCCCCTTTTTTGTTTTAATTTGTTTGTTATCTGCTTTTTTGTATTTCTATTTTTATTGTAAGCTGCCCAGAGTTCCCTTGGGGAAGATGGGCGGGATATAAGAGTAACAAATAAATAAATAGGAGTAATGTACCATATATGAAATCTATACAATTTGAGTTTTCTTTTTCTAATTCATGAATTATTCATCTGTTCTTTTTTCTCTTCTTAAGGCAGCTTTGGGGATAGCTAATCTAATTGTTATGGCCATGGAAAAGAATGGAATAACTAAAGAGGAAGCTCTCAAAAAGATATGGATGGTTGATTCAAAAGGATTGATTGTGAAGGTAAATGCAGTTTTGGAATGTTTACATTGGAATTTGTTTTGTCTGAAATAAACTGTCCCCATGATTTTGTGTCGGATGCATAGAAAATTTGCTTCTACTGCTTTTGTTGATACTGGGTTTTTAAAGCAGGCTACCTAACGAAAAGGTTAAAAGCTGGAGTGCCTCATACCCCTGCTCTATCCTTCATAAAAATGGTTACTGCATGTGAATTCATTAATCACAGTTTTCCTAAGCTTAGTTTTATCACCTTTTGTTTGCTGTGAACATAAAGATATCTATAAAATGAGAAAGTAAATATTGATAGCAAAGGTAATTTCCTCCTATTATTTTAATTTCTGTATGCCAGACTGCTGCAAAAATCCCAGCTGTGTTGCCTCAAATAACTCTGTAGCAAAGCAATGGAATAGAGACTGTATCCCACATGTTGTGGTTTGCTATGATATCAGCAGTGGTTAGAAATCCAAGGCTGCTGAGAGACTTCATCAGTCATTCTTACCTCATTTCTTCCACATGCCAGAGCTGAGACAAAAAACATTTATAAAGTGCCAAAGAAACTGTGCCCTTTTCTAAGACTGTAATTTGTCTGTTAAATTTAAGATACTTAAAATTAGATTCTCTAAAGAATAATGCAGTTCCTGGTTCATCTTCCTTGGGTTGTCGGAACGCAAAATGTTTGTGTTAGGTTTTAATAACAGAAAATTTAGAATTCCTGTTAAATTCTAATGCTTCCTTTACAAAGTCAAATGTTATTCCTTGTCTCTGTCGGTGTTACTTCTGTTGCTGTCAATTATGTGTGGTAGTCAACTAGGTGTTTTGGCAATATAAGTGATGGTGAGCTGTGCTTAGCACTGTCAAAACTGAAATATACTGTATCTGAATGGGTTTCATGTGATCCTTACAATTTGTGGCTAATTGATGACATGCAGTACTGTTGATAATATGTTACTGTTATCTCCCTGGAGTTAGATGGACATTTGTCAGTTCACTGACATCCAGAGACAGGGGTGGTTGCATTACTGCACTCTGCCCTTTACATTTTGAAAATTATTACCGTAATACTACCAGAACTGTTCCATATCTTTCCTCATTAACCCAACAAAGTAATTAGTAGATATAGATAAATTATTGTTTTTCTATTTTTTGTGTCTCTTATGCTCAGATCAGATTTAGAGGTGGTATTGGATGTTCTAGTCACTCGCAAATTAAAATCGGAATCTGAGAAATTATATTCTAAAGAGTTTTACAGCTTGAATATACATGTAATTCATTATTTGGATCCTTTTAGCAATGTTATGCTTAACATTGAATAGGTCATATATGCATAGATGGTGATAACACATTTTTGTGTTTGTGTTCCATATATATTTTATCTTTTGTTGAAAGATAAAGGACTAATACAGTCTTTTGTGTGTGTGTGTGTGTGTGTGTGTGTGTGTGTGTGTGTGTGTGTGTGTGTGTGTGTGTGTGTGTGGTTACATTCATGATGGACTCTCCGTGACTCCATGTCCATGGAGTTTTCTTGGCAGGAATACTGGTGTGGCTTGCCAGTTCCTACTCCAGGCACCTGCAGCACCTGGTATTCCCTGAGAGTCTCCCATTCAAGTACCAACAAGGCCGATCCAGCTTAGCTTCCGAAATCAGGCGAGATCGGATGGACTTATATAGGCTTAGAGAGTTTAAAAACAACAGTGATTTTTGTGTGATCACTTTGTATTGAAATTGGTCTTCATAAGTGTGCTAAAAGCTTATTTAAAGTATTGCAGTCCAGATTAGCTCAACATTCCTGTTCTGGCCACAAAGTAAACTACTGTAGGTGCAAGTACATCAGCTTAGTTCTGTGGTAGCAAACCTAAGAAAACTTTTAAAATCCATACACATACATTTACATTCTAGTAATACAGTCTCTAAAGAGAAAAGAGGGAAGATAAATGATATCTATCTCCCCATGAATTGAGGGTGAGTCAGGAGATTGCCATATTCTGTAGTGGGAACATATTTATTGCCAGGCACATGACAGACCTACACAACATGGAACCATTTGCTGCTGCTGATAATATATTGCCTTCCATTATGTAAATACCAAAAGTTGTGGTTACGAATTTGGGGAGGGAGACCACAATTTGTATTGAGGTAATTTGCACCACCACAGCAAATACACAGGAATGCTTTTGTGTGCATGTGTTCATAATGGGTTGTTTAACATTAAAAGATGAAATCATGTTAGAACTGCTTTTAAAGTCTGGTTCTTTGAACTGCATCACACAGTTAAGTATCTCCACATATGTGAAATACATATTATATAACTGTGCTAGATAATAAGGAAAATGAAGATTTCCCTCACATACATACTTTTTTCACAAAACTTCAGAATGAAAATGCCTCTTTAAGCTACAACTTCACCTGTTTCCTGAACATTGTTATTTTTTTCACCAGTTTGAATAATGGTGGCCCTTAAATCAGTTTCTGCTGGGTTATCCCTTTCCGCATTTTAACTTGGGCTCACACTGAAATAGACATGTGCTGTGATTAATACGAAGGGCTGGGCTAGAATGCCAGGAGAACCAATAAATATGTTTTTTTAAAACAAACAAACAAACAAACAATGACAGTTTAGGGTTATCTGATCCTTGGCAAGGAAAGGGATAACTTGTCCCTTTTCAGTGCCAAAAATGCCAGTTCTGTCCTCCCACACAGCTGTAGCCACTGCTGAAGCAGATCCCAAGTTCCCACAGTTTTTAGGCCTGAGGTGGTGCATGTGAGTCAGAGTCCTCCTCAGTTGTCCCAAAGGAACTTGGATGGCTTCCAGTATTTGAGGGAAAATGCAAAGAAGCAGCTTAACTAAGAAAATATTATAGGAAGTTTGTTTTTTGAGAACATGCAGCAAGCAGGGAGATCGAATATGTGCTCTCTCTCTCTCTCTCTCTCTCTCTCTCTCTCTCTCTCTCTCTCTCTCTCTCTCTCTCTCTCTCTTTGACATAGAGAAGTCTAATGAGTTTCCCATAATGGAAACAACCTTCACTCAATTCATAATAGTGAGGCTTCTTTTTTAATCGGTAAATTTAAGTCATTATACTTTATATGGTTGTATTTCTAAAATTCTCTTATTTATAGAAACTCTGCTATGTGCCTTTCATAAAATTCCACATTGTTCTCTTTATTTAGTCATTCTGAAAGTCATATATGGGTCTTTTGTGTGTTCACTTCTTAGGGCAGTGGAAGCACCTTTCCTGCCCTTCCCATTGTGTGTTAATCCCCAGGAACGAAGTGTCAATCTGCCCTCAATTTATCTGGCAATGAGATACAAGAATACTTGACTCTGGACATATCCCTGTTGTTTCCTTTAATCATTTTTTTTTGCTGCTTACAGAACCAGGCTTCAAAATACCGAATACCTGAATACCGAACAGAATATTTAAATGGATGGTTGTGCTCTGTAGCTTTTAAATGTGTTTTAGTATTAATTATATTTACAATTTTTAACATAATACATTTTTAATTTTTTTAGTGTACTTACTTTTTTAGCTTTTAAATATTGTCCTTTTAATGATTTAAGCCACCTTGGGTCCTTTTAAGGAGAAAAGCGGGTTAAAATATTTTAAATAAATACATAATTCCTAGGTGTGAAATGCAACCACACACCACTGTCCTTTTATCTTAGAGCCTCCTCCGAATCTTTGCATAGGTATATAGATCACTGTTTGAACTCACAGTTTAGTTTGAACCAAATTATGGCTTTCACATGTGTTCCTACTTAGATTAATCCATCTTGCCCCCCCCCCCCCCCCCCCCCCGCGCCAAGAGCTATTCTGCTTTTTTCTGGCACAGTTCTGTTTTTTTTTTAATCCTAATTATCCCATCCTGTAGCCCATGGGGTTGGCATGTTGATGCTCAAATTAAGCTATGGGTGGCATTAATTGAGGAGCCACCCTGTGATGTAGTAGTAGGTGGCTTGTGACGATAAGGGAAGGATAGAGAATATCCCTCCTTTATTTTTGTTCTCAGTTAAAAAAAATCCCTAACTAATGCAGCAGCATTCTAAGACTATGCTGGGATGAGGTGGTACTTACTTTATTTAATGAAGAGAGTGGGGGGAGGGAATCACTGTCGCTTAATGAATGACGTCTGCTAGAATAGGCAGGGAAGGGGGTTGATTGATTGCCTGGGCTGTGCTTCCACAAGGCAGTGCAACTCCAGTTGAGTCCTGGTTAAGGGGGAAAGGGGGTTACCTGCCTACAGTCTCAACACCCTTCACACCCGTGCGTTGCCTGTGAGCTACTGCTGCCCTTGGCTGCTGTTACTACTGCCTCTTTGCTCACGATTAAATCTGGCAAACTTTTCTGTTGGGTAAAATGGCGGTCCAAAGACCTGTATGGACCCTTCTTATGGAATAAAACTGTTCCAATGTGAACAAATAGATTGTGCTGCAGATAAGAAGCTTTTAAGCACAAACCAGACCAACCCCAATTCCCAAGTCTAGAAAATCCGTGAGTGAACAAAGCAGGTTTCAGAAAATTATAGCTGTCTCATGTTTAGTATGTGGTAGATAATGACATGTATTCTTTCCTAAAATGAGAGAAGATAGACACATGTTTTTGAAGTAAAAGTGAATCCTTTCATTCATTCAAATAAAATGGAAATTTGCCTTTATTTCCATTTTAATAAGTAACTCCATAATAAGTAAGCTGCATTTTAATAAATAATCCTTTTTTTAAAACGTAGGGTCGTGCGTCACTAACATCAGAGAAAGAGCGGTTTGCCCATCAGCATAATGAGATGAAACATCTAGAAGAAATTGTGAAGAAAATAAGACCAACTGTTCTTATAGGTAACATTTACACTTATATCTGTCCTATCTATCAGTCTATCCATCCATCCAGGTTTGCCATTTCATTCAGTTTATAATCTTGTGTGTTTGTGTACACATATTGTTTATATGTGTGAGCGAAAAAATATAGGTTGTTAAAGCTCCTAAATTGAGTTCTCAGAAAGGTATGCTCAAGTTTGTACTACTCCACCCCTCCTCCATGTTTTCTTGTTACACCACTTGAAGCTGTGTGCTGTTGTAGAGGTTTTTGAATGACATTTTCAGTGGTGGCTAAGTGACTCAAAAAAGTAACTTTCCCATCTCTGTGAGTACCATGTGACAAGATGTGGAGAAATCTATACACTTGAATACAGATAAAAAGGTAAAGGTTCCACCCGCACATGCGTGCTAGTCGTGTCTGATTCTAGGGGTGGTGCTCATCTCCATATTCAAGCTGAAGAGCCAGTGTTGTGTAAGTTCATGGCCATGTAGCCGGCATGGCTGCAAGAAAGCACTGTTTTACCTATTTTTCTACTTGCATTTACAGGCTTTTGAACTCCTAGCTTGGCAGGAGCTGGGATTACAGATAGGTGCATTTCAGATTATTGTTGCAATTAGTCAGTTACTCTGTCCTCTGACATTGTCACCAAAAATAATACAGACAGTAAGTCTGCAGCTATCCTCTCCTCCTCTTACAAATTCTGCACCACTGACTGAATTTACAATTAATCAAGTAAATGTACATCTGTTTATAATGTCACTGCAATGTACAGAAGATACAGGAGCTATGCTATGCTATGCAAGCAAGACCGATCTTGTTTAGTTTTTTCCCCTGTTTGGATGATTAATGGTTTAAAACCTCTCTTTGCATAGCTGGGATCACTAAGTTGTATGATATTTTCCCAAGGTTTTCATTAAACTTGAGTCTCAGCAAATGCCATATATGGTGTCTTGCTAGACAGTGCTCCAGGAAAAAGACTTGTTATTGTTGGACCAAGAACAGAAGCGATAATTTTTAAGGTTGGTAAAAGTAGCCATCAAAAGCAAGTTAAATTATGTTTGCAAATTCATTTTGGAAGTTGCATACGATTGTCATCCTTACCATTAAGTATCTTGCATAAAAAATCTTCACACAAATGGTAGAAACCATGACCAAATGAGATAATAACTTTTGTTAAGACCAAGTAGTCTTTAAATATGCTGGAAGCTAGCCGTTGTAGTTCACATTATTTGACACAAAAGAGTGAAAGGCCCAGAAATAAACAAGGAAAAATTTTGTGTTAAAGTGGGCAGTGATTTGGCTTCATCTAGACCTGCTTAGAACACAAACGTCTGCAGAATAGACATAATATGCCTTAATTTAATTTGTATCAAAATTATGACCATTTGAGATCCTGAAATTTCTCACTGTGGACATGTCCCCAGGAAATATCTCTTGTATCCTCCTCATTTAATTAAAGGGAATCACACAGTGGTACAGTTTCCATCCATATTGGTGCAGCATAGGTAGGAGTTCTAGTGTATTGTACCTTTTTCTGTGAATAGTATTCTGAAACAAATACTTTAATCTGGAATTATTATTTTCTCAAATAGAATTCACAGGAAAATTGCAATGGGAAAATGGCCAATATTCATTGAACAGTGAAAATTCTGGGGCCAGCCTTCATCTATTTCAAATCAATTCCTCTCTGAATATAAATATATTATAGTTCAAATAAAGCAAAACATTTAAATTTATCTATAATTCCACAAGTACAGTAGTATTGGCTGAAACACTGATGCAGTGTTACTACAAAGGTGTATAAAATTTTGATTTTTGTGTGTTATGGTATTTCAGTTCTAGGCACTTTACACTGGCAAAAGAAATCAAAGGACTGGGCTTTTAGACCACTGGAAATTTCTTTACAGTATTAAAGATGACAACAGTTCCCATTCTTAACCATCACAGTTCCAAAGTAAATCTTCTAAATGTTGTGTGTGAAGAATGTCTCAAAATACATATTGTGTAACACAAAGAACAGTGTGCACTGTTTTCTGACTCTTCACCGTGATTGCTTCCATACTTCTGAGTGAGAGTATATCATTGGTGTAGGATATGAAAGATGTTAATGAAAGTGTTGCGAGAAAATCAGAGTTTAGTTCCTGTCATTTGAAGACATCTGCCTTTGATTACAGTTGGTATGACATTTGTTCAAGCATATCAGCAATGCCAAGTTGTTTCCACACTTCATGTGGTTTATTATTACAGTAGAGTTTGAAAGTTGAAGTCCAAATGGACTTGCTGTCAAGAATGCTAGGCCTGTGTAAAGACAACTTCCGTGATTATAGTAATAACAAGATCTCCCCCCCACACACACACACTTTTAGATCTCTACTCTGCTCACTGTTAGTGTGGATGGGAAACACATATAGTGATGCTATGACATTGCAAGTGTCAGCTGAACTATTTTAAGTAGTATCTCTGTGTCATCTGTAATTAGAGATGGGCACGAAACAAATTTTTCATGCCCGTTTCTAATTGGTGGTAACTGGGCCATCTTTAAAGGGGTCCAGCCGATGACAGGTCAGCAGGATCCCTCTGAAAATGGCCCCATTGCCAGCGCGGAGCTCCTGCATTGGCAACGGGGCCATTTTCCGATGTCTCCTGCTGACCTGCCATTGGCTGGACCCCTTTAAAAATGGCCCAGTCGGCAACAGGATGGCAAGTCGGCAGGAGACATCGGAAAATGGCCCTGTTGCCAATGTAGGAGCTCCGCAATGGCAATGGGGCCATTTTCAGAGGAATCCTGTTGACCTGCCATCCTGTTGCCGACTGGGCCATTTTTAAAAGGGTTCAGCCCATGGCAGGTTGGCAGGAGACCTCGGAAAATGGTCGGGACACCAGCGGGAGAGCTTGAAACTGGTGTCCCAACCATTTTCAGAGAGGTCCTGCTGACCTGCCATCGGCTGGACCCCTTTAAAAATGGCCTAGTCGGCACTGGGGACACACACACACACACACACGGTGCCGACTGGACCATTTTAAAGGAGTCCAGCTGATGACAGGTTGGCAAGAGACGAAATGCGGGGTGGGAACGAAACGGAATGGAACGGAACACCGTGCCCATCTCTACCTCTAATCTTGTAGTTTTGCCTCAGTGTACCTTACTATTTTTGGCAAGTCAGGTCATACAACTTCATTGTTCCGTTATTCTTGCAACAGGAATATATTTACAGTATATTGAATGTGGACCAGATGGAAAAATAATCGATTACTTCTATCTCACTCAGGTGTTGCTGCCATAGGTGGAGCATTTACAGAAAAAATTATCACTGATATGGCTTCTTTCAACAAGCGACCAATTATTTTTGCCCTCAGTAATCCCACTAGTAAAGCAGAATGCTCTGCTAAGGACTGCTACCTTCTAACTGAGGTAAAAGGTGGTGGTGGGGAGTTACCTGTAATTTATACATACGGTACTTGGTTATACAGAATGAGATATCTGAGCAGTTATATGGGATAACCAACATGTTTATTCAGATTTTTTTTCCAGAGGGCCTTTCTGAGTCTTCATGCTGAGGTGGGCCAATCCAAAGGGAGAATAGTGCCGTGGAAGGGTACCAGGAACAACATGGGTGGAGAATGTGAGCCGGTTAGACAATAATGATCAGGAGGTGGTACATCTGAGAAATATACAGTGATTGAGGAAGATGGATAACATATCAGGGGTGGGAAATCTTTGGCCCTCCAGATGTTTTGGAGCACAGCTCCTTTATCATTGGCAGTTTAGGCTTGGTATTCTGGGAGTTGCAGTCCAAAAGATCTGGAGGGTTGAAGGTCCCCCACAACTGGCTAATAGGATTTTATTTTGTTGCAACCACCAGAAGGATATATGAGTATGAGAGAATCAGACAGGATTATTCATTTTATAGCACGACAGCATCGCTTAAGTAGAGGCTACATGTTGGCATTTAGCAGACTCTTTGTATGATTCGGAATGGGGCCTGGCTGTATTTGAAATGGCTGAACAGAACGCTAGGGCCAGAATCCTGTTGCATGAAGAAAAGGAGTCATGCAAACTGTCATGGCTAACTGAAGGGATGTTGGTGACAAGCCCAGTTATGTGCCTGGCTTGGTACTGTACTAAGAACCTGGTTCTTCTTGTGTGCATGTAAAATCCCATCAGGATTTTCTCCCATATGGGTGTGCAAATATAAATCATTATATTTCAGACAATACACTCCTCCCTTGAATTGCATGCATCTAAAGAGCACGTCCTTGGTTTACACTTTTTTCCAGTAAATAAATGACTATTTTGATAAATAAATAGATATTTAATAAATGATGTGCTGCTATTCATCTCCAGGAAGCATTCTGAGAAATAATATTCATATGTATGCACATGGGAATATTAATAAATTGATCATTTAGTTTATTTTAAGTTGGTTTACCAGTTTGGACCAAGCAGTAGGAATCCTATTACTGTATATATAATCAACATATTATGCTGCATATTAATCCAAGACAGTTTACATTCACTGTTGGCTTGGTAGGTTTGCTCCTTGGAATTTCTCTACTGGTTCCTTCTTATAATTTTATGAATAGAACTAAAAATGTAGCATGTCCTGTTTGCATAATGCAAAGTTTACATCAGAAAGCAATGCCAGAATGAAACAGGAATGCTAATATTTTAAAAGCATGGTTATAGTGTTCCATTTCATCTGCTGGTTGGAATTAAATATATTGAACTACCTAACACACCATCTAAAGATATAAGGCAAGCTGTTGTAATTCTACATGATACCAAGCTTAAACCATATTCCTTTGGAATAATTAGACTGGTTTTGTTTTATATTGCATATTTGCAGCTCCTTCAATAGGGTAATAAACTTCCTGTTTATAAATCTAATTCACTCGTGAAGTGTACAATCTTATGCCACTTTGTCCAAACACAAGATTGTGTTATAAAACCATTTTAGAAGTGATGATTAAATGTTGTAAAATGTATGCTCCAATAGAGGAGCTGCCACACGTAAGGGATCAACTATTTGTTTGGTGTATGCAGTCCTGAGCATTTAATAAATTTGACATGTTCGGCTTCTAGATTTTGGACTTGTTGGGGGCAGGGGTTGTGCTGTTTTTAGAAATCTTAGCAGATGCACATCATGGCTTCAGCCAGCATTAGAGATCTACAGTGATATTACTGCAAACTAGAGTGCTCAGATAACAGAAAATAACTTAAATACATGTGTAAAAGAGGGAATTTCAGTAGGTATCACTTGCATGATAAGCAACATTCCCTGATGCAGTATTCTTGTTTTATGCAGTTACTAAGCATGAAGGAACAATGCTCCTTTCATCATTTGTCTGCAAAGGCATTTGGCAAGATTTTATTCATATACCTGTATATTAGAAGACATGGTCCCAGATCAACACATATATTTTTGTGCATGGCTGAAACTAGTTCTGAATGTATAATTCCAGCCTTTCCAAAGTGAAAAAGGGGAGACTGAAAGTCATACGAAATGGGCATGATACCATTTTATGAGTGTACCCTAAAATGTAGTAGACACAATCAGGAATTGGGATGAAGTTATGGAAGTGGAGCTAAAGGGCGTACAATGGCTTGGAACTTGCCTAACCCTGAGAACACATGAGAGAGAGAGAGAGAGAGAGAGAGAGAGAGAGAGAGAGATTCATTTAAGAGTACACATTAAGAATATCAAAATTCTTATTCTTTTGTTAGATTCCAGTATGATTATGATAAAAAGTACTACTTTGTAGACGCATATTCTGATAACATTTTCAAAATTACTTCTATTATCTTTTTAGGGGCGTGGCATTTTTGCAAGTGGGAGCCCTTTTGACAAAGTCACTCTTCCGGATGGACGTACATTTTTCCCTGGACAGGGTAACAATGCCTATGTGTTTCCAGGAGTTGCCCTCGGAGTCGTGTCATGCGGAATGAGACATATAAGTGAAGACATTTTCCTCACTACAGCTGAGGTACCAGCTGTTCCTTGTACACTGGGATGGCTTATTTATCCTTAGTTAGATATAGCCTGCCAAAACAGATGTTTATTTGGCTGTACTGTGGCGAGTTGAAGATGATTGATGAACAGGTAGGAAAGCGGCGGTGCTTGAGCTGGGCTTGTGAAACTGCCCAGATGAGAGTGGTTTCTTATCTTAGGAACACTAATACGCATAGAAGCCATCTTTTGAATGAAGCCTACCGGCCACTGTACTTGTCTTTATGTCAAGCACATCATGAAATCTACTGGGCTACAGTTGGGTGCTGCGATACAATAGTGTAGGTTTCTTTTGATTATGAAATGAGAAACAGAAAGAATTAAGCCATCTATTCTTTGAAAAAAACAAGCCAATAAAATGTGGATCAAATCATCAAGGCCAAGCCTAACAAGATGAACGATCCTACGTGGTGTGATCTTAAAAAGAATATAATTATATGCTGTCAAGCAAGTCTACCTTACTGTTTCCCTTTCCAGGTATTCTAACTACTGAATACTCAAGAGTAGTTTACCTCCTTCCCTTCTTTTAGGGTGTTTTGGGACTATGTCGCTTGCTCAAGGCCACACAGGCTAATGTTTCTTCCTAGAAACACAGTGGGAAATTGAACTCCCAGCCTCAGGTTCTGCAACCAACCTCTGATTCCACAATCACATGCTCAACACACTGAACCATCCTAGGCTTGCAAAATTGTTTGTTATTATTTATGTATTCATTTGACTTGTATACTGCACCATCTAGCAACAAGGCTACTCTGCGCGGTGTATAGATAATTCGACAAACAAACATGAACAGTATATAATATAAAAATGCAGCTAATAAAATAAACATGACTAAATCAACCATGACTTCATAAAAAATCACTGAAAGAACAAAGGATAACTAAAACAGAAAGGGCAGATTAAAGATCAGTGAATCAAGAAAGGATGAATTAATAGCCAGGGAAAGCCTTTCTATATAGCCATGTCTTAAGATGTTTTTTGAAAATTGACAGCATAGGGTCAGACAAATCTTGGCAGGGAGCTGACTCCACAAGCGAAGCGCCACCAATGGGAAAGCCCATTTCCTCATTACTGATTTCCAGGCTTCCTTTGTAGTGGGCACCCTTAAGTGACCTGCTTGAGAAGATTGAGTGTTTCAGGCATTATTTTGCGGTAGGAGGCATTCTGCCAGATAGCAAGGTCCCAAACTGTTTAGGGCTTTGCATGTCAGTATTAAAACCTTGAAGTAACAGATCGGCAGCCAGTGCAGTGCGGCCAGCGTAGGGGTGATATGATGTTATCTCCTTAACCCTGTTACTAATTATTCTAGCTGCAGAATTCTGTACTAGCTGGAGCCTCCGCATGAACTTCCAAGGCAGCCCCACATAGAGTGCACTACAGTAGTCTAATCTCGAGACTACAAGTGCATGGGCCATTGTAGTGAGAGCACCACTACGTTTTGCAGATCACAGTTCTATTTATTGTACTTGTGTTTCATTCAGTTTTTTAAATGAATTTCAAAATCATACCATACATTATTTGGCCTCAGCTTTCAGTCCCTTCATGCTCCCTCCATTTTACTGACTGCCCTGATAAATTCAGTCTTGGTTTGACCACATGCATGTTTAAACCTAGATTGCTTTTGATGGTATTTTATCAATTATGAATAATAAGCTGAATTTTACATGAGTACTGTATGTACATTTATAATCCTTTGTATTGAGGAATATAGAAATCCAGAATGATTCTTTAAAAATATAACTTCTCCACTGGATGCAAGATGAAGCAACATGAAACTCCAAAATTTAGCAATAAATTCCGATTAAGAGACTAGGAAGGCATTTCTCTTCCCATGAAAACAACCAGTGCAACACGGAATCATAACCAAATCTAAATATATAGAACCAACAATGACATCCTACAATGAACAGAGACCTAAATCAAATGAAGTGCTAGTGCTGTGGCCCCTCCTTTAAGGTCACCCCTTTTCTTCCTACAGCCATTCAACATGCCCAAAATTTGCTTGGGGTTCCCAGTCATACAGATCAGGTTTTGGGGTGCATAGAAAGTGTACTACTGGACTTCTGCTTCTGCTGGATTCTACTCTTGCCAACAGCTGTAATAAACCCACATGCCATGTATGCCTTACAGTGTACATTTTATCCTTTCTGGAAATATTTGTAAGACCTGAGTACTGTCCTGAATTAATGGAACCAATAAATGATGTAGAAGATAATGTAAGAAATTGGACAAGGGTTCTGAAAAACGATGGAGGAAATCAGTGCTTAAATGCAACAGGTTCTTTTGATCAGGGAAAGAAAAGAAAAAGACCCAAAGCTATATTTAGTATCATGCAGATTTAATACAAGACTAATTGTAGCAGTATGGAGATCCTGATAGAAATACAAAAAACTCTTAATAATTCTACTATATAAGGAGGTAATGGTGATAGTAAGGGACAGTGTAAATAGCTTTGTATCTACCGTAAAAGATTTTACTGTTACTAATTTAATTTCCTGCTTAAATTAAATCTGTATTACAAAAACCTATGCTTGACTGAAAACAAATACTGTATATACTCGAATATAAGCCTAGTTTTTCAGCCCTAATTTTGGGCTGATAAAAAGGGTCCTCGGCTTATATTCGGGTCAATACTTTTAGCCACTGAGGCAAGTTTGGGTCGGTGGCTAAAAGTCATTTTAAACATTGTGCGCCACTTCTCCTGACCCCCCCATGTTTAAAATGACTTTTAGCCACCAACTCAAGCACTTGCCTCGGTGGCTAAAAGTCATTTTAAACATCACACACACACACCCAGCTCACAAAGGAGGAGTTGCCAGGCCCTGCTGCATTTCCCACCATAGGCTTATACTTGAGTCAATAAATTTTCCCAGTTTTTTGGGTTTAAATTAGGGACCCTGATTTATACTTGGGTCGACTTATACTCGAGTATATATGGTAATTAGCCACTAAAATGGGAAAAGAGTTACAGAAGCACATTAATGTCTTCTAAATACAGCCCAAGACAGCCATTTTTCAGGACATTTTTTTTCCTCACTGAGACGAATCCAAAACTGTGATTCATAGCAGCCCGTGCTATAAAATAATGTAAAGTATTCCAACAGCCATAAACAGTAATGCCTCTAGTCCTTACTTTTCCTGTCTGCCTCTTGATGAAGAAAAACGACCTCTGACTCTGCCACTGAAGTATGAAATCATGAAGCACATTGAATTTCATCTAAAAGAGCAATTGTTCAGGCAAGGAATGTGCTGCTATTCACTTCTTCTGTGCTTTTGGGATTTACCTTGTAGAAATTAAAATTTCAAGCCTTGCCAAACTTAGTGTTTAAAGTTGCCAGCGGGATGCCTCCCCCCCCCGGAACGATTTACACTTTCCATATCCAGAAATCAATTTCAGGCCCAGATGCTCCGCACTGGTTTGACCAACCAAGATGGGCAGCAATTCACTGCAAAGTAACTTGGCATAATGTTAAGCTCTTTCCTAAAACATTCCCTGTAATTTCAGTTGGATATGGCAATCTTCAGTCTGTTTCCTAAACTGCCATGCTTATTTTAAATGCAGTGGCTTTTAAATCCAGAATGGCCTCATTTGGTTTGGTAGGCCATTTATGTATAATTTGTAAAACACTTTGGAAAGTTTATAAAGAAAAGGTGGAACATGCAGTGGGCTGTGAATCATCTCAGATGTCAGAATTGAGAAGAAGGCAGAAAAAGTTGGTTTTTTAAGAGTTAATTTTAGCAGACAACACCAAAACGAAGAAGAAGGAGGAGGAGGAGGAGGAGGAGGAGGAGAAGAAGAAGAAGAAGAAGAAGAAGAAGAAGAAGAAGAAGAAGAAAAGTATTATTTTTATCTCGGTGTCACTGATCCTCACTAGTGGTATAATAACTGTGCACATTGTCAAGGGAATATCAGATTAAGAGAGGGACAGAAAAAGTTTGTGTGTTCATATGTTTGTATAATCCTTTAAAAGTGAGTGGGTGTGACTGAAAATTGTTATGTGGGATATCTTCCAGGAGCGGTAGTTATGACAATTGAGAAATAAGGAAAAACATTTCTGAATGGAGTTATGAGCTGATTGGTTTGTGGCTGAAGTTCTGTTTTGAATATGAGGGGGGCGTGGGTTAGAAGGTTAGTAGAGCTGTGGGTTGGTTAGTGCTATTAGTGCTGTCAGAGTTTGGGAGTTAGAAAGAGAGTCATCTCTGAGAAAGGCTGAGTAATAGGGTAGGCTTGTTAGAATTTTTGTCAAAGCAAGTATCTATCTCTAAGTAAGGAACAGAAAGTATGTAAAATTTTAAAAGAGTAAAGGCTTATGATAATATACTGAAGAAGCCAAAAACTGAAATACTCCCAAATTCTGATGTTTATTGTAAACCAAATTATGACTCTTGGTCTCTTTATCCCCTAATAAAAAACTCTCTGTGCTGTGATTCATGGAGGCACACGAACACTTTGGCTTGTTGTGTGTGCATGCATATCCCCTCTCCTCTGGAGGCCACGGTAGGGACACTTTGTTAGCAGGGTAGAATGGATCAAGAATTATGATTTGGCTTATGCTGAGAAACCGGACTTTTTCTATTGATACTTGCCGTATTTTTCTGTGTATACTTTTTTCTAAGATCATGACACCCAAAATTTAGGGGCATGGTATACACAGAAGTAAGCCTTTCAGGGTGGGTGGTGGGTGGAGGAGAACCCCAACTCACCTTGCTTTCCCCCCTCTGTGGTTTGTTTGTTTGTTTATTTTTGCAGGATCGGGCTCTGTCTTTCATTGAGTGCTCCACCCCCACCCCACTGTTTTCCTTCATTTCCCCATTCTAAACACTCTTCCCGGCTTTGGTCAGTTTGGTTTTTGCACGATCAAAACTTTTTAAATAGAACACATTTTCTTACTATTTTATAAATAGCAAGTTTAACTAACAAAGGTACAAATTATAAAACCAATTATAAAACTTTGCTTATCACTGTAGAGATGGAAGACCTGACATATTGTACCCTTTTATAGAGCTGGTCAGTTTTGTGACACACTGTGTAGTGTTACGAAAATATAGAAAGTGGTGTTTCAGCAACATATTCTTCCTTTTTAAAAAAAGGAAGCTTGAAGTCATAATTAGGACAGAATTAAATATTAGGGTAAGAGGGAACACTGGCTCTTGGCCTAGGTTGGTGATCCAGAAAGAGTCTTAGCTATGTTAGTCACACTTGGCTCCCACTGAATTCAGTGCAATTTACATTAGTTGTTGTAAGAGATAGAAATCTTCACTCATATCATTCAGCCTAGTGAGAAGGAAAATGTAAAAAAAATCACCCTGTCAAATTGAACAGTTCTATGATCTGCCTCACTGGTAGTATGACTGTGTCAAGTATTCTTCATTTGTAACCATGCATATGGTCCCCTCCCCAAGGTGTAGAATTTTGCACTTATCCCTGTTAAATTTAATTCTGTTATTTTCAGCCCAGTGCTCAAGTCTATCGAGATTTTTTTAAAATTTTGCTCCTATCTTCAGTGGTACTAGCTATGCCACCCAGTGTTGTGCCATCTGCACATTTAATAAATATTCCTTGTACAATCATCCAAGTAATTAATAAAATTAATTTTAGGAGTACTTTGATGGCGGTTCCTGCATGGTGGGTTGGACTGGATGGCCTTAGAGGTCTCTTCCAACATTTCTATGAAAATTGTTGAAGAGCACAGGACCCAGAACTGAGTCTTGTCTTATCCCCCCCTTGTTACCACCTTCCAGTTAGAAAAGTATCCATTGATAAGCATTTCTTGAGTTCAATTTTGTAACCAACTTTGTATCCACCTGACAGCTGTTCTATCCAGTCCACACCTAGTTAGCTTGCTAATCAGAATATCATGGCATGCTTCGGCAAAGGTTTTGCTGAACTCAAGATTGTGACTTCTTTACCAACCTCAGAAGGATAGAAGGCTGAGTCAGCCATGAGTCAGCTAGCTGGGCTTGAACCGCAAGTCGTGAGCACAGTTTTGGCTGCTGTACAGTAGTTTACCACTGCTCCATGAGGCTATCAGGCACGTTAAAAAGGCAAAGGTTCCCCCTGCACATGCATGCTAGTCATGTCCGACTCTAGGGGCGGTGCTCATCTCCGTTTTCAAGCCAAAGAGCCAGTGTTGTGCAAGTCTGTGGCAAGCTGCTGACTTTGCAACCGACCGTTTTAGCACTCTAGTCTGCTGAGCCACCACACCCACATCAGTGAGGTTATCCGATGAAAAAATGACATAAGTCTCATCTGGCACTTGTTGGCTTCTAGTTGTTACGGCATTGTTTTCACGATGTTTGCATAATAGTCTGCAATAGGTGAAATGGCCTAAGTTGCAAAGGTGATCTGGATATAATGACCCTAGGTCTAGTCATGTGACTAGCATGTGACCAACATCACTGAATTCTGTATAAAACATAAGCTTTTATGTAAAATGCAAAGGTTTTGCATACCTTACTGCCCATAAAAACAGTTTGGGGTTTTCCATTCTCATGCTGTTAAAACTGCCTTAAAACTATGTCACCAGAGATAGTAATTCTTGCATGCATTGCTTGGAAGTAAGGGATGATAGTAACTGATGAGTGATTGGAAGGGAGTGACCCCAAATGCAATCATTCTAAGTTGTGAACCATGATGTTATGAATCCTGAGGAGAGGCTTTGGGGAGATAGGCGAATGCTGGTATTACAGACATGCCACCCAGCTTTACAACATGCCTGCAAAGGAAAAAAGCCTGATTGAATCCTCCCATCATGAAAAAGTTGTAGACTGCTTGGATGCAGAGGGGGGGGGGGGAAGCTCGTCTGGCAAGCAAATATGGTGGACCAATTGTACGTCATGCAGACCATTTTTTAAAAATTGAATTCACTCATTTTATAAGTAGAGCCAATCCCACGATAATTGATCATTCCGTTGCCCTCTAAGCCATATTGTCTAGGGTTCAGGATTACTTCACTTATCTGGATTCAACCCACAGAAAATTATAAGAGACAAGAAATAAAGTTATTCTTGTGTTCAAATTTGCGTTAACTCAGTTGCAATCAGAAAAGGTGTCAACAGCTTTCTGTGATAGCTTTCTAAAGGAAGAGTCTAGAGATCCCTGTGACTGGGACCGAACATTAAATATGGGCCTTAAAATTGATCCCTTTTTCAGTTAATCCTAAGAAAATAAACTGTTGAATCATTGCAAGAATCACATATTTATGTTCTCAGATGTTTTTAATTTCATGCCAAGTAAAGTTCAGCTTTGAGTTCAGGATGATAAATCTAGGACGCAGCTAGCTAAAATACTGCAATTGTAGACAGTTTTGCCATCAAGGCAAGCACAATTCTTCTCAGGCTGACGAAGTAGCACTAAAATGTCAAGGAATTATGAATTAATGAGTTATGCTGGCAACGCAACATTCTATAGTGAAATCTTGCCAGGTATTACATCTTGTTAACTTTCGCTTTAGGAAAATAAATCACTAAAAAACCATGACACTCAGTCTTCAATGGCATAAGTGAAAACAGAAATAAACTGAAAAAGTGAAATAAATATAGGAAGTAAATATATTTACCATAGTGAGTGGTTACATTGTCTGTGCTGTAACTTACTTTTGAAATGTGGTCCTTTCAATGGGTACAGTTGGAAAACAAAAATGTCTAGTCATCCTCTGTTGAAGCATAGATCCCTCCTTGTAAACTTAGATAGTATCCAAAGACCTGCAAAAATAATTTTTGAGTATGAAGCCTTGAGACATATTTTCCTTGGACAGGATAACTGCATATTATTACATGATGAAGAGCATTGGAAGCTGGGAGGGGAGAGGAAAGTTTGATAGTATGTAATTATGCAATGAATGAAAGGATGAAGGGGAAATCAGTTATTAAGCTTGCCTGTTCTCAGTTGTTTGCTGTGTAGCTTTTTAGAGTTGCCTCCACTCTTACTCAGTAGATGATTGTAATGTACGAAAGGTGAGAACTATCTTGTCCTAATTTAGAATACTACCAAGCTGTAGACATAATTCTTATATTGAATTTTAGCTGTAGTCATTGTCACATTGTAGTTTGACTGCTTTCTTAACCACCATGAAAACGGAACCATGCAAATGTCTATAAGCTCTTATGTATGAATCCCTCAAAGAGATGACTGATTTACCACAGGAAAACAATCAAATGACAGAAATACAGCTTCTTTTTAAAACTACTTTAGCTCCCCCTTGTGGACCCTGCTCTACAAAAATTTTAATACGTAATGTGTGTAGAAAAGCGACTGTCAGTGGTTTGCACCATCAATACTTTGTTTCTTTCAAAGAAAAAAGATGGGTTAATTTTTTTCTTCCTAAGTAACAAAAAGGTATAGCCCTGCTAGTGCTAGGCAATATTTTATATCAGTAAAAATTCTGGTGCTGTACATCTAGTGACATATTGGGTTATGGGGTAAAAATTGGCTAAATGTAGTCTCCCAGAAAATAGAATAAATCAATCAATCATGACTGGAAGTCTGCATTGGATAAACTATTGTGGTGTATCAAATCTATGAATCTGCTGTTAACTCGCAGCACAAACCCTCTGGCCTTCTGTGAAGTCTTCCTTGAAGTGTTCTCTTACCATTTGGTTCCTGGCATCTTTGTCCATCATGTAGTTCTTGCTGCAGAGGTGAAGAAGCTCCTTCAGCATACCCACTAGCTGTGCTCCCCATGGAGTCACTTAGGGTCAGAGTAGAATAGATGAGATCTTCTCCCTTTTGTAGGCTTCTTCAAGAGAAAAAAAGTCAGATATCCCAATGAATTTCCACGAGATTCCAAAGTCCCTCTCTGCACTCTTTTTTGCTTGTTTGTTTTTGGCTTGTGTTAATGATTAGCAAAGTGGCTTGCTATCTTTGGCCTATTCTACCTACTGTGTCTTTAGATGAATCTACCACACGGGGCTACATGGACTTTTGGTATATAACCACTTATAACTTTGTGTTTATGTCAATTGTTAGTTTTAATGTTGCCTTCTAATGCTGAAAGATACCCCCTCAATTCCCTATTTCTCAAACTGAATATGTCTTAATCATAATGGACTGTATATTGTCTCTCCTCACTGTAAGCCGCCTTGAGTCCTTTTCCAAGGACTCACTCAGAGTCCTATCTAAAAAGAAGTAAGTACAAGTTTAACCACAGTTAATTGGTCTTTTCATTCCAATGGAGATACAGTATTGGCTTTTCTTTCATAAACAGACATTCCTATTTGTCTCAGATTTTAAGACCCTTATAGTTTTCTATTTACAGTGCACACTCCAGGCATTTATATGGTGTCCATGTGACATGAAGTGTTTCTTGAGTATCAACATGATAAAAAATTATTGTTAAACAATGTTAATTCCTAATGTAATCCTTGTTTACATTATCACCCAGCTGCTAAGACGGGCATTGTGATTCGGGCAAGAATCCAGCAAATAGCACCCGTTTTCAATTTTAGAATGAATTAAATTGATGCTGATTAAAGAGCCCCTTCTTCAATGTGTCATTTGTGAACCAACTTCACTTGGCGGAATTTTGCTAATGAGTGCTTTTAGGCCTATGGCATACTCGTTTTTGGCTTCTATACATTCTGTCCCTTTAAGACAAACACATACACATTAATACATCAGTTTTCCTTCAGTTGGTGCATTTATTTGTACAGTGGAACCTCTGTATCCCCGTAGAATCAATTCCATGATTTACTGTGGATGCATTAAACTATGGATGTGAGGAAACCATATCTGCAACATGCAAGGGGGCGGGACAAAAGCCCAAAAGGGGGTAAGGCAAAACCCACAAGTGGATGTCCTTGTTTGTTGTCTATAGGCTCCAGGGTCCAGGTTGTACAAGGAGGACAGGCATCAACAATAAGCCAAGCCCTGCTGTGTTAGCTGAAGCTTCAAAGAAAATGTCTGACCTTCAGCTTTCTTACTATGGCAACAGGTTTACAAATGGTCACCTATAACATGAATGGCTAGAAGTAAATTTATAACATATTTTGTCCTTAGGTTATATGTCAACAGGTTTCACAGAAGCACTTAGAGGAGGGACGTTTGTATCCGCCTTTAGCATCAATTCAAGACGTCTCTTTGAAAATTGCAGTGAAGGTAAGTTAATAATGAAATTTCTGATTATGAAAGGTTGAATATGTTTTATTAAAAAGCTGTTAACATGTTCCTAGTGTCTTTTGCCATTGCTTTGTTTTCAGTGTTTTTTGGAAAAAGGCCTCAAATAATGGCAGCCTAACTAGTTTACAAAGAATGCCGTTTATCTGCTACTCTGGATCTCCCCCGTATGCTGTCTGCTGGCCACTTTCAGATTTTTTTTTAGTGGTACAGTGGTCCCCCGCCCTTTTGTGGTTCCGGTACCGCGGTCCCACTATATGGTGGTTCTGGTACCGCGGTCCCACTATATCGCGGGACCACGGTACCGCGGTACCGTGATATCACGGGACCACGGGACCAGGAAAGGGCTTGAGGGAGGGTGGATTACACACCGCCCCCCCTGCGCCTCCTAGGAGGTCTGGGCAAGCGGCGTGCGATTGCAAAGGTGCTTCCGCCCGCGGAGAATTGGAAGGTACTGCAGAGTAATCTATTCTAGCTCTCTTAGGCCAGAATAGATAGTTAAAAGCATCCCTAATGATAGCTACTGTACTAGACTCAATTTGAAGACATCTAACAAAGGAGAGCCAGCCACTTTCTGAAATATTCTGTTCCAATGTGGAAACAGCTCTTATATTCAGTGTATTCTTCCTAATGTTAGGCAAAATCTCCTTTCTTTTAATTTGAATTCCTTGGTTTGGTCTTGCTGTTTGGAACAGCAGGAAACAAACCAGCTCTACTTTCCATGTGATAACCTTTTAGATATACAGTTTTAACTCAGCCCTCTTTAACGCAGAGGTGGGAAGCTCCATGAGTAAGATTTCAATTCCTGGTCACAGAACAAGCTGAAATTTCTGATATCATAAAATACTTGGTGGTGGTGGTGAGGAAAAATATGAAGAATTTATATAATTTACCTGCCATTTCTTGACTTCTCTTGACAGTTTTCCGGCAGAGGCATGTGTAGCGTTACTGTTATTTGCCCCTGGCCCTTTCACAGGCTATTGACAAGAACCACTTCTAATTTTTCTCTTTCACTGCCACCAACTAGGCACTCTAGTAATTTAATGCTTTCAGACTGATTTTTAAATTGAATAAAGATAAAATAAGTTTATTTCAAGGTAGAATCAAACTGATAAAAGTAATGTGTTTAGGTACAAACAAAAGGAAGAATATAGCTCAAATACACTAAAGTTAGGTTACAGGCAACACTGATCACTTACACACCGTGTTCTTAAGTTTGCAGACACTTATCACTTAGTTTTCCTCTCAGAAGTTCTAAAATCCTATCTCTTCTCTCTCTAATCCTTAACTGTCTCTCAGTCAGATCCTAATTGACTCTCTCTCAGACTCTATCAGTCTCTCAGACAGTGTAACTTCCCTATCTATCTTTTTCTCAGTAAGTGTAGGTCCCTACCTGTCACTTTCTCAGTAAGTGTAAGTCTTTCAGTCAGTCCCCATTTATCTTTTTTCTCAGGAAGTGTAGGTCCCTATCTGACTAATTCAGTGCTGGGCTGAGCCTTAAACCCCCTCAGGCTCCTCCCCCAAACTCTCTCATTGGTTCACAAACCACCAATCTACATGGATACATTTATTAATAAATTATTCAACACAAAGGGGTAAACGCCACAGCAGGGAGCTGTAAGGTTCACAAAAAGGAGGGGGGTATATGCAGTCTGTGTGCCATGTATTTCCCAGTTCTTTAATTACTCTTCACATGTCATATATACAGTATTTCCCTAGTAAGGAGAATTGCAGTTTAGGGAAACTCGTTTTAGAAAAATGGCACTGATGGGGACATAATGTTCCCTTCTCACTTTTGTCCTCCTGATCCAAAATGGTTAAAATGTAAAAAAAAAGACAAGAGATGACAGTCATAGATCTCTGTTCTTTTTTCTAGTTTGCCTCTTGGTTTCTTTCTTTCTCTTCGCCTGACCTCCTTTCTTGTTCTGGATCTCAGAGACCTGCTAGTTTTTCATGTTATTGTGAATAAGACCTAGGCAATCTTACATCAAGTTCAGAATTTGTCTTCTGTAAACACTGAATAATAATAAATTGATTCTTTCAAACTCATTTGGTGATTGATTCAAACTGCGTATAGAAATAACCATCCTATTTCTTCTCTTTTCACATTGATAATACATACACTCTTATGATGTCAAAACACATGTATTTAAACTTCTTATTCCGAAATCTAATGTCCATTGCAAAGTTTCCTCTCCCCCCCAGCAAAAATAACATTTTTTAAGATGGCAATAGTTATGCCTTTATAGGATTTTTCTTTTATTTAATTAATGTCTTTTATCCAAACTTTAACCTGCACTGGTTTCTCACCAAACATTTTCATTTTTAGTATTTTTAAAGTACTGTACATTATGTTTTGCATGGAAAGGGAATCACGTTCTCCTACTGCACTTTGATGTGACATTAATTCTGGCCAATAATAATAATGTCTTTAAATACACATTTGCATGTGGTTTAAAACAGTAACAATGCATTAAAGCAGAAATGGATGAACACATGTGAGAGAGACATGGGTTGGAGGCAGACAGATTTGTTCATTCCAAATAAATGTACATAACATTTTAATGCCATATGTAAAGCTTTTTAATGTACACGTATTAACAACAGAAGAAAACTGAACAGTCAAACAAATTATGAACATTGAAGTCTTACAATGTTCAGAATAAACAAAATAAACCAGCCTGTAATTAATTATCTCACATAAAAAATAACATAATAAGCAGTGAAACAAATAGAGATGACTAAACTTAGTGATTGTTACAAGCTGGTAGACAATTAAAATATCAGTGATTTCACTCTCACTTCTTCTTTCTGAGCATGTTGAGGGGGAGGCAGCCAAACTGGTTTGTATACCTGAGACCTGGATGGGGGTAGATAGAGTGCCACTCCCCCAGCTGCGCCCACCTGGGTACTCTATATAGAATTAAGGCAGATTGGAAGGTTCTGGTGGGTTGGGGGTTACCAAGGCTTCCATCTGTGCCAGCAGGATCTCGGCAATGTCAAGTCTGGGTCTAGATTGTCTTTGCCTGACAGTGGGGCAGAGGGATAGATTTGGATTGGTACTGGTGTACCATTCCCCCTGTAACCCAGCACACTCCCAACCACTCCCTGGTTTTTGGGAGGCCTTGGGAGGGTTTCCTACTGACCTAGTTAGCGATCCTGTTGAAACTCAGATCAGTAGGAGGTACACTGATATGCCTGGCACCTGATGAGATTGTTCCCTAATGCCTTCTCTGCTCCAGAATCCAACCCTCCCTCTGGTTTATGGAGGAACTCCAGGCAATGGATTTAATTTACAGATGACTAGAGAGGAAATGGAGGAGGGCCCCATCAGACATTAATTTTGTTACAATTTGTAATCTGACCAGGAACTATCCCAATCACAAAGGCTTTTGATACCAAGATTATTAATGAGGCAGCACGCAGCAGGCAGAGTTTGACCAGGGTGTCCACAGCCTCAGCAATACTGGTTAGCAAAGCCCTTAGTTTGGTGATTTCACCAGTGAACATTGTGCAGTGTTATTTAAACAGAAAATTCAGCCCCTCTGATAGGACCTAGACTCTACTGACAGTTCAGTGAATCATCCTATTTGCTTGCTAGACCATCTTCTCTTGTTTGCTGGATTGGTTTCAATCATTAACATCTGTAGAAGTGGTGACTTCTCTGAGGCATTGCAAACTCACCACCTCTGTGCTTTATCCTTGCCCAGTTTGTCTCTTGAACGAAGCTGAAGGGGTTACTATGGATTGGGCTGTTAGCATTATAAGTGCCTCATTGAGCCTTCATGTGTAAAATAAACCATCATACAGCATATTCTAAAACATTTCAACCTGGTGATAGCCTGTCACCAACAGCCACTTTATGGGTAAGTCGATGGAGCACGTAGTGGCAGAGCAACACCAGGCATTCCTGGAGGAAGAACATTGCCTGGATCTATTCAATCCAGGTTCAGGCTGTGCCATGGTACCAGGAGAGCACTGGTCACATGGCAAGATGACTACCTCTGACTCTTTTTGGTGCTCCTTGATCTCTCAGCAGTCTTTAATACTGTGAATTGCTGTATCCCCTTGGTCAGACTTTTGAGTTTTGGGGTAAGAGGGTTGGCCCTTAGCTGATATCCATCCTTTCTTGATGACTATGTCCAAAGAGTTCAGCTTGGGGAGGAACTTTCAGCCCTTCAGATCCTAAATTGTCGGGTGCTACAGGGGTTACCTATCTCTCCAGTGCTCTTAGCGAGGTTGCTGGGATGGGTCATCCTGAGATCTGGAGTGTATTTTTAACAATATGTTGATGATATACAACTCCATCTAAGCTGCCCAGGTCCTGGCTGCCTGATTTTGATTCAGGAAAGGATGAAGGCTTAATAGGCTGAAACGGAACCCAAAGTAAATGGAGGTCATGCTGTTGGGAGATCCTCTGTAAAGGTTAAGGTGTAATGGAGTCCTCCTTCCACTCATTACTTGGGGTGCTCCGGGACTCAGTTCTATACCTGGAGCATTAGATTCCAGCCAGGACATTTAGCCTACTTAGATTTATTGCCCAGATGCACCCCTACCTGTCTTTTGGGAAATCATGGCTTTTGGACCATGGCCCCTACTCTATGGAATGGACTCCGTGTGGAAGTCTGGCAGGCCTCCATCCCTCAGGAGACATTTTTGTTTCAGGAAGTGTTTAAGGGCATCCTCCCATAAGTCTTTCTCTATATATCATTTGGAGTTTTATTTGAAGGAGGTATTTATTTTATTGGGCTTTTTTGGCGGTTGGGGGTTATTGTTTATCAATATAAACTGCTTAGAGTAGTGCTTCCGCCCCTCTCCGGCTAAGTCAATTGTATATAAATTAATGAAATAAATACGTTTTGTTGATTGGATCATATCTTCATTGATATTGTTCTGATTAGGATCTAGTACCTGATACAGTGGTACCTTGTATAAAGGAATTAATTCGTTCCAAATGAAATTATGTTAAGCAAATTTTCCTTTATACAAATTTCCCAGAGGAATGCATTGAAAACGGAGTAATACCATTTTTATGTTGTACGGATTCACCCCATAGGCGATTATGTTCAGCAAATTTCCCCTATCTCCGGAATTTTTTGTGTTGTACAATTTTTATGTTATACAAACTGTTATACAAGGCTCCACTGTATTAAAATGTGAAATTATATTCTTATATTATATATACTCTGCTGCCTCTCAAGTTCATGCAAAATCTTAACAATGAGTGATGTGTCTTGTTTTCACAGATTGTAGAGCAAGCCTACAGCGACAACACGGCCACTTTCTACCCTGAGCCAGAAGACAAGGAAGCATTTGTCCGCTCTCAGATGTACAGCACTGAATATGAAAGCTTCCTGACAGATTCATACTCCTGGCCTAAAGAAGCCATGAAAATACAAACAGCAAACCTGTAATGGAAGAACAGCTGCATCATAGAAATATTGGCAAAACTACTCAGATACTTGCCAGTTTTCACCTTCTGTTAAATGAAAGCACAATGTTAGCATAACTCAGGATGTACTTGTTTTCCTTGTTAATGTCGAGGCCAAATGTTATCAATGTTCTCTTCTTTAAACAAATTAATTAAGTTTAAAGAGTATGCAAATACTTTTTAAAAAACAAATATTGACACTTTAATGAAAAATGTGAAGAGGTTCTGTTAGGCTCATTACAGCCAAAAAGAAGGACAGGAAATTAATAGAAATGCACTTTTCATATACCTTGATATCTGTATGAAATTTGGTCTCTGTACTAGTTTTTCAATTGAATTTAGCAAAAGCAATATTGCTATTAAAGGATGGCACAGCTTTGTCAGAACTCAGGATATTCTTGTTTTCCTTGTTAACAGCACAAAATCGTTTTAAATGCCAAATGTTATTAATGTTTAATGTTCATTAAACTAATAAATTAAGTTAAATGTTATACAAATAAGAACATTTTTAAAATGTAGACACTTTAAAGAAAAGTATAAAGGGGCTCTGCTAAGCTCATTACAGCCAAAAAGAAATAAAGTAGAAATGCACTTTTCATATATCTTGACATCTGTATGAAATGTTGGTTATGTACTAGATTTTCCACAATTTAGAAAAAGTGATAGTACAATGAAGTGACAAGGCACTTTCATGAGTATTAAAATTTGACACACCTACTTGATTTAACATTTTGTTATTTTCTGTAACAACAATTCACCTAGACCAGAAAGTAGATTGTGTTCTTGCTCTATTAAGTACATCGGAAGCTTTTCCAGCTACCCAAGTTCATGTTTTTAAGAGGGAGGCAAGCCAATAAACCATGAAAATGAAAGACAGGGAAAGATTTGTGTATTCAATGGTGACGTCTAATTAAGAACTTTGGAAGCCTATCACAAAATAGCCAATATTTTCTAAATAACCCAGAACACAGCATTATTTTAGGTAAATACTGTCCCAGGAATATTCATTTAGGAAAATTCAGGTTTATTTCTCTTTGTCCAGCAGTCAGTTTTTAATAAAATATTTTATAAGTACCCAGCAGAAATGGACCTTCTAATTAAGAGTCATATTTTAGGCTGCACTGGCTGGATTTTTCTAGGAGGCTCATCGAGAAAAAGAATGGGAAATCTTTCAGGCAAAGAGTGAAACAGAGTTTGAAAGAAAATATTGATGGGCCATTGGAGTTGGGACTAAAAGCAAAAATGTGGGACCAAAAACAGCACCATATTTCAGCTTAAAGCTCTAAAGGCCAATAACTAAGCCTTAGGAAAGGCACATCAACTTTTAGAATGGGGAAAACCCAAGCAAGTGCTGCACGCAAGGAAGGGGCATAAGCCATCTGGGATTCAGTCCTAGCATCTGAGGTTCCCCACCCCTCCCACAGAGCATGGAAACAACCATTGTCCCCCACTTTTTGTTTCCAACTGATATTCAAAGGTACCTTCTCTCTAAATACCATGTCGCCCCTTAGGCAATAGCTGCTGATCAACTTTCACGAGTTCGTCTAGGTAATTTCACTCACCCTCCTGAATATTTTAGTCCCTATGTTTCACATCATGTTTGTTTAAGCAAATACCAGTCTTGTCCCAACTGTTGGATATGTATGCTGTAAAGGCATTTGGCACAAGGGTGTTTTCCAGAAGCCTGTTCAAAACATTGGACAACATCCTATTGCTTAGAGTAAGCTCTTGGAACTGATGGAGATCAAGTGAGTCAAATCTTCCCTAAGGTCCACTGGTCCAAATGGTGCTCCTTGAACTGCAACTTACTGTGCTAAAGTCAGTCATAGTTAAGGGTTTTTGAATCAATGGGATTTAGGAAGGAGTTCAGCACCTAGATCCCCTTTGACTCAGTGGGTTTACTCTAGTGCTGTTAACTACAGTCTATTAAACAAGTTTGGGCCCTGACTAGCAAGACCTTACATGCTAAGGTAATTTAGTTTTCATTCTTCACATCAGCAAACAAGACTTGTCTACAGGCTGCTTAACATGCATAAAATGCCCTTTTAATGTGCTATGTGCTATTCATTTTTATAAACTTGATATTAAATTTTGGAAAATACCATCTTGCACATAATTTAGTATGTAGCTCCTCCAGTTTAGTTCAACATAGCTTTTTGACAAAAACTTGCTCATGTTTTGTACATTATACATAAGGTCTATATTAAACTTAAGCCAACATTCTGTTAATGTAATATTTTGTAGACAGGCAAACCACTATCTGCTTAGCAGGCCACATATATCTTTCCATTCTGAACCATCATGAAGACATCATGAGTCTTCTTTTGGCATGGATGTTGAAAGTATTTCAGTAGTTTGCGTTAAGTTGTTCTTGACAAATCCATATTGACTCCTAGGTGCTTGCAGAGTGACTGCATTATAATCAGTTCCACAATTTCCCCTGAGATTAATGTCAAGCTGAGTGATCTGCATTTCCCAGGATCCTCCTTTTTGAAGATGGGGACATTAGCCCTCTTCCAATAATCAGTAGTTTTCACCTAGCCTCTGTGATTTCAAGAAACTAATAGACAGTGGTCCTGAGAGTTCTTCAGACAGTTCCTTGAATACTCTCACATGTAGTTAAATGGACGCTAGAGATTTGAACACGTTTAAAATAAGGTATTCCTTGACTGTTTGTTTATCAAGGAGAAGCTGTCCCATCCACTTCACATTTAGTTGGAGGGCCATAGATTGTCTTTTGGGAAAATATTAAATTATAATGTAGGGATGGACCACTTCCGCCTTTTCTTTGTCATCTGTTATGATTCCCCCCACCCCATTGCACAGCTCAGCCACTGTATCTTTTCTCCATCTTCTACTGTGTAAATGCCTCTATCATGTTTTTTGTTGATAACCTCATCTCATTCCCAGCTTCCACCATCCTAAAACCATCCTTGCCCTTCATCGCTCCCTTTCTGTATTCTTCCTTTGTGACCTGGGCTTTCCTTTCACTTCCTACAAATCCTTTTTAAATTTCAAGTTCTGAGTTTTTTGTGGAGCCACACCACTTTGGGGGGTGGGGTATTTTCCACCTTTTGTTTCTTCTCGGAACAGTGTGTAGTTGCACTTTTAGAAAGTCCTTTTAAAAAAACTTCTGTTCATACTCCCAACTAAAGCAGATCCATGGCTCACTGGATTTTTTGTAAGTGCTGTAGACTTACCATTCAGCAGTTGTTTCACCGGGCCTATTCTCTAGTTAATACTAGGAATAAGATGTCACTCTTTCCTTTGAGCTTAAACATAGTGCTCCTTGGTTGAGCCAGACAGTTGTGTCTTGGTTGGCTCTGCATTATTCCTGTCAATAGTGTTCAGTCCAGGGATGACACAAAAAAACCAAGGATCACTTATGAGTCATGTAGATTACTGGCTTCCATCAAAGATTTTACTCTCTAGCCTCGCCACTGTTTGGACGTACATAACTTATACAGTACACTGGTTTCTCTCTTTTGTTTTACTGAGATCACTAATGTTCATAAGTTGAGGTCCCCTCTGATTGCATGATTTGATTATATCATCTGTGTTCAAGTACATCAAGTGAGGATGTCTTTGTGCTTACCCACAACGAAAACAAAGCAATTCAAGTTCATGCCATCTGTGCCAATCTAAGATTTGAACATTAGAAGACAGGACAAAAAGCAGATGAGTGAACTATGTAGCAGCTTTTAGTGTTCCTAGCTTAACATCCAAAATCTGTGCTCATATAGTCTCTAAATAACACAGCTTTGTGCAGCCACGGGATGAAATGGTAGTTCCGAAGACCTGTGGCTTGGTGGCTTTGTTTTTATTTACAGAATGGTGCTAGGAATGATTAATGCACGAGATATTTGCAAGCTGGCTTTAAGGGGAGCTGCCTCTCAAGTCTGGAATTAAATGCACAACTGGCCTGACTCAAGAGGAAATCAGACACAATTTGAGCAGTTTTGTTCTGAACAAAATTTCAAGCACTGAAGTATTGATTGAAGACCATGCAGGTCCTAAAGTTTACTCTGAGGTATCAGTTTTATTGTTGTAGATTTGTGGTTTTTTGTTTCTTTTAACAAATGCTAGAAAATTAAAAGCATATTGTGTTTATTAACTGTCAGAACACTTGCCTTCCACACCAAACAGAATGTGAAATACAGGCTCACTCTGATGAGCCTTCAAGAATTCTAGGAACTGACCAAGATCCATGTGATAGTCATTCCTCAGTCCGTAGTCACCATGGGCTTGAAACTGTAAATCTTCAAAAGTCCGAAAGAGCCGCAAATCATCCCCATTTGCCTCAGTCTCTCCACTCTCCACGTGTTTGCAAGAAATGTGTTTCCAGTTGGGATATCTAATAACATGCCAAAACTCTTCACAATTTTCTTTGAGACCCTCCACACAAATGATCCCAGGCTTTCCAGTTAGACAGAAGCCGGTCAAATTGAATTTCTTCGCACAATCAAAAATCTTTTTCCTTAGTTCTTGTCTATATATGTGGTGGCTGTAGATCCACATCCGCTTAAAGAGCCTTTTAACTATTTTTTCATCTGTCACTCTTTGACAGTGGAGTTTACTGTTCTGTAAATAGGGCAAACTGTTGTCTTTCAGCCACTGCACAGCGGCACATATGCAAAGTTCTCCTGACTCAAAGGAAGAAATATAAGATGTGAGATCCTTGTTGAGTTGCAGTTGTTGTTGCCGGTCTAGAGCATCTGATCTTGCAAAAACCTGTGGGGCTGCACAGGGGTAGTCATAAGGCAAAACTACTTGTAGATTTATTCTTCCCTAAAAATAAAAAACCATAAATATTGCAGTTCAATATTTGGCACTTAGACAAGTTTCATTCATATAAATAATGATTACCGTATTTTTCTGCCTCTAAGACACTCCAATGTATAAGACAACCTCTACTTTTCCATCCTAAAATTACAGTTTTGCAACTGCATGGCTTCTATGTATAAGACAATTTTTAGTCTAACAATGTTAGATAAAAATATAGTCTTATACGATACTGTACATGGAAAAATACTGTATATTGAAGTTAAACAATGAGAATCGAGCTAGAAAAACTTTACTTGGAAGTTTTCACTTCACTGAAAGCTAGGTCCAGTTCATGGAGTGTCTATTTCTCATGTCTGAGATCACAGTGAAATTGATCAACCAGAACACAGCTCAGCAGACCATGATTTACTAACAGACCCGCATCAGATCAGCAGGGTTTAATAGCAGCACAGAACAATGAAAATTAATAGTCTTCAAAAACAAAGTTAATGTATTTTCAGTGAACCCTGTGATAACACCTTCCTGGTTTGCTTCAGTATTAATAGGGCATGCTCACTATATGACAAGCAAGAAGTCTTTGAACATTCAGGCCTGTCGTGAACACCGTGCATGCTATTGTGAACGCTAGTGCACTCTCCTTGATTGCTCCTATTACAAGCAGGAGCAGCTAAATGTAGCAAGACCTTCTGTCCATGGTTTGCTTATCACAACACAAATGCTTGCCACTCTGCCCTTGCTTCTTTCCCCAGAAGCCAAAGAAAGCGCTATGGTGTATTTCTCTGACCTGCCATAAGAGACTTAAGCCAGAGTGCTTGGTTTGCATGTCATGATGATAGACGGAGGGTCCGTTCTTTCCTCATGCAGGAAACAACTATGGCGCATGCATCAGTGCCTGTACTCTGGCTTACCATGACATACGAACCTGGCCTTTGTGCTGCAATTCTCACTCTGTAGTAACATAGGTCTACATTTGTACTGCACTGCTTATGTGTAGTGATCAGGTCTGGTACTCTCCTCTCCTTTTTCTACATCATCTCATCTGCTGGCCTTTCGCAGAGTGGTGAAGACCATCCTTTTCCGCGAGGCCTTTGGTGACCTAGCTTAATTAAATTTTTTTTTTGCCGCCATCAACCACCATCTTTGGGATCTGTCATAGTAGCAGTGAGGTTGTGATTCTAAAAGGTGCTCTCCTGCCGCTGCTCTCTTTTAACTTATATGTATTGATTGTTTGTTTGCTGTTTTGTATCGTATGGAACTGTGTATTCGCTGACTTGTTCAGCTTTGTAAGCCGCCCAGAGTTCCCTTTGGGAAGATGGGCGGGGTATAAATTTAATAATAAAATAAATAAATAAATAGTAACCCTTAAGGATTTAGAAAAAAAGAGCATGTTCCACAAGCCTGAAGTATACCCCCCTCCATGAAATGCAGTGCAGAGAAGGGCACACCAGAATTCTGCAAGGACCTAGCATATGCATACAGTGCATTCTCCCCAGTATGGCAGCCAGCTGCCTATGACCTTAGTCCCAGGGCAAGGGTGGGTTATAAATGAATACAGGAACAGAATCCTGAGCTGCATACAGGGCTGACTCTGAATGGTGCCTTCGTTCTATGTACATCTCATGATATACTGCTTGTGAATCCTTTGCCTACTAAAATTAAGGAGGAGGGAACAGAAGTTCTTGTACTGAGACAATGGAAAGGCACACATGGGACGATATCCTGCTGGACTTCTGCCATGAATTATCTATGGCCGAATGGGATAAAGTTTTCCTCCCTGCAAAGGGTGCATGGTTTCTGCATTTGGATCACCCCCAGTATTTCACTAGGTTGATCTACATTGTTGTGTTTGGTCATGTTTATCATACTACACAGAAAAGGGATTTTGGTTTCAATTTAATTTGACAACCTAACTTGCATTTTGTTCCTCTACCCCGCCCCGCCCCACTCCTCTTGTAGGAGCCTAGGGAAACAGGCTGGTTCCTGGGGGCACTGCAGGGGTGCAGATGAGGACAGAGCTGCTCCCCCCTGATGTCATCCCATCCCATCTTCTTTTTCTCCAAGTAGGAGGAGGTAGGAAATAAAGGGGATCCTGTGCTGCTACATCTCCCCAAGGTGTGAGGATGACCCTGACTCTCATAGCTATGCACAGTACAGTATCTTTTAAATCTGCAAGGCGGAGGGAGGGCAAAGCAAAGGTTTTAGAAAAGGGAAGAAAGCTCAGGTTCATGCAGAAGGAGATAATCTTACAAATGTCTAGATTCAGGTCATGGACTGGGAATGAACCAGGCATCCAGTAAAACTGACAATAATCTAATGGACTGGTTTGATAACCCCACCATGTAGTATGCTGGAAGCCATATTCTGAAAGTGGACTCAAGTCCATTAAGGCTTATATCAAAATATATGTGTCCATTTTTAAGGTAACACAAGAATCTTGGTTGTTCAAGGTGTAGCAGATTAAGTTGGCTACTCCTCAATTTCTGAGGCACCTCAAGTTTCTAGATGGTCTGCAACGACTGTTTCATACTGCCCCATACCACTTCAAGTAGTCTCTGAGCGGTTTACCATTTTAGTTACAGTATGCAGGCTACACATTGTCCCCACTCCCAGCAAGCTGGGTACTCATTTTACTGACCTTTGAAGGATGGAAGGCTGAGTCAACCATGAGCCTGCTACCAGGGATCGAACCCCAGGTAATGAGCACAGTTTTAGCTGCAGTACAGGCATTTATCCACTGCGTCATAAGGCTCCTAGTAAGCTATGATTTCTTGAAGTTAGACATGCTTTCAGAAATATTTTGTATCAAGCTAAACTACAGTTCTTCAAAAGAAAAGGGAGAAGCAAAGGCAAAGAAATGGAAAGCAGCTGGTCTTACCTTTGGTTCCCCTGTAGTAACAGCAATTGAGTATTCAATGTTATGTAGAAGATTTTCACTTTCATCATTCAAGTACTTCTGAACAGTGTACATAGTGTTTTCATCGTGAAGTGTTATTTCTCCTTTATTAGGAAACATAGATAAAAGCATTTCCAATTCTGCCTTTTGAAGCTGAATGTTTTCTTTGATTATGCTGGACATTGGTATAGATGTGAATCCACTAGCCACCTGGAGACAGAAGTCAAAATCAATTCTATTGTTCATACACCTATCAATATCCTCCCTCCATTGAAGGGCACTTTTTACTTTTACCTTTTTTTCCTGTGATAAAAACAAAGCCTATACTCATGGAACAGATTTAGATTTCAGGCTTAAAGAGTTCAAAGGGACTGCTCAGATGAGTAAAATCAAGGACATACAGAAAATGAGTCCACTTCTATTGCTAAAGAACACCTGAAGTTAATCAACAAGCAACACAAACACATGGAAGCAACTAAGGGCCCTGTGTTACTTTCATTTTTTCTTAGGTCATGCATTCAATTTTGTATCTGTCACAAAATTACACCAACACGAACAAACTAGTATGTGGCAATTGCTGGAGTGGGAAAACTTAGCTCCGTGACAAGGGGGCTGCCTATCCCAAGGAGCTCCAGCTGCTCACCCCTGTGGCCTTCCTTGAAAGATCCTCAGAAGGATTTGTAGCCTGGAAGGCCAAGAGCCCACTGCAATCCCAAATAGTGATGGCTCATCGGTTGGTAATTAGGAAAACCCAAGACAGATGTGGAGAGGGCACACGAAAGCAGCGGAGCCCCAGCTAAAAATGTCATGTCAAAAATGCCACCTTCACCACTACCACCTGGCCTGAGAAAATTCTGCCCGTCTATTGTTTTGCCTTTTGCAGCTTCTACATTTTGTTCCTTTAAGCCCCCTTGGATACCTAGGCAAAAAGACACTAAATCAGTGCAGGTAGGGTTAAGTAAAGAAAGAAGCAATTTATGTGATTTCTGCCATGATTCTTGAATTTTCTGTTGGATTATTGCTCATGCCTGGGGACAGTTTGGCTCACCATCTCTCTCCCCCCCCCACCCTCTGGCAGGTTCATCACAGGGGCAGGATCACCATGAAACGCCACTATCTATACCAAGGAAAGGTTTATTTGTACATGCGCTTATTAGATAATTCCCAAAGCAGGCTCCTAGCCTGTAGAAGCCAACCCGTACATTGGCACTGACTTTTCTAGGTGTTGTGCTTCTCAAACAGGTTCTAGAAGTCCAGCACAAGCTATGACTATTTCATACAGTTCCACCTGCACATTTGCCTGCTGAGGCTCAACACAATTCTGATATTCGTGATGATGTGTGGTTATGGCAATGATGAGCCTACTTTTATTTGAAACCCCACCCAGTGACATGTGATCATCACATAGTAGAAAAAAGTTCCATAGAAGATCGGTGGTAGCTCAAAAATAGCAGAACAATGATGTGTCACTTTCGTCATCAAAACTATTCAGCAGCATTTAATGTATCCTATATCCCTCTGGCACATCCAATCATTCTTACACATCCAAAAAGAATAAAATAAAGGGCCCTTCTGGATCCTACCAAAGGCCAATTTGACACCCCACGCTATCTCCCCTTAAAATTCAAGGTAACATCTGTGCCTCTCTTTAATGCTCTTGGCCACCCTCTAGCTGTCTTTTGCTTGATGATAATGGCACCTAGCAGCAGTTATGTGTACAGTGTGTGAGTTGTAGCATTAAAAAAGCCACTTTTTGAATGCCTCCTCAGGGATTTATCTTGATATTTAGAATACATTGATATCTTGATATTTAGAAGACGAACAGATTTACTTCAGTGTAAGCTTTTGCACATAAAATCCACTCCACTATCAGAAACCTCCCAGTGGAATACATCGGCTCTTCTTCAAGGTGCCACAGAGGCATATTTATCTAATTATACAGTATTGGGTTTTCATTTGCCCTACATGCTAAAACAGATGAAGGGGCCTCTGTCTTGGAAAATCATTCTAGACCAGTATGTGAAGATTCTCAGTCATCCAGGTGAGTTTATCTGGGAATTGAATCATGGCAACTGGACTTCTTTTTCTTGAGACTGAAACATTTCGCTGCTCATCCAAACCAAACTCATCAAATTGAGGAAGGTGTTTGGATGAGCAGCAAAACATTTCAATCTCTCAAGAAGAAAAAGAAGTCCAGTTGCCATGACTCAACTTCCAGAGAAATTCTACAGACTCAATTTTGCATGGAATTCTTGCATGGACTAAAACGGTCACCTCTTCCTAAAAGGGCTTTATACACGACCCCTAACTCCGCCGCAAATGGCTGCAAGGTCCGCAATAATGTTTACCCACCAATATGCGACCCCGCCCACTTTATACCAAACAGTAGGATGGTGACAAATATTTGATCCGGTGTAAGGATAGTGAGTGCTAGGCTCTCCTGGCTTCTGTTTGTTCTTTTTTTGCACCCCGCCCCTTTAAGAGATCTGAATGCTGCAACGGAGGTAAGACATCTTTTCTTTCTTTTTTCTCCCTCCCTCACGTAGCAACCAGCGGAGGGGGGTGGGGACAGAGGAAAGCGAGGAACCCCTAAGATCAGCAGCTGCAAAAAGCAAGCTACTGTCACAAAGAGCAGCAGTGCAAAGCAAGCTGTCACAAAGAGCATAAAACAGCAGTCATAAAACAGCTGTAAAACAAGCTACCATCACAAACAGCAGCTGTAAAGCAAGCTCCTGTTGCAAAACAGCAGCTGTAAAGCACAAAACAGCAGTTTTGGGGACATTTTGGCCTCTCTTATCCAGGGAAGGCTTGGAACCAATCCCCAGTGGATACTGGGATCCTATTATACAAAGTATTCTGTTCATATCGAGGGCATATAATCAGGTTTTCATCTCAGCCCAGCAGTGCCAACGGCACCGCCGCCCTCTCGCGCCCGTTCCATCGGCGCTTCAAAGACAGGCGCACGCGGGAGTGGGGGAGAAGGTCGGCGGGGTAGAGGTCCAGTGATTGGGCCGCTCCTCCGGGAACGAAATCTCATTGGTCCACTTGGAACCGAGACTCCCCACCTCCACCACGTACCTCGCCGGGGATTCCCGCGCGCCACCCGCCCTCCCTGGCTCTGCTTGCGTGGAGGCGGAAGCGGATACCGGAAGAGGACACGCGAGACCTCTCTCCTGAGCATGCGCAGTACGTGGTCGCCGGCCCCCCCCCAACCCACCCACCTCGGCTGTCACGTAACAACAGAGGAAGACGCACGGGACGTGCAGGAGTAATAGAGGAAGCAGCATGGGATACGCAGTCATGATAGTCTGGTCCTGAATGGACCCGATGGTGCCACAAACACACACGCTACAGGCTATAGATAGGTAGCCTGTAGCGTGCGTGTAGGTGTGGATGTGTACACACACACACACACACACACAGAGAGAGAGAGAGAGAGAGAGAGAGAGAGAGAGAGAGACTTACAGTTGCACGTGCTGTCGGGTGTTTTCCGATTTAGGGCAATCCTACGAATGAATGAATGAATGAATGAATGCGTGCGTGAGTGCGTGTATGAATGCCCTCCCTCGGGTCCTGGGGTTTCAGAGCCCGGCTGCGGTCTTGCAAGCGCCTTCCCGAGTCAGCCCATCTCGTCCCAACGGCGCTGCGATTGGTGCAGCCCGGAAAGCCCGAGCGCCAGCGAGCGAGCCAGCCATCCCTTCCGCCTTCGTGTAGCCTTATTGGGTCAGCCCGGCAGATCCCGGAAGGGAAGGCAGGCGGGCAGGCGAGCCACGGGAGCGAGAGCCACGTCCACCGCTCGCACAATCCAAGTGGGCGCCCGCAGGTGGGTCGGGCAGGGGCTCCGGGGGTTGGGCCCCTATGGACGCGGCTTGTGTCCAGAACGGAACATCAGCGTCGGTTGCTTGCTTACGCCTCCAGAAGGGTTGTGTGAGTGCCCGGTGCCCTTTTTTACGGTGGGATTCTCTCTCTCTCTCTCTCTCTCTCTCTCTCTCTCTCTCTCTCTCTCTCTCTCTCTCTCTCTCACACACACACACACACACACACACACACACACACACACACACACACACACACACACACATGGGTTTTGATGAGGGTGGGGGGGATTACTCAAAATTTGGCGCCCTGCTGGGATGTCCCTGAAAGAGCACCTCTGGCCAAGCGTTTGCCAAGGCAGAGGGGCAGAGGAAGCCGAATCCCTCGGGGGTCCCTCCCTCCCATCACTGCCCCATGGCTGTTGCACCATGAAATGTATTAAAAGGAAATACAAGGGCAGACCTCCTCATGCGTAGGGGAGAGGGTGGGTTAGGTGGCTGGGTTTGTAACAGCTTTCCCTGCAGCTGAAGTTGTGAAAGGTCCTGCATTTGTGTCTTCTGACTGCATGTCCTGAGCAAGCCAGCTAGCATGGTCTCATGTTTCATACCTTCAGCACGAAAGAGGCCAGAGTTCAGATCACCACGTACCAAGTGACCTTGGCCAAATGAACTCTTGGCCTAACCAATCTCATCTGAAGACTGCAGGGAAGGATGCCCATAACTTTGGATATACAGTAATTGTAATATATAGACTGTAAGAAATCGTAATTTAGAATAAAATTTAGACTTTTTTTCTAACTAGTAATTTAGAATAAAATTTAGAAAAAATTAGAATAAGAGCAGAATTAGATGAGTAGCATTTGCTTTGGGTGTTGGATCATGTGCTCACCCTTTGTACCACATCTCGCCTCATTCTGCAGAGTCTCCCCTTGCCCTGTGTGTATTTTTTTTTCATTTTTATATTATTGAATACTATCTTCCCGCCAAATTACTTTTGTTTCTGCAGTTTTGTTTTGCTATTGTTGGTTGTAAATGAATTTGCTGTTTTAACTTTGATATTGTGAACCGCCCAGAGTCCCCGCTGTGGGAATGGGGCGGTATACAAGTGTAAATAATAAATAAATAAATAAATAAATAAATAAATAAATATTTTCCCTGGGGTGAGAAAAGCTGCCTTATGGCAAGAGGAGGAGGAGGAGGGGTCCAGGTGTGTGTGTGTAAATATTGACCTAGACCACTCAAATGCACTACTGTAGATGGTGACAACATTCAGGTTAGGTTGGGGTTAAAATGTAACTTTGACAGAAATCCTAGAAAATACTTATTTCAGGAGATCTGTGTTACTAAGATTGCACTGATTGGTTTCAGTGCTTCATTTAAAGATCACAATGCCAATAGCAGCTCAGAATAAGAAACTTGAACAAAATACAGTGGCATTGTTATGTGACTAGTGGTACCCCAGGTTACGAAATTAATTCGTTCCCTGGAATGCTTCGCAACCTGGAAATTTTCATAACTGGATCTGAATGGGGTGCAATGCACCCTGGGAATGGAAGTCTTCTGAAAATTTTTCGTAACCCGGAGTTTACCATAGGAAAAAAAAATCATAACCCAGGTTTTTGTGGAATTTTTTTCGGACAGACTTCCGGGCGGACTTGCTTTCATAACCTGAAAATTACATAACCCAAGGTGTCCGTAACCCTGAGTACCACTGTATATACAATATTATATATAATACAATATGCAATTGAAATAATATAACCCCTGACTTACCCCACAGTTTGAGCAAAATGGTGTCCAAAGCCACTTCAAGTTGTCAGCATGAAGTAATCTGCGTACTTGGACAGTTAAGGGAGTAAACACAGAAGTGTGGATGCAGAGAATCTTGGAATCAACCATCCCACAATATTTGGCTAAGAAGTTTGAGACAGCATAGTTATTGATGCGTTGAGCTTCTTTAAACAAACAATTTTTCTTCTGAAAGTTCTAGTCTGGAACACTTTGTATAATGGAAATAATAATTGTTTCCATTACAATTTTAGTTTCTGTTCTCTTCCTTCATTCTTTTTTGTGCCTAGTTGCCATTTGCAATATCCTGGCCTCTGATATTAACAGTGGCAGTGTTCTATTTCACTTCTTACAGAAATGGATGTTGAAGCGCTTGCCAAAACTTCAAAGCTGCATCCCAAACCTCCAGGCCTTTCCCTCCAGTACGGGACAGCTGGATTCCGTACCAAGGCAGAAAACCTCGATCATGTGATGTTTCGCATGGGCTTGTTGGCTGTCTTGAGGTCAAAGCAGAAGAAGTCCATCATTGGTGTTATGGTGACAGCCTCTCACAACCCCGAAGTAAGAGAAGTGCCTGTTTTAGAGGAGGGAGAAAGGGGATGGAGTTATAAATGAAGAGAGTCACATTCGATTTCTAACTTCAGAGTAAGTGGCATCCTTTTAGATGAGGAGAAACAATGGGAACCTTTTGGATGAATTAGATGAGCTCCTTAAATGGATTGCACTGTTGCTAAATTTGCCTTTTTATTTCAATGGAGGGGGGAATCGGGATGAAATTGAGGTTTAATTGAACTCACTGTACTTTTAAAAACAGATGATTAAATCCTACTGTTTTTAGTAGGATTTAAATGTGCCTAATATTTTCACCTAAGAATCTTATGAATGGGTTTCCTGAATCAGGAATGGGGGAAAGTTATTTATTTATTATTTTGTTTTAGAGTATTTTTACCCCACCTTTCTCCTTGGAAAAGGACCCAAGGCGGCTTCCAGTAATGAGGGATAATATATAGTCCAGTACAATTAAGACATGTTCAAGTATTTGAGAACAAGGAATTGAGGGACATCTTATGGCATTACAACATTGGTTATAAGTAGTCATAAACACAAAGTCTATGTAAACCCATATATTCATATAAAATACACATGGTAGGTAAGGATTTACAGGTAAGTAATTGACTATACAAGGCCCTCGTAAAAAAAAGCAGTTTGTTTAACAGAAAATCCGTATAATGTAGAGTCTGGTAGACTGTGACAGTCTGATGGGGATAAGAAGCAAAAACATAAAATAGACCTTGCAAACCTGAAGCATATCTGTCTGTCCCACTGCGAACATTTTCTTCTTATACATGCAGCCTTGTACACTATTTATTTATTTATTTATTTATTTATTTATTTATTTATTGTTACATATATATACCGCCCAGTCTTACTACTAAGAAGTAAGCTGACTTACGTTTAGTGGGCATTACTTTTTAAAGAAGTGTGTGTAGGTTTGCTGCTTTAAATGCAAGTCTGGAAGTCCAGATCTTTAACGACAACATATGGCTTTCTCCCCAGGAAGACAATGGTGTGAAGTTGATTGACCCTTTGGGTGAAATGTTGGCCCCTGCCTGGGAAGAGCATGCCACTTGCTTAGCCAATGCAGAAGAGAAAGAGTTGCTGCCTGTACTGAGGGCCATCTGCCAGAAGGAAGGAGTGGACCTTCAGAATGATGCCTTCGTTATTCTTGGCAGAGACACCAGGTGAGCAGTAAACCTGGCAGTGGCCTTGGGGAAGAAAAGGCTGCATGTAATTTGGTTGTGCCTTTCAATGCCAGTCCCTTTTAGGTTCTGTAGCTTATTTATTTTTGTCAGAGAACTTAGTTCTCTCCTTATCAGGAGAAAGGTGGTCTATAAAACAAGCAAGCCAGCAAGCAAATTTAATAATGTCCAAAATCCTGTTGCATTGCTCTGTGTGCACAGTAGAGATTATGTTACTATCAGTAGCAAGTCTGCCCTGAGTAAAGACTTTCTTTGACCATTCGAGGCTGTGTCTGGAAGATGAGTCATGGCAACTGGACTTCATCCTTGAGAGATCAGATCGTCTCACTACTCATCCAAGCAGCTTCATCAGTCTGAGGAAAATTGGTGGCAAGTCCACCATTTTATAGTTCACCTTCATTTCACACGTCCCCCTAGTCTGAATAGGCTCAGAAGTTGGACAGTGGCCTGAATAGGCTCGTTAGGTGGACAATGGCCTAAGGTGCGTGAAAGTCCCACCTATGCAACCTTTCCCAACACCTATTAAGTATTGACCCAGGGCAGCTTGATTCTCATTGGACGTCCGGAGTTGTGCAGCAGGATTTCATTCACTGACTCGTAAGGTTAAAGGAAGTCTCAAGAGTCATCAGGTCTCCCCTCCTGCTAGAGCAAGAAATCCTTGGTAGTTGCAATCCCAGATAGGTGGTTATTCCAACTCTACCTCAGAGCCTCTAAGAAGGAGAGGTGAGTAAACGCTGAGGGAACCTGCTCCATTGCTGAATGCCATCTTGATATTCTTCCCAATATTTAGTCTAATTCCATGTCACTTGCCGTATATTTTAATGTCTGGTAAGGAAAGCTTTCATGTCTATACTTTAAAGTGTGGTCACTTCGGATGTCTCGTATCCAGCTGCCCTCTGTGTTTTCTAACTCTTTGGCTGCTCTGATCCACTCGTAAGGAAACAGATTTCTGTTGACTTGCAACTCCAGACTAAGGATGATAAGGAATCATAGGCAGAAAAGCTCTCTGGAGGAATTGCCTTTGCTTATATGACATTTTATTAAAAGTCATCTTATTTCTTTGCTTTTTGTCTAGGCCTAGCAGCAAGAAACTTTCACAGTCAGTAACTGATGGTGTATCAGTCCTTGGAGGTCAATGCCAGGGTATGCCCTTCACTCTTCTGATGGTTAGCTGACACAATCATGGATGACTTTTTGCCAGTTTATCACAGATAATTACAGTTCATTTTGGGGGGGGGCAGCTGTAGCTCAGTGACAAATGATTTGCATGCAGAAGGTGCCAGGTTAGGGTTAGGCCAGGTTCAATCCCTTTCTTCTCCAGATAGAGCTGAGATAGCTACCAATCTGGAAAACCTCTGCTGCTCAGCATAGATATTATCCCGCTAGGCCAGGGGTCCTCAAGCTTTTTAAACAGGGGGCTGGTTCACTGACCCTCAGACACTGTTGAGGTCCGGATTGTAGGAACGATTGGTGCGCATACACCTTGAGGCTCTCCCCCAAAGCCGAGGCCATTTCCCCCACCACCCCCAACTCCCTACTTGTACAGTAGTTATTCCAGGAGTCATCGCGCAGGCGCACAAGGCCGACTTCTCGGCTCCGGTCCAAGAGGTTTGGCACCTGCGCGCTTCCCTCCCATTGCTTTCCACCTCACCTCGGCCACCCGTGAGGGCCTCTGGAGGAGCCAGGCAGTGCATGCACCCATGTAGCAGCGTGGGGGCGGTCCCGCTGGGCGGCAGCCTCCGGATTCCTGTTCAGCTCAAGGAGGACAAGGGGGGGTTTCTGCAATGACCAGCATGCCGGATTCAGGACCCTGGCTGGCTGGATCCAGCCCACGGGCCATAGTTTGAGGACCCCTGCAGTAGCTACTTAAGCCACTCAGAACAAACCAGCATTACACATTCTGTGTTTCTAGTTGTGCATGCAGAACTGTTCCACAGGATTTCAGCAGACACTTCATAAGGTTAAAGGGTGTTTCTCTCTCTCTTGTAGCTGAGTATATGATACTTGAATGATCTGAAATATACCATATTTTCCCATGTATAAGATGACCCCCCACTTTTCCAACCCAAAATTACAGTTTTGCAATGGCACGGTTCTCTCCTCAGCTTACTTCTGTGTATAAGACAACCCTCAATTTTTAGGCGAACAATTTTAGACAAAAGTGTAGTCTTACACATGGAAAAATATGCTACCTCTGAAGTTGAGTAGCACTAATATTGGCCATTGTGACTGTCTTTTTTTTTTTTAGACTATGGCTTGGTAACGACTCCACAACTACACTACATGGTCTGCTGTCGAAACACCCATGGCAGCTATGGGACTCCAACTGTGGAAGGCTACTATCAAAAACTTTCCAAGGCTTTTGTGGAGCTTACAAAGCAGGTGATAGCACTGCGTTTCTTAAATAAGTCGTGACCCTTGTTCTTAAGTGTTCTCAAGGTTGTTAAGGGAGTTCTCCTCCACACTGGAAACTGCCTTTAAGAACAGCTCCTGCCCTTGTGGGGTCCTAAAACCCTGTGAAATTACCGCATTGCAACCAAGCCACAGGATGTACTAGAGCAGTGGTTCTCAACCTTCTGTAAGGGTTCCATTCTTTCTAGCCGCGGTTCTGATCCAAGAACAAGTCCAGAATCCATTCTTGAGTATATTTCAAAAGGGTGTTTATTTAAATTAACATCAACAGAACTATAACGGAGATTACTTGTAGGTTCTTGCTGTACATTTCTTAAATTGGTTCCTTCAATAACATCAAAAACAGGCTTTTCTAACGAAAAACGAAACAGAGTATTTTTTTTTTTGGAGACTGTATTTAGAAATAAGGGTGATGGTATGTCCCCCGCCCCATGCATTGTGTGCCGCAGCACAGGTGTCTGGCCCATTGGGCTACCGGATTGTCCGGTCTGCCTCGACTCTATCCTGTATTAAACTTCTCAGGATTACCTGGCCACTTAACCGGCTTTACATTGACTGACCATGTAAATCTGTCAGCCTCTCTAATTCTAAAATGCTCTCCTTCATATCTCCTTTCTCTCTCCTCCATTGGTGTTCCTCTCTCTCTCAACGTCTTCTTCCAACTGTCATCCAGCCTCTCGTGCTCTTCCCATCCTGCTACCACCTCTCGTGCGACACAAACCTCCTCATCCTCCTCTGCTACCCATAATGCTTCATGTTCTCCTTCTACTGTCACCGACTCGGGTTCCTTATTTGATGCACGAACTGGCTCTTTAATCTCTATTGTCTCTACTCTTGCAGACAGGTCTTTAAACATCTCCTTTCTTGACCTTTTCTTCCACTGTGTGTTTCAGACCAGACAGCTCACTATTAGGCTCTCTTTCACACCTTCCTAATGCCGTGACCCTTTAATACAGTTCTTCATGTGGTGGTGACCCCCTTGCCCTGCTTGGAGGAGGCCACAAGCTCCCTTTGGCAGGCCACTGCCGCAGGTGCCATAGAGAACTTCCCTCTACAGGGACCCTCAGCCAATCACAGCTTCTGGTGCTATTGACTGACATCCCCTCCAACCTATCAAGCTGTAACTCACTCCCCCCCCTTCTTCTCCCTCCTCCTCCAGACCCAAGCCGTTTGTGCCTTTTCCTTCACTGGCTCATGGCGACCCCTGTGAAATGGTCGTTCGACCCCCAAAGGGGTCCTGACCCTCAGGTTGGGAACCACTGGGATAGAGGTGCTTGCTATTGTTGGACCTTGCCTGCTTTTAGAGTAGACCTAATTGTGAACTTTTGATCCCATAGCTGTTAATGCAGCTGGCTTTGATCTGGTTAGGTGTGGTGTTTTGTTGCATGAGCTTATTCATTGTTGGAAGCTGTCCTGGTTTTATAAAGGAAACTAGGGCAGGAAGCCTTTTGGAAACCACTGGATTTTGGATCCAAAATAAGCGCAGTTGGGATCAAACGTTTAGAATGGCAGCCATGCTGATGGGCTAAACCAGTTCATCAAGTGCAGGGTATGGACTGAGTTCTTCAACGTAAGCAATAGAGATAGCAAGAACAATAAAAAATTTCCTTAACATGCACACAAACAAAACTGGTGGAGAATGGAATTTCACAGGTGTGCTGTTGAATACTTTGTGTGCCCCCTTTTTTGTTAGGAAGGCCGAGAAAGATGTTTAGATAAAACAAAAATTAAGAAATGTTACAGTTACAGTCTCTCTCTCTCTCTCTCTCTCTCTTTTGCATTTTGCTTCAGACCATGCGCTCGTGTCGCTTGTGAACAGGGGATGGTTGTTGTTCAGAAACAAGCTTTTGCTTTGCTTCCTGGCAGGCCACAAGCCAGAGGGACGGCCAAATACGCCTGAAGATCGACTGTGCGAATGGCATCGGGGCCCTGAAGCTCAAAGAGATGGAGCGCTACCTTCTGGCAGGCCTGGCGGTGCACCTTGAGAACGATGGGACCGCAGGGAAGCTCAACCACCTTTGTGGGGCTGATTTTGTAAAAGTCCACCAGAAGCCTCCAGTGGGTACGCATTTAGAAGTGCACCTCTTTCTAAACCTTTGCTATTTTAAAAAAGACGTCTCTTTTGAAAGAAAGGCAACAGCAGGGATTTAAAGGAAACAAAAATTAAAAGGGAGGACCTGAACAGGCTGCTGTAGCTAACACAACAGACTGTTGTATTTTTATGTTGCAGTCCGTCTTTTCTAATAAGCTTCAGATGATGTTCAGTTGACTGTGAGTATTAGGAGAGTTAAATGTTTTCCACTCTATTAGGTTGCTTTCCTTAAGAATCAAATCCTGGATTAAGTCCAGGAATTGTATCTCCTGGGATTTTGGTTCCTGTCTTGCTCTGTTTCCTTTTGCAGCTTGAGAATGGTTTGAAAATACAGTACTTTGCTTGGGTATCAGAATAGCCAGGGGGCCCTTTTGAAAGAGCCATCCCTCAAGGAGGTGAGAGGGATGGCCTGTAGACACAGGGCCTTCTCGGCAGCTGCTCCCAAGCTATGGAATGCCCTCCCGATCGAGATCCGCCTGGCGCCAACACTGATTACATTCCGGCGCCAGGTAAAAACCTTCCTGTTCCAGAAGGTTTTTAATTGATATAATATAGATTGTGGGTCCGCTGATGACAATTTTAGAATAATGATTTTAGTGTAAGGTTTTTATTGATGATTTAGTGATATTTTACTCTTAACTATTCTAAATTGTTTTATTCCTTGGATTGTAAGCCGCTCAGAGACCTTTGGGTAGTGGGCGGCATATAAGTTAAATAAATAAATAAATAAATAAATAAATAAATATGTCGAACTTTAATTTAAATAAAACATACTTTGAGTGGAAATAAATCTATTCATTTTTGGAGGTCAATTTTCTCACTCTGCCTATCCAGCCTGGAGCAGACATACCCACAGCATGCTTATAACTTACCTCTTTGTTAAATAGGAGATATAGGCACGGCTGCCTAGATGCCCTAAGCATATCTGATCTCGCCTGATTTCGGAAGCTAAGCAGGGTCGGCCCTGGTTAGTACTTGGATGGGCGATCACCAGGGAATATCAGGTGCTGTAGGCGCCTGGAGTAGGAACTGGCAAACCACTCCAGTATTCCTGCCAAGAAAACTCCACGGACATGGGGTCACGAAGAGTCGGTCACGACTATAACGACATAACACACACACACACACATAGGCACAAAGAATCCTGTTGAACTGTGTGGCAGTTGTGCAAGTGGTGTGTATAATCTTGGTGGCTCATCTGTTAATCAGTTGGATGTGGGAGATTGCACAACTGGCTGTACACTCGGGGGTGTGACAGACAAAATGTGAAACCCATTTTAATGATTATTTTTCCACGCACACTATTTCACAAAACATTCATTCTTTGCTTCTAGGACTTCAGTGGGCTGTGTAGTTGAGAGTTGGTAGTATAGCAGGGTATTATAGATTAGCGTGTTAAGTTTAGCATAAAGTGAGGGGCAACACTTCTATTTGGGTCACAACATAATATTTCTATATTGCTTTGAGTACTCTTTCCCTATTTTTGCACATTGGCCCTGTTTCCAACTATGTCATGTCCGTGTGGAAGCTTCCAATGTGTATCTTTGTGTTTTACCCGCCTGTTTGTTAGGCCTGCAGATGAAACCCAATGAGTGTTGCTGCTCCTTCGATGGGGATGCTGACCGAATAGTTTACTACTATCTTGACACTGCTGGACAGTTTCATCTTCTGGATGGAGATAAAATAGCAACTCTCATCAGCACTTTCCTTAAAGAACTTTTGGACAAGGTAATGGAATCCCTCTGGTGAGGGCACATTGTCTTCCCGTGTGGTTGAAAGAAAGAGTCAGGTTTTGGCTGATCTGGCATAAACACTCATCATGCACACTTTTATTTTATTTTATTTTATTTATATAGCTTGTATGCCGCCCACTACCCAAAGGTCTCTGGGCGGCTCACAATCAAAATGGACAATTAAAACATCAAAATACAATAAAATTAGAATAATAAAAACATGTAAATGCAATAAATACGATACATTAAAAACACCACTAAAATTGCCATCAGGACCCACAGTCATTAGTTAAAAAACTTTTGGAACAGGAAGGTTTTTACCTGGCACCGAAATGTTAGCAACGTCGGCGCCAGGCGAGTCTCATTTCGGAGGGCATTCCATAGTCTGGGGCAGTTGCTGAAAAGGCCCTTTTTCCTGCAAGCCATCCCTTTCACCTCCTTGAGGGATGGCTCTCTCAGGAGGGCCCCGTGGCTAGATCTTAATTGCCGGGTAGGTTCATATGGAAGGAGGCGGTCCTTCAGGTATCTAGGTCCTAAGCCGTTTAGGGCTTTATATGTCAAAACAAGCACTTTGAATTGGGCTTGGGCAGCAACTGGTAACCAATGAAGGTTATACAGAATTGGCGTGATGTGTTCCTTGGTGGCCCTACCACTCACCAGCCGTGCAGCACGATTCTGAACCAGTTGCAATCGCCGGACTGGATGCACCTGCTGTGGAGAAGTGATACCCATGGAAAGCTTTTGTGAGGTAAAAATTTTAAAGCAACCCCGAAGAGGTAACTTAAAACTACACCTGCAGTACTGTGGCACAAAATGTCAATGCAGCTAGAATAGGCTAGTGGTGGAGAACCTTCGGCCCTCCAGATGTTTTGGACCACAACTCCCACAGTCTTTTGTCAATGGCAATACAGGCTTGGATTCTGGGAGTTGTAGTCCAATACATATGGAGTGCCAAAGGTTTGCCACCACTGGAATAGGCCTGGCATTGAAATACTAGCTGCTTACCAGAGGCAAGCTGGGACTACATACAGCTGAGCCTCTGACATTCCATCCAGGTGGACGAACGGGCTGGTTTTGGAGAAGCAGATAGCTCTGTTTTCCCTCTGCTAACTTGCTTGCTTCCTGCAGTGGCCAACATCAAAATACATTGGACTAGCAAAAGGGTGGCTCAAATACTGCATTTCTCTGTTGACGGTGGACTGCCTTTCTATATTAGACACCCAGAATACAAAAACCTCTTGTGTAGGGCTAGCATAGAGACCATGAAAACATTTGGGAAAGGTGGGAAGCATATCCTGCAGTTTTGCCTGGGGCCGAGAGATGACTCTGTGTAACCAAACAATCTGGGCACGGTAATCTTTTTAAAAGAGACTCTTTGATTTTCCACATTTAACAGTAGTGGGTTATCCTCTCCCAGGGTTCTTCACAATGACTGTAAAAGGTGGCATTTTCATTTAAAACAAAGTAGTGACTCCCTATTCGTCTTGTTTATGAGTAGAACGTTGACCCTGGAAGTCACCTATGACAGCCAGTTCAATAATGGTGAGAATGGTCAGCACGAGAGAGGGGGACAGACTGAAAAATGAATTTCTGTGATGAATTCAGCTGATTCATCTGTTCGTTCATATGTATTTGTCATAAATGGAGTCCCCAACAAATATGAATTGATTAATTTTTTAGCAAGTTTTGATTTGTTAATTTGTCAGGCTATAAAATGTCCCCCAAGGCACCTAGAGACCAAAATTGGAGGGAAGCGTCCCCTACCTCTCTTTCTTTGGTGGAGATGGGATGTTTGATGCCTGAGTTACGCACTCCCATACAGCCCCACCCCAACAAAGGAGCATTCCCCCCATGCACTTGGAGACTCCAAACTTCCAGAGAAGCTTCCTCTGAATCTCCCCTACAATCCTTCTATGTTTGGTAAAGATTGGGTTTCCCCAATCCAGTTTCTCAAGGGCAATTTCCTGGGGGTGGGGTGGGGGGGGTGTTTTGTGGGTATATAACTCAGATGTCCGAAACCCAATCTTCATCAAACTTAGAAAGTTTGTCAGGGAGGACATCTCTGCATGTTTGGTATCTCTAGGTGCCTGGGGGCCACTTTCCTTGGGGGAGGGGGTCCTTAGGAGTTCTTAGCCCAGATTTCTGAAAACAACCTTCACCAAACATGTAGGGCTAGGAGAGGAGAGGAAGAGGGAGCAGCCATACAAATCTGGGCCCCCCAAATGCCATGGCATAGCATTTTAAAGGGAAGAGAACTCAGTTCATTGGTTCTTCGCTTGAAATTCACTGATTTATCAACCTGATGAATCATTAATCACAACAAAGCACTATTTTTGATGCATCACCATCTCTAGGAATCAATGTTAATGTGATTAAAGAGCCATTTTTTAAAAAAACAGCAGTTGACCTTCAGCAAGAAATTACTTCCAGCGTTTTGGTGTGCTTGAGATCAGCTGCAGTTAGCTGTAGTGCATGAGTACCTGAAATTGATTTTAGTAGCTACGTATGTTCTTGCTTCTCGAATGCAATTCTTTGTCTTGCTTTCAGTTGTATGTAAGATGTGAAACCTCAGTTGAAAAATATTTTATATCCTTGTTTGGAATGTTGGAGTGGTCAAAATCTTGTTGATCAACATAGTAAATAATGCTAGAGTTGGCCCAGTGACTCAAGGGAGATTTGTTCCTTTGATTTAAATGGACTTTTCTCTAATTGGAGCACACGTTTACATAGCATGTCACAGTTTGAGTAGGCCCGTTTGAATCACTGGAACCTATGGAAGAGTTATTATACCAAACAACAAGATGTTGGCCAATATCTTCATGAACTTGAATGTATAAACATCAAAACCAGAGGTTTTTATTTCATACAGTGTGTTTGTTTTTTGGTGTTTTGTAATAACCTTTCTCAGATTCTGAAAACCATGTTCCTCTCTTCTCCAGGCTGGCCAAACCTTAACTTTTGCAGTAGTACAAACAGCCTATGCCAATGGGAGCTCTACGTGTTATTTGAAAGAAACCATGAAGGTACTTAATGGTCACAGGCTGCCATCTTGCTTGTGTTCACGTGCTGGAATGAATGAAAAACAACCCAAGCTTTACCATAAGAGTGGCTACACATGTGGTACCATGGGGAGGGCAGCTCATTTACAGCAAAAGTAAATTGTTTTGGAATTACAAATTGCATACTGTGGCCCTGCTAGAGTTTGGGGGGGGGGTAAACCCATATTCAGGCTGGATGGATCTATGTGTTGTTAAAAGACAATTCTTTATTATTTGTTGCCCTGTGGATATTCTATGGACTACTCTGCTGAAACCACATGGTTTGGCCTGGGGTTGTCCCAAGTTTATAAGGAAGGGAGCAAGTCTTTTGGACAGTCTGCTCCTCCAATCAACACTTCTGGAAGGCTGGGTAGGGCCTCAGATCTTTATTTGCAACACCCCGTAGCAGTGTAAGAGGCAGGGGAAAATGCATTTATTTGTTTGTTTATTTAATTTGTACACTGTCCTACTTATGCACAGCAATACCACAGACCTGGGCTACTACTGCGTGCCCTTATGGGGAGAATCAAGCAAACAAATAACATCTTGTGCAGTCCTAAAATTGTTACTTTTTTTAAAGCACAGCCCCCAGCATTTACTTCCTAGCCTGGTCAGTGGCTGAAGGTTTCTGAGAGTTCTTGCCCCCCCCCAACGTAGCTGTTCCAAAACTCTTCTTCTAGGCTAGTGATGGCAAACATTCGTCACTCCAGATGTTTTGGACCACAACTCCCACAGTCCTTTGTCATTGGCAATTTAGGCTTAGAATTCTGGGAGTTGTGGTCCATCTAGAGTGCCAAAGGTTCGCCACCACTGTTCTAGGCTATAATGGTCATTTGGGGGGTTGAACGTGCTGGATAACTTAGGGCCTTTATACACGACCCCTAAGCTCCGCAGGAAATGGCTGCAAGGTCCGGACCTTACAAGTGTTTTCCCACCAGCTCCGGACTTTGCAGACAATTAAGTGCGACCCCGCCCACCTAAGCGCGACCCAGCTGCACTTTCTTGTACCTGCTTGAGGTGGGTGAAAATCCCCAGGTCCGGATTTAATCTGGTCAGTGCGGGGCTCTCCTGGCTTCTGCTTGTGTTTTTTTTGCCTCCTGCCCCTTTAAGAGAAGAGGTGGGAGGAAAAAAAGCAAGCAGAAGAGAAAAGGAAGAGAAATGGAGCTCCGGGAAGCTCCTCCAGGTGAGCTGCATTTCCCCCCCTCTTTCTCTGGTGGGGAGGAAGGAAGGGCAACGAACCCCTAAGATCTTTGGTCCGAATTTAAGGGACCAGCGGATCTTAGGGGTCGTGTGAAAAGGCCCTTAGTGGTTTAAGTCTCTGGCTGTGGAGCCAAAGGTTGAGAGTTTGATTCCCCACTGTGACTCCTGGTCAGTGTCTGGACGAGATGATCCATATGGTCCTTTCCAGTTCTGTAGTTCAGAGATTATTATTTTCCACTATTTTTTTTCCAAAATGAAACTTCATCTTCCCATGGAAATATTTCTGTTTCTAAAGAAAGGAGGGGGGAAGCAATTGTAAAATCAACTAGTTTCAAAGGTCTTCAATCTGCACTTGGACCAAATGGTGCAAGAGCTTGACTAGACTTTTGTGCGTGAAACTGGAAGAGCCCCTTTAGTCTCAGTAGAAGAGACCCAAGCTTGGTGGGGACAGGATGCCTAGAAGACCTCAGCACAAGTTGCACAGCTCGTTGACTGTGCTAAAATCAATTTCAACCATTCCCAGGGATTTTTTTCCTCCCTTTAAAGGCTGTAAGGGAAGAACAGGCTGTTAGAATCTACAGACAAGTTTTGTAATAAAAACAATATCCACATAATGCTTTTCGTTTGCTAGAAGATAAGTATCTAAAACCCACCCAGCTTTGTGATTTTCCCTGATCAGTTAAGTTCTGTTAGAATCAAGATAGGGTGCTGGGATGTTAAAATGTTTTATTTTGTAAATGTCAGTCAGGTACACTAATTGAGGCCAGGCTCTGTTTGGGACCTTGGAAACTCTTCTGGAAGAACTATTTTCTAATTTATTTATTTTCCTTTGGAAATTCTTCATCCCTGGGTTTCAGCCAAGGTTCCCTCTAAGGCCCCCACATGTGCTCACCCCTCTCCCCCTTTGCACAGTGCTCCTCTTCCCCTGTGCCCTTAAAGCGATTGGTTTTGCATTGATTGCAATGGAAGCTGTGCCAGATTATTTTGGTAAAAGTCTTGTGCGCAAGGAAGAGAGCCCTGCCCAGCAGGGCTGAAAGTTACAGGCAATGTCGGTTCCAGCCGTCCAATGTTTTCCTTGGTTAATTATTCCATCAAGAACAAAAGGGGTATTTTCCTTCCTGCTGCTGGAAAAATGTATAGGGTTTTTCCCGTGTCTTTTGGGGAGCCATCCAACCTGATTAGGGCCCCACGGAAGCAGCCAATGTCTGCCCCTTTGTCCCACCGGAACTTGTTTCTCTTAAGAAAAAAAGCCGTCCCTGACGGAGGAGCAGGGCTTGATGCTGGTCTTGAACTCATGGCTTCTCGACATTCGTGTTGGCTCCTGAGTGCAGCACGGCAGGCCCTGCGTTGTTCAGGTCACTCTCTCTTTCTGTCCTAGGTGCCCGTCCACTGTGCCAAAACAGGGGTGAAGCATTTGCATCACAAGGCCCAGGAATTTGACATTGGGGTTTATTTTGAGGCCAACGGTCATGGCACAGTAAGTATTTGTTGAAAGTTTCTTCAATGCCTTTCATCAGACCAGTGCCGGAGAGGTGTACAAAGGTGTATACCTCAAGTTACGAATTTAATCTGTTCCGAATGCATGCTCTTAAGTCGAACTCCTCTTAAGTCAGGGTACCTATCTAAAAAATGAAAAAAATAAGTTAAAAAAAATAAAAAAATGAAAATAAATATTTGTAAGTCAAATAGACCATATCTAAAATTTGTAAGGCGGCAGTTAAAATGCCAACAGTTTTCCGCTCTTAAGTCAAATTGCTCTTGAGTCGAGCTGTTCTTAAGTCAGGGTACCACTGTACAGTATATACATGCAGGGTTTGGTTTGGTTTGGTTTCCCTTTTGCTATGCCATACCTCCCCAAAGCCACAGCCCTACCTAGAGTAAAGCAAATGGAGCAATGATGGTTTTGAATTATGTGTTGCATTGCAGGAGGTGGCCTGCTTCCCTGAGACCACTTTCTACTTATCTCCTCATTGCATCCTGCTACCCTGTCCTCACCACTGGCTTCAGTGGCTGGCTTGCAGCTGTCCAGGGCCCCTTTTTGGTTTTGGAGATGAATGGTATACTAAAGGCAAAATGGCACCTCCTCTAGGGACCTCTGGCCACCTTGTGGCATCCGGTCCTTGGTACTCAGCCTTTTCTCTGCTCCAAACCCGCGGTGGCAGCTTTGGCCGATCCTTTCCATCCTTCTTTCTTGAACTTCTGTGGTGAGGCAGAAAACCTCTTTCCGTGCATCCTTTGCCACCTCGGAAGCATTCGTGGTTGGGCACAAATTTCATTGGCTAGTCTACAAAGATATAGATCAGATACTAAAAGGTTGAAGGCTTCCCTTCAGGTCTCCCGGAATGCAGGTTGAAGGCTTCTTTTGTATGTGGGATAAGCGAGTGTGAGGCCATTCAGTAATGAGATTATTGGGGGTGGTGATGTCCAAAATTCCACAGAATGTAGAATTTAGGTAAAACTAAGGGTAGTACAGTATTCTGTTAAAAATCAATGTCTGTGAAAAATCTGGCAACCAGGATTAGCCCCTTTACTGTAGATGGCAGCGAGCGATGGTGTTCCAGCACTATCAGTTCCTAATTAGGCCCTTATGCCCTGTATACGAACTCCCCAGAGATATGTAGCTACCCACTGGTAGAGATGGAGCACATGGAACTTTATTCTGCTCTTGAGAGAGCGAGGGTCCTTGGCTTCTCATGGGGAAGTAGGTCTTCCCCATACTGATCTACTTTAATGTTATGGTTTATTTCTTGTTTTGTGGTTGGACTGAGTCTTATGTTTTTGGAGAGCACACTTGTCTTCCAAAATTTCAGTGATATGGCTGGAAGTGGGTGCGAGGGGAATCTGTCTCTGAAGCATCTCCCTTTTGGATAACAGGGGCAGTGATAATGCTGATCACATTGTGTTCCTTTGGGCAAGCGTGTGTGTGTTTTCTTCCAGGTATTGTTCAGTAAAGTGGCAGAGGATAAAATAAGACACCAGGCAAAAGAGGAAAAAGACAACCTAAAAAGGGAAGCTGCAAAGATGCTTGAAAACACGATTGACTTGATAAACCAGGTAAGATTCTTGATCTAAAACTTAAGTTTACATTTCAAGATGGTCAAAAACATGACAGAGCATCTGTGTTGAGTCAAGTGTATAGTACATGGATCTTGAGAGTGGGATTTAGAAGGTTGTTGAGTAGAAATTGGCACATGCAAGAATTACAGTAAGTGGCATATGGGATTGTGGCATCCAGCGACATAATTTTGAGGAAGCACAAGGTCCAACTGTAGAAAAGGCTTCAGTAGCTTTTTTAATCTTGGGAGGTTCAGCACCTGCTTCTGTGATTGTTTTGGTGTGTGTGTGTGTGTGTGTGTGTGTGTGTGTGTGTGTGTGTGTGTGTGTGTGTGTGTGTGTGTGTGTGTGAGAGAGAGAGAGAGAGAGAGAGAGAGAGAGAGAGAGAGAGAGAGAGAGAGAGAGAGAGAGAGAGAGAAACAGAGTGTGTGTGTGTTTATGTTTTGCAACCAATCCAGAGTAAGAGTTTGCCAGTATATAAATGAAACAAGCAAAGAAACAAGACATTATTCCCGGAGACCTGAAGATGGCCAGCCAATCACATCCAGCTTGGGGTCATTTTTCATAAAACTGGAGAAAGGAAGAAGACCACTTGAGGCTTATATCATTGTTTAGAACCAACAAGAAACATAAAGCAATCCTGTTCGACATCAGATTTTTTTAAAAAAATGACTAAGTTCCTTCTGCTGACAAAAACTTGGTTTCTAAAGAGAGGGCTGAGGAATTCTTGTTCTTATTCTACATATTCTGTAGTTGATGAGGCTGAGAAGGAATTCCGCACATGCTTGAAGAGTGTTTTCATGTTGTAGTAAGGCCTTGTATTGCAGTAGGCTGCGGCCTTCATATTGGTTGAATGTACATGTAGAAAGGAGAGTACAGTGTGCTCTGTCTGGGTATACTGCTTTGAGTTCAGTCTTGAAAAGGTGTGCGTCCAACAGCTTCCTATTCCTGCTTAAGTCTGCCTCCCTGAGCATTGCTTAAGGCCATCTCCTCCTCCAGAACAACATGCACAGAAACGGTGAGCAAAGTGAGCCTGGGCTGTAGGCCGAAACCCAAGCCTGTTGGAAGTGGTTTCTTTGAGGAATCGTTGCCGTGCACAAACCAAGCAACTGTCTCGTGGCAGAGTTGGCATCATCTGAATGGCTACTCCCAACTGACTCAGCTCTCCGTTGTAAAGAACATTTGGATCCCAGTCACCAATGGGTGTCATTATTTTTGACACAAACTGTGCGCGTGTCCGAAAAGAAAAACAGCTGGAGTTTCAGACTTAATGCCATAATTAAAAGTGGAAGCAAAAGCTTGTAATCATGGTGGAGTGGAATGGGATAAACCGTCTCTGAGGCTCATTATCTTTCATTTTCATTCAGTAAGGTATCATGACAAGAGAACTGGTTTATCTGCTGTCTGTACCAAATTGAACCCTTGGCTGGAGGGCCTGTAGACTGAACCCTTTGAACAGGCAGTTTCTAACCTCACTCAAGTTTGGCAATCTCAATTATTCATCTATTATTGGACTTGCCTCTGTTGTACTGGCTTTCTTCTCCCTCTCTGTGCTTACCAGACAGTCGGTGATGCCATCTCAGATATGCTCCTGATTGAAGCCATCTTAGCGTTGAAGAACCTTACAGTATCACAGTGGGATGCTATGTACACAGATCTGCCCAACCGGCAACTTAAAGTGAAGGTTAGTGGGAAAGCAGACCAAAAGTCTGCAAAAGTTGCCACGGTGGGTCTTTCTTTCTATAAGTGGGAGGCTGGGCAAATTCATATCAACCCACATAGTTTCCGACAGGGGCCGGAATACACTAGTTGTTGACAATTGGAGTAGAGGTTTTGAATCAAAGCAATGTGCTTTAGCCAGAAAGCCACAGATTCCATGGGTTTGCTCTAATTGGGACTACAGTGGTACCCCGACTTAAGAGCAGCTCGACTTAAGAGCAATTTGACTTAAGAGCGGAAAACTGTTGGTGTTTTAACTGCCACCTTACAAATTTTATATATATGGTCTGCTCGACTTACAATTTTTCCCCATTTTTTGATGTTTTAACTTATTTTTTCAATTTTTAGATAGGTACCCCAACTTAAGAGTAGTTCGACTTAAGAGCATGCATTCGGAACGGATTAAATTTGTAAGTTGAGGTACCACTGTACTCTATACAGTGTTTTGGTCAAGCAGACATTTCTTACCTAGTTAGTTATGTAATAATTGAGATTCTTGGACAGGCATGTCCAAACTTTGGCCCTCCTGATGTTTTGGACCACAACTCCCAGAATTCCAAGCCTGTATTGCCAATAACAAAGGACTGTCGGAGTTGTGGTCCAAAACATCTGGAGGGCCAAACTTTGGACATGCCTGTTCTAGGATGTGTGCATACTGTTGCCAGGATGTGGCCTGAATACATGTTGGATTGGGACACTTCAGCTCTTGTGCTCTCTGGGTCCAGAGGCAAGTCTTACGTTTTTCACTTTCTCCATCTTCTGGACATTGCCCATGGCCACGTCCATATGAATGTGGGCAGAGACTCTAAAACAAGAGCATACTGATTCAAACCCCCCCAGAAATGTTAGGTTGTGCAGGACAACACTATCCTAACAGAGGTTATGACTTAGTGAGTAAATCCAAGAGAATGTCTGGTTAAAAATGTATTGTATTGCCATTGGTAAGTGTCTTAGAGAGTTTTCCCAATAGGTCAGGTACAAAACCAGGAGTATGTATCTTTTTTCTTTCTTTCCTTATGAACAGCTCTGCAAAAAGAGCAAGAAGAGATGAGGCTTATATTTTTAGGAGGCACAGACACCCAATTAGCCTTCTCATGAGTCAGACTGTATGGTTTCATTTACCGGGCTTTGTAGGTTGCTGATAGGAGAGTGATCGACACTACAGATGCCGAAAGGCGAGCGGTTACCCCTCCTGGGCTGCAAGAGAAAATTGATGAGCTCACGAAGACGTTTAGATCGGCTCGGGCTTTTGTTCGCCCGTCTGGAACCGAAGACGTGGTCCGGGTGTACGCTGAAGCAGACACACAGGTCAGAATTGAATTCGGAGAGCCGTGTGATTGGCTTTGGTGCCCGCATTGATTCACTGCCAGCTTTTAAGCCTGATTTATCAGCCTATAACTCAATTTAAAGAGGCAAGGAGGCAGCGAGTGATAGCTTGCTTGCTGGCCAATCATGGGAAGAGCGCTGTGCTCTCTTTCTGTATCCCTTGCCAATTGGCTCTCCTTCTCAAACTCCTTTTTTTGGAGAAGGAGACCCTGAGATGTGCAGATCTCTCTCTCTCTCTGGGCTGTTTGAGGAATTTTGGACTTAGAAAAATGGGTGGAGTTGAAAGAAGTTTGCATGAGAGCCTTTACGTTTGACAGCATTTTTGTTCTTCTCCCAGTTTGGAAACAGGGCTGAGAGCCAAAAGGGAGAGGGGTGAGAGAAGGGATGAAGAAAAGGGTTGCCTTTTTACCAAATAGACCCCCAAGAAAACAAAATGGGGAATAAAAGAAATCTCTGCTTACGCTTCTTCCAGTCTTCTCCCCCTTTCACTCTGAACTATCTCCCTGTGGGGGACGCTAAGTTTGGTTTAAATATAGACGCGCATTTTGAAAAAGGCATATGTTAAAATACAGACAGCTCCTGGAGATTGCTAATCATTAAGATTTTGGCTGGCATATGGTGGTGGTGGTGGTGGTGGTGGTGGTGGTAGGGTTAACCCTTTCCTCTCTGCTGCAGTCTTGGAAACCAGTTCCTTTGAAGCTGCTATTTACCTTGGGAAAAAATCCTTCATGATTTAGACCTGCTCTCTTGTGGCCCGAAATTGAGAACAGAAACTACTCACCACACCTTTAAAACATAATAATTAAGGAGCATGTACTTTGAAATACCCACTGCTGCATTTACCACCCTGTCACATCCTTGCAAATGGGCTGCTTTGCTTCAGCCACCATGACTAAGCGTGGCTTATTTCAATCTCTTGCTGTTTCTGTCTCCAGGAAAATGCCGATAAACTTGCACATCAAGTCAGCTTGGCTGTCCACCACTTAGCTGGAGGTGTTGGAGAACCACCCCAGGCTGTAGCCTGAAGAAACAACATCATTCAAGCTGAACTATATACCGTCCCTTGTTGCCTTTTAAAACTGATTCTTCATTTTTAGGCTCTTGAGACTTTATTAAATCAGACTCAAGTCAACTCTTGATTATTAAAAATATTGTTTGAAGGAGGCTGCTTCTTCCTGTAATTTGTAGGACTGGATGGAGTCACTTTTGTATTAAACTATTGCGTATACTTCAGATATCATCACTTTAGAGGCCCTTTCTAACAACAGGTTAATATAGTTTGGTGGAGAACCAGTATTCCCGGGAAAGAAGAGAATATTAATCCCTTTCCTCTTGTTTCTGTAAAACTATCTCCTTTGTGATAGTGTAACAGACATGATTACAGAATCTCTCCTTCTGTTTCCAGTAAGGCTGAGAAGTCTCTTTGCCCCTTTCATGTTGTTTTCCAATTCTGGCCTGTGTAAGGCACAAACTCCCCCCCCCCCCCGGGTTGGCCTGGTGAGGTTTAATATGTGGCAGGGAAGAGGAAATTGTGCTTATAGCTCATATATGCCTCTCTGCCTCCATTTGAGTGCATTGGGGACAAGAGAAGTTGTGTGAATAGCAGGGCTGCTATGGTAAACACTAAACTTTCAACTTATTGATGGACTCCTGTCAAGTTTGGGGGCTGAACCACACAGTTCTAAACTGTTTTGAGAGCAGCAACAGATGCACCTGGATATAAGAATAAGGAGAAAGAGATCACCTTTACACCCTGACTGATGCACAAGTGTAAAAGCTAGTGTCAGGCACCTAGGAGGTGCACTCCATTGGTGACCAACTCTTATTGAAGCATCTGCTCGAAAACAAAGCTATGTGGGAAAAGTTCGTCCTACTTACCCGCTGCATTTAAAAAACACTTCCCTGCAAAGCACAACACAGGCATCCAGACAGAAAAACAGACCCAGCTAGAAAAAAAATGTGCAACTTGTATTGTAGTGTTTTTTAAAGAGACAGACCTCAAGATGACAAAAAAACCAAAAAACAAAAAATGTACCATAAATATTAGGCACCATAATCAATATGAGCCAGTGATAATTAATCTTGATTTAGGCCACATCCAGAACTTATTTACAGGTATTTAAATTAAATACATCCTGAAGTATACATTACGTACAAAGTATGAAAAAGGAAACTATACAGTCTGGAGGGATGGAGTGGTTTCATTTGACGTTAACAGGACGGAAGATCAACGTCGTTTGCCGCGTGTGCCTCATGTCTTTATGACCCCTTCCAGAAAGTCTTTTTCTACCATCTCTTCAATTTTTTGCCTGGCTTTTGTGGCGAACATTTTGGGGTTCTCCATTTTCATGTCCTTGTTGGGGAAGGCGTTTGGGTAAAGCATGGGGCTTCCGGAATGGCCAAGGCTCCGGCTGGTGACTTTGCTGTTAAAGACCTGGCTCAGGACGTTGAAGAAAGGCAGAAGCTGCTCGATGGTGCGGACGGCACAGAGGGTCAGGAGCAAATGGCCAGGTTCCCAGTTTAAGGCTTTCCCTGAGCTGTCTTCCTCTGGGTTTTTCTGCAAGGTATAACAGCAAGAGAGGGTTAACACTATACATGATGCCAGCAGAGAGAGCATGTAATTGAGCACAGTTTGTACAGTGGCCACAGCAGCCTTCAGAACTGCTGGCATCCGCTAGCACTCAAGAAACACAATGAGGAAATAGCTAGGGAACCCGTATTTTGCATCAAGAAACGCGGTGTCGTTCTTAATCGTTAATATGTCCGATCACATCTTCGATGTGGTTTTGTTCTATAGACCGTGTCAGAGTTGAAAGTCATTCTGGAGAAGGTAAGCAGTGCTTCGGGTAAACTTAATAGCTTGCTTTGTTGTAAAGACATGCACTAGGGAGAAGAAAAAGGATGGTATAAAAATGAGGCGATGCCATCCAACACGCACGCACCGCATCCGGCCTCCCGTGGCTATGCCCTTCCCACCTGCTGGTCCAGTGGAGGAATTGGCATAAAAAGAGATTGTTCAAGTTTATTTTTCAGGCCCAAAAACATCTGAGAATGCAGGACAGTCTCTATGTTACCTGATTCGGGTTGTCTTGACAGCTGGATCCAACCTTTCTACCCACTGTAGAAAATGATTGCCACCAATTTTTAATCAAACCAAAAGCTTCAGGTTTGATGAAAACAGCACATTTCACTAGTTAAAAGTCAAATAAATAAATAAATAAATAAATAAATAAATAAATAAATAAATAAATAGTTAAGCATTTGATGGAATTCCTTTTTCCCCCCTAAGCAAAACCAAATACATGTATTGCTTATCAGATGCCATGATACATGGGCCAGTCACAATTATTTTACCATCATTTCAACCCTACGTATTTCGTTTCTCATGTCCAAGCCTTAAAAGAACAGATGATTAAGCATTTGGTGGAATTACTAATTTGAATAGAGATTATTAGTGGTAAATTACAAGGTGTGGAAAGAGACAAGATGATTTGATGTACCTTTGCTTTTTTCCGTAGCAGTTTTGCTAATCGCACCACATATGGTTTGAATTCCCTTTGGTGTGTGCCTTGTCTCCGCACTTCCAACCCGGAATCATCTGAAGCTTCAGGAATGAAGGCCCACCGGTACCTATGAAAGAAAAGCAGGGCAAATTTACCGCCTCGATGGAAAACCAAGTCCTGCTTTCCTCACCCAGGTATATATCTAGGCCAATTATGTTGCCTAGGTACATTATACAGTGGTACCTTGTATAAAGGAATTAATTCATTCCAAATGAAATTCTGTTAAGCAAAATTACCTTTAGACAAATTTCCCACCACTGAACAATGCATTGAATATGGAGTAATCCCTAATCGTGACCATTATTATGTTGTACAGATTCACCCCATAGATGATTCTGTTAAGCAAATTTATCCTATCTCTGGAATTTTTATGTTATACAGATTTTATGTTATACAAACCCTTTGTTATACAAGGGTCCACTGTACTAAGATGCAAAGAAAACAACAACAACATCCGTAATTATTCCATGAACAGGAATAAAATTGTGCTAAAGGTTTCCTTAGTGATCCATTTTAGAAGCAATGCTTGCCCCCCCCCCCCCGGTCATTTCTTTTTATAACTATGACATGCCTTCCAAACCTCTGGATGCTCACAGCACTTTGAGGAAGCCTATGTATGACTCAAGTATGTTCCTTGCCCAAACGGGGGCTCTTCAGATGTTCTCGATGGCAACTCCCGTTTACTGGCCTTGGCCATCCTGGCTGGTGCGGAGAGAAGACCACAGTCCTAAACATGTGGAAGATCCCAGGTTGGGAGCAGGCCCCTGAGTTCCCAGAAAGCATTGGAGCCATTTCAGTGGGGGTGGAGCTTGGCTCATGCTAGGCCACGAAGCCTTCCAGCTCAGCCTTTCTGCAAGTGAACACTATCTAGGTGTCTATAGCTGTGGGCCTGGCAACTAGAGCTCCCAAAATGGGAAGAATTATGGGACTTGGTTGTTGTTGTTTTTTAAGTACTACTGGAATGGACATCCGTAACTCTTCTTTTGCCAAATTAATGCCAACGACAGATGACATGCAACATTTATCTCATGGGGAGCAGTGGCTCTCCAGGCAATGTCTTCCTCACAGCAACAGCAACAACAGCAACGACAAAAAGCCACATAAATTGCCCTCTTCTCAAACCCAACCAAGACATGTTCCTTAAGCAGGACTTTTGGCTGGAGTATTTTCTCACCATCAGTAACATGTCTGGATTTCAGCTGGACCAAATTTACTCACATCTGGAACTGAGGAAGATTTTCAGAAGGCAGTGCCAAGGCTAAATCCAGAAATTTACAAGCTGACAAATAGAGATTGAGCCATCTCTGGCTGTTATAGGATGTGGAGAATCCATTGCCTCCTGTGTACGTGGTCTCCAGGCCAGCAACAGATGGACCTGATGTCCTAAAATTGAAATGCAATGAATTCACAGGTTATTCTTTGCAGGTCCTAGATAACTTAGATAATTTAGAAACCCATTCACTTTAAGTTGATATTACAGGGTATCTTTTTAAGACCATTAAAATAAACAAGCCGGGCATCTAGCACTGGCCAAAGCCCACAACCCTGGAGCCTGTTAGCTCTGTTGATCCTTGTTTGTTGGTACCCTCTGTTCAACTGAGTGGGTGGGCAGTGGGGGGGGGCAGCAGCAATGAAAAGGGGCAGCCTCTCGCCCTCATTCTTGGGAAGATGGTGTAGACTGGGCCCAGGGGAAAACCAAACAACTCGGCTTCGGCAACAGTTGTGGAACTGGCAGAAGAGGTAGGCGCCCTGAGGGTGAGGGACCAGAGTGCCCCTTCAAATCTGGAAGCAGTATGGTTGAGTTAACACAGAGAGACATAAAAGTGGAAGTTGCTATTTCTCACAGAGTGTATGCTCAGAACGTGTGTGCGCGCGTGCACAGGGAGAAGGGTTTATCCGCAGAGGGAGGGAGGGAGAGATCAAGGGAACCATGATGCAGTTCTGATGGTGCAGAAAGAGTGCGGGGTGACTAGAAGGCTAGCGGCTAAGGTTCACACATGCAGTGTGGCAGCAGATGAGCAACAAGAGGTCTGCAGAACTGAGCAGGTAGAAGCAGGCAGATTACAGACACAAGCCCCCATCCTAACACATGGGCAATAACCACAAGAGCCCCATCCCACTGGGCTTCTTTCTGTTGCATCCCTTCTACAATAGAAGACCTTATTTAAACAATTTGATGTGAAATGGTGCGACTGAATCAATTGGACAGCGACTGAATCAATTGGACAGCAAGTATCAAACACTTGATATTCACGGACTGCTCTTGCTTTCTGGTGCTTATGTCCAGCACAGACTATGTTCCTACTTACCCACTGAAACCATGTCTTCCAAATGAATCGTATAAAGTAAGCGAGGCTACCATGCAATAATTATGTCAGTGGCTGTAGGAACAGATACAGAAGTAAGCAGACATTGACTTTACCTTGATATATCTTCATCAGCTGTCAGTTCTTGCTCCATTAATAAAAATACTTGGACCTGAAGGTTGAAAGTTCACATTTTACAAACTTCCCAAATCTCATGGCAAAACTTTCCCCAAGAGCATAGGGGCCACACCTTGGGTTGGCTGGGCTATTGGCATCTCCTTAACCAAAGAAAATGCCAATCCTTCTACCTACTTGTGGCTCTCAGCCCCCAAGATATGCCCAGTCTTCAAATGACTGCAGGCAGAGGAAACATTCATGCCACCACAGCACAGGAACACAGTTGGTGGCACCAATCATCATGACCTTGCAGCACATCAGGCATGTGCCTTTAGAGAAAGGGAGCAAACGGCATTGGGAGAGTAAATCTGCAGGAGCCACGAACTGTCCGAAAGGTCTCCAAGAATTTCAAGTGGCTGTAGATATACCATGAATCCAAAGCCACCAAGTCTTACAAAGCACTTCATAGACAGAGAAGGCCTCAATCTACCTAGTTATTTACATTATTTCTTACTACTGTATATCATTCATTTTTAATTTTTTAGTTTTTTTAAGTTTCCTCTTTTTCAAATATAATTTTATTAATTTTATACCTCAACAACAACAACAACAACAACAACAACAACAACAACCAGTGCTACCTTCACTGGGAACCAATATATCTTACTCAGTCCCCCCCCCCTTAAGAACCTGATGTTCATTACATTCTTTAACTGTTCCCATATCCCTTCCAAAAATACATATACCATTCAAAACTGCAGTGTTTCCTTTTCAAAACAAGGCTCTGCAAAACATCTTAGCTCGTTCTGTGTTAAGGTAAGCTGATAAGGAGGAGGCCCTATAAATATCAATCTGTTCATCGGTCTTCTCCGACACAGGTTAGGAGGGAGACCCTCCTTCTACGAAACAGGGGTTTGAAGGGAGAGCTCTTATTTCGAGACATCATGTCATTAATTAAGATGAGAAACAGCTGATGTACAGCCTTGGAGAACTCTTACTAATGGAAAATCAGTTGTGCAAAAGCATCCAACTGGCCCATAAATTAAGTTCAGATGGTTCATCATCACTCTTCATTTTTTGGCAAATGGAAAATCTCCCACCTGCTTAAAATTAGTAAACCTGAGAGAGATGTACCTGGAGCTGGCAGAGAAAACTGTGTTGTGTGTTGAATTCTTGTTATATTCCCCCTGCCCCCAAGCACCACAAATTAAAGAAAAAGTATTATGAAGTCACGCAAAAGTGAAATAAAGGGACTAAGATCTGCAAAGTAAGGGATGCTCTCGTGTACATCTAAATTCAGCCTGGCTGCCTTCAAGCAACAGCCTGGCCCAAGCATTCAGGACTTCCTTTGGAACCGTTATGGGCTTTGGCACGGTTCTTCTTTATAAACAAGAAAAATCCTCACTCATTCCTCTGGGTGCTACTAGGTCCTGTCATAAGCAATAACGTGGGGGGAAAATGACAAAAAACAAGGGAGAAAGAGATAGCAACACCCAGATCTAAGCCAAAAAAAAAATAAAGGCTGTTCAAACTGTACATAAACAACTTTTCACTGGATGAAAGACACAATGCAAATGAAACCAATAAATATTAATAAAATAAATATCAGAAGCCATTTGCCTTTGGTAAACTACACTGACAGCAAGCTGTGCTTTCCATGGGCATCTTCTCAGCAGCTGTAGCCAGAGTCCAGTAGAATCGAAGTGCTCACACCACTGAACAAGTGCTTTGATGTTGCAAGGAAGCATTCGGGACCCTTTTGCATAACCAAAACTTGGATAGCAGCAACAATCATTTCTGTCAGTGAAAGGGGAATTCTTGCATAAGCAGAACCTGTCACATCCCTGCACCAGCCTGGTGTTACACGGTGGCAGTGTGCAACAGGATTCAAGCTTATTTGATCTGATCCAGCATGACTTTCTTGGATAGGTGATAACGCACCTTTTAACTGAATTCACAGGTGTTTCAACTGGATCACAATGTAACCAAATTATTTTACATTTAATCACATACAACTGGAATGCATAGAAGGATGAAGCTTTAGGTCTAGGCTGTGAAAACTTGCATTAGGAAGAAAGCGGAGCAAGGAACACAACAGGATATGACAAGTAATGCACGCTCCGCCATGAAGGCCATTCACTAAAAACTTGCTGTACTTGGGCTCCCTGGTAAAACAGCCTATAGAGAACCTAAGGGATCTTTCAAGAGGTATCCTACGCTCCAAACGACAACTCACCAATTCTGTGATCATAGTAGGCCAAAGAGAGGTCAGGTGCTGTGGAGACATTCTTAAAAGCAACACCCGGAAAAACAGGAACACCTGGGAATGCAAGGTGGGCACCTGGGGCAGGCGGAGACTTTCAACCAGACGTTCTGGAAGGAAGGAAGGAAGGAAGGAAGGAAGATCTGTTAGTTCAGAGGTCTGCTGATGAATTGAACTAAAACACAATGGCAAACAATTTAACAAACAGTACTGGGAATAAACGATATGGATTAGTCAATTAACTGATCAATTTCAGGCAATTTCAATGAATCTCATTTTGAATCACAGGTGCATGTGCATAGAGTTGCACAGAATCAACCCTATCCATCTCCAGTATGGAAGACATAACAGAGGATGGCAATTTTTCAGGAGCATAGAGTTGGATTCAGAGTTGATCATAATCAGATAAGAGCCAGAGAAAGAAATGGGACTCAAAATTATTTACTGTCTATGTCTGTGAATGTCTTCCAGTAAGCAAGGATAAGAGGGTGACTACAAAGGCAACTAGCTCGTGGGGGGGGCAAGGAGGCAGATCTCCCCCCTTCTCTTCACAGCTTTTCTTAAAGGAGTCTTTAAGGGGGCTGTTTATTCTTCAAAGGATAAGCCAAGTGCTTGCTGAGAGACCCCTTGGTGGTGCTCTTAAGCACCAATTTCGGGACTGACTCTACAGCCATCTTGAGTCCCCAGGACTGTCAGGGTCGGGGCTCCTTCCGCTTGGCAGCCAGTGTTGGTGGCGGTGGCAGACTCTGCTCAGGGTTCGCCTGGCTTCCCTGACCTTCAGGAACCCTAAAGGCAAAGGATGGAGGCTGGCGGCATCTGCTCCCCCCGAGTCCCCATCCTCTCAAAGGAGGTGGACCAAACAGAAGCGCTAGAAGTGTATCTGCCATGCAGAGTGTAACCCGGGACAGCCACTCAATCAACCCGACACATTTCATCCACCACAGGCTGCTCCAAATGGGTTCTGGAGCCAAGCCCTACATTCAAATTCCACTCAGAGAGAGCATGGCCTGATTCCTGATGCCAGGTTATGCTTGCCCACACCCAGGAATGCAACCAATGCCTTGCTAATGAGTGGCAATGTGCTTCCCAAACTCACACGGGTGCCCTAATGCAACTCTACGAGCTGGCAATAGGATTCTGGTTAAAGAAAACAAAGGCAATGGTATGATTCAGATTCAGTTAGCACAGTGGATCTCAACCTTCCTAGTGCCGCCACACTTTAATACAGTTCCTCATGTTGTGGTGACCACTTGCCCTGCTTGGAAGAGGCCACAATCCCCCTTTGGCAGGCCACTGTCACAGGTGCCAAAGATAACTTCCCTCTACAGGCACCCTCAGCCAATCGCAGCCTCCAGTGCCATTGATTGACATCCCCTCCAACCTATCAAGCTGTAACTCACTCTTTCCCCTCCTTCCTCCTCCCCTCCTCCAGACCCAAGGCATTTGTGCCTCTTTCTTCACTGGCTCATGGCAACCCCTGTGAAATGGCCATTCGACCCCCAGGTTGGGAACCACTGAGTTAGCAGGACACTTCTGTTGGGTGCACCTGCAGAGTCTTCAGTGGAACCCAGAGTAGGCCATGCTCTCCAAAGCAATGGTAAAATGTAACAAATAAAGCATTAATAATGTTCCCATTTTGAATCATGTGGAGAAGGCTTCAAGAAATAAGATCTCCTTTCCTTCTTCCCTGCATAGATCCTTAATTTGAACCAGAGGGTCCCTAATCCTCTGGAGGAGATCTATGGATAGACAAAGGGCTTCAGGGAGAAGGACTTCATTATTTTAGATAGCAATGAGTCTGCATGTGGACAGGGACAGTTCAAAGCAAGGGTGGTTCCTCCCCCTTCCCCAAATAAAGTGAATGTTCTTATTTACCTTGTATATCTGGAAGATATTTCTGGTACTGATCTACTTCACTGCTGAAAATAGCAAAGGCCAGCCTCTTGAGGAGCATGGCCCGCTGCTCCAGCTCGACGTCCCGATTAGCAAAGAGATTGAGGGAACTGCTCTGAGCGACAGCCACGCGCGCTGGAGAAGGAAGGGCGAGGCAGTGAAGACGCCAGCAGTGCAGGAAACCCTCCTGGCCAGGGTCAGGAGGAGCCAGCGGCAAACTTCCCCAAATCCCGCTGCTTTCGCACCCACATCCAATCCCCCTTCACCCCAGAAATCCTCCTTAGAGCAGGTCTGCAGCAGGCCTTTTTGCACCATGGAGGACTGTAGCTGGAGCAAGGCAGGGGAATATCTGGGATAACATAACACCCCACTGGATCCTGGCATAAGAGATCACGTAAACTAGGTTATTAAAGCCATGAACTAGAACGCTGCCAAGGCAGTCGATGTCTAGAGTCTACCTCTCATGTCATACACACACATCAGATGCAATTTATAATATGAAGATCCTCTGTAAGAAATATATTCAAGAGTAGATTACAGCATCTGTGAGCATTTGTCATTATCATTCTGGAAAGGGGTACAGTATGTAATAGAAACCCAACACCGTTATTCCAGTTCATATAAGCAAATATATTGGCTCTGCAATTTTGTGAGATTAAGGACTTTCTCTGATCTCATTTCAGAGATTTCAATCACTTTCTTTTTGGGCTGGTTCCAGAAACAATGTGTTTCCCTGTCAAGGTATGCTGTTTTTGTGCCTCACAAGGCAGATGAATCATACAAAAAAGTAAAACTGGCATCCAGGAAATGTGAGGAAGAATATAAGAACATAAGAAAAGCCATGCTGGATCAGGCCAAAGCCCCATCTAGTCCAGCTTCCTGTGTCTCACAGTGGCCCCACCAGATGTGTCTGGGAGTGCACGAGACTAGATATCTGTCTCCGGATACCACTCCCCAGCATCTGGTCCTATAAGTACCCTGGTTTTAAGCCTGGAGATTACATATCTCCATTATGATTTGTAACCTGAGATGGACTTTTCCTCCAGAAATCTGTCCAATCACCTTTTGAAGGCATCCAGGCCAGATGCCATCACCCCATCCTGTGCCAGGGAGTTCCACAGACTAACAACAAGCTGGGTAAAAAAAATATTTTCTTTTGTCTGTTCTTACTCTCCCAGCCCACAATTTGAGTGTATGTCCCCTAGTTCTGGTATTTTGTGAGAGGGAGAAGAGCACCCCTCTACCCACATTACTCATGCCCAAGCAGAAATTCACAAATTATTGTTCAAACCTTTTAAAATGAATCAAATTACATTCACCAACTTTCACCAAGTTATGGGACGAAGAATTTATCATTTCTATGGGTCCTTTCCCAGAGGCAGCCATATAAACGTTCCTTTCTGACATAGCTAAGCCATTAGTACAACCATAGCACTGCAGAGTTACAAGGGACCACCATGACAAAGCAGGAGAACACATAAAATAGCCAAACTGGAATGGCTTGGTAGCTAATATTAGTAGACCAATTTCTAGACATGCAAGCATCTGCAAATCTTCCGCAGAACATTTAAGCGAAAACTCACTCATCAAATCTCTGAATGTGGTTTTGTCATGTGTCATCAAATTATCCATAATGGCTCTCCAACTGAAAAAAGAAGGGGAGGGAGATGTCAACGCAAGGTGTGGTAGCTGAACATAAACAGAGTTGCAACATCATCATTTACCATTCCATCCCATCTATCAAAACAAGACAGCCATTAAGAATTCAGTTGCTTTTCAGCAGTCATAGCCTGGGGAAGAGGGGCATGAACGTAAACTCGATCACAACCTAGTAGGAGAATCTCGGCCTAACTAATTATATTGTCAGAGTGTTTTGGCTTAGGGCAACTTTCCTTAACATGGATGCTGTGACCGTTGCTCCTACTTCCCCTAGTGGAGAGCATGAAGTTGGGAAGGTTGTCTATTGCATTTACTAGGTACCGATATCAAATGCAAGTCACACACACACACACACACAAACACACACAAGCCTTACTGGTTAACGGAGGAAGCATCCATTTGAAAGAAGCTGGGATCCATAAAGAGGTCAAAGGCTTCTTTCTTCCATGCTCTCCTTGTGTACTGATATCCACTCAGGCTGCTTAGCAGCTGCACGCAGGCGCGATAACTGGGCGCATTATGGGCACTGGAAGAAGAAGAAGAAAAAAACAACCGAGGTCACAAGAACTAACAATCCTGAACGTTCAAATTCCTCTGAGAGAGAATCTGAAAACACCACAGTCTTTAAGATTATTCACTGTCATTATTAGGATCCAGCAAGCCAGGTGTCAAACACCCAGGATCCCGGATCCCGGTCTGCTGCCACTTGACAATTCTTTCTAAAAGCCACTCCCAAACACAGCCTTCTAAAGCAGAATATTTCAACGTGAAGCAGTTATACCTCCAACCCCCCAGAAGGGAAGCTAGTTAAGACAGAAAATCAACATGACTCCATCCCATATGTACATGCAGGGCACACTCACACGTGTATATGGCTTATTTATTTATCTTTCCACTTTTGTCCCAAGATGGGAACCAAGCTAACTTGCAAGACATTTGAGAAACACGCCTCTAAAACCACACTATGTTAAGACATTAAAATTCGATTAAACAGATCATGGTACTAAACCAAGTACGGGATGAAAACCACGTAAAGGACACCAGAAAAGGCGCGAAGTCACACCCCCATAACACACTGGAAGCCCCTTCTTCGGGATTAATTCAGTCTGCAATGCTGAACAAGAGATATCTTGGATTGCTACTGGAAGGACAAGCTGGCAGCTGGAATGTTGAAGATCCAGCTATCAAGGACCAGCCCCAGGGAGTGTGGGGCAAATGGCTCCGGGAAGAAATGCTGAAGGCAGTGGTGGCTGATCTTCCGTTGCTTCTTCTAAGCACCCTGGGAAGCCCTTCCTACCTGCTGCACCACAGAGCTGCATGTCATCTCTTAAGTCTCCCTGAAACCGCTTGCTGCCTAAAGTGGACTGATACCATTTTAAGGGTCTGTCCAGTTGGCCCCTATACGTGGAATGAAGACAGGACATCATCTTGTTCTTTGGGTTATACAGCAAAAGGTCCCGGTCCAATCCCACCCCACCTCCGTTCTTAAAACATGCCCATCACTCTGGTGCAAGGACGCTGCCAAGGACACTGGAATCCTTTGATGTCATTGAACTCCAATGGTGTCCAGCTGTGTCCAGGCAAGCCCAGCCAGTGGGCAAGGGATGCAGGAAGCGGTGGTTCGTCAACATCTGGATGGTCATCATTCCCATCCATGGCACTAGGCAAAGCGTTCTGAATTGTACCAAAGCTGGACAAGCCATGTGCTCAAAGCATGTGCGGTTCCTTTCCAAAACCTTACATTCTTCTAAGTTGCCGTTGTAAAATGTCACGGGTCACTTAGACATTTCACAACATAAAGGATATACAGTACAATAATTCTTTTTTTTTTAACCTTGGAAAGAGGTGTTTCTTTGGGGGTGTTAGGAGGAGTTGGATTACAGGAGTGGCCACACTGTGAGCCCCAAAAGTAACTGCTCTAAGCTCTCTATTAGTATATTAAAAAAACAAAGTGTTCTGCTTATATGCTATCCATTGTGCTTAAAGTACTCTCTGGGTGGATTACAATTTAATTGTGCAGGCTAACCCCCCCCCCCGCCCACCCTGCTGCCCCAACGAACTTGGTAGTTATTTTACTGACGTTGGAAATTTGGAAGGCTGAGTGAATCTTGAGCAAGTTACCTGGGACTGAACCCCCAGGTCATGAGCAAAGATTTGGCCGCAATACAGAACCTTAACCACTGTACCATGAAGGTCCTATAAGGCCTTGGATAGCAACTCAGTTCATTTAAGAGTGATCATTGATTTCATGCCCATCCCTAGTGTCCTTAAGCTCTATTAGCCTAGGGAATAGCCCCCCCCCAACAAAGGCCAATCATCAGAAGGAAACCAAATTTACCAAGCACTTTTGTAACAATCAGTGCTACAAGTTGCACTTCCTTTATATATGCTGCACTCTATTGAACATGGCTAGACAGTAAGAGGAGCTGGGATGACCCCAGAAAAAGAAATTCAAAGCAGCACAGGCAGTTAAAAAAAATTATTAGGGAAGCAGAGATTTCGCTTGTGCTGAACAGGACCTTACTATACCGTGACCAGAAGGTAAGCAGTGAATGAGAGAGCAGGACATATTTGGGGGAATCACTTGCTACCTTTGAAATTCTGAAAAGCAGAACCAGCTGTCAACGTCTTTTATGGAGAATAGTTACTGGGATGCTTAAAATGGTGCGTGAACTGTAAGGACAGCTCCAAAGCAAAGGGTGTTCAGTTGAAGATTGAAATGCATAGAGATACCTGTGATTGCGAAGGTAAGGCACAACATAGTGCATTATATTTACAAGAAGTGGAATAACTCGCTCTTTTTCATCACTGTAGAAAACCATGTCTAAAAGGTGAGCCAAAACCTGGAAGAGGGAGAAGGGGGGGGGGAGTGAAAATTTTTATGTTTTTTCTTGACATCTTTCACTGCCTAAGTCGAGTTCTATGTAAAGAATCTGAACATATTTATTGACATTACATTTATTTGTCCTTTAAATAAAAATATGTCAGAGACTGACAGGCTAGATCACAGTTTTCCAAAAATCCATGTCTTGTCTAAATTAATGACTATGTCATTAAAACCATAAAGAATGCTACGGATGGAGCCACAGAGAAGCAGAGTACAGTGGTACCTTGTATAAAGGAATTATTTCGTTCCAAATGAAATTATGTTAAGCAAATTTTCCTTTATACAAATTCCCATAGGAATGCATTGAAAACGGAGTAATCCCATTTTTATGTTGTACGGATTTCCCCCATAGGCAATTATGTTAAGCAAATTTCCCCTATCTCTGGAATTTTTTTATGTTGTACAGATTTTATGTTATACCAGCTGTTTGTTATACAAGGGTCCACTGTAAATTTCAAACTGAGGATTCAAACAAGAGATCCAGCATTTCCCTGTCCATCAGGATGTGGTGCTAGTCCTCAGTGTTCCATTTCCCACTTGCATAGAAACATTTCACAATCATAATGAAAAAACACTGTTTAGTTTTCTATATGGGTTTATATCACATGCATACATGCACACATACACGCGTGTGCATACACACACACACACACACACACACACACACACACACACAAAGCCCTATAAGCCCACATCTCTCTTTCTCTTTCTCATTCTCTCTCCAGAGTGCAGAAGATGAAGTTGACCTAAAAGGAAAATAAACTTACGTCGGATAATAATGTTAAGGCATGAACACTATATACTGATGGAGTGATGCTTGATGTTTCCAAGGCAGGAGACAACATATCTAAATGAATTTGAAACAAACAACAAAGAGGAAGATATGTTTGGAATATTCATATTATACAGTACATAGATATTTATTAAGCCGTTTAAAAGAAAGCCATTTAAAACATTTTCACAGTTTGTAACACGGCATTAAAATGAATGCTGTCAATTTAGAGTCAAACAGATGGATCTAAATATCTGAAATACATCGCTAAGGGAAATCTGTCAAGGAAGTGCAAGTATTGGCATTTAACTATGTACATTTTTATTCTTGCAAAATTCTGCAAATTTAAGTTGTACGGTAAGTTTGGATACAACGGATACTTATTGCATAATTATGGAAGCAAACATGGATGCTACTCACACAAAGATATACTCTGTACCACAATGGCTTAGATCCATCACAAAGTATGCATAGCATCTGGGATAATGGGGGGTACTTGACCTAAGAAGCTTACATCCCACTAATTAGTTGTTAGGCATGTAAGCCGGAGACATGATACATCAGGATCCAGTCAGATGTCTGCAGCAAATGTTATTGCTTCCAGCATTGGATTGAAAAGTGGTTGATTTCTTATACCCTCATGCACCCTGAAAACAATTTCTGGAAGACTGAAGGCAGAGACCACCCTCTGAACAAGTTCTAACACCCAGTTGGGTGGTGACCAGAATTTTTAAAGGGTTCATTAAGCGTAGCCCAAGTTGTTTGGGGTGCGGGTGGGGCAAAAGGAAAGCACACAGCCAGGACCTGTTAACGCTAACGGTTCCTTATTCAGCAAGAGATATATATATGTAAAGCTATGAAGTTCTTAAGTGAATTCACAATGAGTTCAAAGGAGTCCTGTCCCACAAATACAATCAATATAAACAAACTATGTCACTTAATGACTAGACATTTTGGAGGAAGAAGAAGAAGAAAAATAACCTTCCACATCTGACTCCAGACTGTTCCCATCGACCACAATCTTGGGTGAAGGCTTAACCTCTAGGTTCCGCCGGAGCCACGTAGTCTGTTCCAGGGACGAGCCAGCAATGGCTCCAATGGCATCCACTATTTTGTGAGTTACATCCTGACAGGGAGAGAAAAAAACAGACGGCAGAAAGGTTAGGGTATTAGAAAGAAAGATGATGATACTGTATTGACATTATATATACATCATATATCTCCGTATTATATTATATTATATTACTATACTGTATAATGATGGCTTCCCGTAACTATGATATGGTATATTGCAGATGTGCAGTTTGTCATTGTGTATGAGAGCAGTGAATTGCATCAATAACACAATGGCCTCACAGGAGGCACTGCAAGATCATTTTTATAGTCCTCAATGGCAAAATTGCTGATACAAATGAGAAACCTTTGAAATGATGAAAAGGAGAAATTAAATGTACAAGATTCTCAAAAAAATTCATTAAAACTGAGACAGGGATCCACTGAATTTTGTTTGCTGTAATTAACACTGAATCAGGGCAGTACTAATGTTACTTGTTAATTAATTAATTTAATATCCCATATTTGTCCTTATTCAAGACCCAAGGTTTAGCACTAAGACACATTAATATACTATTAGGACAACATTATAAAAATGAAAGCAGTGACTTTGGAAAGAAACCCATAGCTTCTGTGGGTTCTAGAAACTAACTCACAGCTCATAAAACAATATGGTCTTGCTGAATATTACATTGTAAACAGATTTCAACTCTTTTTCTTTTTTTAAAGCACCAAAACGCTCACATGGGAATTGACTGTATAAATTGCTTACCTGAAGATCTCTCTGGTCCTTCTTATTATCTAAATTGGGGTTTTTCATAATAAACTCGTTTAAAACTCTTTGAAAACAAGAAGAACAAGAGATAAACATTCATAAACTTAAACAAGAAAGAAAATGATGAAATCAAATTCCTGTTGAGACCTTTCATAGCTCCCTGAAACCTGCCTCTATCAGAAATACTGTATTTGAACTCTGAAAAACAGTAAGATTTTTTAAGTTGTGTGTGTGGGTGTGTGTGTGGGGGAGAATAACCAATCATTTCAAGACAAGACACTGGATGAAATCCAGCAATAAACCACAGCTGGAACAGCCCCAGTGAAGCAGTGGGGATTTGGTGAGTCAACTGCTCTGTAAATTCCTGGAACTCCCTCCCACTGGAAACCAGGACTGCCTCATCTCTGCTGTCTTTCCGGAAATGGGCAAAGACCTTTTTCTTCAGGCAAGCTGAATGATGGACTGCCTATTATGTGCCTTTTATATGAATCTACCATACATGATCATATAGACTTTGTGTAAAAAAGGTGCTGAAAATGTTTATATATATATATATATATATATATATATATATATATATATATATATATATATATATGCATGTTAGGGTGGATTCGGGTTTCTTCCCGTGTAGAAATCTGGTTGTTTTGGCGACGTTTCGACGAGGTCTCACTCGTCATCTTCAGGCTGGTGTTCTGGCTTCTTTCTTCTTGAAGCAATGCGTGATCTCAGTTGAAGTCCTTCTATAAATACTGCTGGGGGTGTGTGGTTTGCTTGCTCTGTTGTTGATTGTAGGTTCGTTTGTTCTTTTGTGATCTGCTGTGTGGCTGAGGCGATCGTTAAGGGCTTAACTGCTGGTGGGTTAGATGGCTGTTTAGAGACATCATGTGTGGGTGAGGTGCTGGATGTGTGTCTATTAGCCTTTTGTTTCTTAACGACCTTGGTGATGGGTGTTCTGGCAGCATCCTGGGCTTTGGTGGAGTGGGGTCCTGTGTCTTGTGAATTCATTTTGGTCTGGCTGCGTGTCTGTGGTCTCCCAATGTTTTTTTGGCGTGTGTAAGTGTGCTCCATGTGGTGGCTGGAGTGGGGAGTAGCGGTAGATGGTGCAGTCGTGGTTTTGTTATTGGATGGTGGTTTCGTTTCATCTGTGGGACGGGTCTGGGTTTGTGTTTGGTGTGGATGGAAGGTGGTGGCATCTTGTGTCCTTTTGGACCTGGTGTCAGTCTTTGTGACAAAGGCAATGCCACAGTGGTGATGAACACATCTGACTACCAAGCCAAACTATCCAACCTACTACAAGACCCTGCTTACATACCTTTGAACACAGACCCCACCACCTACCTGGAAAAAACCACCAAAGCCAAAATAAAAGCCTCACCCTTAAGTGAAGAAATCAAGCCAAGCATCATCCCCAGAGAGAAATCATCCAGATGCCCCAAGCTCTACGGCCTCCCCAAGATTCACAAAGAAGGAACACCTCTCAGACCCATAGTCAGCTCCATAGGCTCACCCCTACAAAACCTCGCCAAATTTCTTGCCAAACAACTCCAGCCCTATGCAGAATCCATCTCTTCATACGTACAAAACTCGTTCCACTTCATAGAAATTATAAAGAAACAAGACCTACAACCCAATGACCTACTCGTGAGCTTCGATGTTGTTTCGCTCTTCACACAAGTGCCCATTCAAGAAGCCTTGACAGCTATCCACAACAAATACAACCCCCCCAAGCACATCCTAGATCTGACCAACCACTGCCTAACCAACACATACTTCATCCACAATGGACAAAGATACAAACAGATAGAAGGAGCACCCATGGGATCACCCCTCTCACCGGTCATCGCAAACCTATATATGGAACACTTTGAAACCAACGCGTTACAGAAGTCCGAACATAAACCCAAACTCTGGCTCAGATATGTTGACGACACCTTTGTTATCTGGCCACACGGGAAAGACAAACTGAACAACTTCCTCACACATCTCAACAGCCTACACCCCAAAATACAATTCACTATGGAAATAGAAGCCAACAACCAACTTTCCTTCCTGGACGTCCTAATCTACAAAAAACCCGACGGCTCCTTAGGACATAACATCTACCGGGAAAAAACACATACAAACCGCTACTTAAATGCACAATCACACCACCACCCTGCACAGATCAACTCCGTAGCAAAAACCCTCATCTCCAGAACCAAACGCCTCGCTGACAAAGACCACCTAAAAACTGAATTACACACTCTCTCGAATGCTTTAATTGCGAACGGATTCCAAAAAAACACCATCACCAAACTAATCCAAAAAGAAACACCCCCCAAGAACCAAGAAACAGAAGAGAACAACGGCACTGCCCTCCTCCCTTACATCAAAGGCACCACAGACAAAATCAGCAAAATTCTCCACAAACACAATATCAAGACAGCCTTTTGCACCGAACAAAAAATAGCCAACATTTTAAGAAACCCCAAAGACAAGATTGAGCTAGAAAACCAAGGAGTCTACGAAATACCATGCAAAGTCTGCCCAGCCACATACATCGGACAGACAAACAGGAGAATAAGCGCACGCATCGCAGAACACAAGAACGCAGTCAAAAAAGAAGAAAAATCTTCCTCTCTCTTCCAGCACATAAAAACAACAGGTCATGAAATTGATTTTAAAAGAACCAAACTCATCTCCAAAACTGAACACTACAACAGTCGAATAATCAAGGAAGCCATTGAAATAGAGAAACACCCAAACAACATGAATAAAACGCGATGACACCTCCCGCTTGCCTGACATCTGGAAACTAGCCCTGGTCAACAGACGAGCCTCTGTCACAAAGACTGACACCAGGTCCAAAAGGACACAAGATGCCACCACCTTCCATCCACACCAAACACAAAAACCCAGACCCTTCCCACAGATGAAACGAAACCACCATCCAATAACAAAACCACGACTGCACCATCTACCGCTACTCCCCACTCCAGCGACCACATGGAGCACACTTACACACGCCAAAAAAACATTGGGAGACCACAGACACGCAGCCAGACCAAAATGAATTCACAAGACACAGGACCCCACTCCACCAAAGCCCAGGATGCTGCCAGAACACCCATCACCAAGGTCGTTAAGAAACAAAAGGCTAATAGACACACATCCAGCACCTCACCCACACATGATGTCTCTAAACAGCCATCTAACCCACCAGCAGTTAAGCCCTTAACGATCGCCTCAGCCACACAGCAGATCACAAAAGAACAAACGAACCTACAATCAGCAACAGAGCAAGCAAACCACACACCCCCCAGCAGTATTTATAGAAGGACTTCAACTGAGATCACGCTTTGCTTCAAGAAGAAAGAAGCCAGAACACCAGCCTGAAGATGACGAGTGAGACCTCGTCGAAACGTCGCCAAAACAACCAGATTTCTACACGGGAAGAAACCCGAATCCACCCTAACATGCATATATATATATATATATATATATATATATATATATATATATATATATATATATATATATATATATATATATATATATATATATATATATATAATACCCATATATACTCGAGTATGTCGACCTGAGTATGTCGAGGCCCCTAATTTAATTTTTAACCCCCCAAAACTGGGGAAACGTACTGACTCGAGTATAAGTCTAGGGGGAGAAATGCAGCAGGGACTGGCAGTTCCTCCTTTGTGAGCTGGGGGAGCGGTGTGTGATGTTTAAAATGACTTTTAGCCACTGATGCAAGTGCTTGGGTACTGACCCAAGCACTTGCATCAGTGGCTAAAAGTCATTTTAAACATTGTGCGCTGCTCCCCTCTGATGCAGACGGGGGTCATGAGAAGCGGCATGCAATGTTTAAAATGACTTTTAGCCACCGACCCAAGCGCTTGCCTCAGTGGCTAGAAGTATTGACCCCCATATAAGTCGAGGGTCCCTTTTTTCAGCCCAAAATTAGGGCTGAAAAACTAGGCTTATATTCGAGTATATACGGTATATATGAAATCATGCCATCTGGAATTCCTCCCCCTTAGCCATCATTTGCCATGATGAGCACTTGATGCAGATGTTTAAACTCATTCATTGGAATACTGTTCAAATACAGCAGGGCAGAACGTCCCTGCTCACTTAAAGGCTCTTCAGTCTCAGCAGCTAAATAGAACAGTTCAGAGCCAATCACAGGGACTGAACAGGACGGAATATTTGTTGGATTTCTAGATTTGAACTGAAGACCCCAAAACCTGTGCCAAACGTGACATTGGCAACACATCGGCCAATAATATAAGACAAATGTTTCTCCTAAAAATTGCAATGGGCGGAGGTTCCAAGAAAGGTTTTACTCTTGGCCTTTAAAAAACCACGGCCATTTTTCATCAGGAAGTGTCAACCATGCTCGTGGAAACCAAGAGGCTCACCCAAGTATCAGAAACTGCCCTGGCGCTGGAAGGCCAAGCTGGATGGAATCTTTCAGGAGGAGCAAGAGTGAAGCCCAGCTGTCAACTACGTTGGACACGGGGATTCTGTAAGAAATAAAAGAGACCCATGAGCGCAACCGAAAACTTTTCTTTGCAACACTTCTTTATACAGAACAGCAGCATTCAACCGGTGGGAATGCCGTATAACCAAAGAAATTCACCATCACTCTCCCTTAATGGCCTAACAGGTAAACTGTATATATAAAATGCAGAACTCTGGAAATATCACACCAGATTAGGAGAGACATTCTAGCAGTGTTCAAATCTGAGAATTCAAAGAATTTGGAATGAGCTTTAAACTCTCTTTCAGCTACTTTAAGGCCAGCTCTGAAAGGCCATTTAACTCTATAACGCAACTGTTGAAGACGCATGCCCCTTTACATACGTCTTATCTGATGGCACTAAAATAGATGAGAAATGAGTCATAACCTCCTGACCTTACCTCTGAATGTATGCGAAAAAGAACTGCAACATGCAGACTTCGAGGGAAAGATGTTTCTAGAAGAACCATTAGAGAAGGGCAATGTTAGATAAATTGTTACTTTCCCCCCAATCTCTAAAGGTAAACGCTTATTCAGAAATCAAAAGAATAATTCCAATCCTACCGAAATTAAGACAACCAATTGACTGGGAGTGCTCCAATCCCCTGGCAAAAAGGATCTCTCTCTATGTCTTTTATAGCTTCCCTTCTTAATTGAAGCCATGGATGTCTTGACTCCAGTTCTAGAGAAGCAAGTGCTTCAAAAACTTGCCCTTATTTGCAGCAATTGAGAGAAAGAGACGAGGCAGGGTGGTGGTGGTTTATATCCACGGACAAGAGGGAGCTTCCTCTGAGCAATCAACATGCTCATACTAAATTCTGATATTTTCAGAATTCAGAGCTGCCATTCATTTTCATTCAAATCATTCGAGTGCCAGTTGGGATGCATTTAGTCTTAGCTCTCTGGACTAAATTTAATAAATCTAAACCCACTGATCAATGTAGATACACATACAGCAATTGTATATCCATTTTAATACGTATCTAATATACAAAGTTCTGTTAAAACCAAACAAATATACCCTTAATGGAAATGGAAGGGAGGAAACTGTCCTGGTTTTCTAGCTTAAGCCCGTTGTCCATTCTTGTGCCAAAGAGGTGATCCGAAAAACACAGGCTTCATTGGAAACTCACTCCTACCTTGTCCTTGGCTATTGCCGGTGGTTGCTTTAAGACCTCTTTCACTGTTTGCATCACAGTCTCAGTCCTCATCACACTGATAGAACGAACCAACTCCACAAGCAGGAGCTGTTCTTCGCTGGCAGTGGGGATGACCTGGAGAAGAAGATGTGACACATGTTGCCACCTAATGTTTGGCAGAGTCAAGGCCTCACCACTGAATGCTTTGCCTACCCAGCCCTTCGGCTGCCTAGATGCCCTAAGCACATCTGATCTCGCCTGATTTCGGAAGCTAAGCAGGGTCGGCCCTGGTTAGTACTTGGATGGGAGACCACCAGGGAATACCAGGTGCTATAGGTGCCTGGAGTAGGAACTGGCAAGCCACTCCAGTATTCCTCCCAAGAAAACTCCATGGACATGGAGTCATGAAGAGTCGGTCACGACTGTAACAACACAACACACACACACCCAGCCCTTCATCCAGCAGCTGGTTTGTTTCTTCCTTTCAGAAACATGAACTCTTTGGGACTTACTTTTCAGTAGCCTCGTACAATACTGAGTTCTCAGCTTCAAACGTGATTTCAGACCAAGAGCTAAGGTCCTCTTCATTACCGTGAATTGCATCTAAACTGCGCAATTTGGCTGTCATGTCTGAATTACTGAACAAACTGTTAGTCAATCTAAAAACTCCCTATTGCTTCTAACATCATAAATCAATGTCTTGCTTTGTTTATATAGAATAAAGCTGTTTCCGGTGCAGATAAAGCAGCAATGCAAGACTCTTGAGCCTCTTCCGTCCGCACTGCTATTCCACTTCTCGAACCAGCCTTTTAAAGTAGGTGGTGGCCATATCCAAAAAGCAGCTAAGGCTGTCTCAACGTGAATGTGTACTTGATCACCCACAAGTACACACTGTGAAGAGGTGAGGGACGCAGAAGAGAGGGTTAGTTATGCTGGACAGCCACAATGCCATTGGACATACTGTAACTTAATCCAGGTAATAATCTGCATGGCCAAGCCATCTGAAATGGATTCTCCATCTCTGGCATTAATCCAGAGCATCTATTCCGAAAAGCTTCCTCTTAGATTCTCTGGAAAGAAAGCTATTTGTAAAAGCCACAGCAAATCAAGTTCCCAGGAAGAACACAAGAAGATTAGAGATCCTAATAATGGACATTAAGAAACAAAGTGGACTCTGGAAACACATAATGTATTTAAGCCTTTTAAAGCGATGTTGTTTTTTGTCCTTTGGATTGTGCATAACATGTTGCTGGCATGAAACTACACTTGCCCTGGAAGGATAATATGGCCGGCAGCTGCCCCTCTTAAACTATTTGCTCACTTATAGCTAAAAAGAAGCAGGCTTTCACCACCAATCTGGTGCAGACAAAATGCCTTTTGTGGCATTTGTTTCAATGTTAGGCAACTCTGATTTGGTTTTCCTAATACTCTGTCTGCTTCTGTCCCACAGAAGAGGCAGCTTCCACCTAAGCCGGAATCCTTTACCTGAGGGGAAGAAGCTACAAAAGCTTCAACGCCTGATACACAAGGATGTGAAGGAACATAACTTGATAGCCACTTCATCTTTAGGTGCTTTAATTTGTTGGTAGAAATGGAAGTGTCTAAAATGAACAGGTTCATATTTTAAGAATGTCTATTATTGCAAAGCACCTTGCTGCTTCACGGAACCCCGTCATTTATCTTGATCAATGCAATCATGGAATCACTCACATATCTGATCAGTGAAATGCACTGGGCCAACAGGTCCCCATAATGCTTTCCCAGAGGCTGGGGACCTGTTTCATCTTACACCCAAAAAGTCAAACTGCAAATTAATCATCTGAGGATATTTAGAAGAAACAAAACGGGAGCTTTTTTTGAGCTAAACAACTTTTAAACAGGTGCATCCTCTGCATACCTTAGTCCTTGAAACTTGCTTGTTCTGTCTCCTCTCATTCCACACAAACGCAATAGCTGCCATAAAATGAACACCATGATTCATTGAAATGGGTCCCAGCAATTCAAGAATCTGCTGCCTCAGGTTCTGAAATGCACAAAAGAACAGGTGTGGTTTCAAAACATGCTTCCAGCTCCTTGCCTATTTTACAGGCGGCAGCAAAACAGTGATAACTATAATGTGTTGACTGAAAATATGGAAAATGTATGTATGGAAATATAAGCAATGTTGAGGTTCTCAACTATGGCTGGTGTAAACTGACTTGAGACAAACTTCCTATCTATGAACTTTCTCTTCTGTGCCTGCAAGGCTAAAGTCTCCATAAAAAGCTCTTAAAATAAGATAAAATAAAGGCCAGAATCCTATTCGTGTACACATTAGATTTGTGTAACACACCACAGCTAATTGTGGCTAACTGATGAGGTATAGTACTGACAAGGAAGCCACCATTTTTAAAATCTAAAAGTCTCCTCATCATGTACAATGGCCATTTTTTTTTTAATATTGGGATATGAGTGATGCATCAGCACTGGTAGCAAAATGGCAACACTGTACCCGAGGCCTTCTTGAAGACACAAAGGACTTGCAAAATGTTGGATTCTGTTTTGTTTTGCTTAACTGAGGGATGCTGTTGTTGTTGTTGTTGTTGTTGTTGTTGTTGTTGTTGTTGCAGTGCTAGAGGCCTCCAGATTGCCGACTGCATGCAGGCTGTGGGTTCCAGCTGACCCACCTTTGACGATGTTTTGATTAGTGAAAATGGAGAAATATTTCTGGACTACCAAGAACTTGTAGCAGCACAATGCTTATACACATTAAGGCAATTGCAAGATTCATCCCTCTTAGTAAGAAACAATTTCAAAGAATTATAAATATTAAAAAATGTTTCAAGACTTTTTTGCAAACGTTTCACTAACAGTTTAGCTTCCTTCTGCTTTTTTGGATGGTGATTTCCTCTATAATCTTAAGGTTACGTTTCAAGAAATCCAACTCAGATTTGCTTACACATATATCTTACATGTATACATAGACCCAGACAGACAGACAGACAAGCCCTGACAATCTGACCTTTGTTGAGCCAAGATTTATAGTGGTAATGGCTGCGGCAGCTGCAGCGGTTGTTTTCTCTGAAGAGTCGGCCTGGTGCAAGATGCTCCACAGAAGCGTCACAGAGGACATGATCATATGAAGGATGGACAAGATCCCACTGCGTGCTTCAAACATGTGTTTCTGGTCTACATTCACCAGAAGCTGGTTTAGATAAGGAAGAAACATTCATTATTCTTTGTCACATTGACAGGAGGGAAAACCCTTCCCTTATTCTTCGTCTGTGTATATCGTGCCCACTCTCCTCTTTTCCCCACTTTGATTTTTTTCCCCATTTCTGTTTTTGCTTAACACTGTGTCTGCCCTGAGTGGAGTGGAAGCTATGGTTATCTACAGGTCAGTGGGCTATTGTCCAGGAGTTCAAATCTCTATGACTCCTGAGAGAGGGCCAGCCCAGATCAGGCACAGTGATTATATGGGCTTATTAAGTGCTCTGGGAGGCCAACTGGGAGGCTGTAGGCAAGCTAGCAAACTCCATGGCATCATGTTATTAAAACAGTCGGAACAAGCCAACGCTTGCTGCTGCTTGATCATCACTACTCAAAGAAGAAACAACCTCACTGGAACTTCCTGTGAGCAATGCACATTAGAATATAACAGAACTGGCGTTAAATAACTCCGGTTGATCTAGAGATGAAAAAATTCCAGAAACTTGGAGGGAAATACCATTTCCCCCCAATTTTTTCAAAGTTTTCCCCTCATGGCTTCATTTTTTACTTTATTTTTTGGAAATTTAACATCTCTAACACGAGGCAAGTGGGAGATATTACTGAATGACTGCTCTCAGGAGGGCCTTTGCTAGGCCCTCTTAACTTTTATTAGTCCACAGGGCAGGAATGAAACACTTCTTTAAATAAAACCTTTGTTAAAAATTATAATAGATTATTGTAATTAGGCACCACTGAAGAAATGACACTATGTCTTTCAGGGTTTGCCCTCCCCTGGCGGCTCACTACATCAAAAAGACATAAGAGTTCCTGGTCACAAATCTCTTAATGGTGATTTTTGTTCAGTGCCTGTCGTCCAATCAAACTAAGCATGTTAGCAAATACAATGAGTATAAGAGGGCCTAATGTGATTCTCAATTATGCCAACTGAACAACCTGCTTTTCTGGAGAGAGATTCCCCCCTTCCCGTTTTGCAGCAAGGATTAAAAGGGGAGTGGGATAACAGCCTTGTACACCACATTGAGTACTTTGGACTAGGAAAGGCAAGATTGAGTCTATCAAAAAGAACAAGTGTCACAATGGGGAGAAGACAGACTGAGGTAAAAATACCAGCGAAAGCCAATTATCTTGGGTGGAAGTAGGAGAGTGGGAATTCATGAATTTATGAATGATATTTGCACAGCCTTATTTGTCCCAGAACAGGTTACAAAACTAGGTAGCATGCAAGTAATCCTTTGCTCTGAGCCACAGAATACAAACTGTAACATATTATTGCCGCCTGTCTTGTAATTCCCCACCTCCTTCATTCAGGGCTTTTAACGCAACTGGTTTTTATCAACTTTTATTTAGTGCTCACCATGGCAAGCCTACAAGGTAGGTAACTGTTTTCCCTGTTTTACAAATAGGGAACCAAGGCTGAAAAATGTTTACTTGCTCAAGCCAACTGAGTGATCCTATCAATGAGCAGGGACTGAGTCTGCACCTTTTGTTTTACTGCATACCAACTAGGTCACTGGTATTGGGGAAATATATGCTCAGAAAATAAAGTAATATGGAAAGCATTAAGCCTTGATCTTTTTCTATGGAGAAAAGTGAAATGCCGCTCAGAAGATGTATTCCGTGCCTTCACAAACAAAGGATGCACACTGCTGTGGGCCTCAGCAGCAGAGACACATTCCAAATTAATCCAAATGTAATTCATATGTGGGGAAACAATGTGATCTGTAGTTCTGGGATGCCTCCAAAAGGTAAGCAATAATACCCCCTTCAATTGTCTCTGTTGGGGTGTTAGTGTATAATAGATCATAAATGTTATGTGCCATCATCTTGCTTATAGTGACCCTTACAAATATGTTGAAGTAAGCATACTGTCCAAAGACTTATTTTACCATTCATTCATTCATGCGCGCGCGTGCGCGCACGCGCACACACACACACACACACACACACACACACACACACACACACACACACACACACACACACACACACACACTCCCCATTGACTTCCTCTAGCGAAGCAAGAACTTGAATCCAAGCTGCTGGAACTTTAGGTTCAACATTTTATCTGGCTCCTTCCATACATCCTAATATCTAAAAGCATAGTCCACTCAGTTAGGAAGCAGTCCTCCCCCGCCCAACCCACAACAAACGGACTGAACAAAAAAAAAAACACTTCCAAGGTTTTATGAAAATATAGTCAGACATAGCTACCTGATGATACTGGGCAGAAGGGTCAAGTAAGCAGTAGTGAATAATAGTGGTAATGCCTTCCAAAAGAGTAAGCATCATGTCTGGTGGCGTAACAGATGCCATCCAAAGAGGCCTAAAATACAATATGGAACTCGTTGCAGTTTTGTAAGGAACATTCATTATACATGCACACAGAGAGAGAGAGAGAGAGAGAGAGAGAGAGAGAGAGAGAGAGAGAGAGAGAGAGGAAAGAACAAAATTTGCCATAAGGGAAAAAGAAAGAGACATGCCTGCTGTCCGACAACCCTGTCTCGTATCGGTACTGCTGAATCAGGTTGTCCAGGTTCCGGCAAAGTTGGAGGGTCACGGAAACCACCACCCTCTGGAGCACTTTCCCCATGTAGGGCAGAGAGGCGGTGATGAGGCCAATCCACTGGGGATGCATTTTGCAGGCACAGTGCTGGTGTAACGCTCTGATGACGGCACAGAGAAACATGCCCTGGGATGTTATCGGCTGAGAGTGTAAATACTGAAGGGAGGTCATTGGCTGCTGGGGGTGGATGTGCTCCAAGTCCGTGATGACATACTCAAAGGCTACCTCGCTCTCCTCCGGCACGGTCATGACCCGGTGCTCCAGGACAATGAGCCGCTGAAGGACTTTCAAAAGCTGAGACTGCAGGGTGCTGCCATTGTCAAATTCGTCTTCAGAGAAGTTGATCAGGCTGTCTTCGGAGAAGCCTTCCTCAATGTTGGCGATATTCTTCCCGGCCGCCTTCTCGCTGTGCCACTTCTGGGCGCTGAAGATGGAGGACAGGAGGCAGTGTAGGACCACCTTCTGGACTTTGCACTTGGAGAGCATGTCCGAAATGAAGCTGGGGAAGCCTTTGGTGGAACTCTCCACCACTTTTGCCAGCTCTGCAAACAGAAGGGAGAGGATCTCAATGCTCATCATTTGCATGTTGCGGTTGCCGATCAGGTCTTGGGGGGAGACGTTCACGTGGGCTGGATAGTGGCTCCTCGTGTAGTACAGGCACAAGGAGATCAGGATCTCTATGTACATGGAGCTTCGGAAATTGTGATTGGAGTCCACCGGGATGTGGCTGTAGAAGTCTTTGCCCATGACCGAGATGCGGTGCCGGGCCAAGAGGTTCTGAAGAAGGGAGAGCTGGGGCGTGTAGGCATTGTTGACGCTGGTGGTTGAGATGGCATTCACAAAAGCAGAAGGGTTTGTTTTCAGGATGGCCTTAATGGCAGAAAAAGCATACAGCGTTCTTGAGGAATCGTACACCTGAAGGTACAGCAGCACATGCTGGTACAAGGGATGTATGTTAAAATTGGGCGATTTCCGCATTCCCGGAGAGCCCGTGTCACTCTCGATTTCTGAGATTTCCCCCTCGCCACAGCTGTACCAGTTTTCCAAATCCAGCCCATCGCTGAAGAAAACACTGGTTTGTTTCACTTTCTCACTCTGCACTTTCTTCTTCTCTTCGTCTTTCCTCTTGGCTATTTTGACTTTGGGCTTGGCTCCGGGCTGCTTACTGGACTCTTTCACAATCGTCTCTTTCTCTGACATCTTCTCGGGAAGTTTCCCTTTGAAGCTGAACTGGATGCTGCTGTGACTCCTCTGTCTGGACTTGGCTTCGGTCGAGGTGGAATGTGGGTCACTGAGCGCCTGCTGGCTCACGGAGATGCAAGGGGAGGAATTGTTTCTGGACATTTCATTCGAAATGCTTTCAAGTCCCGTCTCTGTCGAGACAGACAGTAGCTGAGAACTATCATTGCTAAGCAAACTGCTCTGACTGTCTTGAATGTTTGCATCTTCACTTTTAGTCGCCTCTTCACTGGGATCCAGGGCATTTAATTTAGCCGAAGTATCCTCCGAGTACAGGTAACGAGCAGACGGATCTGTGTCTTCACCAAGCCCACTGACCACCTTGCATATCAAGTCACTGACCACCTGTTGGACTATTTCATCTGCTGAATCGCCCCTCAAATGCAGAGAGCTTTCTGATGCTGCCAGGCCTTCAGTCTCCACCTCATAGCTGAGGTTATCCCCAACAGATGATTGGGAACAGCCAGAGTCTGAACTCTGCATTATTTCTATCTGGTGGTCAGGAAGGTCAAAATCAGATGTAGCCAGAGGAATAGTTTCACTGCTGGTACTCAACAGGGAGATCCTGTCACTTAACGGGTTGACGGTCAGACTGAAGTTCTCCATCTCATCTATGGCAAGTTGCTTTTCATTGTTCTCCTTAGGTAAAGCATCTTGTTCTTGACTTTCTGGCATGTGGGCAAATGCTGAAACAGAAAGTATGGTTAACAGGGATGGACTTTTTTGTTTTGCTTGGGTCATGACTGAAGACGTATTTGCACAAATAAACAAGCATGCTTTTCCTGAACACTTTACATATTGTTCGTTCAGGTATCTTAGAGGTTAATATACAGTAAAAGTGCTCCCAAAATGAGTCTGCTTATGCTGCTTCTACATAATTGACTCCAAACCAAATACCTTGCTGCAATTTTACAGGTATGGTGAACATAAAAGGATAGAAATCACAGAATCATAGAATAGTGAATTCTGTGAAGATTCTCAGTCATCCAGGTGAGGTTATCTGGAAGTTGAGTCATGGCAACTGGATTTCATTTCATGTGAGATCAAAATATTTCACTACTCATCTAAGTAGCTTCATCAGTCTGAGGAAAGTTGGTACGAGGCTTCTAATTTATAGTTCACCTCGGTAAAAGGGCAGCATTATAAGTGGGGGATTTTTGGAAAAAAGATTGGAGTGGGACTTTGACAGAATCTGTCTCCCACTTATCACGCTGCACTTTCATCAGTCCCCAGACAAGTCAGAAGCACTTCACACCTCCAACAGGACGGCCACAGCTAACGACCCACACTTAATATATGGTGGTTTAATCATGAATCCATTAGAACAGTAACCCAGTGCCCAATTCTAAATCTGTGTACCTGGACAACACTTCTCCTAATTCTTTTAATACCAGCTAAGTATGATGAAAGATCAAGGAAATGCCACGAAGCCTACAAATAAAAGAAGTAACTGCATGCGTGGCATCAGGTGTGGAGCTCGTGATATAGCCACACACACCCCTCTCATATGCTAGGCGGATCAGATGACACATGCCTGACAAGTATGGGCCATGTTGCTGTTTGCCACGGATACAGACCCCAGTTGGCTTTAGGACTTAATATACATAGTACTTACAAACATCACAGTTAAATTTCTGCACAAAAAGCTTTTCACTTCCTTCTTCGGGACAACAGAGGGATTTGTTCCAGTAGCACTCAGCTTGTACCCTTTGGACAGAAATGCGTTGAGTCTTTGGATGGAGAAGCAGCAGAAGCAAAGGTTCGAGGACTCTTGCAATGTCATGACGCTGGAGGACTTGATTCAGCCAGGCCTGACCAATGGACCAGGTGCAGCCATCTAAACTGTTAAGGCTATCCAGCATAATAAATAAGGACCTAGGGAAGAAAGTTCCAAATTAAAATGCATCTGATTGTTACCAGTCCTGTAGCAAAGTCAAGTATTCTAGCAGATGACAGGTGCTAATTTCTGTGACTCGGGAGGTCAGACACTCTTAAGGACAGACTGTTTACAGAAGTGGTTCCCAACTTTGGGTATCCAGATGATATTGGATTAGAACTCCCAGCACTGTTCACTACGTTGGCCAGGATTTTTGGGAATTGCAGTCCAATAATATCTGGAAACTCAATATTGGGAATAATTGGTTTAGAGGAAAGCTCACATCAGCAAACACTAAGTCCCCATCCCAAAGGTCTGGGCAGTTACTTCATCTACCTAAAAAATGAAAAGTCACTCCAAAAGGTCCTCATGATGATGCAGGACCCTTGAGCCTCACTGCATCCTATTGGGAGTCAGAAGCTGAAAGTGACATTCTTTGGGCCATGTCTCAGCAGTTCTAATAAATGATGCTGAAAGGGGAATGGCACAGACACACTGCGTCGATTCCAAGCTTTTCATTCTGGCTTTGCACAATTCGTCAAAAGCATAAGATTACCAACTCACAAACCCATTAAAGACTAATTTAGTTTTTTTCTCTGCACTTATATCTGTCTATCCATCCATCAATCCATCCATCCATCCATCCATGCTACTTAAGGAATGCTGGGGCAAAATACAGGAGGGTTCTCAACATTATAATGTCAAGAACTGTTTCTACTGTTAAATGAAAGTCTGAATATTATATTTTTTGCAGTGAATCTAACTACGTATCTGACTGACCTGTCAAAAGAACGTCCATAGGATGAAGATTTGTTAATATGGAGGTCTCTGGTAAGGTGCCAGAGCACTGTAAATTTCGCATGTGCTTCCATTCTGATTTTCTGCAGAATAAAATAATAGATTATCTCATTTTAATATTACCATTGTTATTAGCATTATCATTATTTTATAGCAATAAAATACTTAAAAATATCAATCATTGTCATAATTATAATCTAAATCAGAGCAAAAGTAAGACAAAAATGAAATTATTTGTTTGAGTATTAGATTTCAATTCTCTTCTGCTTTTTTATTTTATCGGGTGGCTGAGATATTGCATTGTTTCACTAGTAACTGACAGCTGGTGGCTAATACGAAAAATAATTTGGCAAGCCCTTTTTATTGGTTAAATTTCTACAATGCTGTTATTTAGACATGGCATATAATTCTCCAAGCTCAGGGTAACAAAAACATACATGTCTAAGCCAGTTTATATTACAGTAGTCTCCCATTTATTGTGGGGGTTATATTCTCAAACCACCAATGATAAATGAAAATCTGTGATACATGGACACCATCATGCGTGCTCTGCAAAGCCGCTTTGGAGGGTGATAGCAGCAGCGAAAGCAGTGGTGGTAGTGGGGTGTCAAGGAATGTATGAGGAGCTAACCGCAATTAGCAGAGCTGCAGCAATGTCGAGAATTAGAGGCAAAAATATGACAGACTCCGTTGCTGGTTTTTCTATTGCAGTCTATTTACAAAATATATACAGGTTCCATTGGTTTCCAGACTTACATCCAGTAGCATAAACAATTCAGCTACTCTTCCTGATCACAGCCAACACATCAGGCTTACTGGCTAAACAGCCCTGGCTAAACAGCAAGAACATATTGCAATACATAAGGGATATATAACCTCTCTTTCCAATCACTTCTTTACTTTCACATCACATGTTACAGTGCTACCAGGATGGTTGAGGGTCTGGAGGAAATGTCTTATGAGGAACGGCTTAGGGAACTGGGAATGTTTAGCCTTTCAAAAAGAAGACTGAGAGGGGATATGATAACTATGTTTAAATATTTGAAAGGATGTCATATTGAAGAGGGAACAGGTGTGTTTTCCATGGCTTCAGAGACTAGGACTCGGGGCAATGGTTTCAAACTACAGGAAAAGAGATTCAATTTGAACATTAGGAAGAACTTCATGACAGTTAGAGCTGTTCAGCAGTGGAATATGCTGCTGCGGAGGGTGGTTGAGTCTCCTTCTTTGGAGGTTTTTAAAAAGAGGCTGGATGGCCATCTGTCGGAAATATTGTGATGGGGGTTCCTGCATGGCAGGGGGTTGGACTAGATGGCCCTTGAGGTCTCTTCCAACTCTATGATTCTATGATTCTCTCATCCACGCTTCTGAGCTACGCTCCACTGTCCTTGGACATTAGCCTTCTTGTCAAGGCCATTTTACCGAGCTTGCTTCAGTCCACAGCTGGACTCCATATCTCTAATTGCAAGTTGAAAAACTCACACACAAGAATATTCTTGACAGGGGGGAGGGAGGGGTGGTGGAGGCAGTGACAGCAGTGGTGGGGGTGATGGCAGATATAGCAATCGCAGGGTGCTGGTGGCAGATATCACACTGTAGCGGGACTGCAATATAGAGGGGTACAACTGTGTGGTGAAAACAATACTGTACAACCAAGCAGGTGTATTTCAGGTAATTTTGAAAAAGAAGGTTCATTCAACTATTACCTCAGCTGTTTTAACTCTCTCACATAATCAAAAAGTAGAGAACACAATTTCACAGAAAGCAGAAAGGATGTGGAAAGGGCTCTACTCTTTGTTGTCATTTATAATTAAGACACTGTTATGTGCCTATTGCCTGCATTAAAGAATCTTACTGTTCAGCACCACTTCTGCAATGCCAATATATGACCCTAAATCAGTGCATCCCTGTTGGTCCTGCTGGACCTCTCAGCAGCTTTCGACACCATTCACCATGGTGTTCTTCTGGGCCGATTGGCTGAGTTGGAAGTTGGAGGTACTGTATTGCAGTGGTTCTGCTCCTACTTGGAGGATCAGTCCCAGATGGTGGCGCTGAGGGATGCCTGCTCGACACCCTGGCCTTTGAAGTGTGGGTTGCCACAAGGTTCTATTCTGTTCCCCCATGCTATTCAACATCTACAGAAACCGCTGGGAAAGGTCATCCGGGGATTTGGAGTGGGGTGCCATCAATATGCTGATGAGACACAGTTATATCTCTCCTTTCAGCCAGATTACCAGGGGTGGTGGTGGTGATGAAGTCCTGAAGCATTGTCTGGAGTTGGTGGGGATCTGGATGAGGGCTAACAAGCTGAAATTAAATCTGGACAAGTCAGAGGTTCTCCTGGTTCGGAAAGCTTCAATGCAGGTGCTGGAATATCGTCGTGCTCTGAATGGGGTTGCACCCCCTCTGAAGGAGCAGGCCTGCATTTTGGGGGTCCGCCTGAATTATGAGCTGCTCCTGGATTCTCAGGTAGCAGCTGTGGCCAGGGGGGCCTTTGCCCAGCTTTGGTTAGTGCGCCATCTGCGGCCGTACTTGGATCATACTGACCTGGCCACAGTGATCCATGCCACGGTGACATCAAGATTAGATTACTGCAACGCGCTCTATGTGGGGCTGCCCCTGAAGATGGTTTGGAAACTAGAACTGGTACAGAATGCGGCAGCCCAAGTGGTTACTGGAGCTAGGTGGTTCGACTCTATTGGGCCACTTCTCCAGCAACTGCATTGACTGCCTATTCGTTCCCGGGGCCAATTCAAGGTGCTGGTTATGACCTTGAAAACCCTATACAGCTTGGAACCAGGATATTTGAGAAACCACCTACTTCCATATAATCCAGTCCATCCCCTTATATTACTGAAGAAGGCCCTTTTATGAGTGCCACCACCCAGGGAGGTGTGAGAGGCGGTGGCAAGAAATAGGGCCTTCTCAGTAGTGGCACTGATATTATGGAATTTCCTCCCCTTTGAGTTAAGAACTGCCTCCACCCTGGAAACATTAAAATGAGGCCTTAAGACATTTTTATTTAGGCAAGCCCTCTGAGCCCCCAGCCATTTTACATCTTAGTTTTTCAGTCTTATTGTCTGGGGATCTTTTAAAACTCTGCTGCTGCTGCTGTTTTTTAGTATTGTTTTTATAGTATAGTATTGCATACCGTAAGTATTTTATAATATTATATAAGAGTATTGTATTGTATTTTATAGTATTGTTTTCATAGTATTGTATTGAATTATTGTTGTGAGCCGCCTTGGGTCACTTTGGGAGAAAGGCAGGATAGAAATGTTGTTGTTGTTGTTAATAAAAACCCTGCAGTCAGCTTGGCCTAGCTCCTAAAATTGCTGTGGATCAACAAGTCAAACAGGTATAATGAATCAATTTACCTTGTCTTTATGGGTCAGCTGCTGACTGATAACATCCTCACAAATGCTAGATGATGGAACGAGATTGTGCAACTGGAAAAAAAGCTCCACACTCTTCTGGTGATGTTGAGGAGTTCCATCACCCAACTGGTCCCACAGAGTTAATGCCACGTGCTTGGGAAAGGAATAGAGGACAATCATGCACTCACATGCCCATGGTGACATTTTCTGAAATAATCTGTCTTATTTGAGCAGGCAAGCTAGACAGTATAACTTGGGCTCAGACTGATGGAAAAGCTATGAAATATTTAGGCTAGGAACCAGGGATACTCAACAACGCTCCTAAAGAGCAGAAGGTAATCCTTTTCCTGTCAATCCCATACACTCCTTATTTCCATGCAACCACAACCCATCACAACTAACAACATTTCCTAAGTCTTGCAATCCTCCATAACAGTTGGGATGCAGTATGAAAGCCCCAGTGCACTAGCAAAATTCCACCCCTGCTTTTGGGCATGTATATGTGTGGGTAAACCACGCCTTTATAAAGTACAGAAAGAAATGCAGAAAAATTAACTTTTAGCTGAAAACATTTCCTGCAGAAATGTACACAGAGTTGTTAGCTGAAATGCCTTAGGAACATATTGCAGCTTTTAGGCAATCATTTTGTTACACTGAGAATTTCTGAAAAAGCCATATGCAACAATAAATATATATTAACAGTGATACATCTGATAATGGACTGTTAAAACAAAACCACACCAAATGGAAAAGGGACCGTAGCATCAAATATGCTTGCTCTGAGCTTTCAATTGGTGCGTTCCTGACTGGTTTTTCAGATATTTTGGGTGTCATTTTTCTCTAAGTGTGTTATATATATACAGATGGGTTTTTGAACAGGGCAAAATCTTTTAAACACAAGCTTCTCTCCAGTGAATTTTCTTTTCCTTTTTAGACTGCATTTGGCACCTTGTTTCTTTACCACAGCAACACAATCTGACTGCTTTCCCCAATCTCAGCTCTACTCGCAGACACTGAAAACTGACTTCATTTTATTTCTATTTTATTAGGCCTTATTGTTAAGTACGTTTCACCTCTATCTTGGTATGGCTCTTTCTCCCTGTCCCAATAGCTTCTCTTTTACCTCAAAGACTCTGGCTACAGAACATCCCACCTTTCTCTTTGTGAGGTAAACTTTTCCTTTTACAGCCTCAGCTATCCCCCCTGATACACTAGGATTTTCCCCAGACTCTGGTGATGAAGCCTTGCCCTGTGTCTTTTCTCACAGATCCAGCAGTCTACAATTCACTCAGACAGAAATCCTAAACCCTCTGTCAGAATAGCTTCACACTGGCTTCTCACAGAAACCCACCAGTATGTCTTCCTCTAATGAGTTAAGGACTTCACCTACACTTTCCCTACAAAGGCATACGTATTTCCCCATGCAATCATTGTCCTGCTAACTATCTTAGGTGCCTGCTAAACTAAGAGGTAGAACTTCACTTTTCTTCTTTCATTAAGTCAGGGTCTGATTCTTCAAAGGCACAATTGGATGTGTTTCATCTTCCCACCACTGTGCCACCAAATTGTAGCGTTAAACGTGCTTGCCCCCGGCCGTTTCACGGGCTATTGACAAGCAAAGCAAAGCAAAGCAAAGTGTTCTGCTTATATACCGCCCCATACTACTACAAGTAGTCTCTGGGCGGTTTACAATTTTAATTACAGAGTGCAGGCTACACATTGCCCCCCCAGCAAGCTGGGTACTCATTTTACCGACCTCGGAAGGATGGAAGGCTGAGTCAACCTTGAGCCTGCTACCGGGGATTGAACCCAGGTCGTGAGCACAGTTTTACTTGCAGTACAGGCATTTAACCACTGCGCCACGAGCACTGCTTTTTATTCTCCTATATCGTTGCCACCAACTAAAGCCTTCAGACTGTTTTCAAGTTGAATAAAAATAAAAGAAGTTTATAACAAAGCAGAATCAAAATAATCAACGGTAACATGCTGAAGTATAAAAAAGAAGAATATTGCTCTAACCCACTTAAGTTTGATAGTTAATAAAGATGAATAAATGCACACCCAGTTCCTAAGCTCACAAACTCTAGACACTTAATTTTCCTCACACTCTAAAAATCCTACCTCTTCTTTAGCCCTCTCAGATTCTCAGATTGTGCCAGACCCTATCTGTCCTTCAGCCCTCTCTGGACTTTTCTTCAGAAAGTGTACGTCCCTATCTGGCTAAAACAAGGCTGAGCAGTGCCTTAAATCCTCTCAGTCCACTCACCAGACTCCCTCATTAGTCTATGAACCCACCAATCAGCACAGACACCTCTCATGCATATTCACCATACAGGTAAACGCCACAGGGACAGCAGTCACTATTTTGAAGAAATATGCAATTCTAATAGATGTGTGGAACTTGATCTCGGCATAGGTGAAATCCAATGTTGTAGGAGCAGAGATCCATTTATACCGGGCCTTATCCAGGCCCTCCAACCCTCTACAGACTTATCTATATCTGTTCTAAATACAGTGCACCCTTGTATAACAAACAGTTTGTATAACATAAAATTTGTACAACATAAAAAATTCCAGAGATAGGGGAAATTTGCTTAACATAATCGCCTATGGGGCAAATCTGTACAACATAAAAATGGGATTATTCCATTTTCAATGTATTCCTATGGAAAATTTGTATAAAGGAAAATTTGTTTAACATAATTTCATTTGGAACGAATTAATTCCTTTATACAAGGTACCGTAATCACCCAATCCCCTGGAGTTGTTGGGGGTGTATGAAAGTCTACCAAAACAAGAGGATTGAAATTGGAATTGTCCCCTACTTCTCCTGCTGACAAATCTTTCTGTCAGTGGGAAAGATATATTTTCATGATCCTTTATCGTTAACTAAATATTACTTATTATATATTAGGGGGGAAAGAAGGTTTCTAAATTTGCTAGTCAGCAGTATTTTAAAAAATTAAATATTTGAACAATATTTTTAATTGAATATTTCAAGTCCCTGTTACCTTTTGAATCTTCCCTTTATGGTCTCCCCAGTGAAATCATATAACTTAGAATGAAGACAGAACGTAGAATGTAAATGTTGAAAGCATAGCCTTCTAAAAGCTGTTCATATTTTTGACAACAGAAACTATGCAAGAGTACCTTGAAAAAATCAGTCTTTTCAGCCATGTATCGGAGGTTCCCTTGGTTCAGAGGGGGTCTGATGACTACGGCCACTCTTCCCTGGTTTGGACTAAGAGGTTGTGCTGTTTCCACACTATTGGGATTTTCTCCGGTGACAACTGCCACTGACTGAGTCAATCCAACTAAGTCCATTATTAAAGAAACAGTGACGCCTTGAATGCTAAAATCATTTGCATGTCTGCAAGCACTCATAAGAGTCTGGAGCCATAAAGGGGGCTGTTCTTGCTCATAATCTGAAACAGAGATAAAAACATTCTTATTAAAAACACACAGAGCTTCAATTATACAGTATCTGGAAGTTATTCTTCTACTTGCTCTTGCTTATGTGGTATATTTAGAGATTACGCCATACAAGAAATATTGTAGTTTCCCTCAGGATTTGTTGGAGGGGGGAGGTGTTGGAAATCTGGGGGGTGGAAACTGAAATATAGACAGTATTTATGGTCATATTATCATTAAGCATTTTATTCCTTTGGCAACATATAATATTTTGTTGCACTGAAAGCCGCAAGCAACAACAATTCCATATATGTCTCTGTTCTCAAGAGACTAGTGTCTATTTAACACTGAAATTCATCCTAGATTTGTATATTGTATATGTTTATAGTATATACAGAAATTATTATTCTCTTATTTTCTGGTTATGCAAATTGGGACAAGTAGGTAAAGTGGCACCCAACAATCCTTTTTTCATCTCCAAACCCCTCTGGAAATATTAATTTTTTAACAAGCAGCTGAACATTGGCAGCACAACAATTATTTCACAATTGAAAAGGGTTAGCTACAGCGGTACCTTGTATAACGTAATTAATTCGTTCCAAATCAAATTACGTTATACAAGTTTTTCATTATACAAATGCTAATTTCCCATAGGAATGCATTGAAACTGGATTTAATCCGTTCCAATGCATTGCAATGCGGCGCTAGGTGTTTTTGGGGCGAGGGGGGGCGGGCGGGTGGTGGACCCCCGAGCAGGTGCCAGGTAAGGGTGCCCCTCCCTGGCTCACCCCCCTCTGTGTCTACCGCCCCTCCTCTCCCCTCCCTCCTTCCCTCTTTCCCCGGGCGGCCGCAGGTGGTCGGGCGGAGGTGGCCGCGGGGGTGGGGGAGGGGGTGCGCTGCGCCGCTTGGCCTGGGGCAGGGGGCTTGGGTGCAGGATCCCCCCCCGCTCACCTCTTGCGTGTCACCCCCCTCCTCCTCCTCCTCCTCCTCCTCCTCCTCAGAGCCCAGCAGGTGAAGCGGCCGTCACTTCCGCCTCGGCTCTGAGCTGCTGTCCGTCAGGCTCAGGGTGGGCGGGCGGCGGCGGCAGCTGGGGATGCGCCGACGGCCCCCGTCCTGACCCGCTGCAGGCGGTAGTGACGGCCCCCTCGCCGCCAAGCGGCTCCGCCCTTTCAGTCGGGCCCCAACGAGCCCTTCCCCGCACCCTCGTCCCCATGGGCGCCAGGCTTCCCAGAGAACAAGGCCGGCGAGCCCGGGTGGCTCCCGCGCCAGCTCTTGGCCAGCGACCAGCCGAACACATCTTTCGGTCTGGCCGGGGACGGCGCCCGTTGTAGCTTCTTCTTCTCGGGCTGTGGAGGAGAAGGAGGAGGAGGAGGAGGAGGCGCGGTGGCCGAGGCGAGCGGGTGGCTGGAATCCGCCTCGGCCGGTGCTGCCATCCCCGCCGGGGTCGAGGCGTGCGGCTGGCCCCTCACTCACAGCTGCTCCCGGAGCCGTTCGGGGCTGGAGTCACTCATGATCACCGCTCCTCGGCGTGCCCCGGATGGCCCTCGGCCGAGGTTGTCTGTGTCTGCTCCTCCACCCAACACGCAGGCTCTCTCGGGAGAGAAAAGGCTGCCCCCGCTCCTCGCGAGGAGCAGCAGCAACAGCTCACCTGCACGCCCGCCTGCTCGCTTTGCTCTCTCTCTCTCTCTCTCTCCACTCCCCCCCCCCCCGTCGGCACTTGTCCTTTTCTTCCCTCCCCGCTCGCTCCGGTGGCCGGGCGAACAAAGAGCCCGTCGGGGCTGCTGCTGCTGCTTTCCCCGGGCGGCGTGGAGCCCTCCCCTCCCCTCCCCTCTTTCCCCGACCGCCCCCCGTCCTCTTCCCCAGCGGCCGCAGGTGGTGGGCGGAGGTGGCCGCGGGGGGGAGGGGGGCGGATTTTTTTCGTTGTACGGGTTTTTCGTTGTACAAACCCTCCGTTATACGAGGGTCTACTGTATTATACTTTTTATTTAAAATTACAGTTGTGTGCTTTAATTATGTTATTTATAAAAGGAAGTCTTCTACCGGTGTTTTTACTTCCTGGGATATGACTTCCATCCATGTTCCAGGTTTATTGGAGACTGTTTGTTATTTCCTTTTATAGGTCTCAGTGGCAGGGAACTGTTTAGGCATCAGAGAACCACCGAGTTATTGGAGAACTAACATCCATCATTTATGATGGATAAATGCCATGAAAGGACTAGAATGTCATGCAACAGAACCATAATAACTTAACCTGAGCTTAGTAATCACAGTGACTGAATTTCAGCAGTTATCATATAAAGCATAAGGAGGACCTAAAATGTCCTTAAAACACAGGCCTACATTTAATGTAACTTAGTGTCATACTGAACTTTTGACAAAGGGCTAAATGCACATCGATCAGAATGCCTTTTAACAGCATTCCAAAATTAAAACCATTATCACAACCACACCCCTTTTAACTAGGAAACATTGTGAATTGCAGAACAGTATGACAGTAGTAGTAGTACTAGTACTAAAGTGTTCTGCTGCTACTACTACTACTACTGGCGGTGGTGGTGGTCATGGTGGTGATAACAACAACAACAACAACAACAACAGGTCCATACTTCTACAGAAAAGCAGCAAATACAAGGATGATGAAGCAGCACCCAATATGGGGTATCATTCTTCTTTCTCTTTGAACAAAGCTTGACAATTTAAAGTCAGTCTTAAAGACAACTCAGCAGGGAGGGGAATGAAAACATAACAGATCACTCACCAACATCTATCTTCTCAGTATGTATCTCTGAGGTGTGGTTTCCCTCTGCAATGTAAACTGGAAAACTTGAACATTCAAGGAAGAGCTGACATGCAGCCATAAAGGCAGGAAGGTATTCTTTTGGCGATGTCTTCTTAGTGACCTTCTTCCCTTTAGCGCCATCCCCTTGTGCCTCTCTTGCGCACTGGTCAGCCTCTCCTTTCCTTCTATGGGGTTCCTCCCGAGACTCTGCTGCCAACGGCCGAGAAACTGAATTGCTGGCAATGATGTATAAGTTGATAAATCTGGTTAAAAACTGCTGGACATACTCCAAACAGCACTGCATTGCAGTCTTTTGAATGGTGACTGTTTTCCCACTTCGAGAGCCTGGCCCCTGGGTCTTCTTGGGAGGAGGCTGCACAACGGTTTCTTCTGAACCCACGGTGGAGGCCGTTTCTGTCTCCGAGGAGGCACTGCCAATGATGGGGATGCCAGGGGCTCCAGGACCTCCGCTCAACATCCGGTCAATGTCATCCGTGGTATCTGCCTGGTACTGAACAAACTCGGTAAAGCCGCTTTCGGACGACCGACTGCTGGGAGGATTTTCACCGTCTTCAAACACATCACTGGGATTTTCTACAGAAACCAGTGGCATCTAATTGAGACAGAAGAAGGAAGCCACAGGCACGGAAAAGAACAGAGCATTAGACACTTCATGTGGTGCATTATCAGATGGTGTTGTCCTGCTTTTACTCGCTACACATTCCATCACCATTTGCTGGAAAATCTCTTACCACGCTTGTTTAAAAGTTTAGAGCTTATGATCTTTTTAAAAAACTCTTTCTCTGAAAGAATATTCTGAAACCAAAAGGGCCGCATAAGACATTGTGGCAGAATCTCTCCAAATTATTGATTTTCGTGTGGACACATACAAATAGTACATTAACTCTAGAAGCAAGCATGTCTGGTAAATGTTTAATAAATGTAAGGCTCCCTAATTCTATTTACCACCCGAAGTTCTTGTCCAGTGGAATATACGGTCAAGAACTATGGATAACATCAGTTTGACTGGAGGGTCTAGTCCCTCCCACTCTGTTTATGTTCCCAAGTCCTAGAAGCACAAGCAACATCCCACTCCGACCTCAGGTTGCAGTTCCTTGCCCTAGCACAACACCCTACCTTTACAGTATAAGAAAAGTAGATAGAAACAAGCAACTGAAATACTGTAATGTCAGAGGTGAACCATGTCTAAACAATGGGACAGCATTTGCTCAGTCACCTTTTTGTCTTCCCATTCTTTGATGGTGCTACTGTGTCGGCTCGGCAACTGGAGAACACCATCAGTCCCCCTGCAGACAACAGCGGGGGTTGGACCTTGCTGAGGATTTTCGAGCACAGTTTCAAGGAATCGGTGAGCTCGGACAAGTGTAACGTTGGGAGGTGGCTCGTCAGCGCAGAGACCATCCTGAGCAACAGCTGAGGCAGATGTTCAGTTTGTATTTCGATATAGGTCTCCTAGTGCCAAGACAGAGATTGCACTGTTAACAATGGTTTCTTGTCACCTCTTGTAGTTGCAACTTTTTACTAAAGTGATTGAGAAAGAAATCCCCCCCCACACACACACAACTCCTAACACAAAGTAAGAGCCCAGGAAATGCTGACAGAATTTGGAAAGATTCCACTTTCTTCCTCTTTGTTGGTACCTTCCAAAAATGAGGTGGCCCTCAAGATGACGGTGGGTGGCACCTCTCACCAGCATTGGCCAACACATCTCAGAGTGAGGGCCACCTCAGAGTGAGGAATGCAGGGAGTTGCAGTCCATAAACATTGGAAAGGATATACCAGTGATGGTGAACCTTTTAGAGACCGAGTGCCCAAACTGCGATTCAAAACCCACTAATTTTTCGCAAAGTGCCAATACAGCAATTTAACCTGAATGCAGGTGGCTATGAAGGGGGCAATGTCAGGTGCCCACAGAAAGGGCTCCGAGTGCCACCTTTGGCACCTGTGCCATAGGTTCGCCAACACTGGGCTATACCTTGTCCACTCCACTCCATTACCTCTCCTGAAAATGGGAGAGGCTATGGTACAGGGGTCTGATGTGGAAAGGAGCACTTCCCTTGCATGGGAGCTCTCTTCACTAGAAGCCTCCACCCGAAGGTTGGTGATTCCTCCCCTCGCCCCGTCTAAAGTATGTGCCCTTGACTTCAACAGGACTTAGCCCCTTGCAAGTGGGTAACGGCACTGCAGCCCCACAGTATGCAAATGTATGCATGCACATGCAAATGTGTGTTTGTCTATAGGCAAACAGGATGCATATCTGTGAGAGCGAAACCAGCAAAATCCATCCATTTCAGGATTAATGGCTATTGCTTATTCTCTCCTGTGGCCTACAGAGCACTGAAAACAGGATCTGAAAATATTATCTGGGAGAACAACTTTTCTGCAAATGCTGTGATGTTGAACTTTATTTTCTCTAATCAAAACACTGTGATTTGAGTTCTTGGAAAAGGTGACCTTATCCACAAGATAACGGCAAAATGGCACATCTGCTGTGTGCTGCACCTGAGGAACACATTTGTCTCTATCGTACAAAATAATAATAATCACAGGATCTAAATTCCAGAATCATGCATGAGTTAATGCAATATTCACAACTACCTCATTTCTAGGTTTAACAAGATACACATTGTCGGAAAGTGTAAAGGACCATGTTTAATTAAATGCAGAAATGTCTGAATGTCATACCTGACAAAGCACTCTCATACTTCTAGTAGGCTTTGAAATGAGAAAGCAAAGAATTTGAAGACAAAAGGCAGATAACAAGGAACAAAGCAATTCCAACAGCCTTAATTAAGTCATGCAATGTTTATAAAACATATGGTTTTTGACATGCAGAAAGAACTACTGTTAAATAGAATGCTTAACATTACCCTCCACTTCTTTTCCTGTCAACCCAAGTACAATAAGAAGAAACAAAGAGCTGTGACCAATCTCAGTGCAGAAAACCACCGAGACAGGTCCAAAATAATTTTTTAAAAAGAAACTGATCACTGTGCAATAAAATCTGATTCTATAAACTGAAGTCCTGCTTCATTTCTTTTTGAGCTGGTCCCTGTCTAGTTAAGATACAAAACAGAATTCTCACCGCCTCCCTTTGCAGGGAGGAAGGGGGCCAGCTCTGTGTTCAGGCAAAACCATGAGCCATGTCCATCTTACCAAAGACACTATATCCAACAAAAAGTCGACAAGGAGGCAGAAATTGGTCAAGGGGAGCTCAGCGGGCTCACTGCCGCCTCCAGGCCCAGGCTGCAGTCGGGCATGCAGTGTCCTCCTACAAATTTAAAACACCATTTATTCCTTGGTAACACCTGATCCCTATATCTAACTAAAGCAAACACACAGCGAGATACATAATAGAAGTTTTGGAGAAGGTAGCCGTGTTCGTCTCAGCAAGAATTCCAGGCAAAACTCAAGGAAAATAAAACAAAACAAAAGACAAAAAACATGTGTCTCCTTAAATACTAACTTCCATATTTGAATGTAATTTTAGCATATTTTAACATAATGCAAACACTCTGGAGACATCACTATAAACTCCTGATATTCACAGTGCAACAAATCAAGAGAATTAAGGCCTCAGGTTTCTTGTTAACTGTTAAGAAAGGAGATCTGCATAATGTAGAGGAAATCATTTACTATGGGTTGCATCAAAACCATCTTTTCCTTTTCAGGCTATTTCTCTTCACGAAAGAGACCCATATCCAGCCTAAGTTACAATTGAAACAGGTTAATTTTCATTGAATCCACCACCTTAGGTAATCGCTACTGAAAGGAGTGTGAGAAGAGGATTTCCCCTGCAGGAGCTGGCTGGATAGCTCAGTGGTTTAAGTACAGTAATACCTTGGATAACGAATGCCCCTGATAACGAATTTTTTGGATAACGAATCACAATTTCCAGGTATAGGGCTGCCTCGGATAATGAATTTTCCCTACGGGCTACCTCGGATAACGAATCACAATTTCTAGGTATAGGTCTGCCTCGGATAACAAATTTTCTCTATGGGCTGCCTCGGATAACGAATTTTTCCTATGGGCTGCCTCGGGTAACGAATTTTCAGCATGCATCAGTAAAAAAGAGTTATCCTGGGCTGTATCATATCAAGGGGCCCTTTATAAAGAGCTTTGATAAAAAAAAAACACAGGTGTCTGTGTCATTTTCCTAGGCTCCGGAATGAATTAATTGTTTTCCCATTCATTCCTATGGGAAACCACGTTTCGGATAATAATTTTTTTCGGAGAACGAATTGCCTCGGAGAACGAATTAAATTTGTTATCCGATGTACCACTGTATTTGGCTGCAAAGCCAGAGGCTGGGAGTTCAGTTCCCCACTGCAAGCAGAACCAGCTTGTGTGGCCTGGGGCAAGCTGGACAGTTCCAAGGTGCCTCCAGAAGAAGGGATGGGTAAAAATCACTTCTGGATTTTCTCTGTCTGGAAAACTCAGAATAGGGCTTTGCCATAAGTCAGAACGGTCTTGATGGCACATGATTCTTATTTCTCCTTGAAGATACCAGTTAGTTCACAGAGAGTTCCAATGGCCTCCAGGCTTCCCTGGAAGAGCTTCTCATGGGACATGGGAAGACTACAGAGAAAATCTGGGATTCGTGAAGATTTCCTTCCATACACCTTGCCGCAGCAATGTCCTGGGAGCAGAGTGCCAATTAGAGGAACTCTGGATCCAACTTCAGTCTCAATTATAGACTTACTTATCCAAAGGGACTGTTATGGATTAAACATAGGAGGCAGATAAGGCGTGTTATGTCATGTGTTTTCAAACCAATACTTTTCACTGGAGTCAGACATTCAATTGAATTCATCTAGCACTGAGCAACCATGTGCCATGAATCCGTAAGTTTGCTCTACAGCAGTAGTTTACAACGTTGGGTCCCCAGATGTTTTTGGACTAGAACTCCTTGAAGCCTTCATCACTAGCTGTGTTTGTTTGTTTGTTTGTTTGTTTGTTTTAGAGTATTTTACCCTGCCTTTCTCCTTGGAAAAAGGACCCAAGGCGGCTTACAGCAATGAGGGATAATACACAGTCCAGTACAATTAAGACATGTTCAAGTATTTGTGAACAAGGAATTGAAGGACATCAACAGCAGGCATGTCCAAATTTTGACACTCCAGATATTTTCGGCCACAACTCTCACAGTCCTTTGCCATTGGCAATCTAAGCTTAGAATTCTGGGAGTTGTGGTCCAAAACATCAGGAGGGCCAAAGTTTGGACATGCCTGTCTTATAGCATTAATAGTTGCAGCTCAAGAACATCTGGGGAATCAAGGTTAGGAACCACAGATAAGAGTACTGTACTACTTACTTGAAACAAAATTACACTGGACTGAACTTTTATGTTCCTTCAAGGGAACAAAGCAATACAGGGAACACCTTTAATGAAATATAACTCACCGACAACATTCTTCAAACCAGCGGGCAATGTAATCCCACATATAGTAGGGCTCAAAGGAATTAAAGAGAAGATTGGCAGTTTTAATCAACTCGGCTGTTTTCTTATTCTCCCTCAATTTGCTGAAAGAAAAATGTGGCTGCATTTAGTACAAAAATACCTATTTGCCACCTCACATCAATCCAAATTCTTGATCTTCTTCCATCATCTCTTCCTCCCTAGACTAACTGCCTCTTATTTTGTGTTTGGCTGTTCATCATTCCCACAGAGAAAACGTTCTCTAAATCAAGAAATGATCAAGCAAAGCAAAATATGAAGCTGTGCTGCTCTCTTAAAGCTTCTTTTGGTGCATCAAAAGGGTTAAGCTGCTTTCTTATTGGTATACATCTCCCTGGAATGCTCCTAGCATTTCACACAAGCACGGATGTGTGACTGTGGGCCCAATTTCACACAACTGACAAGGATAAAACTCCTTGCCTCCTGGGTGAAGAAAGAGAAAGAGAGGCAGTCCTTTGCCTACTGCACGCATATGGTTGCCTAACAGATTATTTATTCCCGAAGGTAAGTTGCACTCAGCAGAAAAAGGTGACAGAACAGTTATTTTTAGAAAAAGATGGCTACAGTATAAAAAAGCGACCTACCATTGCTATGTAAACAAGAAGCCTCACTAGCAAGTACAAGCTCCCCGGGGCTCTAAAGTGCAAGAGTCTTTGAAAGCAATGCCTCCCATGGCTAAAACCAGGAAAGAGATGTGATTTTGGCTATTTCTGATATGATAGCCATTGCTCTTTGGGGATTAAGGGTGTCTCCCTGATGAAATGAAAGGGCTGAGAGACAGAAGGTTGCTAAATAAGAGCATTGTGGCTGTTGAGAGAGGAAGGAAAATGCCTCTCTATATCCTTAATTTCATTCGGTGCCCTCTCCGGGGGAAGGGTGTATAACATACAATAGATACCCTGTTTCCCCCAAAATAAGACCTACCCCAAAAATAAGCCCTAGCGGGATTTCTATGCATTTGTTAAATATAAGTCCTACCCCGATAATAAGACCTAGGGAGGAGTGTGACTGTGCCTGCACGCACGCACGCACACGCACGCACACATACATACACAGCGCACGTTGCTCCTCCCTTTCCATCCATGGTCCTCCCCCCCTCGCTTCGCTTGGGCCACCAAAGTTACCATACTTTGCAGCATGGTTTCCTGTAGTTCCTGTTTCCCTGAAAATAAGCCCTACCCCAAAAATGAGCCCTAGTGTATCTTCTTGGGGAAAAATAAATATAAGACAGTGTCTTATTTTCAGGGAACCACGGTATAGAGGAGACGAGTATTGAAATGGATGGAGACTGAGTGTGTAACGGCTACCCATTACAGCAAGAATTAGATGACATTGCATATTGAATGGGAAGTTAGGATTAGGTTAGAGAAATGTCTCTTTCTGTGTTTGTCATTCCAAAACTTTACCTTTAATCTTTTTCCAAAAGCTGTTTTAGAAAACCCTTTTTGGTATCAAAAATCTTGTTTTCAAGTGGTTGTTAGCATATAACCACTCATGTTGAAGAAAAAGGTCTATAGTTTAGGAACTGGTGGTGGTAGAATTCCTGAAGGGCTCCAGTTCTGACAGTAGGATTAAATAAAGTTCTTTCTCAAAAGGAGGTAGAGGTTGATGGAAGGCCCCCAGGTGTCCCAAATGTATGGAGACAATACAGTGGTACCTCTTAAGACAAATGCCTCATAAGACAAAAAATTCCGGGAATAGGTATGCTTCACGTGACAAAATATTCCCTATGGGATGCTTCGCAAGACGAAAAAAGCATTCTGCATGTAACCGGGGTGGTGGTGGTGGTGGTGGTGGTGGTGGTTATTTTTGTCTTTTAATCTAGCCTCTGGAATGGATTAATCCGTTCCCAATGCATTCCTATGGAAAACCACGTTTCTTAAGACATTTTTTGTAAAACAAAGCAACCAGAACGGATTAATCCATTTTCAATACATTCCTATGGGAAACTCCACTTCATAAGACAACATTTTCTTAAAACAAATTGACCCGTAGAATGAATTAAATTTGTTTGAAGAGGTACCACAGTATATTGAAGGAACACACTGAGTGTCCGCTCGGATAGCAGCAGAATCAGAACACCAGTGGAAAGTGACCATCCAACTTGAGGGAGACTTGGATTGTCAAAGAAACAGAAAGCAAATTGTGGCCACTGTATCCCAGCTTTGGAACTCTATAGCAAAAAGAAAAAAGCCTAACTCTCGTCCAGTTACTCTCATCAATAATACAGTACTCAAAATCTGCTCTCACTGGCATTGTATACACTCAACACTGTTGTAATACGAACTCTTGTTTTGCCAAAAAATTCAAGAATTAACATTTAGAGCATTTTCTTTCTAAAAATGCAAACTGGTACCCAAGCAACTATTTCAGGATGGCTCAACACTTGTATCTTCACTCCCAGAATCAAAGAACAACAGAGTTGGAAGAGGCTTATAAGGAGCTTATAAGGCCATTGAGTCCAACCCCTGCTTAAGGCAGGAATCCAAGTTAAAAATATTTCTGACAGATTACTGTCTAGTTTCTCTTGAATGCCTCCGGTGCTGGGGCACTCATCACCTCCTAAGCCAACTATCATACTGCTCTAACAGTTAGGACATTTTTCCTGATAGTCAACTGAAATCTGGCTTGTAACTTGAGCCCATAATTACACTTCAATACTCTGAGATGATTAAGAACTGATCTTCTCCTTCCTCTGTACGATTTCCTTTTAAGTATCTGAAAAGTGTGATCATATGCCCCTCAGACTTTTTTTTCTCAAGGCTAAACATGCCCGGTTCTTTCAGTGTTTCCTCAAAGGGTTTGGTTTCCAGTTCCCAGATCATTGTTGCTCTTCTATGAACTTGTTCCAGTTTTTCTCCATTACAGTGGATCCTTGTATAACAAACAGCTTGTGTAACATAAAATCTGTACAACATAAAAAATTCTGGAGATAGGGGAAATTTTCTTAACATAATCACCCACGGCAGCGTTTTTCAACCACTGTTCCGCGGCACACTAGTGTGCCGCGAGATGTTGCCTGGTGTGCCGTGGGAAAAATTGAAAAATTCTAAAGAAATTCAACTCAGGGCCGGTGGGCGGCCCACAGCTGGGAGGCGCTATAAATAGTGGCCCGCGGCGCTGGCATCACTTCCTCCCCGGCCGGACCTGGCCCCGCTCATTCTCTTAGTGTTTGCCCTGTGCCTGCCGCCGCGACTCGCTTGCTTCCCTCTCCCCCCTCCTTTTTTTACCCTGGACCACCACCACCCTTTTCCTGGGAGCTACCAATGGACTGAGCTGCCCGACAGCCCGCCCGCCAACACGAGCCGGCCCGGGAGCCCCAGCCCAGAACAAACCACCAGGTGAGGGGAAGGGGAGGAGGGGCGCCCGGCTGCCCCACAAGCACCACGGCAGGGCTGCGAGGAGGAGGGGATGGAGGAGGCCTCCGCCGGGCCTGGGCTGAGGAGGCGGGTGGGCGGGGGGGGCTACTGGCACGGCCCGACGGCCGGCCGGCCGGCCTTTAGGGTCCGGGAGGGGAAGAGCCGTCTCTGAGGGGCCCCGCAATGGGTTCCTTGAAGTCTTGCCCCTTTCTTTCTGTCTTGGGTCGCCCTCTTCTCTCTCTCTGTCTTTTCTTTCTCCCCCCCCACCTCTCTCTTTCCATTCGTACCCTTTCCCCTCTTCATAAAAACGTGCTCATTTCTAGCCTGCATATGTGTATGTCTAGCAGCCTGCCTAGTATAATTAAAACTGTAAACCGCCCAGAGACTCCTTGAAGTGGTATGGGGCGGTATACAAGCAGAACACTTTCTGCCTTCTTTCCTTCCTGCCTTCCTTCATCCTCCTCCCCTCCTGTCGCTGGACTTGCTGAAGGCATCTGCCTTGGCCACAGTGTGGAGAGCAAGATGGGCTTTTGGGTCTTATTTGTGTTCCTGGAGAGTCAGTGCCCCTTCTCAGGTCTCCACTGGACACAGAAGTCCATGCAGGGCAAAATGTCTTTAAAAAAACAACACAGGTAAGTGGGAACTGGGTGCTAGCAAAACAGGCACAGGTTGTGCACTGAAAAGTATTTTATAATTTTTCATATTTCTGTTTACTTACTATTTCATAATAAAGTAATTATAAAATACTTTCTTTGTGTTTATTTGATTCCTATTCAAGAGAATTACTTTATATATAGTCAATATAGGCACAGAGTTAATTTTTTAACATTTTCTAATGGTGGTGTGCCTCGTGATTTTTTTCATGAAACAAGTGTGCCTTTGCCCAAAAAAGGTTGAAAAACACTGACCTACGGGGAGGATCCGTACAACATAAAAATGGGATTACTCCGTTTTCAATGCATTCCTATGGGAATTTGTATAAAGGAAAATTTGCTTAACACAATTTCCTTTGGAACGAATTAATTCCTTTATACAAGGTACCACTATATTCTTAAAGTGCAGTGTCCAGAAGTGGGCACAGTATTCAAGATGGGGCTTCAGCAGTGCTGAATGTACAGGAACTAGTACTTCATGAGATTTGGGGACTATGCTTCTGCTAATGTAGCATAAAATAGCATTTGCCTTTTTTGGGAGCTTTAGGGCAGTGTTGGCTCGTATTTAGCAGTGATCTAAAATAATTCCAAGATCCCTCTCATATGTAGTATTACTGAGTCAAGTATCTTCCATCTTATAATGATGCATTTGGTTTTCTTAGGTGTAGAACTTTGCAATTATCCCTGTTACCTTTCATTCTGTTGTTTTGCACCCAGTGATGAAGCTCATCCTTTTAGATGTTGCCCCGGACTTCAAGAGTATTAGTTATTCAATTCAATTCTGTGTCATCTGCAAGTTTAGTAAGCATTTCCTGTACCTCCTCATCCAAGTACAGTGGCGCCCCGACTTAAGACCAATTCGACTTAAGAGCGGAAAACTGTTGGCATTTTAACTGCCGCCTTATAAATTTTAAATATGGTCTGCTCGACTTACAAATATTTTTTCCTTTTCCCCCCAATTTTTAACTTATTTTTTCAGTTTTTTAGAAAGGTACCCCAACTTAAGAGTAGTTCGACTGAAGAGCATGCATTCAGAACACATTAAATTCGTAAGTCGAGGTATCACTGTAATTAGTGAACATATTGAGCCTCGTGGCCACCCACTTGCTACCTCCTCCCAATTTGAGAAGGAGCCATTAACAATCCTTCTCTGAGTACAATTCTGTGATCAACTACAGACGCACATGAACATTGTTTTATCCACCTTATACTCCACCTCGCCTGTGAATAAGAATATCACATATACCCTTTGATAAAAGCTTTGTTGAAGTTAAGAAATATTATGACTACAGAATTCCCACTGTATACTAGAAATTTTATCCACAATCAAAAAGTGACATAAGATTAGTCTGGCAAGATTTGTTATTGACATATCCATGTGGGCTTCTCGTGAGATATACTTTGATTTGGATTCCTGCAATGAGCAGAGGGTTGGAGTCCATGGCCTTATAGGACCCTTCCAACTCTAAGATTCTATGATTCTACAACTGCATTATATGCAAAGTGCTTGTTAAGAGACCACTTTATAATCTTCTCCGGACTTTTCCCTGGGACTGGTGTTAGGTTGACTGGTCTGTAGCTTCCATGTTCCTTCTTTTTTGAAAATAGGGACAACATCAGACCTCCAGCAATCATCTGGCACTTCACTTGTGATTTCAAGAAAATAACAGAATCGTTCTGAGGATTCTTCAGCCAGTTCCTTCAATACTCTTCAGATGAAGTTAATTGGGCCTTGGGGATATGAACTCATTCAAAGCAATAAGATATTCCTTGACAATTTGTTTATCTGACAATCTCAAGCCAAAATCCTGTCCTCTCCACTTCTACTTCACATTTGCCAGAACAGTCAACTTTTGGGGAAAAGACCAAGCTGAGATAGGAATTGAGCACGTCCCCCTTTTCAGCTGATTTCCCCCCCCCCAAAAAAATAGCTGACATACAGCTAGCTATACAGTACAGCAGACAGTATTGGTATCATACTGTCTGGCTGATATTGCAATTTCTCACATTCTCAACTAATGTTTTCTCTAATAGCACAAGGCCTGCCCTGTGTGGGCAAAGTTCTGGCCGTGACTGGAAACAAACAACTGGAACACTAACTGCAAGTATACATTGATGCAGCGCTGCACAGTCATGCAGCGAAGAGGGAAAGTGCCGCCCAAGCAAAATTACTATACAGTAATCACGGGACTGGACGATGATAGAATGATTTTTTGAATCTATGCTACAGGTACCATGTCTTCATGTCCCACTTTGTTACTCACCTGCTTAGCTGTGCATGGTCCTTGCTGAAGGAAGACTCCACCTGAAAATCCAGCTCGGCTTTACACTGTGTATATAGCATCCTAAATACTTCAATTAGAACATCCTCTAATATTACAGGTCCTAAAAGAGAAGAACAGCAAGGGTTGCAATTAAAATCCTTCTGTGGCTAATATCTGAATTTTCCTCGATCCAGTTTATCTACAGTTTAAATCATTTCAGAACACTACCGTGTGGCTAAAGATGCTCACATATGTCTTCTACTACTTTGCATTTGCTGTGCCAAGACTATGGACTGTGTAGACGCAACAACTGGGGAGGGAAGCCAGGGTACTGCTTTTGAATGGGCTCCGGACAGAGAAGGTGGGGTGTACAACTGTGGAATAGCAGTTTGGCCATTGTCCAAACTGGCACGAACTGCTGAACCAATGGTTCATGCCCATCTCTACTTCCCATAGATCAGGCATGTCCAAACTTCAGCCCTCCAGATATTTTGGGCCACAACTCCCACAGTCCTTTGCCATTAGAAATACAGGTTTGGAATTCTGGGAGTTGTGGTCCAAAACATCAGGAAGGCCGAAGTTTAGACATGCCTGCCATAGATACTTCTGCTGGCTTTTCAGGGATTCCCCTTGCTCAGGAAATACTGAAGTTCTCAAGAGTTGTTGGCTGTAGGGGTTCATTTGGCAGGAGAAGAAGCCTCACCTCTGCCAGATCCCTTGCACGTCTCTAAAATGGGGGTCCAACCAAGTGTATAAAGGCATTGTTTGCTTTCATATCCTAAAGTTACAACCTATTGCATATAAAACGTATCTTACCAGCTATGCATTTACCACATGATAGTTTAATTGCATACATCCAGATGTAATAATAACACTTCCAATAGTCTTAAGTGAAATCACGGAGCCATAAACCAGACATGACCCACCGATTCCAATGGGTTTACTCCATACATGACCCAGTCTGGGTTGAACCAACTATGTAGAAGGAACGGTTTCTAAAAACAGCTGCAACAATGAACTGAAGGAATAAACAACTGCACATTTAATTGCTAAAACCACAAACTTTGTCAGACTAGTAAAACAATTTTATACCATTTCTATGCCAGTATTTGCCCACAGCTTGAGCAGAACTCAACTGTGAAAAGAAGACAGGTATGCACGCAGATATATTCCCAATGCACTGGATTCCTTTAGAGCAGGGCTGTCCAACTTTGAACAGGCTGAGGTCTACTTTTCCAGCCCAAAGTGCCTGAGGAATGCTACACTAAAGCCTCTACTTACGAATTTTATCCGTTCCGAGCACATGCTCACAAGTTAAAAAAAACATTGTAAGTAGAGCAGCGGTTTCCCATAGGAATGCATTGAAAATCAATTAATCTGTTCTGGAGGGAACATAGTTCAATGCTTTCCTATGGGAAGGCTGATCATTCACATGCTTCCTTTGCACCCGCTCGAGCTGGTGTGGGCAGGTGCAAGGGAGACGTGTGCATGCTTGCCCAGGCTGCTGGAAGATTTTTTTAAAATTTATTTATTTATTTATTTATTTATTTATTTATTTATTTATTTATATTTTTAAAAAGGTACATTTTCCCTCCCAACCTGCTTGGGGCCTGACTCGACTCTCCTGCCCCTCCGGCCTCCTCCTCCTCTTTCCCCCCTTCTCCCTTCCAGCCCCCTCGCTGCCACTGCCGCTGCCGCCCTCAGCTCTCACTCTGCTCCACCAGCTGGGGTGGGCTGAGCCAGCAGCACGGCAATCACATTGCCACAACAGCACAAGAAGGAGGGAATGGCTCAGAAGGAGAGCAGGAGGAGTGGCAGCGGTGGTGGGTCATGGTCTCTGTGAGGCAGCCATGGGGTGGGAGGAGGAGGAGGAGCAAAGAGGGGGAGGGAGAAATTCTCCAGGGGAGAAGAAGAGGGGAGACATCGGTACGTAAAGAAGGTGGACACACCTACAACCCCGCCTCTCACTGTCTCCTCCCCTCCCTCTGCTCTGCACTAGCGACTCCACTGGTCACAAGACAGTGGCATGCCAATCATCTGGCCAGGAGGGGGAGCAGGGGACTGCGCCACGGCCCTTGAGCCGACCCGCTTGGCTGAGACAGTGGGCTGGCAGACCCAGAACTTTACCGGAGCAGTGGTGGTCCTTGGGATGGGGGAAGGAGGGTGGAGAACTTATCCCCTCACTTTTTTTATTGATGGCCAGTGGGCTCCTTTTGAACCCTCGCGGGCTACTGGTAGCCGGCGGTCTACCTGTTGGGCAGGCCTGCTTTAGAGAAATTTATATAATTAGTGCATAGATGTACAGGCTTACAACCATGTTTGTTTGAATAACCTTACAATCCTATCTAAAAGGGGACAATCTGACATTATATGGGTGGTACATTTTCTCTTAAGGCAACTGGGCAAGCTGGATTTCAATTCAATTTCAATTTATTGTCATTGTACATATATACATAGTATAGACATGCAACAAATTTCACAAACGTCTTCGCAAATACCTGCATAAGACACCTAATGGGTGCTTAAGACATCGAATATATTAATATTGGTGGTTGCTCCCCAGTTATGGAACCATCTACCCCCAGAAATTTGGCTGGCACCCTCGCTTCAAATTTTTAAAAAAGATTGAAGACCTGGTTGTACAGAATGGACTTCCCTGATTTTTCAAACATTCAGTAAGGTACTATTTCCCCCCGATTGTCTTCTCCCCCCTCCCCCCGTTTTATCAATCTCCTGCCATTTTTATCTTCATTTTAGCTTAATTTTAGTTTTTCATTGTTGATTTATGTATACTTTGTTTTATTATGCACCTTGTATTTTGGTTTTTAAAATGTATTCCTTTGTTAATTGTCATGTTATCAAATGTTGTAAACCGCCCAGAGTAGCCCTAGGTCTAGATGGGCGGTATAAAAGTCAAATACATAAATAAAAATAAATACATAAATAAGTGCTTTGAAAACTACCGGAAAGAATGATGTGGCTACTAACCTGAAGAGAAGCAAGCTCTCTTAGCAAAAGTGCAACAAAGAAGTTACCAGGATTCTAAAGACAGTGCTGGTTTTATTAAAACTTAAAGGGTGTCTCCTGTCATGAAAAATTTAGGCTGTGATCTGAGAGCATAATCTCAAACTTATTGAAGGTAACAGCCTGACTTTCAACCACATGTGAAAGAAAAGGGAAAGCCTATTTAAAAATATCTAAAATACCCCACACACACACACAAAAACCCCAACCCCATTGTTTTCAGACTGGTTCTTGGTATTTGGTTTATTTGTATTTTCTGTATTGTATGGCTTTCAGAGACTGGCAGTAATGTATTACAATCAATCAAGCTGGGCTTTCTGCACCAATGTTTTCCCAGTGATTCATAAATCAGGTATGGGAGAATGCAGGGATATAAGAAGAGTATCAAATTCCCATTCAGCCATGAAACACACTGACTGGCCACAAAGCGGTAGATTTCCCTTAACTGGATCTATCTCAAAGACATGCTGTTGTGAGATAACAAAATAGGAGACAAGCTATTGCTTTGAATTCACTAGAGCAGTGATGGCGAACCTTTTAGAGACCGAGTGCCAACACTGCGATTCAAAACCCACTAATTTTTCACTTAAGTGCCAATACGGCGATTTAACCTGCATACAGGTGACTGTGAAGGGGCGATGTCAGGTGCCTACAGAAGAGGCTCCGAGTGCCACCGTTGGCACCCGTGCCATAGGCTCACCAACACTGCACTAGTGGAACAGCCTAGTATCATTACAGATAACAAACAAGTGCCTGCGTTCCTCATTCCTATGTGAACTTGTACTTTTGCATTACTAGCAGCCAATCATATGCGTGTCTGAACACATAAAGGTGTAGAAGATAATGGCACATACTGACCGAGCTCAGGCTTGTCCAGTAAACTAATAAGAATTCGGAAAGGCTTTAGGTCTTGCATCAATGTGCTCTCCTCCCCACGCCCGTTGACTTGCAAGATTCCCACCATTGCCTGCAAAAGATGATGCTTTACAATCAAATGATGAGAAAGAGCACCAAGGGTACCGCAAATGTAGTACCAGTGAGAAACCATTCATCATGCTGCAGCCCATTCCAACAAGCCCAGCCCAGAATGTTCGGCTTGGTCTACACCAGTGGTTCTCAACCTGTGGGTCCTCAGATGTTCCTGGACTGCAACTCCCAGAAATCCCTTTCAGTACAGCGAGTGGTGGAGGCTTCTGGGAGTTGCAGTCCAGGGACATCTGGGGACCCACAGGTGGAGAACCACTGGTCTACACAAAGAACCACAGGTCCTCCGACAGAGTCATGTCTAGTCCCATGCAGACAGCATTGCCCAGGCTAATACAATTCTCCCGCTCATTTGCTGCATAAATGGTGATGCTCTGCATCTAGTTAAATGGATGTATGACAAGCTACGCATTCCTGTGAAGTGCTGATGCCCATGGGATACTTCAAGCCAACGCAAACCCCATTCACAGGACAAGAACTCCTGCCAGTTCCTGAGCTCCTCTGGAGCCTGCTAATAAAAGCTGTGCCACAAGGTTGGGAGAGCCTCAGCAACAGTGTGGAGATGGAAGAAATGGGAGAGGAAGAAAGAAAGGAACAAAAATGGTCTCCCCTCTTCTGCGAGAAGCACCTTACAACTTTTTCTCCCCTTAGAGAACAAGCCCTTGTGTTTGCAGGAAGAGAGAGACTATGAATCTAACCCAGGGTTTTCTGACAGGGACATGCCTACAGGACATCTTCAGTAACACAAAAACAAAGTATGGTAACAGTCGTGGGCTTAGGAAACAGTCATGGGGGAAAATCTGTGTAGAAGTAGACGCATGTATTTGTATGTAAGTACTTGATATATCTGCTCACCCTAAATTTTACAGTTTATGCATTCAAGTCCAATTGTGCAGAAGAATTTAATTTTTTTGTTGCTGTCGGGTACATGGATAAATCAATTTAGTTTAAACACATATAGGAACTATAATCCTAATAAAGAAGAAAAATAATGGAATACTTTTAAAAATACTTAAAAGACATTCTTCCACAAACAGGTTGCTTCACATACTGATTTCTTGCAGGTAAACAAGGTACTTCAGTAAAATTCTTTTTAGAAAAAAAAATCTTTTTTTGGATTAGAACTCCCAGAATTTTCCATGCTGGAAAGGGTATTCTGGGAACCGTACTGTATTATTAAAAAGACAACTTAGCTAAGCTGTGCAATTTCCACTGAACAATAAGGCTAAGAATGAGCTACACATGTGACTACACTACACATGTAGGTATGTGTATGTATGTGTTTATGTATGTATACCTTATTCCCATTCCCCAGTCAGCACACAGGCAACAGTATAAAGGTATGAGTACCTGAACTAGCATTTCCTTAGAAAATGTATTGAAGTAGTACGTTGCATGCTCTTCAGGATTGCTATGGCGTGTGCTTCTGGGCCCTATAATGGCACCGTTGTTATCAAAACCTCAAGGCAAAGGAAAGAAAATTGTGCATTAATACAATGATTAAATAATCTGGCAGAGAACAGCAAACTGTGAGGACAACAGCTTAGGTCTGATAACTTACCATTTTGCCGTCCAAATATTGTTGGCAAGAGGAAAGACCATTTTACATTAAATTTAATAGAAGTCAACTAGTTGCATTAAAGACCAAAGTATCAGGTTGCTTTCATTTCTAGAGGGACTCTTGGCATTCTGGAACACGAATGCCACATTTACTTTTTTATGGTAAAAAAAATGTAGAGTCCAAAAAAGAAGTCATAATAGTGCAACAGTAGTACCTGTTGCTTTTGAGTGCCTGAAACATTTTCTATCCAATCCTTACAACAACTCTTAAATAGATAGATGTGTGGATCTGGAACAGAGAAGAGTAGCTTGCCTAGAGCCAAATAATATGTTCAGAAATGGTATAAGGAACTGGGAAGCTCCTGGTTTACAACTAAGTCACTTGTACTTTGCTAAATACTAGACAGTAAGAGTTGCTGACTATTACAGCCTTGCCATTAAGCAGGCAAATACTATATGCACGCATAGAGAACTATGCTGTGAAGCATAATGTACCACAAGGTCTCAAATCTAGAGTGAGTGTTCCTAGAGGAAATGGGAACGCTGCTGTCGAGGAGTTGATCTGGCTCTTCTATACATGACAGAGCTCGCCTCTGACATTTTCAAACTAGTAGGATATTATCTAGTCACCCCACATACTTTCCCCCCTTATGGTTGCTTTAGACCAGCCATTTGTTTCCCTGGGAACCTCTGGTGCATTTGCAGAGAGCTACAGGCTCAGTGGACTAAGGCTTCTGGAAACTATCGGCTGCAAAGCTGGCAGCTTGGCAGTTCAATCTCCGGGTACCATGCAGCGGAGCGAGCTCCCGCTGATAACTCCAGCTCCTGCCAGCCTAGGTTCGAAAGCATGTAAATGCAAGCAGATAAATCGGTACTGCCATAAAAAGCGGAAAGGTAAAAACAGTGTTTCCTTGCAGCCATGCTGGCCACGTGGCCATGGACTTACACAACACTGGCTCTCCAGCTTGAATACGGAGGTGAGCACCACCCCTAGAGTTGGACACAACTAACACACAGGTGCAGGGGGGAACCTTTACCTTTACAGACTAGAAACAATTCTTCCCACCTGTAGATCATGCAATTATTCCAATCCTGGCTCACCCTTGGTTTCTTTCATGTTCTGTTTACAGCTATGGCCAAAAGAAAGGTTGAGAATGGCTGCTTCAGACAATCAGTTGTTCAGGTAGAGTTGCGAATGAAAGAAAGTTATAAACAGCAAAGCTATTATGTACCTGGTAGCACAGGGTCTTACAAAAGCTGTCCTCTCATGGGCCTCTAGGGGCAATCTGAAATACTTCAAATCAACACAAAACCCGCATCTACAAGTTTTGTGTGGTTGATATATTGTGATGACCTATGGTTTAAAAGCATGTTCTAAGTTCGGCAAAAGATTAATGAAGCTATTCGTCTGAATGTTATTATTAAAACCACAGAGCAAAAACAAAAGAGGAGAAAAATAACAGGAGAAAAGGTTCATAAAATGGCCATCAACCTCATCATGGATGATTCCAGAAAACAGAACAAGCTAACGAGGTTTTCAGAGGAAATCCTGCCTGCCACAGTGTGCCCCGTATCTTAGAGCAGCCTGGCTGGATCAATCCTCTCTGGTATAGCATCCCATCTCCTACAGGGACCAGTCATTTGTTCACAGAAAATCCAAATCTGGGCATAACGTCTGGTCTTGATCTGTGTGCTACAGATTTCCCCAATCTCTCCTACACAAGGACTAGAATGTAGAACAAGTCCTTCTTTGAAGCTAATTGTGTACTGGTAAACTCATAAGGGATGACACACTTCCCTTTCATAACCTTGCTGTGTGGCTAGCTCAATGGTTTAGGTATCTGGCTACGGAGCCAGAGGCTGGGGGTTCGATTCCCCACTGTGCCTCCTTGACAAGGGCTGCACTCAGTGATCCCTTCCAGCTCTGCAGTTCTACGATGATGATGCAATTAACATCAATACTGGGATTTACACCCAGAAACAAAATGCGAATTAACAATGCTGTTTGAGCTTGGATTTACTCCCTGTGATCAATCCCAGAATGCAGGAGGTGGCTGCAGATTGGACTATATCTGAAGTTTTAGGACAATCAGCAAAAGTCGTGCCAGGTGGCACACCTTACAGTCCAGCCTGGAGGGCACCAAAGAACATGATCACCATAGCCAGGTTCCCTTTTAGTTGGCACAGCGGTGCCCGATGAGCCAGTCCGACCTGAAAGAGGGCCTTGCTGGCCTTACCTGTAAATCCAGATACAGAGCGGAATCCAGAAGCACTTGAAAACTACACATTAAAACTCCCTTCAAGAGAGATGAAATGACCCCACCCTGAACAGGAAAAACATACAATTCAATTCATGCCCTCCCACCATAAACATCACTATTTTTGTTTGGATTGAGCCTGACAAGGAGAACGGAGCAAAGCGTCCCAAAACTTCAAGCAACACCTTCAGACATTTTTTTCTATTATGGCTTATAAGGATTTTTTTTCATTCCCCCCACCCACCCCCTGCTGTTAGTGAGTAACAATTGACAGAGTTGCCATACATTTTTGTTACTGTGAATATTTAAACTGCTCATTTAAAATTCATTCAGTAAAAAAAAAATCTTATCCTTTGTTTTAAGGTTTTCTTAAAAGCTGAAAAAGAAAACTCTTCAAATGAGCAACATAGATGACAATAAATAAAATAAATCCTGCACCTACCTAGAAGCCAGGCATAAAGCCTCCTATTGAGTGACATATCTCTGCGCAGAACTACATGGAGAGATGCTGACAGAATTCTGACCATATCTGGGCGTGTTGCCTAAAACCAGGAATGTGACATTTAAAAAAAAAAAAGCAACACGGTCACATTCAACAGGATGGTTGTATAGTTGGGTGAAAATATTTGAATTCACTTCCCAATGCCAATGGATTTGTGTACTGTGATATCTGGAGCCTAAAAAATTGTGGAGATATTTTATTAAGATAAGTCGTCCCCCCAATATGTCACACCCACTGGAGTCTCTTGAGCTTTGATAGACAATAACCACAACTCTGTTTACAGCCCTTCACAAACAAAGGCAAACTAATTTGGGTGGAGGATGCAATGGAACAAATCCTTGATTACAAATAAAAATTTTAAAAATCACCAAGAAACCAAGATGAAACATTTTCTTCCTGACAGAGCTTTAAAGAAAATTTAAACATTTAAGCCTAAATCAATCTCATATAAAGAGAATGATCCAAGATATCAAATGTAATCTAATGTAAGCAGCTGCATTTGGAATGAAACATGGCTTAATTAGAACTGTCAGCCTGTTTCTAAGACTGATCCCAGAGGAGCTCTTATAAAATCATAACCGGTGACTGGCAATCTCAGTCATCCAGTCCTTAACCAGCAAAGAGTCCCATGGCACCTCTAAGAGCAGCAAGTTTCACCTGACATCAGCTTTCATGGACTGCAGTCCATTTCTTCAGATGCATAGAATACAGCCTCCATAGATGTTTAAGGATCATTGACCATCCTTGAAGGTGACAGAGGTCAAAGCAGGGCTTGTCAAGAGAACTCAATAGCTACTGATTGACTGGCAATATACTGACCCTCTTGCACTTCCGTTATATTTTATCTTCTATCTTCTCAATTAAAGGTGGGCATGAACTGGTTCATCCTGGTTTGTAAAAGCTCCCCTCCCCCACCTCCTCTGGCTCCACCAGCCGGTCATCAGGCCCAGTTAGCAGGTTCTCTGTTGATTTTCCACTCCTGGCTATAACAGAGGCTTATCAGCTCCACCCTCTTGGCTGATCTCCCACTTAGACAGAAGAGAGGGATAGAGAAGTCTGTGGCCTAGCTGGGAGTTGAAGATCAGGAGCTGCCAGAAGCTAACTACTCCCTACCATGGTATAAATGGCTGTCCACAGAGGTATTTGTGCATCTGAAGAGGTGGGCTACAAAACGTTTTTCCTTTTCCTTTTAACTTGCTGGTGTTAAAAGTATCACAGGGTTCCTCATACAGTGGTACCTTGTATAAAGGAATTAATTTGTTCCAAATGAAATTATGTTAAACAAAATTTCCTTTATACAAATTTCCCATAGGAATGCATTGAAAACAGAGTAATCCCATTTTTATGTTGTACGGATTTGCCCCATAGGCGATTATGTTATGCAAATGTCCCCTATCTCTGGAATTTTTATGTTGTACAGATTTTATGTTATACAAGCTGTTTGTTATACAAGGGTCCACTGTATTTTTATTTTGCTGCAGATCTGTCTTGAAAAAAACTTTTCTACTAAGTTCTCAGCTTTTGTTTCTTTATCTGAAAGTTGCTGACAAAAATTCCCAGCATGACTTGGGCTCAACTAGCTTTATCTAATAATCTCTTGGAGCATGAGCTCTGATGCATATTAAATACCTGCTTTAGGAACAAGAACTTCAAACTCCATTTCAATTTGCACCGGCCCCTTTTGTGAACTTCACATTGCATTAGGCTCTTGGCTAGAAGAAGATCTATGATGTAACCTAAGGTCCCACTATGGTGTCTGCAGGTCCTACTAAGCCCACAGGGACGTGAATGCTTTTCCCACCAAACTACCCATCCTCTGTTCATTCTCTTAATTGCCATAGGGAAGTGGGGATGAAATATAAGAATTATCTCCAGGGAAAAAAAATAGGAGGAAGAAGAAGCCCAACAACTACTAGGCGTGTAGTAAGGATCCTTGACTTCTACCAGCATCCACCAGGCAACCTCACCCTCTTAGTCAAGTGGATGGAAGAAGGAACTCCTGGCCTGCTAAAAGACAGGAGCACAGAATGACTCCTGTCCCTTCCAGTTCCCTTGAGGCAACATAATTCTTGGCAAGAGCTCTTTTGGCCCTCTAGCACTTCAGCCATTTATGACAGGGTATGGTTCCATATCACTTTTCCCCCCAAACAAAATTATGGCTCTCAACCTTTAGTGGTCCACCTATTTGGGGCTTCCATTCCTAGAAGCCATGGCCTCCATGGTCAAGGATCCTGGGTCCTGACGTCCACAACCTCTGGAGGACTAAAGGTTAAAATACCTCTGAAATAAAGTGGGCAACTCCTGTATTTATTTCAATACAGGCCAACAGCCTATCCCAGTGGTGGCAAAACTTTGGCACGCCAGATGTTTTGGACCACAACTCCCAAACTTCTGAGCCCAGATCGCCAATGACAAAGGACTGTGAGAGTTGTGGTCCAAAACCTCTGGAGTGCTGAAGATTCACCACCACTGGCCTATCCTGCTAAAATCTGACTGAAGGGTCATGGATGGGAAACCAAAAACAACACCCGCAAAAAAGCTGTAGGATTCATGGAGGAAGTGGGAGTGGGTTTGTCTCTCCAGCTATTTTTCAGCAGGGCCTCCCCACATTATTCAATTTAATGAAGCCATTGCTTTGTTCATTTGAATAGAGGCAAAACTGAGACAGAATCCTTGTGATTAACGAGTTAGTCTATGATACGAGAATGTGCTATGCAGACCCTAGTAATCTGGCTGAAAATTGCACTCTTGGAGTAGAATCCATATGCAACATTGAACACACATTCAATTATATTTTACCTGACTCATGTGGAATGGAAAACAGAAAAGTATCAGATCCAGTGTGCTTCTCTGGACTAATACACTTGAATCTTGTACTGAAGTGCTTACTGCTTCTACCTGAAATACAATTACAATTGAAGCAAGCATCAACAATAACACTGATTTTATAGTGCATTATCAATATTGAAGCTTTGTTTAATTTACAAAAAACTGCACACACACGCAACTGTCACAGGCTCCTTTTAATCATGGCGACAACTTCATGACTGTGCTCACCGTTTCCTAGATCCCCCACCACCCCTACACATGTAGCAAACTAAGCATAATTGTGCCTTCTTCACAGAACCGAGGCGCTCACTTTTACGCTTGAGGTATACATCATACATGTGCACGTGAAGAGTCTTAGAGGCACACAGGTAGGTAAACCAAGCAAACGAAAGGCAAAACTGCTGTCACGCTCCTCCACTTATACAGGACAGATAAAAAGGAGCAAACTTCTGAGAGACTTGTTCCTAACTGGGTCAGTATCAAGTACTGTATATACTCGTATATAAGCCTAATTTTGGGCTGAAAAAAGGACCCCTCGACTTATATTCGGGTCAATACTTTTAGCCTCCAACCCAAGCGCTTGCCTCGGTGGCTAAAAGTCATTTAAAACATTGTGCACCACTTCTCCTGACCGCCCCCCCCCATGTTGCAGGGGAGTGGCGTACAATGTTTAAACTGACTTTTAGCCTCCAACCCAAGCGCTTGCCTCGGTGGCTAAAAGTCATTTTAAACATCACACACCGCCCTACCCCCAGCTCACAAAGGAGGAGTTGCCAGGGCCTGTTGCATTTCCCACCCTAGACTTATACTTGAGTCAATAAATTTTCCCAGTTTTGGAGGGTTAAATTAGGGCCCCTGACTTATACTTGGGTCGACTTATACTCGAGTATATACGGTAATATTTAGTAATATTTACAATAGAAATAACAAAAATGCAGTGTTCATGGAAATAAACTTCTGAAAAACTTGAAATTTAAAAATAACACCACATACTCAAATGCAGAATACAACAGCATGCAACACAGTAAATAGTGTATTACACTACACTACACACCCACTTGCCCCGCACGTGCCCCAGCTCCTTCAGTATACACATTAATAGACATCTGGAAGCAGTTACATTGCATAAAAAATTAAAATAACATAAAAGTTAGATGCTGGTTCTGGAAACAAAATATAAGCAAAAATCCAGTAATAAGCCACAACTAGAATAGGTCCACTGGATCAGTGGGTAATTTGACGACGAGTCAATTCTTCTGTAAGGTCAGATGACTCATGAGCTTATTCTAGTTGTGACCTAACTGGATTTCAGTCATAGTTTTTTGTTGGTTGTGACAACACCCACAAATGGGATTCTACTCAACACATTCCACTGGTGGAAGAGAAGTCAGATTTCTTCCTTTCTTGCTTCCCCATTGCTTTGCAGAGTTCCCCAAATTTCAGAGAAAATTCCAAGATAAATACCAAGTCTCCCAATAAATAACCAATAGGAATTTTTTGGCAACATTATAACTTTCTATATACAGAAGAAGCCCTATGCCAGGGGAGTGGGCACATTGTAGATCCAAGCCCATGCATTTCAGTAAAAGTCTTATTAAATACCAAATATCTTAAAAAGCACAAAAGATTATAAGTGGCATTGGGTGAAACCTTTGAGCAAAAGCCAGCAAACGTCAAGCCGTTTCAATGATTCTCAGTGTAAATACTTAACTTCTCTCTGAAATCACTGGGACTTCAAAAGTTCTTAATTTTAGAAGTTGCACTTAGATTTGGTTTAATGATTAAGACACATGACATGGTACTCTTATATGGGTTGGATCAACTTCTGGTCACCCAGGTATTGTGGATAAATGAGAGACGGCTAGATCAAATCAAATGTGAATTCTCAATAACATGAACTGAAAATTTCATCCTTGGAACATATTATGAGTAGAGAGGACTAACTGAAAAAGAAAGTAACACTAGGATATTATACAGTATGTTGGTAACAGGAGTGAAAAGAAGAAGGCCTAATATGAGATGAATGTACTGTACTCCACAAGTGAAGCCAGGGTCTTTAGTTTACCAGATCTGAGTAGGGCTGCTAATGGTAGCGATAGGTCTGAATTTTTAGATATTCTCTAAATGGGTTAACTAATACAGCATTAAATGTACAAGGGTGTCAGCTTGCTAACAAAACTTCTGCATTCTCTGAGAGACACAGAGCTGGCAAGGCAGGGAGTTGCACAACTTCCGTTAACACCTGCGAGCTGAAAACCACAAGATTAACCACAAGAACATGGAAAAGAGGAAGTGTTTGCAGATTGTCACTTTGCAGAGATTTGTGTATAAAGTTCATCTGAGACATTGTCACTTGGCAGACGTATGTATAAAGGTCATCTAAGGTGCAAAAGGAGGGGGCTTTGTGGCTGGACCTGGCTGGTCTGATCCAGTTTGATCTGGTCCCCGTAGAGGCGTGTTTGCTGTAGGGCAGGGGTGCCCAAACTTTTTGTAAGGAGGGTCAGATTTGGTGGCTGACATGTGTCAGGGGCCAGTTGCTCCCCGACCCTGCCACCCCACTGCAAGCCCCAACCACTGACCCATAAGCCCCACCCACTGAACCCTTGCAACCCCACCCGCAGGAAGGAAGGCGGGAACGAAGGGAGGGAGGGAGGAAGGTGGAAACCAAGAGAGGAAGGAAGGAAGGTGGGGAACAAGGAAGGGAGGGAGGGAGGGAGGTGGGGACCAAGGGAGGGAGGAGAGAAGGAAGGTGGGGACCAAAGGAAGCACAGGGAGCCATGGCCACAGGTCGTCCCTTGGAAGAGGCGATCTGTGCAACCTTGTCCCCAGCGATGGTGACAGCTCGCCCGCCAGCCCACCCCAAAGGTCCTTGGCGGTGGCAGAGGCCTGCTGGCCTGCCCACCCCCACAAATTCCCCAGTGGCGGCAGACCGCCCAGCCGTCCAAGCTTCCCAGCGGTGTCAGTGTTGGCAGAAGATTTTTTTTTAAAAAAAAATGGGGCGAAGGAGATTGAGGGAGGGGTGGGCCAGCCAGCCGCGGGCCACTCAGAATGGCCTGATGGGCCGGATTTGGCCCCCAGGCCGGACTTTGGGCAGGCCTGCTGTAGGGGAATTCCAGGCTCTGGGGGGAGGGTATTTAAGTGCGTGCCCAGCTCCATTTGCCAGGCCTGATTCTGGAGACCATCTTTGCTGGTCCCCAGACCCAGGTTCCTAGGATGTCCTGACTCTTGAGACCATCATTGCTGGTCTTATTATTTGCAATCACTATTAGTATTGCTGACTCTGTTTCCCCAGGTGGACCACCAATGCTTGCCTCTTGTCTTTCTCTGTTATGTGCTACGTTAATCTCCTATGTGTTGTGTTCACTTCCTGACCTTTTGCAATAAAAGTGGCACCAAGAGCAAGATGAGGGTGAGAGTTATTTTTCAAACCAATCTCAACGTATCAGTAGCATCTTAGTAATCACAGAGTCACTACAGGTGACCTGAGAACACATAACAAGCAGCAGCAGCAGCACCCAGAGTGGCCTGGCAGCTAGATGGGTGGTATAAAAATCCAACCCACCCACCAACCAATCAATTAACATGTGAAAAATCTGCAATACAGTTGCTACTGTCAAATGCCTTTTAATATTTCAGAAAGTGGGCTACTAATTCTATAGATGACGTCTTACTGACACATACCATGAGCTCAATGTCACTGCCTATTATATAGAGCTGGTCTTCCATGGAAAGCTTCCTGTTGAGGTGGGAGAGGACATAAGTAATTCCAGGCAACCGAACGGCCGGGCTAGTAAGAAGACTGCCCCACAGGGCACTGTAGAAAGCCGACTGGTCCACCGCGGCTGCCACTTTTTCCAACAGGGTGTTTGTCCTGCAGCACAAACGACACAGGAGGGGGAAAGGATGTTCGCAGAGGGAGAAAAACAGCCTAAGCCCGACTTTCATTAACTACAACACATAATCACAAAAACTAAAATGAAACTAAAGCAAACTCCAGCTTCATCAGACAAACCAGGAGGAGGATAATTTAACTAGAACCTCTCAGCTACTATGTTCTCACAGAAAGCCTTAGTCATTTTAGCTTTTTAAATTTTGGTTCTACTGATTGTTGTTGGGTTTGTTTTTGTTCTTTATGTCATATTGTGGAACCGATTATTATTTTTCTCTGCATTTTGTTGTATGCTATTCCTTGTTAACTGCCTTGAGCTTCTGTCTGGGAAAATCTGGCAGTATATAAATAAATAAATAAATAAATAAATAAATAAATAAATAAATAAATAAGGTTAATGAACCGACATTTTGACTTTTCCTTAACAAATAACTGGCTCCTTTAATGCAGATTGGCCACTTAAGGGTAGCCGTTGTATTTGCAGCTTCCTTTCCTCCAATGAGCTCAAGGCAGCCTTCATGGTTGTCCCCTCCGTTTTATTCTCATAACAATCCTGTTCGGCGAGCCGAGCTCTGAGAGCATGACTTGCTCAATGGGGAACATCTCCTGGATCTCATGTGTTCCAGCCCAGCCCTTAATCCCGTAAATATTCATGTGTGTTTTTAACAGAATGCTTAGAATTTCATATCTCTGTAATATATTAGTTGCAGCCTTACCTTTCATAATACTCAGACCCTTCCTCCAAGCCAGGAAGTATTCCAGTTAACAACCCCTGCAGGCCTGGTTTCAGCGTTTTGCCCAAGGGCAGGTAGTATACCTCATACAAGCTGAGTAATGCTGGCTTAACAGACATAGCGGCATTGGCGAGGAGAGGAAATAGCCCGGAACTGTAAACACAGACGAAACACACAAACTGTCAAGCTGAACTACATTATGTGTGTTATTTTTGCCACTTGGTGATGGACAGAGGGTCCGCCTGATCTATGTATAGCCATCCACAACACCACAAGAAAAAGAGGGAAGCACCTCCATATCCATCAGAGCAATTAAAAGAAAAAGTACAATTTTACTCATTCTCAGAGGAGAAAAAATGTCACTTAAACATACAGTGGCACCTTGTATAAAGGAATTAATTTGGTCCAAATCAAATTATGTTAAGCAAATTTTCTTTTATACAAATTTCCCATAGGAATGCATTGAAAACAGCGTGATCCCATTTTTATGTTGTACAGATTCACCCCATAGGTGATTCTATTAAGCAAATTCCCCCTATCTCCGAAATTCTTTATGCTGTACAGATTTTATGTTATACGAACCGTTTGTTATACGAGGGTCCACTGTATCTTTTTCTTACCAGTTTCCCAAGAAATTGCCCAGAAAACCAATAGGTTTTTTTTTTGGCCTAAATAATGTCTGAAGTCCTGTTGACATTAAGCCCAGGCAGCCAGCAACTGACTGTGTGGTTGACTATGTCATGACAGTGACGCACACCCACAAAATGCTTTGTGCATATTACCCTGTTGTAATGGTTTGTACTACTTCTGCAGCTTTGTATTATACATGCATATCTGTGCAGTAGAATTTCAACTATCATTTATTATCAGAAAGACATTGTTAAGGACATGTAAGAAGTTGTAACGAGACGGACCTTACACTAGTCTCACAGAATTGGTAGCTGCGGTATTAAATATCTGCACACACCTAATGAAGTGACTTTCTTAGCTAAACAAGCACCTGCATATGACATAAGAAGCACATGACATATGTTGAATCATATTTCAACCATGCTTCCATTGGTTGGAATCCTGATTCTTTTAACCACATGTGTAAATGAACCACAAATGCTCACTAATATTATATTCTGCATGTTATAAAAGAACATCTTACCCTGAACATCTGATCTGTCTTTCAGTGGCAACAACATTTCTATGCTTGCAGCGGAAACCTATTGTTTCTGCAGCAATTTCAAGCCAAAAAGAAATAAACTTGAATTTGGGCTCCTAAGTTTAAAAACTAAAGGGTCAAAATTCTGATTTTGCATGCATGCAAGAGGAATCTCAACTGACAAGGCGGCAGATCCATGCCAGACAAATGTCAGGGATCTTGCCAATTAATTAACCACAAAACTTAGTATTGTGAATAAATCTTGAACACATTAAACAGAATGAGAAGCCACTGTTTCTCATTTAAGAAGAGAAAAATGTGGAGGTAGCCTCTATCACCTTTGCTCCTGGGAGCCCAAAAAGGTCATACATGCCCATTCCAAACAGGAAGGTGCAAAAGAGAGCGACTAAAATGATTACTGGGCTGGGGCACCTCCCTTATGAGGAAAGGCTAAAACATTTGGGGCTCTTCAGTCTGGAAAAAAGGCCCCTGAGGGGGGATATATTGAGACGTACAAAATAATGCAGGGCATGAGTAAAGTGGATAGCGGGACACTCTTTTCCATCTTGCAAAATACCAGAACTAGGGGACATCCACTCAAACTGAGGGTTGGGAGAGTGAGAGCAGACAAAAGAAAATATTTTTTTACCCAGCGTGTTTACAGGTTACAAACCATGATGGAGATGTGTAATCTCCAGGCTTAAAACCAGGGTACTTCAAGGGCCAGATGCAGGGGAGTGGTATCAGGAGACAGATATCTAGTCTCATGCGCTCCCAAACACATCTGGTGGGGCCACTGTGAGATACAGGAAGCTGGACTAGATGGGCCTTTGGCCTGATCCAGCATGGCTCTTCTTATGTTCTTATGTGTTCCCATAGAGACTGAATGTAGGCTAACATTGACCTACAGGATCTTTAAACTTTTGCAAATATTCAGCAGCCTTCCTAGAGACATAAAATTTCTGGAAATTTTGAAGCTCAGAAAAAACCCAATTCCCCCCCCCCGGGGGGGGGATGGATTTTTTTTTGAAAAAATGAGAAAAATACCACATTAGCACCTTTTACAGCTTGAAAATCGTTCTCTTACTTTATGAACATGAAATATGACTATGGACAATTTGACTTGGCATAAAATTATCACAACTAGCATATTAAAATATAGTGTATCCAAACAATTATTACAAACAGAATTTACTTTTTAAATAATACTTATTTGTGATTGTTAAGTAACAAATAGCTGCTTTGATGCCCTGAGCACATCCAATCTCGCCAGATCTCAGAAGCTAATCAGGGTCGGGCCTGGGTAGTACTTGGATGGGAGATCACCAGGGAATACCAGGTGCTGTAGGCACCTGGAGTAGGAATTGGCAAACCACTCCAGTATTCCTGCCAAGAAAACTCCATGGACATGGGGTCACAAAGAGTCGGTCACAACTGTAATGATACAACAACAAAGTAACAAATGGAGTAACAATCTCATGAACTGTTTACTAATTTATGTGGAACAAAAAAAAACCTCTAAAAAGCAATGTTTAAACATCCAGAATTAACCATTATTCACACAGCATTTCCCCTCCACAGTATTAAATAAAAATAAAATAAAAACCTCATTCTCATAAAAAAAATTGAAGAGGGAGGAAATGTATAGAAGGCAGTGGGACTAAGTTTCAATGAATGGGCATGAAATTTAATCAGAATAATTTTTGTTGCTCTGTATTTTCTTCCAGTGCTCTGAGGTCTAAGCGCAGAGGACAGAACAGAACCAAACATAGTCACCCACACGCAAAAACAAAAGTGGAACCTTTTTCTTTTTCTTGTGATAAGAAGAGCACCTCCTAAAGGAATAAATGCATTTTGTTCTTGCATTGGATAGTTCAGTCTGTAACCTAGGATTTGCTTGTCCTCAGTGCACAGAAGTTAGAATAATCTGACACTATGCATCTCTTTTAGAAATGATTTGGAAAATATTTGAACACCCTGTCTTAAAATATTTTATCCATCATGTTAAAATAAAACTAAGCCCTCCTGAAAGCTAAACTATCACAGGTGCAAAAGACTGTGTTGCATGCAAAAAAATAAAGTATACTGTTCAATTTATTATAACAGAACTAAAATGCGGTGAAGGCCAACTACCTCTGAAAACACAGCATCAAGGTCTTTACCTATATAGGAAGAGGTCTTTGGCCAGACGTTTGGGCCCAATGATTTTGAAGATAATCTCGTACGTTTCAAGGGCCTTCCGGTGCACCCCACCTGGCAAGGCAGGATGAAGGCATTGTGCAAGGCGCTTGCCTACGGTCAACTTTTTGGGTACTACTTGGTACTTTGCATTGTTCTGGAGAACCTGGCAAGAAACATGAAAATATGTTTTAAGAATTTCAGCAAAAAAAAAGTCAAACGATTATACTCAGAATGAAATTTATAGAATTTAACAGCTTATAGCCCAACATTTTATTCATGTTCTGCTAAGGAAGTAATAGTGCAGTAGGAAAACCCATACGACCAACCAAACTGATTAGTTAACGGAAAAGACATCCCCGTTATTACAATACTGGAGTGTAACCTTTCTGCAGAGGAGGAAAGACTAATTTTAGCATGTTTTTATCTAACTATCCATGTATTACTTTTACTTTATATTACTACTGTTGAAAAAATGGGAAATTAATATCTGAATTAAACAAGTTAAAAATTTGCCTTTTTATTATGTGAATTAAAAAGCTCTGGAAACATTGCAAGAAAAACGTTTGGGTCAGTTAACATGCAACAGATCTAATTTTGGTATGATATAAAACATTCCTGGATTTATAGGTTGCCTTCCTCAAATTAGTTGATCGGTTCTCATGACCTATGTTACAGAAATCTACTATTGCCTGGCTGACTGTGCTTTGCGTGAGATCTTGCTGAGCAAAAAGCCATGGTTCTCAGCACTCATGCAAACCCCTGCTGAGAACCAAAACACAGTTGTCCTACTCAAATGCAATGGCAAAGTGCAGCTGTCAAAAGCATGGTGCCCTTAAGTATTTAAAGCCACATATAAGGTGGCCCTGTGTCAAAAGAAGCCAATCTAAAAAAGAGAGTTTCCTAAGAGTTCCAGACAAAACAATGATAAGCCACAGTTGACAATGAACAAAGGAATGTCAAAAAGATGCAGAAAGGAAAGAGATACATAAACATGATACCTTGTTTAGCTTTCCCAGGGAGGAAATTAAGTCAGCCCACTCGCTCGAGTACTCAAAACTTTTGAGAGCCTTGTCAACAGCGGCTACATAGTTCCTGTACTTGGAGTCACCCAGTAGCTCCAGCTCCTCTGCATTCATCCTCCCGCAGAGTGCAACTAGAGAACAGCTGGCAATTCATGTAAAGTCGTTGACTGAAAAAAGAGACACAACACTTGTTTGTGTTTGCCCACATTAGAACGAATAACTATCAGATTCAGATCACCAAACAAATGAATAGCATGTCAGGGAGAAACAGGACAAAATCTGCAAGAATTCTGGCTTAGAAAAGAGGGGGCTACATCCTTTCCATCAAACCTCTCCCTCTGAGATACTGGCTGTCAGTGAATGCACCTTTATTAGCAAGTGGCTCATTATTTATGTAATGCCATCTCTGGTAAACCCCCACTCCAACTACTATATTTTCAAATACACTGAGATTAAGGTATTTATTAAAACATTTGGTACAGGAGCATTATTTCTAGCATTAAAGAAAAAGAAAAAGAGCTAACTATAAGCTTACAATAGGTGATTTGGGGATGGAGGAAGCAAAACCCATACACAATTCCCTAAGGTCAAATAGATCTTCAAAACAGCTCAACTGACTATAACACTGTACCTTTTATTTATTTATTTATTTTTAAATAACAGTTTAATTCAGTGATGGCGAACCTTTTAGAGACCAAGAGACCAAACAGCAATTCCAAACCCACTAATTTTTCATGAACTGCCAATACAGCAATTTAACCTGAATAGAGGTGGCTGTGAAGGGGCATTGATGGGTGCCCACAGAAAGGGCTCCGAGTGCCACCTTTGGCACCCGTGCCATGGGTTCGCCAACACTGGTTTAAATACTTTAAAATGGCAAAAGAGAAATAAAAAGCCATGATTTCTCGGCTAAAATACTGCCTTATTTATAGGCCTTCAAATGGGAATGTTAACACAGCTTTGGCATTAAGGAGTGCTTCCCTGCTTTCCCAACCTATTTTCAAGTAGGGACCCTCTTTTATAATATGTTTGTTTGTTTGTTTCTCCTTGAAAAAGGACCCAAGGTGGCTTACAGTGTGTGTGTGTGTGTTGTGTCGTTATCCAGTTCAATTAAGATTTGTTCAAGTTTGAGAACAGGGAATTGAGGGACATCTTACACCATTAAAAGACAACATTAAAGCTACAATCATGCATGGTAGACCATCCAAAAGTTATGAGGATGGAGACTAACATTGAAAACATAATGTCAATGTTAATAGCCAAGTAACTTGCAATCTCCCATCATGTTTGCATTAAAAGGCAATTCATTCCTTCACAGAAAATAGAGCCTTATTTCTCTCCCAAAAGCCTTCTTGTACATCCACACACACATTAAGTTTAATATCCTGCTCCAAAAGGCCAAGAAATAAATTGTTTAACAAGGGCTACGATACATAAAAGGTGACCTGCCTTCCCCCCCCCCCCCAAAAAAAACACTTCCACAACCCCCTGGGGAGTTACAAGTTGGAAAACACTGGCAAAGAGCTTTGGCACTTGGTAAAAATGAAAATGAGCTTGCAATACTGTATTTGACTAATTGCTTCTAGACAAGAAGCAAATTATTCAAGCAATTAAAAGTTAGTTTTCTGAATCATTAGTTTCCAAATCGGCTTCACCATTTCATTAATTTAAGAAACTTCTTCATATTTGCTCAACTCTTTCTTGGATATATTTCCTATTAAAATTCCCCATACACTCACAGAACCATGGCCAAAAGAGATCTCAGCAGTTTCAGTGCAGCTCTACAAAATACTGATTCAGTGAAATACATTTCAAAATGGTCTAAATATACTCCTAAATAGAATACATTTCTAATATACTTTTCTGTCAACCAATAAACTTTCCAGAAAAAAATGACACCTCAAAAGAACATTTGAACATTAGGAAGAACTTCATGACAGTTAGAGCTGTTCGGCAGTGGAATATGCTGCCGCGGAGGGTGGTTGAGTCTCCTTCTTTGGAGGTTTTTAAGCAGAGGCTGGATGGCCATCTGTCGGAACTCCTGTGATGGGGGTTCCTGCATGGCAGGGGGTTGGCCCTTGAGGTCTCTTCCAACTCTATGATTCTATGATTCTATGATTCTAAGACTTGGAAGCTTTGTTCAGAAGCTCATCTCTGAGAATCTTTTAAAATGTCATTTACAAAAATCCTTGTTTACAATTGGTGGCTGTGAAGTAAATAATATTTTAAATGTACACAATATACAGTAATGTATAAGGTTGGAAATCACTGCTCTACCCCAAAACCTCTGCAAGGCACTGTTTTACGGGAGTTGCATTATGGCTGTCATGTAATCTGATTAGTTCTTTTATTGCCACATTGCAAAAAGAAGATTTAGGCTTGAAGGGAGAACCCTGCACAAGAATATATAAGATCTAAAAATGGGTTTCTTAGATTATATTAGTACAGTAATAGCATTGTAACCAAAATATCTTAAAATAAGGCAGTCCAATTTACAAGTCAACAGGCTAAAGAGATTTTAATTCTAGTGGCTGCAATCTTGGTGGTTTCCTTCACAGCTGAATCTTAGATTAGTTGGCATAGTGTAAGAGCCCATAGAGGACTATTTTGCCAAATAAAGTTGAATATTCTAAGGGGGAAATGGTGAAACTACCCAAGTTGATCTGGCCACTGCACTTTGCATATCACCTAAATACAGACAATGTCATATTTTTCAAATGAACCTGGGAGAAGCATGAAAACAAAAGAGTTTTCAGAAAACTAAAAACCTAAGACAATGGGTTATTATACCTATTATAGGGAGAATGATATTTTTCTCTATAAGCATTTGAAGAGATTTCTAATATAAATTTATTCTTGAAAGATAAGACCTGAAAGCTGACTCACTTGGCTTAACAAGATTCTTTTGTTCTAGTTAAAGTTAGCCACTGCTCAAACAATTGACGATTGTGCATTTTCATTCTTGCATATTTGCTATGTGTTGCATGACACCCTGCACACTGACAGAATGGTAATTACTGTACTTCTGCAACTTGGGGAATATGCATCTTATTAAAGATAGTTATATGCAACATGAAGCCAGCTCCTTCAAGTGGGCCTAACATACAACCCTATTTGTTAATACAGCGTATGCTTGAAGGCTATGGCTTCTTTATTAAATACTGTACAGCCTTTCAAAAGCTTCCAACTGCAAGGCTCACATCCCTCGCTATGGGCCATGCTGGCTCAAGTGGTTGACCCAAAACACCTGATGCGGACCAGGTTAGGGAATATGGCTTTAAGCCATTTTCTGAAACTTTTTAAAGCAAGTTCTACCCTAATTCCAAGCATGGGGAGAAGCATACACGAACAGCAGTGATCATAAATTAAATAGAAGAAATCCTCCAATATCATTTAACACAGGAGTAATGATCTTTTTCTACAGTTTCCAGAAATGCAGGACATATTGAAAATCTTATAAAATGAGACAAGGCTGTCTTCTGTTGGGTCCAGCATCCATCTAAAGTACTACACACACATCATTCCTTGCTCCTTCCTTGTAAGCCACCTCAGCATCCAGCAGATACATTTGTGGTGAAATTAACCACCTTGCTTTCCTTCTCCCCAAAAATTCTTTAATTCCCTAACATTTACTGCCTCCAAACACAGTTGGACTGTAGCTCCCGTCATCTACAGGGAGAACAGCTAAGAGATCATGGCAGCTGCAGTACAATGTCTTCTCCATCCCTGCCCTAACAAAACCTCTATTATTCTCCTTTATAAGCTTCAGTTCCTCACCCAGGCCTGAGCAGAGACAGAGGCAAATAACAGTAGAAGTCCAAAGCAAATATGAAAGGATCATGCAGAAGCTTCCCTTGGCCTTCCATGCTGGGGAAGAAAGGGTTACAAAACCCCACACACTGAGCCTTCCCACAGTTCCAAGCCAAAGCCCCAACAATGGTTCAAAGCACGGCCTCTCCCAGGCTACCTGTTCCCTTCTCAATATACCCCAGTTGAAACATTAACTAAGCTGTAAGGACATGTTCAAAAGCTCACTTTCTTTTCTTCTTTCTAGAAAAGCAGTTTCTTTGTTGACTTTGCCCTTTCTCTCATATTAAGAAGCTTTCAGTGGCCTAGCTTGCAGTTGTTTGTTCAGCAATTTCTTATCAGAATAAACATGTGCTGCCAAATCAATTCTGACTTGGGAGGGGGGCTTTTTCAGGGCTTTCCCCAGTAAAGAAGACTCAAAAGTGATTTATCATCCCTTTCTTCTGGGTGCATCCTGGGACTGTTCAGCTTGCTCCAGGCCACCGGGACTGGCTTGCTTTCAAGAAGAAAGATTTAGGATGCAGCTATTAAAAAGTTATTCAGCGGTTGTCAGCAAGGACGCAGAAAGCGTCCACCAACAACGGATGCCATTGATTTCAAACCCAAGCAGCACCAACAGGGCAGTGCCCTAAAAGAACAGTGAATAAAGCAAAAAAAAAAAAAAGCAGGACTGTATCCAGAGAGAGAGAGAGAGAGAGAGAGAGAGAGAGAGAGAGAGAAGAGGGGGAAATGACCTCCCAACTGCCCTCAAAACAGCCGAGTTGGTCGAAGAGAGGGAAGCAAATCCCGCCAAGGGGGTGGGTGGGGGGGGGACCTCTTGTGAGGGGTCCCAGAAGGGGTTCGGGGAGGTGGGTGGCCAATGGAAGAAAGGAGGCAGAAACGAGGGCGGCGGCACCAGGAGCTGATCCATCACCCTCATTGGGGACTGCCTCCCTCCACGGACACACACCCCCACCCCCCCCACCCCCCAAAGAGCCTTCCGTTTAGACTGGGGACGGGGAAGGGAGGGCACACGGGTGTCTCTTTCCCAACGACGAGCCTCCTCTCCCCGGTCTCGGGGGGTGGGTGGGTGGGGGGGCAGGAGGAGGGAGGCAGATCTCGCCCTCTCCCCCCCCCGACAAACACCACCCCACACATCAAACGGGAGGGCTCTTGCCCACCACCGGCGCCTGAGGCGGGGGCGGAGAAGGATGGAAGGAGGGAGATTTTGTTTTTTAAAAAGGGGGGGAGAGAGAGAAGGGAAGGAGGCGTGTGTGGGGAGGGACGGAGGGGGGGCAGCAGAAGGGGGATTACCTGGGCGTCCTCAGCCGGAAGAGCCCCGCCGCCGAAACACACCGGAGAGGGCACTGACAGCTCCCAGCATGCCGCGCGGCTTCCTCCGGCTCCTGACGCGACAGCGCCTCCTGCCGGGCCTCGGGCGAACAGCGCCTGCTCGCCGTCCGCGGACTGTGGGGGGGGGGAGTGGGGAGGTTGCCTTCTCGGGCGGCTCGCGGCCGCTTCCAGACCCGCGAGCCGGGCTCTCTTTTTTGAGCCTTGTGCTTGCTTGCCGTGGAAGGAAGCCGCGGTAGACGCACGGCAGGCACACAGGCGTCGGCTTGCACGGGGCCTTTCTTGCACGGGCCCCCCTCTCTGTGTGGCTTTGCGCCCCGAGTTCCCATGGGGAAGATGGTTTGTGGTGTAGAAATATAAAAATAAATAATAAATAAATGTAGGAACGGCTTTGCCTCCAGAACCCGGGAACTTCCTTTTTTTTTAATGGTCAGTTCTCTTTATTTCCTAGCCAGTCAAAATGCTGCATAATCGGAGAGGATCCGAGCGGGGCATGGAAGCAGAAAAGCGCGCCGTGCTGTTTCCTTCTTAATTTCTAGCCACCAAAAAGGCAAAAAAGGCAGTCCCTGAGCCTTTGCACCTCTCTGCGTCGCTTTGCAGGTCTAATAGAAGGGCCATAATGTTTCATGATCTCCCGGTCACTCGCAAATGAAATTGCATTGTGAGGTCTAGGCCGAAGGGGGCTGTTTCCTCTTGTGTGTTTTTTGTTAGGAATAAATCAGTTGAAGTGCATGCAGTACGTTTCGTTCTGCAAAAGTCACCCCATGCGCCTGAGCGGATGGATAATGTACCTAAGACCGTGGTGTCCAAACCTCGGCCCTCCAGATGTTTTGGACCACGACTCCCAGAGTCCTTTGTCATGGACAATACAGGCTTGGAATCCTGGGAGTTGTGGTCCAAAACATCTGGAGGGCTGAAGTTTGGACAGCCCTGACCTAAGATGCAACAAAAGCCCTTCCAGAAACAGCGCCTCGAGTGGGTGGTGCGGGAGGGGAATCCCTCCATGCGATTTAACGTTCCAACATTGCAGTCCCGACCTGAAACGGTGGAAGGATTTTGGAGTATGGGAAAATTCATCGGCGCGTTTCATTCGAAGTCGGGAAAAACGCCGAGGGACTTCGCTTCGAAAAACGACCAGAAGTAAAGGGTTGGAGCAAGCAAACCCCAACTGCAAGGGTTCAACACCCGAGGAAGGAACAGCCTGCAAGGGAGGGTTCCCACGCCGGCTGGCCGGGCGGTAGACAGAGAGGGCGCTGTGGAAGCGCCGGGGCCGGTGGTTCTCGCCCGGGGAGGTGCATCGTTTCCTGGGCCGAGCCGGCGCAGAGTTCTCCCCTCTCCACGTGCATCCCTCGGACGGAGTCGGTATTTCTCCGCGGGAAGCGGCGTTTGGGGTTGGGGGTCCTTCGGTCCCAGGCGCCGCCGCCGCCTCCTCCTCGATGGCCACCACCGCCTCCGCCGCCCTGTTCATGGAGCTCAGGCAGCGGAGTCAGAGCGGGCTGCTGATTATCCGGTACTTCTGGGCTGTTTCAACTCTTTCCTCTTTTGAAGTTATGAACCCCCACCCCCCACCTCCGGGAAGGTAGATCGGGATCGACTGGGTCAGTCTTGGCGAGATCTGCCGTAGTTTGGCAAGGGTTTTGCCTGTCCGTCAGACATACGGACACCCGCCCCACCCAAAACGAGATTGGGGGAATTAGGAAATTGGGGCGGGGGGGGTCGTTTAAGGCCTGTGAACTGTATTCAGTGCTAGTGTTGAAAATTGCTGGGCTCCGTCGTTGAAAACAATAGAGAATATGTTGCCTCTTGTTTGCGGGACTGCAATTCCCATTAGCGGGCAGAGCAATGGCGAGGGGTTATGGGACTTGCAGTCCAGCAATAAGAGTACAGTGGACCCTTGTATAACAAACGGTTTGTATAACATAAAATTTGTACAACATAAAAAATTCTGGAGATAGGGGAAATTTGCTTAACCGAATCTCCTATGTGGCGAATCTGTACAACATAAAATGGGATCACTCTGTTTTCAATGCATTCCTATGAGAAATTTGTATAAAGGAAAATTTGCTTAACATATTTTCATTTGGAACGAATTAATTCCTTTATACAAGGTAACACTGTATTTATGTACTGATGTTCTGTGTACAGTACTTTAATCAGGCAAAGTAGATGGTGCAAGATTGACGTCTCTCCACCTCAAGGAAAAGGTATTTATACTGTTATAGTGTAGCTACATACCTCTTTCCTCATGGAGGGAACTCGAGGAGCCAGCCTCTTTAAGATGCCCTTTTATAACCTTCCCTTTTTGGGCATTGGGCAGGCCACCTGAGTTTCAACCAGACCGGTGTGTCACCTGCTGTTGAATCAAAATGCCCTGAGTTAAGCAGCTTTTCAGCTCTGTCTGATAAACAGAAACATGAAGGAACACCTAAGTACATATTTTGTGGTTAGAAAAGACCATGGTTGCTGATAGAAAAGGGATTTTGGAAGGGGTAGCTGCCTTAGGATTTTTCAGCAAATTACAAAGGCATGTGGCAAGTTTAAGACTAAGGTCTGCATCCTATTGGCAGTGCCGACTAAGAATCAATGGCCAAACAGCATAGGGATATTTAGATAAACCCCACTTAGGGCCTTTTTACACGACCCCTAAGATCCGCTGGCCACTTAAATTCGGACCAGAGATCTTAGGGGTTCGTCGCTCTTCCTCTGTCCCCACCCCCCTCCGCACTTCCTGGTTGCTGGCTGCGTGAGGGAGGGAGAAAAAGAGAAAGAAAAGCATGCCGCTTACCTCGTTCTGCCTCTCGTCTCTGTAAAAGTAGCTCTTAAAGGGGCGGGAGCCAAAAAGCAGCAAACAGAAGCGAGGAGAGCCCCGCACTCACTATCGTTGCACCGCATCAAAGATTTTTCACCTCCAAAGAGAAGGTACAAGAAAAGTGCGCTGGGTCACGCTAAAGTGGGCGGGGTCGCACTTAATTGTCTGCAAACTCTGGAGCTGGTGGGGAAACATTTTTAAGCTCCGGAGCTTGCAGCCATTTTCAGCGGAGCGTAGGGGTCGTGTATAAACGCCCTAAGACAATGGGTCTTTTCTAGTTAGGATTTACAATGGGGTATTGGCCCAATAAATTTATTGTAACTTGATTTTTTTGTGAATTACAGTGTTAAGGTTGCTGCAGTGCTCTTTGTTGTGTTCAAGTAAAAGGTGACAGCCAATAGTTTTACTTTCTGGAAAGGAAAAGGAAAAGGAAACACTGGTTGAAATCTAGTCGCAAACTGTTGTAAGAGTACAGTTGTCCCCCGTCCTTTTGCGGTTCATATGCTGCGGTCCCGGTATATCACGGGTCCGCAGTATATGAAAAAAAGGCTCCCTGGGGTAAGGAGGAAAGGCCTTCCCAGGCCCGTCGGAGGCCCCAAAAATGCTTCCCCGCCAACCAGAAGTGACCTCCGGTAAACCAGAAGTGACCTCCAAATCACAAGAAAGCACTTTTGGGGCTTCTGGGGGACTGGAAAGCCCCTTGCAGGCCCGTTTGGGGCAGCGTGAGGCCTGGGGTAAGTACAAGAGACCCCAGAGAGCCTGCCCAGTCCCGACCTGACCCAGCATCCGCATAATGCGGATTTTCAATTATTGCGGGTTGAGTCAGGTCCCTAACCCCTGTAATAGGTGGGGGTTTACTGTGGACCCATTTAATCAGTGGGGATTTGATGAAATGATGACTACATTCTTCTTCGTGACAGAGGTGCCAACCAAATTATACTGACAGATAAACATATACTACTAAGGAAAGTATAAAGAATGTATAAAATTATTACATATAAAAGGTATATAACAAGAATTATAGATAGATAAATAGAGATAGAGATAGAGATATATAGATATACCTACATCAAAATTATTTCCTCTTGGAAGTATAAGATCTTCCTCTGTGCATGTTGAAGGGCATCATATTCATTGTTACAGGTGTGAGATGGTTTGTTTTTCTCCATATCACACAAGGTGTCTTCTATAGGGAAGCTCCATTTTCTCAGATTATCCTTTGATCTTTCATCTCTGACATGGAGTGGAGGAAAGGAAGTTTGCTTTCTAAATAAATGTTCTCACTCAAGAAACATTAATTTCTTGAAATCTCATTTCTGAAAAGTTGGAGGCTGGTGGCTCAGGCATAGCTTCGGGTCATGCTCTCTGATTTGAAAGATTTGTTTATTTCTAGATGTTTGGCATCTGATTGCCACAGGAACATGCTCCACATAGTTTTTGTTTGTTTTGTTTTTGACATTACTGGACATAGCAAGTCCTGCAGCTGTCTCCTGATGCGGAAAATAAGCTCTTCAGACAAACCATGGTGAGTCCTCATTAAGGCACATGAATCTCTAGGACTGTGGTTTCCAACTTTAAGTAACCCAGATGTTTATGGACTGCAATTCCCAGAAGCCTTCACCAGCTATGCTGGGGTGGTGGTGGCTCTGGGAGTTGCAGTATAAGAACACCTGGGTTACCCAAGGTTGGGAGCCACTCTCCTAAGGCAGGCATGTCCAAACTTCGGTCCTCCTGATGTTTTGGACCACAACTCCCAGAGTTCTAAGCTTAGCTTGCCAGTGACAAAGGACTGGGGGGAGTTGTGGTCCATAACATCTGGAGGGCTGAAGTTTGGACATGCCTGTCCTAAGGGATGCAAGTTGGCAATTCTGTGTGTGTTTAATCAAGAGTAAGTCTCACTGAAATAAGCAAGACGTGACTTAGACTCTCATAGGATTGCATGAGTGATTTCCAGTCCTTTAAAGCATGGGAAGGGGAAGCTTTAGCCCTCCAGATGTTTTGGACTGCAACTCCCACAGACCATTATCATTGGCAATATAGGCTTGGGATTCTGGGAGTTCTAGTCTAAAATATCTGGAGGACCAAAGGTCCCCTTCCTCTGCTTTAAAGCAAAGTGAGCCCCCATTTTTTTCTTTTTTCTTTTCAGGGCCTTATTCTCTCCGATCCAGAAGTGCCTCATGAATTAGTGGAGAGGGGCACCTCACCCAGAAGTTTTGGGAGGGTGTCTTCCTAGCTAGTCAAGATATACCTATGAAGTACAGTGGTACCTTGTATAAAGGAATCAATTCGTTCCCAATGAAATTGTTAAGCAAATTTTCTTTTATACAAATTTCCCATAGGAATGCATTGAAAACAGAGTGATCCCATTTTTATGTTGTACAGATTTGCCCCATAGGCGATTATGTTAAGCAAATTTCCCCTATCTCTGGAATTTTTTATGTTGTACAATTTTTTGTTATACAAACTGTTTGTTATACAAGGGTACACTGTAGTTCCAATCTGTAGAGGAGACCTTGCAACAAGCAAGGGAAGGGCTGAGGCTGGTATGGATATAGGACTGCCACTTCTATTTCTGACACCATCTGCCCCCTTCCCCGCTCAGGGGGCTGTCGGAGGCAGATTGCTCTTACTCAGAATGTTGATCGAGGGCTTTTGAAGTGAGGCCCATTCCAATGTGAACTTAACTGGGAGTGAGGCTTACTCCTGAGTAGTTGTTCACAGAATTGCCTTCAGTGGGAATTCCAAACAGAAGGCTATGAACTGTACCCCACTAGGGAGCAATACAAATTCTGAGCTGAAATGTTAGGTGAAGCTGCTGATTGCAGATCTGTGGTTCTCTCTCAGGTCCCTACTCCCAAAGCTGTCTGGTGAGCTGTCGGTCACCTGAACCCCTTAAGAGGCTGCAAGGAAGGCAACAGCAGTGTGCAATAGACAAGCTTGCCTTATTAATCTTCCAGTTCTTGTTGTGTTGTTGTACAGTACAGTACAGTGGAACCTTGTATAAGAAACAGTTTGTATAACATAAAATTTGTACAACATAAAAAATTCTGGAGATAGGGGAAACTTGGTTAACATAATCGCCTATGGGGAGAATCCGTACAACATAAAAATGGGATCACGCTGTTTTCAATGCATTCCTATGGGAAATTTGTATAAAGGAAAATTGCTTAACAATTTCATTTGGAATGAATTGATTCCTTTATACAAGGTACTACTGTATTTGGGTTTCTAATCTGCCTTCTAGGTTTTAATAAACGGAGATATAGAAGTGCTTTAAGTCTGAAAATAAAAGTAGAAAAAAACTGTTGCATGTGGAATGTGATGGGTATCTTTGGAATCTCCATTATGTTTTTTAGAGAATTAATACCAGAAAGCTGGCCAGTGGATATAACAGTGATGCCATCTTCCATAGAAATAAAAATGGGTGAAGATTGCAAGGCACTGAGCCTTCCACCAGAGGTCATGGTTGTTCCTCCTTCCTGCCGAGGACTGCAGTATGTGCCTGGTGACGGCTTACACATGAGGCTGCTATTTCAAGCAGATTTAAATACAAGTAAGAGTGACTGGGTATTTTCATTAGCAGTGTGTTTTGTGTCAAGGAAACAGGTTGTACTGTGAAGGGTTAAGTACGTTTTGCAAGAAGGCTGCCATTCGCCTGGAAAATGTGGGATTGGGGAAGATTTAAGTTTCAGCGGTGAGATTTGTTTAACCAGACCTCACGGGGTTGATTCCTTCTTTCTTTGTCTACAATGTGCCACTAACTCCAGTTTGGATTTTAGCGGATTTATTCTCTGTGCTGAGCCTAATGACCGCAAAAGTTATGAACGATCATGCTCTATCGCAAAATGAATGCATGTCGAAATGTATTGGGGTTAAAAAAAACTGTCTGTTCATATCTCTGGAAGTTGAATAATGGCAACTGGACTGCTTTTCTTGTGAGATCGAAATGTTTCGCAACTCATCCAAGCAGCTTCATCAGTCTGAGGAAAGTTAGGGGCGAGGCCACCATGAGGGGCAACAGCTCAGGACCAGAATCATCTGTGTATCTTCATTTGAAGGGCACTCATTCAAAGACTAGGATGTACACATATCAGACAGAGAAGATAGGTGGTTCGAGAAAGGAGTCATGGAAGCCATTAATGCTGTATTGAAAACTCCTCTCTCAACAGTGGTGGGGACTCAGGCACAATCTGTCTGCCACTTATCATGCTGCCTTTTCATCAGTCCCCAGACAAATCAGAAACACTTCATACCTCCAACAGCAAGGCCACAGCTGACAACCCATGCTTAATGGGGGTTGGGAAGGGTTGCACTGGTGTGACTTTCACATATACCATGGCATTGTACATCTAACACGCCTATTCAGGCCATTGTCCACCTAACAGGCGTATTCAGCCTACTGTCCAACTAATGAGACTATTCACACCATGGTGGTGTGAAACCAAGGTGAACTATAAATTGGAGGCCTCACCATTAAGTTTCCTCAGACCAATGAACGTGCTTAGATGAGTAGCGAAACATTTCGATCTCACAAGAAAAGAAGTCCAGTTGTCATGGCTCAGATTCCAGATAACCTCACCCGGATGACTGAGAATCTGCACAGACATACAGTTCCTATCGCCTAGTGTTTAAGGCTTTTTGCTGTAACTTCACACATTTGTTCTGTGACTTTTGCTGTGGTTCCAAACTTGTTCTGTCTGACTTCTTCATCACAGGTCTGTCCATCTTAGCCTTCATTATTATTATTATTATTATTATTATTATTATTATTATTATTATTATTATTATTATTATTATTATTATTATTATTATTGCCTCTAGTAATCCTGGCTACAATCACTGCCTGTTGTGCACACTTTGTTTCAGCTGTGGTTTTTAGGCTGCAATTATATCTATACTTGCTTGGGAGTAAATCCCAGCTGTCTCAATGGGACTTACAGTATTTATAGGAACAGGTGCACAAGATTGTCCTGTAAATCACATGAGAAGTGAGTGATGCTTTGCTTGTACAAAGGAGATTTTCCCCGTGTGTTTCTTGCCATTAGACAAATTATGATTTATTTCTTATTGTCAACAGAAATCCTTTGGGTGGCAATAAAACTTTGTTGCTCCTTGAGTTGAGCTGTGCTTGTTTCTTGAGATCCCTAGGATTTTCAGATGAGACTGTATTAGTCATACATTAAAAAGGAAATGAGGAGAGCCCACTGGCTGTTTTTGAACTGCGACTCCCATAATCTTTCCCTCTTTCCTACACTGGGTAGGGCTTATCGGAGTTGTAGTCCAATGATATCTAAAGAGCTACCTATTCATGATGCCTGTATTATAGCATAGTACTGTACATTCTTCCAAGGATACACTCTCACAAATCCTGAAAAAGAATGGCCCTGGCCTACAGGTATATTCATTAAGGATGGGGTTTCTGGATTATCTGTTCTACAAATGTCATAATTCTCTGTTCTTGGAGTTCTGTCCAACTTACAAACGTATAACTGACTTGCCTGAGAGAATGGCTCATGCTGGAGGGTTTAGACACCTCAAGCACATCCGATCTCACCTGATTTTGGAAGCTAAGCAGGGACGGCCCTGGTTAGTACTTGGATGGGCAACCACCAAGGAATACCAGGTGCTGTAGGCACCTGGAGTAGGAACTGGCAACCCACTTCAGTATTTCTGCCAAGGAAACTCCATGGACATGGGGTCACAAAGGGTCAGTCATAACTGTAACAACACAACACACACAGGCTTAGCTCAGCCCAAGCTTCTTGCTCAGAAAGAAAGATCCCAGCTACCACTTAGCAGGAACAAAAATCTTCAATCAAGCTAGTTACCAGCTGAGCCTCAGAGCTCTCCAGTTTAGGCCTTCCTCCCAGACCGTCACATACATGTGTCTATAAGGTAGGTAGAATTCCCAGAATTATGGTCTTTGTAGTCTAGAAAAACACACTCTCTAATATTTACATAAACTGGAAACTGCAGTCCAAAAAGTAACTTTTCCAAGCTCTGGTGCAACTCCTTAATCATAAGAACAGCTTAACTGGATCAGGAGTCCAACAATCCATCTAGTCTGTTTTCCTATGTTCCTGTGGGGGCAAAGCAGATGCCTGTGAGCAGAAGACAAGTACTGTGCCATTGCTGATCCTTAACAACTGGTATTCAGAGACATATGCTGCCATAGGGGCTGGAGGAAGTACATAGCCACCATGACTATTTGTTCTTAACAATTGTATCCTCTAGAACAGGGATGGCGAACCTATGGCATGCGTGCCAAAGGTGGCATGCAAAGAGCTTTCGCCTCGCACGCGACATGCTCCCTGCCCCCCCACTTCCCCCTCTGCTGGACCAGCCATGAGGAATTTGTGGAGGGGGAAGTGGGGGGAGGGAGCATATTGCATGCCAGGCCAACCCTGCCGTCGCCGTCCCCATCGCCCCTGCCGCCCCTGCCGCCATCACCGATGGGAATCCAGCTTCAGCTCTTCCTCTCTCATCTCCCCCCCCACACACACACACACCTTCCGCCGGGAGGATCCAGATGGACGGCGGACTGAAGAGAGGGAGGGAGGTTGGCCGGGCGGGAGGGGCGGGGAGAAGAAGTGGCGGTGGGAGAGGAGAGGCCCGGGCACCGCCGCCGCCGCTGACGAGGGGCCTGCGGGCAGCTGGCAGATGACGCAGGCCCCTGGGAGAGGCGTGACGGCTCGGTGTTTTGAGAGGCGCCCCTCCCACCACCGCCACAGATGACTCCGCCACCCTCACCCCACAGCCGCCAATCCCGACCCCCCCCAACTGCCGTCACCGCCGTCCCCATCACCGAGTTTGGGCACTCGGTGCCAAAAAGGTTTGCCATCCCTGCTCTAGAAAGTCTACCTCTAGAAAGTCTCAAAATCATATCTCATTGATGAGCTTGTCAGCTGAAGGTCATTGGGTCTATAAGGTGGAGATAATCTGCCCTACTTTAGAATTATTGTATCATTTCAAATAAAACTTGTGCCGACTGTTATGGGCACTTGCTCCATCTATTTGATTTGTGTGTATGTGTGTTACTCTTGTGCTGTGCAGACAATCTTCTGATGTGAATGAGACCTTGCCTGCTTTTTTAATGTTTAAATAAGACGTGCATTTTTGAACTGCAACTATTGGTCCTGTCACCTAGAGGAATCTGGGAGTTGTAGTCCAAACAACACATCTACATACTTTTGTGTTGAAATAATGTGAACTTTGTCCATATCATTTCAGAATCGTTACCCGCTGTTGGTGAGAGTCTCAAACCTAAAAAGAGGTGCACCTTTTACTGTCAGTCTTGTGGAGAGAGTATAATCAGCAATCAGTAAGTCCTGTGATCCGTTGTACCTTAGATATGGACAAACACATTTGAATAGTGGAGGGTTTTTAGGTGTAGCTTGCATTCATGAAGCTCTAATGGATTTTAAGAAGGCCAAAAGGCAAGGCTTTCTAAACTGGGGTGGTAGTATAAATCCTTGGACAAACAGTTTGGCCTTTCATTAGATAATTATATCTAATGATATAACCTGTTGTATTGTTACTCCATTGTTACTCCATGCCCACAATGAACGCTATATATTGTCAATCATGAACAAATTGTTTTTAATTTCCCCTTCACTCTTTGTTGCGTTTTTGTTTGTCTTCTGCCTCTGAAAATATTCAAGCTGAAGAGGCTTGAATATTTCTCTCGTGTAAATTGAGAGAAATGAGAATTCTCTCATGTAAATTGGCCCTTGGCCAGATAGGCAGTACAGTATAAAAAAGAAATGAATACATGTAAACAGTAGCACCAAGCCAGTGGAGCAGTTTGGTTAAACTGAAAATCTTGCTTACTGATTTCTCATTTTTAATTGGCGCTAATAAAGCTTTACTGCAGCAATGATTTATTTGCCACATGAATATGCGGCCTCATAACCAGAATTCTTAAGCTGCCATTTTGAATTTTTGGTAATCAACTGGGACAGAAGCCTATATGTTCCTAGTGGTTTTTTTAATACAGTGGACGCTTGTATAACAAAGGGTTTGTATAACATAAAATCTGTACAACATAAAAATTCTGGAGATAGGGGAAATTTGCTTAACAGAATCACCTATGGGCTGAATCTGTACAACATAAAAATGGGATTACTCCGTCTCCAATGCATTCCTTTGGGAAATTTGTATAAAGGAAAATTTGCTTAACAAGTTCATTTGGAACGAATTAATTCCTTTATACATGGTACCACTATAAATTGTTTCTTTGAGACTTTGATTATCCAAGTAGCCAGATAGGAACTCTCTTCCGTCCCCATTATTTCTTGGGGGTGGAGGATGGGCCAACACATATATCTCTTAATTTAAAGATATTGGCCAGAATCCTATGTGAAAAATTACACAGGCATAACACTGTCGGCATAAATTTCAGTTGCTAATTGCCATGCATTAAGAAGTAAGTGTTGGCATTTGCTGTTGCAAAGGGAGTCACACCTATGCTGATTTCTCAACTTGCAGTGATTCACAGCAAAGATTTACACCCATAGGGTTATACTGGCAGGCATAACTAATGGAATTTCAGCTGCAGAGTGTCTGTGGCGCTATTATAATCAGTTGGAGACTGCCAGGTTTGACTGCTGCAAGAGATTACAAAAACAGTGTGATGGTTTTTGAGTGCCTGAGGGGCTGTAATATGCGGCTGGTACCTGTACTCACACGGTCACTCAGCAAATGTGCAGGTAGGTCTTAACGCTTGGCATATAGGAAAAAAAGTTTTGTCTGCTTTTGCTCTTACTATAAAGTACCTTTGGTGGAACAGAAGAGTGGCATTTAAATTAATTTTCCTCACCTCACTTTTCTGGCACTGACCCTTACCCATTAATCTCAAATATCACCACGCACTTGTGCTGTCAGTACATTGGAAAATGAATCATGGAAGGAGTCAGCTAGTTAAGCTTCAGTTTAGTGCACTACATTTTGTGCAACCGAGTATTAATTTCTGAGCATACACAGATGCCTTGGCATGGTGGGCTGGGAAAATGTATCGCTCCACACGCTGACATGGACACTTGGCTGCTGGGCTTTGTTTCTTTGCAACACCAACTGGCTTGTATGGGCTGTGTTTCCCAGAAACTGTACAACTACGTATTGAGGTTATTTAAACAAAAGGCATTAAAATTAATCCTATTCGCCTCAGAACTCCATTGCTGGAAGGGACTTTATGGAACATCAAATCCAGCTCCTGTCAAGGTGGCTCAGTAGAGAATCAAGCTCCCAACCACTGGCTCTGCAGCAAGAGACCTAAACCACTGAGCTATCCAGCAGTTCTCTTAGGCTTTGCTAGTATGTTTTTCTGCTTTTGAAAGAAATACAGTGGTACCCCGAATTAAGAGCAGCTAGACTTAAGAGCAATTCAACTTAAGAGTGGAAAACTGTCAGCGTTTTAACTGCCGCCTTACAAATTTTAGATATGGTCTGCTCAACTTACAAATATTTGTTTCATTTTTTAAACTTTTTTTTCAATTTTTTAGATAAGTACCCTGACTTAAGAGTAGTTCGACTTAAGAGCATGCATTCGGAATGGATTAAATGCATAAATTGAGGTACCACTGTAGTTGTGTTGGGTTGTTGTTTTGAGCGCACAGTATTGTGGCACTTTATAAACTAATAGTTTTTTATCGGTATGAGCTTCTGTGGACTATAATCTGTTTTCTCTGAGGTCCATTTCTTTTGTACGTTTTTGTCATATAAAAATGATACTTTAAATCTCTCTCTCTCTCTCTCACACACACACACACACACACACAAAATGCATGTGTAGTAGTTTAGCTGGCTGTGCTGGAATAGAGAATAAGACCTGGACAGGACCTTGGAGGTAATTGAGTTCGCCCATTTGCTCAGAGCAGGAATATTACAATATTATCCCTTAGAATTGGCCTTTCAGACTCTACATAAAGGATCTCCAGAGCCTACCAACTCCTGAGGCAGCCTATTCCACTGTCAAATACCTCTTCCTCATTCAGATTTTTCTCTCATAGGTCGCTGAAAGTTCCCATCCCTTATTTCTAATTCTAATCTATTCCGCAGCAGAGAACAACTCTGGTTTGTCTTTGTGGTTGCTGGAGGTAGCTATTGGCTAGCAACCAGAAGAGTAATTAACTTCTCTCTTCCACGTTCTCTTTCCTCAATTTATTTTACTGAATTCATGAATTTAAAATATTTTATATTGCCTTTCATAGGAAGGGGTTTTTTATGGCTCTTCATTTTTAATGTACTGTAGTGAAAAATGCAAGCGTGCACATTAACTTGGTTAAATGTGTTATGCAGCTATTTCAGAAGAAATCTAAATATGTCCTTGCAATACACATAGCAATATGTTCCTGTTTCAAGAACACATTTTTAATTTCTGAAAATATGAGGTTTTGAACTGTGTGTCCTGGCTTTCCCCAGTGTATTAAGTGCATTTGTTCCGTCGACTGTTTTAGACGCCAGTGCACAACTCCAATGGTTATTCAGCACTGACTGTGCTACGTGGGAATGATAGGAGCTGAAGCTACAATATTTGGTCCACGATTCCCTTTTCCTGACATAAGGGGTGACTGAGACATTTCTTGTTCAAATGAAGTTCACTAAACTAGAGGTTAGTCTTACTATTTTTCTGTGCCTAGGAGGTGTGGGTACAGCTGGAGAAACAGGTTTTCCTTCTAGAATTGAACTATGTTTCCTAACTCCATGTTACATATGTACACTTCTCAGCACCAGGACTGGGTGAGGATCAGGGCAATAAAAAAAGAGGGAAATTGGCTCTCATATCGTTGTTGAAAGGCAACAGTCTCCACTATAGAGTCAAAATCAAGGCCTATGAAAACAACCATCTCTTTCTCTTAGGACATTCCTCAGAGTTCTTCCCCTTCCAAGTGAAGACTGGAACGATCTGGTGGATGAGTGGTGTTGCCATCCCAACCCTTTCAACAACAGCATACTTCAGCCACAAAATGGCGACTGCTTTCTGGGACCGAACTACTTCTTGGTTAATTCGGGAACTGAGTCAGCCTGCTCAGGATTGGAAATCCTCAATACGGATTCGCAAGGTGCTGCTTCTAAAAGCAGTGATTCTGCCTTGGTAAGTACAATGGCAACAGCAATGAATAAACCTGAATATTACCCTCCATTACTGGATGGGTAGAGTCTACTGTTTGCCTGTGTAAGGACCCAGGTTCCTCCTGTTGTATTTCCTTTTAAAATCTGGGCGTGAGAGAAGATTGTGGGCCTTTAGCCAGCTGTTGATGACCTCAGCTCCCATCAGTCCCAGGGAGCCTATCTTGTGGCCAGGGACACCAGGAGTTCTCATTCCAGCAACTTATAGAAGTGCACAAGTTCACGGGCCTGAGGTAAAAGTAGAGGTGTGATGATTTCTGCTTTTGAACTACAACTCTCAAATAGACCTCTGTAGTGGTCTTATGCGCCTAAGTGGTCTGCCTAGCAACATCTGTCTGATCTGTAATTGGCTAACTGACATCTGAGAAGAACCAATCAGAAGTTGCCAGATGAAGATATACCCTTATACTGTAATGGAGAAAGAGGGAGTTAAAGGACAGTGGCATGTCCAAACTTTGGCCCTCCAGATGTTTTGGACCACAACTCCCACAGTCCTTTGTCATTGGCAATCTAAGCTTAGAATTCTGGGAGTTGGCAAATATATTGTAACAGTATTTGACATGTGAGGTCTATTATTTCCAATCAAATGTTTGCAACCAAGGACAGAAAGCTAATTCAAATGCAAACTGTAATCACAAGCTTGATGAGTTTAAAGAAACTTTTTATATGTTTAAGTGAACCTGGCAGTTTATATTTTCCCTGAAACTACTGCTCAGTTTTGTATAATTTGGGCTTAGGAAAGGTCCAGGAAAATAAAGGCTGTATTAACCTTGTGAGAATAGTACCCAACTATTCATCTTATCTACTAACTGGTTGATCTCTGGATTCTAATTAAAAACTAAAACTAAAAGCAAAATGTTTACTTCAGGGTTTGACATCTGCCCATCCATGGTCCACAAGGTGCTTTTGTATGGTTCTACATAGGCAACCTCCATGTGTTTAGTAACTAATTTTATGCAGCCAAATAAATTCCAACTTGTGGCAGACCTTTCCAGGATTTCCTAGTTATAGAGTGGTTAGAAGTGGTTTATTATTCCCTTCTTCTGAGGGCATTCAGTTCAACAACTTGCTCAAGGCAATACAAGCTGACTCGTTTCTCAGGAGGCACACTGGGAAACTCAGTTCCTGGTTTTCAGCTCTGCAACCAGGTTATTACCATAAGTTAACTCACAGAAATCATTTAGCAACTGTTTGAAATGATTCCTGCTGCCATGTGTGTGGCGAAAAGGGTAAAACAAGGATAAATATTCATGAGTGTGTTTTGAATAGCCAATCACCAAGCTGGTGGGAGTGCTTAAGAAGGTTATATGTTGGAACATAATGGGTGATGTGGAGTTCAGTTTGTGTTAGAGCTGAGAAGTCAGTTCAGTTCAGTTAAGAGAGCTGAGAGTCAGTTTAGATTGTCAGTTGGTCAGGTGGGAGATCCTGCCACTGAAAAGGGTCTGGTTTATAAAGGAAATACATTATTATAAGAATTCATGATTGCAATACAATAACATCGGCTGAAGCTATCATAATCCTGATCATCTAATTTTAAACTAATAAATGTTTCATGTTTTGTTTTAAAACTATATAACCTGGTGTGACTCTCTCTCAAATACATACAAGTGTCCAGTTAATCTGGTGGTGGCAGTGAGTGGAAGAAACCCAGCGTGTGTATGGGACACGTCACAATGTGTTCTTTCCCAGGAGGTTCATGCAGCCAAGCCTGTACACCTTAAAACCAAGCACCTTCATCCAGAAATAGGGTTGAAATTGGATCCAGCCAAATTAAATCTTGTGTTATGGGGGAGGCGACACTATGTTTAAAATATTTTATTTTAATAAACCGTTATACCGTTGTTCAGTCCCTAAAACATTTCTCTGGAAATAAAAAGGAAAGGAAATCCAAGAGAAGAAGAAAAGAATCACATGTATTAATTAAAGGACAAGGGAGTTGCTCCTCCAGCTTTCTCCACACCCTTTCCACAAATGCAACAGTTAAGTCCTGACTTGTTTTGCTCTGTGCGCCGATTGTTCTATATTATAACACTTGATGTGTGTATTCATCACTCAGTAATCACAGTGTCAGTTAAAAATGTGGCGTGTAGACACCGGAGAACTCCACAGACCAATCTTGTTTCTCACTTGAAAGAATACATTTAAATGGAGTGGTTTACCCATTTCCAGTGATAACCTGTTGAATATTGAGCAGTTGGCTGAAATGCTTGCATTTTTGAATGTGTTAAAGTAACTGAAACTACTTGGTTTTTAGCCTGCCCCCCCGGGCCCTCCATGGCAATAAGGTTCCAAGCAACCATGTATTGCAATTTAAAAAGTTTTGCAATCACACAGCACTCTAGCCGTTTCCTCTAGAGGAACATACTGGCATAGAAGCACAAAAAGGTATAAAGAGAGTGTCAGTTGCTAGCAGCTGAACATTGCCATGCAAGATCCATTGATTTAATTTGTGCTACCACAGGTACGGCCATTTTTATTCAAACGGGCAAATGCTGGGAGTTCTCAGTATATATCGGACCCCGTACACCACTATGTTTACTTTCAAGTGGGAAAGCAGTTGTGTTACGCAGCAGCTATCTGAACACAATTTTACGTGGAACAAAGCCGAGGTGAAGTTGTACTGTAATTGCTTCCCCCCCCAAAAAAAAAATTATAATCACCTTCTCAATAAATAAAACTGCTGTACTTTCTTTGCAATTTTCATTGGGAAGAATGTAATGTCATATAGACCTATAAGAATGCTGTCGACCATGATAGCTAAATAAACCATGGAGCAGTTCAGCAGTTCAGCCCTCATGTTCAGAGACAGTGTCTCTCTGAATACTAATGAGGTAAAAACGGTAGGATGGATGGAAGAAGGAGCTTTATCCCCTCTGGTCCATCTGGCTCAGGGTCAGGTGCATGCAGCCCATGGCTTACATCGTGTCCCCAAGGGCTTAAATGCAGCACTGTGGGCATCAAAATATGTTAATACTTATCTCTGTTTTAAAAGTTGCCTCAGAAAGTCCTCTTGTAGGTTCTAGGCCTAGGAATCAAGTGCCTATTCTGTTGCTTGGAGTGGCTCCTAGGAAACCTGGAGGCCCTCTGCCCCTCATTTTGCCATTAGAGGGCACAAAAGGGATGTTTCATTTTTAAAAAATCTAATGTATATTTTTATAATTAAAAATAAGGAGATGAATTGGAATAGATAAGGTCCAGGGATCAGCTTATAAGCGCCTTCCCTTTGGCTTAATTGTCTAAACCAGCCATCCTTTGCCTGGTGCCGTACCAGATAGGTCGAAAAGAAGCACACCTTATTAATTGTTATATATTTTATCAGTTGCTGATTGCATAGCCCAGTGAATTGTGTATCTGACTGCACAGCTGGAGGTTGCGGGGGGATTTGCTTTCTGGCAGATGTTCCAAAGCATCTCCAGAAGAATAGGGTGATAAAGCACATCTGAATATTCTATATCTAAGAAGATATGGTAATCATTGTCCAAAATGTTGATGTTTCCAAGCTCTTCCTTCTGGTTAGATCAGTGAGGCTCATTTTATTTCCCTCAGTTTCTTTATACTGTTGGCTTCAACCAATACCTGTGTAAACTAAGTATTCTGGAATAGGATAAACATGCTGTATGGATGGTGCAGAATCCTCCTTGTCTTCTGGCACATCGTTTGAGCTAACTTGACTGTAGATCTACATGGAACATGCCCTGATGTATTTAATATTCTCTACAGAAGTCAAGAGGTGCATTTCACACTTACCGCCTGTGGATGGCTTGTCATGTTTGTAAACCAAATCATTATCGAAGAGGGCTGCAGTCTGCCTTTCCTAGAAAACTTGGCAGCATAAACTTATCAGTTGAAGTAATGAAGTGTAGCTCCCGATCCATAATTTCTAGATGTTAAAAAAAAGCTGTCTCCTTAAGGATCATCCATTAGATTTAATGCTCCTACATATTTTATTGGAGGAAGTACAGAAAGACAGTGATATAAGAGTCAGCGTGATGTAGTGGGTGCATTTTGGATGAGGGTTCACAACCCGGCTCAGCCTTGAAATTCAGTGAGTGACTTGTGGCTCAGCTCTCTCTGTGTGCCTCTCTGTCTTTGCCTCTGCCCTGCCCCTGATCTAACCCACTTCCCTGTTGCTGTGAAGATGAAACAGGCAAGGAGTGAACAAGAAATGTACCTTACCCTGAGCTTCTGGGAGGAAGAGCAGACAAAGAAAGCAATCATTACTGAAAACCAGAAGGTCGTACATGTTGCCCCAAAAGAAGCAGCACTGAGATACCCAGCTGGTTTCTGTCTGCTAAAAACAAAACTGCTCGTTCCCTCGCTCTCTCGTCCGAAGGGGGAGAAGGGTTGTGTCGTGGCCGCTCAACTGTTGCTTAGGTTGTCAGGTTACTGACTGAGGGAAAAAAGCCCATGTTTGGAAAGTTACAGTACTTTTTAAGAGCAGTTCCTTAACTGCTGGTATGGTTATATTTCAAAAGCAGCTCATTGCCTGCATTACTTGGTCATAATTCTTGCAAATTTCCTGTCAGAATATCTCCTTAAATGCATATTTAAAAGGGAACTGGGAAATTAATAACACGACTAGTAGAATAACTGTTTTCCTGTCGCTATGGTAATTTTTACATGGAGCTTTGATATCCAAAAGAATAATTCTGCACTGGCCATTGTATTATTTACAACTTGCTAGCTGAAATCCTGTTGCTCTGTCATGTACAGCGAAGGCAATTTGCTGAACTTCCAGGACCTTCCACCTGACAGTTAATGAGTTCCTGCTGGGATCCCTGACTGCGTGTGAAGCCTGTGGGCACTTGTGCCCTGGTAGTTCCACCCAGTGACTCATTAATTGCTGACTGAATGTTATGCTGTTTGCCTTCCTCGCGCACAACAAAGCAGCAGGATTTTAACAGTTATCTATGAGCTCTGAGGGGGGAAAAATCTTTCTACCCCTCTATACTGTGCTTGAAACCCACATTTTATATCTCAGTTGTAAACTCACCTCGTGGACCTAGGCAATTTAGTATTCTTTTCTCCCTCATACCTGGAACATTTCACTAGGGTTTATATGGGTCCACTTGACTCAATAGTGTCTGCACATTTGGGATCTGCTTTTCAGAGTTTTGCGTCGCTGCCTTTATCGTTACTGCTTCTCTGAGCTCTTTAAGTTTAAGGTGCCGGGGTCTGAACCTTCTGGAATCTTCTGGCTGCAAAGGAAAAAACTGCTGTATCATTGAAGAATCACCCCTTTTAAATGGTGTTAGACTATAAGCCCAGTAGTACTGACTTACAGAGGCTCTCAAAATAATGTATCTGGAGTACTTTGGATATTTGAATGTGTGCTATATATCATTTGATATCCTTTTCTCATGTCAAGATTTCTGTGCTTCTGATCATTTTATGTTGCAATTACCAGGATGTTTTCTGTTCTCTTAGTCATGATGGTGGAATTCATACAGAAGGCTTTAAACTTCCACTAGAGAATACTTACCATCCTCTATTTCAGGGGTGGCGAACACGAGGCTCTCGAGCCGCATGCGGCTCCCGGCCAAAATGAATGTGGCTCTTTGCCTCTTATCATTATTTTGTATACTGTGGCTCTTTGCCAAGTTTGGATTTTGTTATGCTGCTTCTGAGGAGGGACCTCTGAGGAGAGATCTCCGAGCGCGTAGTCCCACCCCCAGGCTGCGTCATCATGTCTCCCATCCCCCGGAAACAACTGCACGGGCCAGAGAGCGGGAGGACCCGTGTGTCACATGTTGTGTCACATCTTGCCGTTAGTTCTTAGTGTGGAGGACGCAGCAAACCCTCACCATCACTGCAGGATTTTTACCCTCACTCAAAATGGCAAAATGCAAAGCTAAACGAAAATATGAAGATGAACACAGGACATTTTTGGAAGAATGGGAAGATGCTGTCTTCTTTATTGAACGGAATGGGAAAGCGCTGTGTTTAATATGCAATACTATGATATCACATTTCAAGGCTTCAAATCTTCAGCGTCATTTTAGAACTCTCCATGCTAATATTGACAAGGAATTACCCAAAGGTACTGAACTACGCAAGCAAAAATTGAGCACCTTGAAAAGCCAGGTAAAAAGACAGTCTCAAATGTTTCAGCAATTAACCAAGCATGGAGAAACTGTGACCCTTGCATCCTATAAAGTGGCGTGGAACATTGCCCGTGCTAAAAAACCATACAATGAGGGGGAGTTTCTAAAACAGTGTTTTGCGGATGTAATTGAAACCTTGGCTCCAGACAATAAAAATCTCAAAGATTCCATCAATGATCTCCAGCTGTCACGGCACACAGTTGAAACCAGAATGGCAGACATAAATAATGTGATTGAGTCAGATCTACATGCAGACTTGAACGCATGTGCTTATTTTAGTGTTGCATTAGACGAGTCATGCGACATACAAGACAAGCCACAGTTGGCAATATTTGCGCGAATGGTTTCTGAGGACTGCGTGATTAAAGAAGAGCTTCTCGACATTGTCGCATTAAAAGACAGAACTCGCGGTACTGACATAAAAGAGGCAATGACTGCCGTTTTTAAAAAAGCGAATATGTCTTTTGAAAAACTCACCGCAATAGTCACGGATGGAGCACCGTCGACGATTGGTTCAGTAAATGGACTTGTGGGTCTTTGTAAAGGTGATGACGCCTTTCCTGAATTTTGGAACTTCCACTGCATCATCCATCGTGAGCAACTTGTGTCCAAAACACTGAATTTAGACCACGTTATGAAGCCTGTGATGGAGATTGTGAACTACATCCGTACGCATGCCCTTAATCACCGGCAATTCAAGAACCTCATTGCAGAACTTGACGCAGACTTGCCCGGTGACCTGCCACTGCACAGCGCAGTGAGATGGCTCTCAAGAGGCAAAGTAGTTTCGTGCTTTTTTGAGCTTTTGGAAACAGTAAAATTGTTTATGGCAGAGAAGAACAAAACGTATCCTCTGCTTTCAGACCCCGAGTGGCTTATGGATTTGGCATTTTTAGTGGACATGCTTTCACACTTGGATAAACTAAACGTGGACCTGCAGGGGAAATTAAAAACTCTTCCTGAGCTGACACAAAGTGTATTCTCCTTTGTAAACAAGTTGAAGCTTTTTAAAGCACACATTCAAAACAGCAATCTATCCCATTTTCCTTCTTTGCGCAGCACCCTGCAGAAGACCGGTGTTAAAACAGATATAGCTGGATACGTGAAACAACTTACACAACAGCAAGAGAAGTTTACTTTCTGGTTTGAGGACTTGGACCAAAAAAGACCACAGATCACTTTTCTCATCGACCCGTTTAATGCTGACACCGACTACCTGAAAACCCCACTTGTTACTGATGAGGCAGCGAGTGAACTAGAAATGATTGAGCTACCCGAGGACGATAGACTGAAATCTCTTTTGAAGGAAGGCCATGTTACGTTTTGGAGAGCTGTGCCAACTGAAAAATACCCGTGTGTAAAAAGAGCCGCTCTCAAGCTGCTGTCTATGTTCTCGTCAACATACGTCTGTGAGAAGCTGTTTTCTACTTTGAAACACGTGAAATCAAAGCACCGGTCCATTCTGACTGACACTCATGTAAAGGAACTGCTCCGAGTGGCCACAACTGAATACAAACCTGATTTGCAGAAGATTACTGAAAACAAAAGATGCCAGAAATCCCACTGAGATTATCATCCCATCACTCCAACAAGGTAACACAAAACACCTGACTGAGCATGTTATATTATGTGTTTAATATATTAATGTTAAAATTATATGCTTTTGTGTGAGTGTTTGTCTGTTTTGGCAGGTCACTGCATGGTGTGGCTCTCTGACTCTCACAGTTTAAAATTTTTGCTCTTTTTGTCAAACTTGTTCGCCACCCCTGCTCTATTTGGATAAAATCTTTTATCCAAAGAAATCTTTGTCATTTGATTGTTGCCATGTATTTAACCACTCAGTACTAGTCTTCTGTATTAGGACCCTCTGAGGCAGCCTATAACTGGCTTAACACCAGGAGAAATAATGTTTAAAGGTTCACTGGTGTAATGGTTTTTATGGAGAGGTAATAATCTCCCTTAATGTGGAAGTGGTAACACTTAGAAACGGAAATGAAGCCATTCGTTTTGGGATGCAGCATAAAACTAAGATAAATCTGTCCGATAGATCTAACTCTTTACTTAGACTATGGCATAAGGCAAAAAAAATCCTCATATATTTCCTAATATTTAAATATTATTTCTTTTTCTTGCAGAACTCAAAGGCAAATAGCCGAATAATCTGTAAACGCTGCAAGACATTGTTGGGAGAGATTATGCTATCAGGTATGAGATTTGCAAACCACATCTTTGTAGTCTATTCTGTAGGCTGTTTTAGTCATCTGCAGATAGAGCTGTGTGGGTCTGGGCATGTGTTTAAGACACTAGTTGAAATAAACAAAAGTATTCAACATGCTTTGGCCATCTCATGAGGAGAGAGAACTCCTTGGAAAAGTCCCTGATGTTGGGAAAGATTGAAGGCAAAAGGAAAAGAGGACGGCAGAGAATGAGATGGTTGGATGGTGTCGTCAATGCAACCAATATGGATTTGACAAAACTCCGGGAGGCAGTGGAAGATAGGAAGGCCTGGCGAGCACTGGTCCATGGGGTCACGAAGAGTCGGACACGACTGAACAATTGAACAACAATAATCCAGCACCCAGAAAGTCTAAGCGAATTACCACGTGTGAAACTCCTCAAAGAAACCTGGAGCTTCTCCACATGTCTATAATGATGTCCTCTTTAAGATATTATTATTATTATTATTATTATTATTATTATTATTATTATTATTATTATTATTATTATTATTATTATTATTATTATTATTATTATTATTATTATTATTATACTATTTCTTGTGCTTTTTTCTGGATCTACCATCTATGGAGGTATTTAACTTGGGACCCCCTTGAATTCTCTCTGTCAACAAGTATTTCTTTCAGAGAATTTCAGTTAGTCAATTACTGACTTTAATAATTTTCTGAATAGGAGTTCCTGCGTCCTGTACACAATTAGCAAAACTTATTTCTCCCAACCAACAAAAAACAAAAAACAGAGCTTGAAAATGTTAGTTTTTTTGGATGCAGTTCCCATAGCCCCCAGCCGTCATGGCCTAGTCAAAAGGTAAAATTTCCAGTCCATGGTAAGAATAGCATATGTGCTTGAAAAATGTGAAGCTTGGTTTTGTTTGTTTTTTACAATGCCAAGGCAGGGTCCCACAGGATTTCGGTGCAGGGCTCCCATTGTAGCCAGCACTGTCCCGTTTAAGCCTGAGTCTGTTGCTGGTCTCCTTCTGAAAACTGTGTATTACATACACTTCTCGGACAGATTTGACTGGAGCATAGGATGCATCTGTAGTGAGGGGCCATAACTCACTGAGGGAACGTATTTTGCATCAAAGTCTCAGCTGACTGCCCAACATACAAAATTATGCAAGGCATGAATAAAGTGGATAGAGGGACATTCTTCTTCCTCTCATAAAATAACAGAACTAGGGGACATCCACTCAAACTGAGGGTTGGGAGAGTGAGAACAGACAAAAGATTTTTTTTTTTACCCAGCGTTTTGTTAATCTATGGAATTCCCTGCCTCAGGAGGTGGTGATGGCATCTGGCCTGGATGCCTTCAAAAGGGGATTGGACAGATTCCTGGAGGAAAAGGCTATCACAGGTTACAAACCATGAGGGACATGTATCATCTCCAAGCTTAAAACCAGGGTACCTCAAGGACCAGATGCAGGGGAGTGGTATTAGGAGACAGAGATCTAGTCTCATGCACTCCCAGATGCATCTGGTGGGGCCACTGTGAGATACAGGAAGCTGGACTTGATGAGCCTTTGGCCTGATCCAACATGGCTCTTCTTATGGTCCTATCTCCAGGTGGGATTAGGAAGAAGCCAGGCCTTGACCTCTGGGAAATGCCTACAGCAGCTCCCTTTCACATTCATTTCACCTACCCCATTTGGGAGAGATACAGGCAGTATTCTGAAAGAGGGAGAGGCTATGGGAAGTTAAGGGATATTTTGAAATTTCCCTCTATTTCTTTTCAGCCCATCAATGAGCTTGACACAATAAACTGCCAGGGGCCAATGGAACTGGGGGAGAGTGGCTAGGTGTATTATCTGTAGTTTTTTTAAAATATATATAACTGCAGTTGGAATTAAGTACCAAGCAGCAATACTGGTTTGGACCGGTAGGGAAATTGGTGAAAAAGTCTGTGTGGGGAAGGCAGCTTTGTACATAAAGTAGGAGAAATGCAGATTGAGTGATATTGGAGGGTGATGAAGTGGCACCTCCTCCTGCGATTTAGGTCATCATTTGGAATTAAAATCCTCAGAAATGAAGGAACGGAAGAAGCCCATGTAGATGCCATCTAGTATCAGAGAATCTGCACTGACCTCCTTCCAAAAATCTACAGTAGGACCCCAGTATCCGCTGGGGATTGGTTCCAAGCCTTCCCGTGGATAATGAAAACTGTGGATAAGAGAGAACGCCAAAATGTCCCCAAAAGTGCTGTTTTGTGATAGTAACTTGCTTTACAGCTGCTGTTTTGCAGCAGTAGCTTGCTTTACAGCTGCTGTTTGTGACGGTAGCTTGCTTTACGGCTGCTGTTTTATGACGGTAGCTTGCTTTACAGCTGCTCTTTGTAACAGTAGCTTGCTTTGCGACTGCCGAATTATTTATTTATTTTTCCTCTGCCAACCATGGAAAACTGAATCAGTGGATAATGAATAAGTGGATACGGGGGTCCTACTGTATTCCAGTTTTTTCAAGTAGCCTGCCCTAGCCATCTGCTGTAAAGCCATAGCCCTACCTCAGAATTTTCCCTCTTTTTGCTCCTGGCTTGTTTGGAAATGAGTTTCTTGAAAGCTCGTTGTAATGCTTCAATAGAAATTCTGGTTTTACTGCATTTTAATCATGTTGGGAGTGTTCTTTTTTTAAAAAAAATGCATATCTACTGCTTTAAACTTTTGAATGGTTTGGCTTTGTTTAAATCTTGTAAGCCACCTTGGGATCTTTTCTTAAGGATAAAGGTGAAATAAAAGCATGTTAAATAAATAATAAATTTATAATAAAATGGTTGTTTTTTTTTGGTCATATTGCCTTAGACGTTGTTAGTTCAAGCATCACCCTGGCCAATTGTCATTTTGGAAACTGCAATGGACCTTGTTTAGGGCTGTAACTTTTTGAGCAGGAGGGCACATCATATTTGAAGCATTCAATATGCCATTGTGGGTTTTTGTTTGTTCTGTTTTTTGCTTCCAGGTGCCACAAAATACTATTTCACAGAATTGCTCGTCCAGCCATCTGAGGAGAACTTTACCTTGGCACCAAGGTATTAAAACATACTGTAATTTTATGTTAGAATGGTGCTGCTTACATCTAAAGTCCTGCTGTGTTGTTTTTTTCTTATATAGATTTCATGAAATATTCATACATTAACATGGTTTCAAGCAGTGTAAACTGAATGGTCATTAAGTATATGTATTGCTTTCCCTGCCCTCTCTGTGTGTCTTTACCTGCGTAGGCATGTAATTAGAATGTCATGCTAGTGGATGGACTCACTGAGGTCACAGGTCACTGGTGTTTTGTGAATCGTTCAGATGACCCATGTGTGTGTGTTGTGTCGTTACAGTCGTGACCGACTCTTCGTGACTCCATGTCCATGGCGTTTTCTTGGCAGGAATACTGGAGTGGTTTGCCAGTTCCTACTCCAGGAGGCTACAGCACCTGGTATTCCCTGGTGGTCGCCCATCCAAGTACTAACCAGGGCCGACCCTGCTTAGCTTCTGAAATCAGGCGAGATCGGATGTGCTTAGGGCATCTAGGCAGCTCAGATGACCCATATGTATGAATAAAGAATGGCAATTTCTTTGATGCCCTGTGTCCAATAAACATAACACTTGTGAAAGAACTGTATTTCTTCCCAGTAGGAAGGAACGTGCAGACTAGAACTGAATGGTGGCGGGTTCTGTTGAATTTTTGGATGGTCCATTTGGAGAAGTGTCGCAGAGGAAAGGTGGAACCCTGCAACTCCCCCCCCCCAATCCCTAAACCAGAAATGGGAAACTTAGGTGATCCCATGCTATTTTTTTTCACCTCCAGGACCTGCTGCACAGGCCACACGCCCTCCTAGCAAAACGGGAAATGACTAGAAGGTTACTTTAGAGTTTTCCAAAATCGCGTGGTGATTATATATATCTTGCTTTAAAGGTGAACCGTGCTTCCTGCAGTTCGGGTTCATGCTTTGCTCTGAGGGCACACAAAACACAAGACCTTTGGGTAGTGGGCGGCATATAAGTTGTAAAAATAAATAAATAAAAATAAATAAATAAAATTTTAAAAAGAGGTGGGACTTTCATACATCCTGCAGGCTATGTGTTGCTCACTCTTGCCTTACAGAACTGGTGTCTCCATGCATGCGACACAACTCATAGATGGATGGACTCCCATCTTTAAATGAAACATTTCAGACGTCTTTCTGGGTTCTCATTATTCATAAAGATGTGAGCTAATGCACACTTCCCGAAGAATTCTCCTAAACACAGGAGTATCTCACAGAAACCTTGGATGTTGTTATGGACCTGCCAGGAGCCAGAACTCTGACTTCATTCTTTCCTGACAAACCAGAGAAATTGTCTACTGATTGTTCCGGGATTATTTATCCAGGATGCTGAGGAAGAAAAAACAAAAACAAAATATTAGTTCCTCTTAAGTATGGCCGAAGGAAAGGCAGCTCATTCTGCTGGTATTGTTTGATGTTGCTCGAGCTTTTTGACTCTGTACGCAATATTCATTTAATTGTTGCCATTTTAAAGCACGCGAGATTGTAAAGGTAAACCATTCCCCAGTCCAGGGGTCTTCTTTTGCTATATCTACTAAATCTTCCCCTTTTACGCTCTCCCTCACTCCAATCCAACTGCCCAGGGCCACCTCACGCTCTTTTTCCTACCCCTGACTCTCCTCTCTCCTCTCTTGGGTGCTGTTTTGGGGGGCCCTCCAGTCCCAGTGCTAGTGGAGTCTCCCTGTGTGTAGAATTGAGTTGCTTGCAGGTTCTTGGGAAGGGGGGGGGGCATTCTCTTCCTCACAGGGAGCCTGAAATCCATCCGTCTTTTCCAAGTTGCCACAAGCTTCTATCAGCCAATTAAGATCTGCCTTCCGGCCATTCATGTTAAACCCTGTGGGATATATTACAAAGCATAGGCTACAGATCCGAACACCCAAATAGTATCAGAACTGTCAGTACCGTGTTTTTACCCCCTAGATTTTTGTAACTGGTTATTCTGCCCTTGAAAACCCTCTTAGCATCTTTGCAGTGTCCTTGTAACATCACTTCTTTGTGATAGGCTTACAACAGAATTAATCATCTCCAACTTGCACGTTCGTTTGCTTTGGTAGCAAGCCTAAGGGTTAATCAGTGGCAAATTATGCAAACTTAATGTTGCTTTAATTAATTTCTGCCATGAAACGAATAATTGCCAATTACAAGCTGATATCTGGCTATCTTTTTCAAGCCTGTGCAGTCCTGGGGTCAGTTAAAGCTTTCTACTTTTAAATTGACGGACAGTTTTTAAATAAAACCTTTCAGGCAATATTGTGTGAAACTCAAGACAAATGGATGTATGCCCTAAGTATCATGGAATGCAGCATGCTGGGGCCGCCTCATGCCACAATGATATACAGTAGAAACCTAGTTTTTCTCTCATGAAAATGGGAAACAAACAGAATCCCCCAGCACGTGTTGTACGTGAGTCTTCAGTGGTGGGAGAGAATAAGGTTACAGTGGGAGCATACTGATGTTTAGAAGATTTTGAAACAGTTGGAGGTTTGTGTTATGTTTGGTTGGAGGTAGAATTCTTTCCGGCTGTGAGTCTAGCATGTTTATACGGCAGGCTTCCTTAACCAAATATCGGGGGTTCCTTTCATTGTTCTAAGACACTTTGCATTGGACTCTCAGGGTCATAGTACAATGCAGTATGAGAATAGGTGTGCTGACTTGTTATACTTTCGGGGGGAATGTTTTCTTCAGCTATGAAACAGAGAAGAATGGGGAAGTTAAATGGTTTATTATTGCACCAGAGATTGGAGAAGTTACTTTTCTTTTCTTTTGCACTACTGTGGCCCCAAACTGTCCCAGACCATTTTTGTAGAATTGGGTCAATATCCAAACATTTATGGGGTGCCACTAATAAATGCAGTTATCTTATTGTTCAATATGAGTTGGCTTGGAATTTATCTCCATTTGTTCCTTTGTTTTTTCAAGCCATGGGAGCTGTGGATACTTTATATGATATAGCGTCTTCTTTCCCCCCAAATAGGTCTGCCCATATACAGAGGACTCTTGCACATTCCCTTACAGAGCTGTCTTTCACAAGAAGCACCTTCAGATTCAGCATACAAGGGACCGATGGTGCCACCTACATCTTGGTGAGTCACATACTGATGGGGCCCATACCAAGATCTTTGGACTCACACTGAGTTCAAAGCCAAGCAGCCTCATTCTTAGCTTTGAGTTCAGTGGAATTTATTGTTGAATGAATTTCCATAGGATTGTACTGTGGGTACATTTGACGCTACAGGTATAAGGTTTCACCTGTGCTGGTAGGATTGGGGACACCTGAAGGGGAAATGGGTAGGGTAACTTGCTCCTCCAAAAGTATTTCTAAGGGCGTTTATACACGACCCCTAAGCTCCGCCGCAAATGGCTGCAAGGTCCGGACCTTAAAAATGTTTACCCACCAGCTCCGGACTTTGCAGACAATTAAGTGCGACCCCGCCTACTTTAGCGCGACCAAACAGCAGTTTTCTTGTACCTGGTCTTTGATGGTGACAAATATTTGATCCAGTGTAAGGATAGTGAGTGCGGGGCTCTCCTGGCTTCTGTTTGTTCTTTTTTTGCGCCCCGCCCCTTTAAGAGATCTGAATGCTGCCGGGAACAAAACGGAGGTAAACCGGCAGTCTTTGCTTTCTTTTTTCTCCGTCCCTCAAGCAGCCAGCAACCAGGAAGTGCCCAGGGGGGTGGGGACAGAGGAAGACAGAGGAAGAGCGACGAACCCCTAAGATCTCTGGTCCGAATTTAAGTGGCCAGCGGATCTTAGGGGTCGTGTAAAAAGGCCCTAAGAAACTAGTGTTTGTTTGTTTATTTATTAACTTGGAATATTTATATCATAGCTTACATCACAATCCCTCAGGACTTACAATAAAATCACTTAAAAACCAAGTCAAAATAGTTTAAGACATAAAAAGAAGTTTAAACAATTCAACAAGTTAAAATCTTTTAAAATAATTTAAAAGACTCCATGACCTACTCAGTCATCAGGGATTCCGCAACTGGGACACCAAGCGGAAGCATCAAGAAGGTCTTCCCTTGTGTCTCTGTGTAAAGTCCAGCTCTTACTAGTAGAAAAGATGCCTTCTTTGGCAGATCCCAGTGCTTGGACAGATATATAAAGGGAAAGGCACGTCTTCAAAATTGAGACCCACGGCTTTGCACGTCATTATCACCACCTTGAATGTGGACTGGAATTGTAGTGCCAGCCAATACGGTTTCATTAAGAACAGCAACATGTGGTTGTAGGAGCCTTGTGGCACCGTGGTTAAATGCCTCTATTGCAGCTAAAACTGTGGTCATGACCTGGGGTTCAATCTTAGGTAGCAGGCTCATGGTTGACTCTAGACATGGGCACGACAACAAAAAATGAAGTTTCGAGTTTTCGTTTGTCGGAACGGGTCCGTTTCAGCTCGTTTCCATTTGTTGCGAAATTTTTCAAAAATTTGTCATTTCTGTTTGTTGTTTGTCGTTTCCACCGCGATTTAGCGCGATTTGACTTCCCAGAGCATAGGGGCGTCCCTATGGGGGAGGTGCAGGCGGGTGGTGGTGGCGGGGGGCCATGGGTGGGCGGCGGCCGTGGGCGGGCGAGTGGGCAGGCGGCGGCGCGTGCCACAGGCGGGTGGCGGTGCGGGCGGATGGGAGAGTGGGCAGTTAGGATATCACTTAGGATAGAGGTTCTGTTCTTGGCTTGCACCCCGAATGTGTGTGTGTGCAAGCTAATTGAAGTTGGGAAAATAGAAAATAAATGGTAGTATATAATATATTTAAAATAAATCCACACCTCCCACTCCCAGTCGAACCTCCCCCTTTATGCAATATCAGAAAAAAATCCTCACAAACTGCCAGAGAAGAAATAAAGAATAAACTGCTATTCCCTTCAGCAGACAAAGCTGCAGGGAATCAAAGAAATTATTTTCTAAATTCAATTCCCTTCCTGCCTGCCTAACTTAAATCCTAAAGCCTCCAGCCTCCCTCCTCAATCTCAATCGGATCACACCAGCACCAGCAGCCAGCCCTCCTCCCTCAACCACATCCATACACCCGACTGCGATTTCTGGAAGGTGCCGGCATCCAGAAGTGTCAGTCAAAAATCTGGCGATGCCATTGGTGGAATGGTTCAAAAAATTTGCATGGTCCCATCCCATGCCCAGCCCAAATGGGCAGGTCTAAAAAAATAAAAAATAAAATAAAATAAAATAAAATAAAATCAATACGACGTTTTATTGCTATAAAAACCCACTGCTGCTACTATAAAAATTCAGGCATTTAAAATAAATAAATTTCACATGTTTCTGTGGTGATTTGGTGTGTTTTTTGACCACGATTTCAAAAGAACAATTGCGGTCGCCATTTTGGATCCCCCCCACCGCATGGCATGCAGCGAGACAGACGACGAGGATGACCCCCCCCCCCAACTTGGTGCAAGCAGCCCAGGACAGGAGAAGAGGGGGGGAAAGGCCGGGGACCCCCCAGAAACCACGCCTCTGGTAGGTGGCAAAGCCTCAGGCAGGCATATTTTCATCTGCTTTTTTGGTCGGGAGTCGGGTTTTTTTAAAAAAAACTTTTAAAACTTTTTCTGTGCTTCGCATCGCACGATCGCCGCGATGCCACAAACGGAAACGAAAAACCCGACCAAATTTTTCTTTTTTCGGTTCGAGTGCAAGTTCTGACGGCTTAATTATCGTTACTGTTTCCATTACGTAACGGAAACGATAACCGAAAACGGAAATGACAATTTCGCCAAGTCGTGCCCATGTCTAGTTGACTCAGCCTTCCATCTTTCCGAGGTTGTTAAAATCAGTAACCAACTTGCGCGGGGGGCAACGTGTAGCCTGCATACTGTAATTAAAAACTGTAAACCACCCAGAGACTACTTGAAGTGGTATGGGGCAGTATACAAGCATAACATATTGCTTTTGCTTTTTGCTTTTGCTATAGGTTTTTCTTGTCAGCAGTAGTGCATCATGCCAGTGTAACAGGCTGTGAGCATGCTGTATTTGGTGCCTGGTACTCTAGGAATGGCCCATGAATTGCATCTTGTCAAACCTAGCCCTAGCCGTTCTGTGACAAAGAGTCCAACTGGGCTTCTTGTGACAGAAGTGGCTGCAGGAGTCCTCTTAAGCTATGCTCATGTGTCTTCAGGAGAAGTGAAGTGTGAGGCAGTTTGCTTGCTCGGTTCCTGGAGTGGCGTGGGCTTGCACTGTGCACTTGTCCCATTAGAAATGTCAAAAATGTGCTGGAAATTATAGCCACAGCTTTATTGCAAGTGAGAGTCTTTTCCACGAGCAGTTACTGGATTAAGGATCCAGGGCTGCAAACCTAAATGCACCATCTGGGAATGCGCCCTGTTGAACTCAGGTGGCTATATATCCTGGCCTACGTCTAGGATTATGCTGTCAGTCACAGTGCTAAAGATTCTACATTTTAAGGTTCAATATCACTTTAACTCTGTATGAGTAGTGTGCATGTAAAATTATAAGCCATAAATCAGGTATGTCCAAACTTCAGCCCTCCTGATATTTTGGACCACAACTCCCAGAATTCCAAGCCTATATTTCCAATGGCAAAGGACTGTGGGAGATGGGGTCCATAACATTAGGAGGGCTGAAGTTTGGACATGCCTGCCATAAGTGAATTAGCCATAGCAAGAAACTTCAAATGGTCGTGCCTCCCTTCTGTCCTAGGTTGTTTTAACGTAATAAGGTTCTCTCATCCATAGATATGGCTACTAAATTCTGACACATTCTTGGTGGAATCTGCTGGAAACATGGCATCTAGTAACGTTTTTACATTGCTTGAATTTGGCATGTCATCCGATTCAAGGCCTTTGGAGATCTGGAAAGCTGTTAAACTTCTTTACCATCCCTGCATTAAAAGCAGAAATAAGGAGTAAGTAGCAACATGCCCATTACGAAAACATTGTAGCTTCTTTTAGTTGTGTTCTTTCATGCCAGTGTTTTTCTAACATGAAATGTAGTTCCTGCAGATCAGCGTGTGTTCAAGGAAGTGAGGTCTGCTTTAGAGAACCTTGTTTCAGCTCATTGATAGTAGGTAAGGTATCAGTTCTAACACTTGCACTGCATGTACATTTGGATTGTGTGGTCCTTGGCACAATCCAAATGTAGAAGAGGTGCTACCTTTATTTAGATCACTAAAAGCAAGCATTCAGTGCAAACTTTACTTTTGTGGGTAAAATTTCATTTCATCAGGCATAGGGCAGAAAAATTATAAATCTGGTAACTCCCAAAATGATCATGGCAGAGATTTTCCAGACGTTGCTTATGGCCCAAACCATCAAAACAATATGCTGTCCAAGATGGACGGGACTATTCCCTCCCTTTCTCTCCCCTTCCCCCCACTGATAATAATCATATAGTCAGTGTTGGCAAACCTATAGCATGGGTTCCAAGGGTGGCATTCAGAGCCATTTCTGTGGGCACCCGACATTGCCTTTTCACAGCCACCTGTATTCAGATTAAATTGCTATATTGGCACTTTGCAAAAAATAAGTGGGTTTTGAATCATAGTTTGGGTACTCGGTCTCTAAAAGCTTCACCATTAGTGATATAGGTAGTGTATTTATGCACAGGGCTAATGGCTTCCCCAGGGTACAAAATATCTAATAAGTAGACTTTGCAAATGGTACTGTTTGGATTTGGTCATATGACTGGCAGGCAAGGTTGCATTGTAATGCCAAATTCTCTCTCTCTCTCTCTCTCTCTCTCTCTCTCTCTCTTTCTCTCGCTAGATAAAACTAAAATGTTGAGGCACCTACCTTGTGGCTCACTTTTGTTTTTGTTCTTGTCTAGATATGTATGTACAGACTCACAGGGCTACTTGGGGCGGATGTCAAAAGTCTGATCATAAGTACCATTGAATATAGGAAGTTAGAGTTGAAGACAGTCTCAAACCTCACCCTTTCGAACCTTGCCAGCCCCTTCGTGGAGTGAGAGGTGCATGTAATATTTAGAAGCCAGGTCTATTCGTACTACGTAGCATTTGAAGATCGTCTCCTATTAACAGAGCAAGTATGAGAACAGTAATCCCCCATTTATCCTGAGGGTTAGGGACGTGACATGACACACGATAATGGAAAATCTGTGATATGCGGATGCTGGGTTGGGTCGGGACGGGGGGGGAGGGGGCTATCTGGGACCTCCAACAATTACCTGAGGCCTGGCGCTGTCCTGAACGGGCCTCCAATGGGCTTCCCGGGCCTGTTGGAGGCCCCAGAAGTGGTTTTGGGTGATACGGAAGTCACTTACAGAAGTCACTTCTGGTTTGCCGGAAACTACTTCTGGGGCATCCGACAGGCCCAGGAAGCCTGTCAGAGGCCCCAGAAGTGGTTTTGGGCAATCCGGAAGGCACTTCCAGTTTTTCGGAAGTGATTTCCGGTTCGCCGGAAACCCCTTCTGGGGCCTCTGACAGGACCTGGAAGTCTTCCGGAGGCCCACTTGGGGCAGCTCCAGGTAAGTGTGGGAGGCCTCAAACAGGCCGACACAGCTTGCCCATTCATATACTGCAGTCCCGCGATATACCGGGACTGTAGCATATGAACCACGAAATGGCGGGAGATGACTGTATAGTTTTCTCCTTTGCAGACTAGTCTTTCCAACTCCTGCTTTTTTTAAAAAAAATCTAATGATTTTCAAAGTTATCTTTCAGCCTTCTTTGTCTTTGTCTTTAGCCTTTACGGGCTAAGTTACCCAAGTGATTTCTTGAGCCACTCGCTGTGTCTCTGCTTCACCAAACAGCATGCTAGTCCTTGTCTATACAGTATTCCCCAGCGCCTACTTTTCTTTCACTGGGTAACTGCCACTGATATTTTCCAAACTAAATGGAGAAGATAAAATGATTTGGCTGATAAGTTTTGGGCCTGTCTTGGGCTTCAAGAGAAAGAAGCTCGAAGCATTCTTCAGTAACATTTGGAAACTGGCAGGCCTGTTGAGTTTTTCCTATTCTAATCAGCTTGGCTACTCTGTCAGCTCATTGTTGTTTCCAAGGCATTTCTTCTCCTGAATGGCTGAAATACAGTCACTGCACATGCACCACATTTTCTCTGTTTATAGCACATGTATCTTGCCTTTCGTTCTGTGTGCTCCAGGCAGCAATTCATGTGGCTTTCCTTCTCTCTGCTTTACCCTCACCACTGCCCTGTGAAGTAGATTAAGTTGGGCAAGCTAGCCGTTGGCTGAAAGTTGTGCAAGGAGTTTTCCACAGATCACTAGGGACTAGAACCTTGATTTCCCAGATCTCAGTTCAGCATTCTGATTATTGCACCACATTGTTGGAGGGCGATATGCAGAGGCACGGAGTAAGAGCAGGCTCTTCATGAATATCATTTCCGATTCAGAACTCATTATTATGGTTGATCATGTCATTGTCTTTCATTTTTATAGATGCACCCAAGCTCTTACAGTACATATTTATCTGTGTGACTTTTATTGCTATGAAAAACTAATAAATCAGAGACAAAATTGCTACAGATGAAAATGCATCTGGATCAGAGGATTCTGTTCATAGAATTCCGGTGTTTACTAAGTTAAACATGCCACTAAAATGAATCAAAAGACTAGATCAGTCCTGATCTTGTGTCTGTTTTGATTTTTATTCCATCGTGGCTAAACTTGTGGCAGTCTATTGACCTTTGTACTAATTCTGTGCAGCATAGTTCTCTGAATACAATCCTCTGATCATCTGTATTAAGATACTGTATAATCTAATACACTGTAAGCCCCACTGAAAACCATAGGACTTTAGATAAACATGAGTAAGAGCTGGCTTGTTCACTTATCAGTAGTACTCCAGTCGTGGAAGGAAATAGCTTCTAAAATTGATTTCAGTTTAGGAGAATTGTCAGCTGAGAATTCTTACTTAACCAGTTTTGTCAACTATTTTTACTTGATTCTGTGTGCATGTGCTTACACACAGAGAGAGAAACAGAGTCATAATGTAAATTAGTATGTTTTTCCAAATAAATGGAGATTTCTTTCTGAAAATTCCAAATGTTGGTGGGTCTTAAGAAACTTAAAAATAAAAAAGGTTTATTGCAACTCAGTTTTAGGTATGGGCAGGCAAAGAGTCACTCTTAACCTTTAGCCTTAAGGTGTTTTGTTGTTGCTGTTGTTTTGTTTTGTTTTGTTTTTGCTGTTTCAGACTTATACGGTTACCCCTCTGCAGGTTTACCTGTTTTTATTACCTACTACATTGTGTTGAAGTTTAAAAAGGAGTCCTAAAAGAATGAATATGTTATCACTGGGACATGAGTTTTTCATGGGATTTTAATTTCTCTACCTTGTTCGCAGTTTGATTTAACAAGTCTGCATTCTTTGAGAGATTATTTCTCTTCCTTACATGTCACACTTAATGTGGTAAAGAACCAATTTACATGCTAATCCTTTTTGTGCCTCTGGAAGCAGCTGTTGCAATGGAGAATGTTTTATTCTCTGCTGACTCTTCATTGGTAACTTGCTCAAATTATTGAGTAAGTCTAACTGCCATACTTGGCACCTGCCTGTTTGTCCAAACTCTGGGCAAGTTAGCTTGGTTAGCTGGTCAATAGTGGCCCATTTGTGCCTGGCTACATCCCGTTTCATGCATTTACACAAGAACCCTTAAATAATTCCCTTCTGCCAGAATGTAGATGGGAATGCCCTCTGCCAATAGGGCCGTTTCCTTTCTGTAATGCTGAAGGAAATGGGGCTTAGCACCTCAGATTGTCTGTTTCACTATCAAGGGTTTGACCATAACAAAGCTGGTTGCAGAAAATCTCTGCTATAAAACCTGACATATATTTATTGCTTGCCTTTTACTGACAGAGAACTTATTAAGAAGCGAATGTGAGCTTTTTGTTTTCTTGGTGATTATAAATCTCCCAGCAATTAGTAAGCGCTTCTGTAATTTGCAAAGATATGATGGAGGATTTCAAATACACTATCAAGTTCTTAATCCGTGGAAAGGCATTACTGATCTCCCGAAACATTATGTATTGAAAAAGACAGAATTAGATATTCTAATGAGAGTTCTGGTACTCTTTATTCTACTCACTTCTGCAGCACAGAAAGAGTACAAGCTTCTTTTGTCTAAATCTCCTTCTTTTAAATGTTGTCAGAAATGTTCTTGCACCCATAGTAAGAATTGCAAGAAAGGACATTGCTTGGGCATCAGGGGAATAATAAATCCCATAGTTATTTATGGCCTCCAGAAATCAAAAGCACTTTTTTCCCCCGTTGCAGGAGCTGTACCAGTTAAGACAGATTCAGCATAGGATGATTGTAATCTTAGGACAACAGTGCTGTCAAAATTCACAAGGACAGTTAAAAGTTAACTCTTTGTCATTTCATGCCTAGTAGAGGATTTCTCTCAATACTTTTGAAAGCTGACTCTTGGGCATTCATGTTTTATTATACAATATTAGTTTGTCTTAGATTGGGTATCTTTAATAAACATGCAACTTTTTGGAGACTGCAGTCATCATTAAGGAATTTATTACTTTTTAAAATAAGAATGCAACTACAGTATATAATAGAATAAAAGTTGGAGGTAAAAACTATAGCCACACTTTGCTTCAAAGCGGAAGCCCATAAAACAGTAATACAGTACAGTTGAAACAGAGTAGAGGATATTCCTAGAAAAATTATGAATGTGGGGATTTGGGATTATTTATATAAAACCGTTAAAGCGGTATGACCCATAGCAGTGATGCTGTCAAGAAAATAACCGGGACACAAAATGAATGCACATAAGGACCTCCACAGCTTGCGTTCACCAACGGAAAATCTCGGTGTCTTTTTCTGAACCCCCAAATGATGAAGACCTTAAATTGATGGGGAGGCAGTGAAAGGAAATTCTTCATTGAGCTTGGTGCCAGGCCAATCATGGTTTTATTACTAAAGCCAGCAACTTAAACTGAGATTGGAAATGAGTTGGCAGCCAGTGAAGATTGTTTACATTGGCTTAATATGCTTATGATGCTCAGTCCCAGTTATCAATCACAAATTTATATTTTGAACTAATTTTGATTTTTAGTTGTTCTTCATTTGAGTAATCTGAAGTAATGTTGCGGCTAAAACCTTTTCCTTAAATGAGCTGGTTTTCTACATGCAAAGAGGTTTCTGTGAGTTTAAGGGAGTATCCAAATACAGTATACAGTGGTACCTTGTATAAAGGAATTAATTCGTTCCAAATGAAATTATGTTAAGCAAATTTTCCTTTCTACAAATTTCCCATAGGAATGCATTGAAAACGGATTAATCCCTAATCACAACCGTTTTTCTGTTGTACGGATTCGCCCCATAGATGATTCTGTTAAGCGATTTTCCCCTATCTCCAGAAATGTTTTCCTTTAAGCGGATTTTCTGTTAAACAAACCACTTTTTCCACCTGTAAACTGAAGTTGTTCAATCTCAGAAAGTTTAGCAGACCATGAACTGGCCTTTTGCCATCATGTTACAGATTGTCAGTGTCCTAAACCAGTGGTTTTGAGATGTTCTTGGACAAACTAGGAGGCGTTCACCACTAGTTAACTTAGCCAGGATTTCTCGGAGTTGCATTGTAAAGAGTGTCTGTGGACCCAAGATTGGGAGCCATTGGTCTGAACATTTCAGGATGAGTGCAATCTAAACATGTAGCCTCCACAACATAGACCTTAGAAGTTTATTTGCCTAAGAGCCTAATAAAACATGGGATTGCTATTTTTGTAAGGACAATGACTAAGCTCCCTAGCAGTTGGACATTGCCTTTGTAATTTTGTTTCCTTAAAAATTGGATTATTATGCCTGAATGTAATCTGTCATTAGCCACAGTCCATAATGATTTATCATAATTGGCTGCTTTATATCCATTTCAAATAGCTGTGCCCATGCATTTTGGCAATCTCTTCCCTAAGGCTGTATTAGTCAGTGCGAGCTCAGACTGCTAAATTGACATTTTTTTCCGTCTCTGAACTCGTATGCAAGTGTAAAAATTTTATGAGGCATCTTTAACGAGGCCCATTGGGATTTGGGATTATTTATCTTAAGATCTTATTAAAGACAAAAAGTTTCCTCCCCATGTTTAGCCAGGTTAAAAAAAAAAATTCCACTTGCTCGCTGGCTCGCTCTCTTTTCCAAAGGATGTACTGTAGTTTTAAGAGTAAATAAGATCTGACAGAGAGCATCAGCCTTCAAGGTGAGAGGCCCCCTTCTCCACTCTGCAGGGCTTAATGTATTTTGCCCAGATAACTGCTGACTGTGACAACATGCCCCAGAATTGTAAGACTATTTCTCTAGATTAGAGTGGCTTGTAGAGGAGCAAATGACTTGTTTCTGCCTGGAAATAGTGAATTTCGATGCATTAAGAAGACGTGCGCTTAGAGACAAATTTACCACCATTACTCTCATAAGACAGGGTAGGGACAAGGTGGTACTGCTCAAGGAGGGAGAATATGAGCCATTATAAACCACTGCCACCCCAAGACCATGGTACTGTATTGTTGAAGATGGCAAAGGTACAAAGGAATATTTTACTCTCTCTGCACGTTGTTCTAATATCTTTTGTAGTGCACACATTGTCTTGAATTCTGGGTGTGCTCCTGGCCATTTTGTGCATGTCCAGCTTGGACATCATGCCAAACCATGGTTTAATATATTTTGGAATGACTCTGAATTGACAACCCGTGGTTTGCTAACAACTATCAAGCCAAATCCAGTGACCTTTGAGATGGAAAATGGAAAACAAAAAATGCATTGTTCTGAACCACTGATTGCTCATACAGAAGGCTGGATCATGTTTAGGTTCAAAACTAATGATAGTTTGGCTTGATGTCTGAAATCAGTCTGTGACAGAAAGCATCTATTACTTGGGAGGGAAACCTTGTCAAATTTAGGATTTGTTCTTTGAGAAGAAGGTGGTTCAGAGAGGCAGGGACCAGATTAAAAAAATGCTTTCAAGCTGTGTGTGCTGGAGACAACTACTACATATCTCATGGACAGCAAGGATTGCCAAAAGGACATCCTAGACAGAGTCAAAGCAAAACTATCTCTGGAAGCCAAGACCTCCAAACAGAAACTGTCATACTTTGGTCACGCCAACTCACTCGGAAAGACAGTAATCCTGGGATTGGTGGGTGGTAAAAAGAAGAAACAGCCGTCTAAGGACTCACTGGCTTGACACCATCAGAAAGAGCACTGGAATAAGCCTGATATAACCATGATAAACTTAAGACCTGTCTTCCTCCAGGTCTTAAGTTTCACAACCATACAAAGCTATCGGAAATATGATTGAATTAACTTTGGTCTACGTTTGATTGGGATGCTGATGTCTTTATTCTTCAGATTTTATTCGTACTAATCATTGCTCCTTGTCCAAGCACTATACATATTCTGATCTCTGGGCTGCAGTCACCATTTTGATTAATTTTAGAGAAAATGAAGTATCAAGTGCTTCATTATTGGTCTTAAAACTGACTTGCAGATTTTCTGTTGTTCTCATTTTGTTTGTTTGTTGTTGTTTTTCTTGGTGAATAGCAATGCCCTTTTCTGAATTTCCCCCCTGATACCTAAAATATGTATTCAGAATTAATTTCCAGTTCTGTGTAGATAAGGGCTGCCTCTCTCTTCTCTCTTCCCAACCCCACCGCATGTTTACCTTATAGGAAGCCCAGGTCATCTGCTTTGAACTGATGGATACCAATGAATGACGGATTTTATATCTTCCTTAAATAGGCAGGAACAGCCACAGTTGTGTTTTCATCCCAAGAGCTTTTGCTAGAACCTGAAACTGCTTTGTACCCATCAGCCAATCTAACCTACTAAGGCTACATAACCCCTCTTGTGCTGCCATTTAAAACCGCTACAAATGTGTACAGTATAAGTGGTCTGAGAAGATTTCTAGCATTTGGCCAGGAATAGCTGGGTTCGGTATACTCTTCAAAGGCATTGTTGCAAATGTAAATCTCAGGTCCTGGGTTACTTCCGCCATGCCCCCCCCTTTTTGTTGTTGTTCAAGCCACAGCCTGAAGAATGCTTTTGGGGCTGGTCCGTGATCATTTAATATCTCAGAGGATATTCCTCCTCCACAGGAAGCTGAGATAGCTGCCTCGCTCTGGTTCGTGATTGGGCTCAGCTGGGAAATGAAAACACTTATTGCTGGGACCACTTTGTCCTTCCTAAAATGATGATGTGGGAATTACTCCCGTGGGAAGCCCCAATCTGTGAGGCTTGGAAAGTTGCTTGCCAAATGTAGGAATTAAACCCAGGGAAGCCTTAACGTTTAAGGCTTGAGAGTAGATGTGGGAACCCAGCAGGAAAGCTTAACCAGCAAGCCCCCCCCAATGGGTTGGAAAAATAAAGACTCCGACAAGTGTTCTTCTTGGTGCAAAATGGAGCAGCTTCTTCTTCTCTCCTTTATTCTTGATTCCCCCTTGATTCTCGATTTCCCTGCCGCACCCCAGCAAGGCTGTTTTATTGAAAACCACATGACTACAAATCCCATATGACTTTGCAGTAATTTCTTAACCAATTACAAACTTACACATCTACGTAATGCCTAAATAAAGTTACTTCTTTGTCTAAATCTTAACACACTGAGCATGAGCAGGAATGCAAACTACTGCGCATGTGTGAAATTAGCCTGGGAACCTGATGAGAAGTGAAACATAGTATCTGAGCATCAATTTAGTACAATATGCCTTTGTTAAACTGTCCTCGCTAGTTACGTGATTTCCAGCTTACATTAAATGGATGCCACAGAGGCACTGTGAGAAAGATTCCCCACATTTCACTCTTTTTGTTTTTAAATTTTTTGAAGAATAGGAACACTGAGTTCGTAGTAATCAACTAACTACGATAACACAATAGTATTGGAATAAGTGAGAATATAACTATATTTTCAACCTTCAGACTGTGCTGTAGCCAGTTTCAACCTGAAGGTGGCAGTACACTTGTCTTTGCGTGAAACCAGAAGTAGCAATTAGCAATAGCAAAAAACTGAGATATAGTAAATATACATTAAAGGCAGCAACTTATGATAATAATGCATACCACAATAATAAGCATAGCCTTTATGCACTTGCAGCAGTATAAAACCAATGTCATCTCTGTTATCTAAAGTAATCTAATTTCAATTTGAGCCTTGGAAGTGTTCAGTTACCCATAATTAGCTGTTAGCTTTCAAAAATGCTCTAAAACCCCAAAAGATAGGTGATCCCTGAAACTAGCACTATATTTCTAAACCATTGTGAAACAGCAAACAGAATCTGATAGCTGGAATGTAGTTGAAGCAACACATTTTCAAAAATAATAACAAGACAATTCAGTTGTGTGGTACTAGTGTTGTGAAAAAGTAAAAGCAGATTTAGGAAGTCACTTGGTGGTTGGACTCCAGCTGGAGCCATTCACTAAGGTCTCTTCACTGTTCATTTGTTCATTGAGACCAGAATAGTCTGTGATATTATGAGTAAAACATGCTGAAAACAAATCTCCAGCAACAAATTTGTGATATTATGAGGCTGATAGCAAAGTAAATTCCCAGCAGCTTAGCTGGCAGAAATACAAAACTTAGTGCATTACTGGTTTTGGCCAGTTGAAGCCAGACAGTAGTCTGTAGGCCTTTAGGACGGAGCTGTTGTTCAGTCCTAAAATGCAACTCAATGGAAGAATGAAACCTGCTTATGGAAAACAAGCAGCCAATTTTAAAGCAAAAAAACACAAACACTTTGAAAACTACAGTACTAAAATCTACCATAAGCAAATAGGCATCCCTTTCCCCGAGTTCCCGTTTTTAAGTTCCAAAGGATGCAAAAAGGTCTTGAAAATCTCATGAGAAAACAAATTAGTGTGTGTGTCTTAGAATAAGCCAAAAGCGCAGCATTTCTGTAGAAGGTTTGAAACAAAGAACAATTAACAGTACATAGATAGCTAGGCAGCGATTGCCAGCCTAAGAACAGTGTGAATCCCCTTATCAGAAACCTTGGCATCTTTCCCGGAAAAGCTGTAAAGGAAAGAAATTTGTTAAACCATAGGAAGTTGAATGCAAACTTTCTCTGATCCTTCCCAGAAAAAGCTGCAAAGGAAAAATTTGTTAAGATGACCTGTGAAAAAGGAAATTAAACAGAGGCAATTGTTATAAACAGCCTATTGTCCACAGTCATTGACAGAGACATAAAGGTGAAGGCAGGATGGCAGGATGGCTGTTTAGCTGAAGGCAGGGAAGAGGGGTGTGAAAGTGTTCTGTTGTGTTGGATGGCAAGACAAGCAGTCTCAGTTGACCTTCTGAACGCTGATTCAATGTTTCCTTTGCAACAAGGTAGAGATCCATGGCAGTTTCACTCTGAGGCTGATTTTCTGGCAGCAAAGGAATGGAATGTTTTAGAAAAAAGTGCCTTTTCAGAACAAAGTGTGTTTTCAGGGCTAATTCACAGTTCACAGCTGGTAAGGATAGAACCGTTGATCTCTGGAACTGTTCCACGAACTTCATCCATGTAACACAGCAATCAGGCCACCACAACGTTCAGTGGGTGGAAACAATGAAGGGAGTCGAGGCACGGCATGGCGACTATCAGTTGAGACGCCTTTTCGGAACGAAGGAAAGCAGAGCTTTTTCCATGGGGGGTTGATAGAAGCAGCTTCACCCATGGAACAGGGGCCTTGTTTAAGCCTGGATTTCTCCTCCTCGTCATGATTACTGTTCCACATCTCATTAACCCCTTTCATTCCACCGCCACCACCGTCATCTGCCTTATCAGAGTCAGTACTCACAAATCGGCACGCACGCAGAATATCAGCCAGCGAGATAGTTGAACTGCCGGAGAAAGTAGCAACAGCTAGCTTGCAGCCAGCATTAGAGTTCTCAAAGGCCAATTGTTTAATGATGCTTGTACAAAGCATCCTGGGAAAGATTATCCACACTTCCGTAGTTCCCACCTGCTCTTCAAACGCCACAATCAAGTGAGACACAAATTCAGCAACCAACTCCTTGGCACCCTGACGAATGGCAGCAAGCCCAGCAACATTAGAGTCAGTTTTGGCAGCCTTAAGAACAATTTCAGCCACACTGGAGAGTGCAGTGTTCTTTACATAAGCGTCCTCACCCTCTTTCAGTGCTTCAGAGGGAATTGGGGCATTTTTTTCAGCGTGAGCAGGGGCAGTAGCTTGCAGGACTGGAGAAGCAAGATGCACAGGCTCAATGGCCAAGGCTGCTGCTGGAACAGCGTCAACAAAGCCAGCACTGAGCAATTTTCCATCATTTGCAACGGATAAGGCTGGAGAGGGCTCATGCAGTGAATCTGGCAGCTGGCTTGGAAATTCAAGAGCTGGGCACGCTGGTAGTGGAGCTGACGGGGGTGCAGGCAGAGCTGTGCTCACCGGCGGTGGTTCTTTAGGAGCCTCAATTAGCCAAGAGGCTGGTTTGGGAGGCAGGATGATAGGCAATGGTGATGGCAGAGACTTTATTGCCAATAAAGGATTGTCTGGAGTGGGTCCTTGAAGGCACGCACGGACCTGAAACCATGTGTGCCGGACCTTAAAGTTAACTTTGGGATGATTCCGAAGGCAGTAGCCAATTTTGTCCCATTTTTGGAGATCTAACATGCCAGCTAGTGGGAACCAAGGACATATTTCAGCAATTTCTTTGGCAAGATCTTCCACCTCCTTTAGAGGAGTTTCGTAGCTATTCTTAGTGAGCAGATAATGCAGTTCCTGGCAGAACTTTTGTTGCGGGGAGGAAACAGCATTCCCGCCCATGTTGAAACAGTATCGGTAGTCTTAAAGTACGGGATCACTCACCAATGGGATCGAAGGTACGTCTTCGATGGTGATTTGAGCGCGCTTGGGATCCTTTTGCCCGGATGAGGATGGTGAGCGATGGTAGTTCGACTCCTGCCTGGCTCGCCAATATGTGGGAATTACTCCCGTGGGAAGCCCCAATCTGTGAGGCTTGGAAAGTTGCTTGCCAAATGTAGGAATTAAACCCAGGGAAGCCTTAACGTTTAAGGCTTGAGAGTAGATGTGGGAACCCAGCAGGAAAGCTTAACCAGCAAGCCCCCCCCAATGGGTTGGAAAAATAAAGACTCCGACAAGTGTTCTTCTTGGTGCAAAATGGAGCAGCTTCTTCTCTCCTTTATTCTTGATTCCCCCTTGATTCTCGATTTCCCTGCCGCACCCCAGCAAGGCTGTTTTATTGAAAACCACATGACTACAAATCCCATATGACTTTGCAGTAATTTCTTAACCAATTACAAACTTACACATCTACGTAATGCCTAAATAAAGTTACTTCTTTGTCTAAATCTTAACACACTGAGCATGAGCAGGAATGCAAACTACTGCGCATGTGTAAAATTAGCCTGGGAACCTGATGAGAAGTGAAACATAGTATCTGAGCATCAATTTAGTACAATATGCCTTTGTTAAACTGTCCTCGCTAGTTACGTGATTTCCAGCTTACATTAAATGGATGCCACAGAGGCACTGTGAGAAAGATTCCCCACAGATGATGATGATGATGATGATGATGATGATGTTTAAATGTTTTTATTGTTTTAATTGTCCATTGCCTTTTTAACGTTTTAACTGTTTTAACTGTTCATTTTAATTGTAAGCCACCCAGAGTCCTTTGGGTAGTGGGCGGCATATAAGTTGTATAAATAAATAAATAAATAAATAAATAAATAAATAAATAAATAAATAAATAAATAAATAAATAAATTCTATGCCACCTTTCTCCCCAAAGGGACCCAAGGCAGCTTACAGTACTAATTCAATACAATTAACAAATTAAAATCAAGACAGATATATTAAAATACATTGAAATATTTAAAATATTAAAGACAAGATATTTTGATATTTAAAATAAAGATAACAAAAAAATTAAAAATAATAAAAACGCTATAAACAGCCATAAATGTTTCTATACTAATTTGAGTCCCCTCCTGCAAAAAAGAAAAAAATACCAAAATGGCTGTTTGCAGTGTTTGTTTGCTAACTTGGGCCGATTTTATTTGAGTCAGCATGCAGCAATAAATAATGGTTAATATCTGAGACAGAAAGCTCCTGGCTGGAAGGTAAAGAGGAAAAAAATCCATGACATTGGACTGCATTAAAAATCCCTTTGGGCTACAAGCTTCTCTGAAGCTGGTGTTAGTTCCCACCTCTCCAGTGTGCCTGATGTTTTGGTGGTGGTGCTTTTTTTTAATGCATAGTAAAGCAAAGGAGCTGTAGGCAGGTCAGCAGTATAGTTTGTACTCCCTAATTCATTTTCTGCTTCCCTCTTGGCAGTGCAAGCTGGGTCTGGAGAAACTCCTACCTGAACCAGTGCACTGACTCAAATGAGAGGCAATCTCCTGTGTTTCTTGTATATCTACCGCAAAGGGACCCTATTCATCAGTTTTTCAGATCATAAGCTTTGGAAGCGGCATAATGAGCTCCTGTGGAAAGAGAGGATATTATACAACATTCTGTAGGGAATGCAGGGCAGGCTGCCAATATGTGAGGAGAACATCAGTGTTGTTCAGTCAAAGCCTCCATCATAAGTTGGGGCTAACATTTCTTTGTTCAGTTGTTGCCTGCTTTTTCTTTCTTTCTTTCTTTCTTTCTTTCTTTCTTTCTTTCTTTCTTTCTTTCTTTCTTTCTTTCTTTCTTTCTTTCTTTCTTTCTTTCTTTCTTTCTTTCTTTCTTTCTTTCTTTCTTTCTGTTCAAAGTAATCAAAACTCCTGACTTTTCTTTTCTTTTTCCTAATCTCAATCTTTCCCCGTCTGCATGTAAATGCAAGTAGATAAATAGGTACCGCCATAAAAGCGGGAAGGTTAAAACAGTGTACCATGCGCAGAAATGAATTCAGCCATGCCAGCCATATGGCTACAGACTTGCACAACATTGTCTCTTTGGCTTGAAAACAGAGAGGAGTGCCGCCCTAGAGTCAGACACGACTAGCCCACATGTGTGGGGGGAACCTTTGCCTTTACCTTTTTTATAAGCTTAGACAATGGATAGACTGTCAAGCATTCTGAAGCCACAGGCATTTCCCAAGGTTCTTGTATTTATTTTTCCATTGGGTGCTGAGCTAGCAAAACAGGAGTTTGCTTGAGACCCCCTATTGCCTCAGTGGTCTGAGCTAGAGACTTCCTTTTTGTCACCAGCGTTCTTCTTTGTATCTGCACTGTTCTAGCCAGCGGTGTGCCAGCTACCTGCTGATTTCTGCCCATTTTATGATCTGTGCAGTTACTGCTGTGCCTTAATGACTGTGTCTTAGAAGAGCAAGGGAACGCTTCCCAAATGATTGAAGTGTTCTCAGCGATGGCCATCTAAACAAGCCATACTTCAGGCTAACCTACAGCTGCTCAGGTAGCAAGTGACTGATGGAGATCCTTTCGGTTGGTTTGCGTAATTCTTGTTTATCCCTTGTTGCCTTATCCAACATCCGTAAGCTTTGTCTTTTTCATTAAGATTCGGATGCTCATGAAGCTACATTTGAAACGCAGTAGCTCGGCCCCCCTCTTCTGTGAGCACTGTGATAAAAAATGAAAGATTACCTGTTCTAAAGCACTTGTGCACCATTTTTTCCCTCCCCCTGTGAGCGCAATTTGGGTCTACAGTAATGAGATGTCCTCTGACTCACTGCTGAGACTGTGGTAGATTACATTGCGCTCTGTGGCTCTGAATAAGTAACTTTTTGCAATGAGTAGGCATGAATGAGCAGCCGCAGCCAGCTTCTTCTCTGAGCTCAGCAGGAGCAGCACCTCTTTCTGCTCTCTTTCCCTGGAGAATCCAAGCAGGAGAGCTAGCAGAATGGTGTGCAATTTAATTTGACTTAACGTAAGCGCCTCTCCTTTCTACAAGGAGAAACGGAAAACCATCTACAGGCCAATTCTAGAAGGGTTGTTGCCTCTTTAGCCGACAGTATCCCCTGGTGCCTGGCAGGCAAATGGATATGGACAAGAAATGAAAAATTGTTCGGTTTCGCGTTACCTACTGGGCAACCAAGGGTCTTGCACTGTGGGAGTTTTTCCTCTTCTGTATTCAAGGCATATTTTTCATCTTGTTGGGCTTGCAGTTCATTTGCCTTTCATCGTGCACTCTTGCCCGTCTCCACTCCCACCTTTGCACACCTCCAGGGATATATCATACGCTTTTACTCCCCCGCCCATCCATTTTGAAATGTAACAATTTTGAGTCACACTAAGGTCTCTGCTAGGGATGCTGAGTTTGATATCCAGTTGCTTAGGAGCCCAGGAAATGCCCCAGAGGTTTATTAATGGTAATGAGGTATACATTTTGTGGCTACTTTTTTTAAACATGTATTTTTAGAGACCATTGACAGGGTTTTGTCAGAGTTTGCATGATTCCCTTGATCAGCCCTAACTCTCTTGCTCCAAATGTAATGAAGTAATAAGCAACACAGCAGGTTACTTTTAAAACAGCATAAGAAAGTATGACAGAAAATTGGCCGTAAAATGGTTCATGTAGTACAAAAACAAATTACTTTTAAAAGTAATCTGGGTCATCTGAGGGTGCCAACACCGAAGGAGGACCGGAAGACAACAACAATAGGGCCTTCTCGCTGTTGGTCCTTACACTTTGGAACAAACTGCCCTCAGAGATCTGCCCCACATTGCTGACCTTCAAAAAACATTTGAAGACATGGTTGTTTAAATCTGCCTTCCCTGGTTATTAACTGTTGTAACTGTTCCACTTATTTTTTGTGATCTGTTTCCTCTGCCCTTAACCCATCTTATTCACTTCTGATGTTATGTATGGTGTTGACTTAATTATGTTTATATATGTATTACTTTTAGTTCTGTATTATGATCTTGTATTACTGTATTTTATATTGTAACAGTTTGCTCTATGTTGTGAACCACCCAGAGTGGCCTTTGGTTAGATGGGTGGCATATACAATAAATAAATAAATAAATAAATAAATAAATAAATAAATAAATAAATAAATAAATAAATAAATAAATAAATGGTAGGTTCCCAAACTCTGCATCCAGCTCGCTGCAAGGGGCAATGTGTACCCTGCATAATTAAATTGTAAACTGTGCTTTGCTTGTTAGTCAATAGGGATCATTGTCTATTTATCACTTTTGTATATCTCACTCTTCCTTAAGAGCTCCAAAAGGAAAGTTATCCCTTGCAATTTATAAGAACCATGTAGATTAGTTTAGTCCAACAGTGGGTAGTCTGAGATCCTCCAGATGATATTGGGTGACTTGTCCATCACTCTAGCCAGCATAGCTAGTGGTGAGAGATGATGAAAGTTGTAGTCCACCAATATGTGATGAGTTAAAGACAGTGGAATCCATTAATCTGTGATGTTTTGTACCCCTGGGAACATACTCAGTAAATAACAGCACTCCTGATTGTTTCACAGACTCATTGATGCATGGGGAAATGATGCTGGAGTGCGTACGCTAACTTTTCCGTCACATACCTGTTTGGAAATGCTACTGATACTATCGCAGAGTAACATTTCACTACCACCTTCTCTTCGTTGGATGAATTCTTTTCAGGTAAAGAAATTGTAGTCTCTTTTTTTTTTGTAATGTTACAAAAGTAGACCTTATTGTCCTAACCTAAACCAAAAGAAAAAAACTTTGATCCAATTTGATCCAGTCATGATACTGATTGATAATTATGAGTTGTAGACACCACTGGCCAGAATCCTATTCCTTATGCCTGCTTGTGTAAGCCAAACAGTATAAATTTCAGAAGTTAATTGCCTCTAGTTTGGAAGCCAGTGCTTATAACTCTTGCCGTTCACCAAATCATACAATTGTCAGGGTTTCGTGTCGTGACTGTTCATGTTCTGTTTATGGAACATAGAAGTTGTATAGACAAATAAAACTTGTGAAAAGAAAATATTTATCCTAGGTTACCTAGATGATGTTTGGAATTGCTTTGATTGTCTGATCTCATTCTAGTATTAACTTTTTACTGGGATATTGCCAGCTATGATGAACCTAGAAAATTCTTGTCAACTATAAACATAGTAGAGGTTTCTGTGATTTACCCGGTAGGTTAAATCCTTTGGGGTTGGCTTTGAACGGAAATCATGCGGAGAACTTCCAAGTGAGGCCTGACACAACTGTTCTGCAACAATAATTAAAAGCTTTGACTTCTTAACTAGTGGCAGTTTGCTCCACCAGTTTATTTGACAGCAGATGTAAGTCATGGGAACTTGGGCAGTGTTTCCCACATCTAAGGGCATTTTTACATGACCCCTAAACTCCGCCGCAAATGGCTCCCAGCTCCGGAGCTTAAAATTGTTTACCCACCAGCTCTGGAGTTTACTGAAAATTAAGTGCGACCACGCCCACCTAAGCGGGTCCCAGCGAACTTTTCTTGTACCTGCTCTCTAAGGGTGAAAAATCTTGATGCGGATGTGCCGGGCTCTCCTCGCTTCTTTTTGTTGTTGTTTTTTGCCTCCCGCCCCTTTAAGAGAAGGAACCAGGAAGTGACGGGGCTCCCGGCAGCTTCCACCGGCACCGGGAGGTAAGCCTTTATTCTTTTGTCCCTTTTTTTCTCCCTCCCCTCACGCAGCCAGCAGCCAGGAAGTGCGGAGGGGTGGGGACGCACTAAGAGCAACAAACCCCTAAGATCTCTGGTCCGAATTTAAGTGACCAGCGGATCTTAGGGGTCGTGTAAAAGCGCCCTAAATGAAATGAGAAACTGGTTTTTTGCAAACTGTGGTGAGAAACTTTGCATTTTTCCTTCCCTGTTGTGGTGGATGGGTGTCGAACATAATCCATAGTCCTGAGACTCACTACAGCTTGTACACATTTAGAAAAAAAAGTCATGCATCGTCATATTTGAAATGGGTTCTTTATGTGGTGCTTTTGTCATTCTTGTAAAGAACATCAGAACATAGGCAGCTGCCTTCTATTGAATCAGAAAGTTGGTTTCTGAATTCTTCATCCAGCAATAAGACAAAACTTGGGGTTCACACACAAAAAAACAGCAACCCAAAATAGGGCAGCGCAATTGGAAGCACTTGATGGCAGTTCCTTTGCATTTGCCATTGGAAACACCATGTTGAACTGCTTGTGAAAGTTTTTGCAGACATAAGTTAGAGGCTTTTCCAAGGGACTCTGTTTTAGTTAGAATCCCATCTCTTCTGATCATGAATTATGGCCTACCCATTTGACTGTAACTGGCATGTGGGCACAGGGCAATGACTTAAATTCTCTCTCCTGTTTTGCTGATACAGTGGACCCTCGTATGACAAACGGTTTGTCTAACATAAAATCTGTAGAACATAAAATATTCCAGAGATAGGGGAAATTTGCTTAACAGAATCATCTATGAGGTGAATCAGTACAACATAAAAATGGTCGTGATTAGGGATTACTCTGTTTTCAATGCACTCCTATGGGAAATTTGTATAAAGGAAAATTTGCTTAACAGAATTTCATTTGGAACGAATTAATTCCTTTATACAAGGTACCACTGTATACTGACTAACACCAGCTCTGTGTTTTTCTGCTGTAAGGTCTGAGTAGGGCAACAAGCAGATCTGTGGGCAGGGGAGTGGGAGTGAATTGTCCCACTATCTTCAATGAATTGGGAGAGCCTCTATTTTGCCTTTCTAGCAATCTGACTGCACGAGTTGTAGACATTTCAGCCAGTGCAATTTTTGGCCTTTTTCTTGGAACCCCAAGTTTTATCCTCTTTTTCTCTGATAAAGAGTTCTGGAAAACCTGCTTTTTGTGTGAACATTTCACTCAAATGATAAAGATATTCCATAACCCAGATTTTTGCTTCCTATGAATGGATCACGTGGCTTTTATTTTATTTTATATTATTTTGATGTCTGGGATTATTTGGTGGTTTTCTATCCAATTTCTAGCCATATTCCACCCTATTTTATTTCTGTGATAAGTGGAGACTGTGTGTTCAGGACACTGCAATCATATGAGAAAGATCATGGTGGCCTTTGGAAAAGATGTTTGACATTCTGACTTTTAAGCTTAAGTAAAATGTGAGTGCTTATTTCCTGCAGCTAAAATAAGGATTTTACAGATGTGGCTATGGCTTCAAATTATACTTCTGAGACGTACATAGTCAATAAAGCCATGCAGGCAGATTGCAAGGCTTCCAGCAATGAGTAATGATGATCATATGATACAAGCCCAGGTGCAGCAGAGAAATGAGGGATCACAGTTAAGTTGTGCTAAAACAAAAATGTGGTTTGTGCAGTTTGCGTAGTCCTTTAATTCAGTGTTAACTTACAAAACCTTATGCTGTTTCTGTTCTCCAAATACCTTATTCAACATGCTCCTGGACTTTATTGTTAAGACACCTGAAAGAATGTGGTGTGTAATCTGAAATAGATACAAAGAGTCCATTTTTTGACAATATTTTTCAAAGTGTTAGCTATGTTAAGTTTGTTGCAGCAAAGACGAGGAGGGGTCCTTTGGCAACACTGAAGGACTCCTATTTGTCACAAGCTTTTGTGACCTGCCATCTATGAATGCTGTTGATACCCAAATGTGTTAGGCTTAACAGTGCCACTGTAGCTTTCTAAAATAGTTTGTCTCTAGTACAGTATATAAGCCTGCTTACATGAAGGCATGTTTAGAATGAAGTCTTGCTACATAAGACTGCCTCTTGCCTCAAATAAAACAAATTGTGACTTCTGCCGTGGAAAAGAAAAACACATTCTCTACTCAGAATGGAAGGAATCGAATAACATGACATTAGAGCAGTGGAGGGAGGTGGGAAAGGGATCACAGCTTTGAGTAAAAAATATTTGGAAAGAATGATGTTGACAGAACCTGTTAGGAATTTATATATGTGTGTGTGTATAAACTGCCCAAAAGTGGCCACACACACACACACACACACACACACACAGAGAGAGAGAGAGAGAGAGAGAGAGAGAGAGAGAGAGAGAGAGAGAGAGCCATCTAGCAACGAAGCCACTCTGGGCGGTTTACAAAAACTGAATAAATACCCACCTCTCTATATATAGTATCATTAACATGATCAACTTGAGATACCAAGATACCACATCACAGGTGACATAGCTGAGAGGAAAATGCTACCGGAGATTTTGGGAAAGCTCTTTCAGATCAAAGTAGGCTAGATGTGCCACAGGTTCAACAGTTTATTTTCCCCAGGAATGGAATAATATGCATGCTCGTTGTGAGGGCTTCCATAACAAGAGCTTGTTAAAGGAGTGTTGTGTTATGTGTGGGATTTGGGGTGAGGTGAGGAGACAACTACAAATCTCAGAATTCTCCTGTCAGGATGCCTATTGGCTTTTCTAAGCTCAACCTGTAGACGTGCCCCTTCTAGGGAAAAAAGTCTAATATTTCAGCCAACTATGCTAATCCCTTCCAACTAAACCAACTTGTCTCTGCTATTAGCATGTTTTAGATAAAACTAAGGCATCATAATAGTCCATTCAAAATGAAGCCACCCTCAAATTGATTTAGTTCACAAAATATACTGACCCTGTCCAATGCGAACATGGTACTTTTTTCCCTTTACGGGGAAAAAGTATTGGTGAGTTATAACAATGGGATAAGAAATATGCCTTTCTTTAATTACTTGAAGGCTAATTTTAGCCTCAATAAATTGGCTTCTTTCAACTGCACAGCTGTCTCAGTTGGATGTATGTAAAGCACATCATTTTCTTGATATTGGATGTATGAAATTTTCAAATGCTGTACCTAGCAACCTATGCTATGAATGGAAGGAGTGCTGATGCTTTTGGGCATGACTTTAAAGACACTTCTGACTGTGTTCTATTTTTTTCCAAGTACAGTATTGCAATATAGAATTATATTGGTGTCCAAAAGAACAAGATGACTACAAATACTAGCTATGCCAAAAGCATGTTCCTTGATATATCTGCAATGTGACTTCTTAGCTGATTATTTATTTTAGCTTTATCTGGACATGGGGGTGGGGTTTACAGATGAATAACCCTAACCCTAACCCTAACCCTAACCCATACATCCTTATTCCAAGCACTCAGAATGTTGATGGAAATCCCATACCAATCACATTTGTGACTTCACTGTAACAACAAGGCAGAGAGGCACACTAGCTGAGACATGCAAGTTCAAAGCTGTGTTGTGACCTTTTTATGAGGAAAAAAAATTGGTAAGAGTTGTTGGTTGAAATGTAAGAAATCACTAGGCTGTGCAGGGATCCATGTGCTCCTAACATATTCTATTCTATTCTATTCTATTCTATTCTATTCTATTCTATTCTATAAAGCAACCTAAGTGTTGATGTTTTCCATCTATTTAGACTAAGCATGACCAGAAGTAGAAAGGCAGCTTAGACCTTTTCTTTCCCTGTCCTCTGAAATGGCTTTTCAAAAAGTGCCAAGCCTTGGAAAGTAAGGCACGATATGGCTCACATCTTGTGGAACATTTAGTTTGGCAACAGCACTACTTGCCGTAATCGAATAGATGAAGTGAATGCTGCCCTTTGGATGCAGTGGCTTTGCCTGAAGGAATGGCGGCTCAAGGTACACCCGCCACCCCACCTCTACGTGTCATGCTCGTTCAAAAATGGTGATGAAAATTACAGCCTTTAGAACATTATCTTCTTCTTTCTTCAGTTTCGTGCACTCACAAAAGAAAACAACCATGCTCTATTTAACACAAAGCTGATGGATGTTAAAGGGGAACATTTTCTTTTTCTTCAAGTGTGGAAAGTAACCTAATGCATCATCATAAAGATTCACTATCTAGGACATTATATGGGTTGAGAGTTTTGTTTGCTGGCTTGTTTAGTATTTCTAGATTTAAAAAGTCATAGCAGAGATAGCATATCACTACATAGCTTTTCTCTGACTTAAGCGTTCAGTGCCACTGACATAAAATTCAGTGCTGGGTCCCTCTATCTTATTCTAAGGAGCTGGGGTGGTTTCCGCATACAGTCGTACATTGTATAAAGGAATTAATTTGTTCCAAATGAAATTCTGTTAAGTAAATTTTCCTTTATACAAATTTCCCATAGGAATGCATTGAAAACAGAGTGATCCCGTTTTTATGTTGTACAAATTTGCCCCATAGGCGATTATGTTAAGCAAATTTCCCCTATCTCTGGAATTTTTTATATTGTACAAATTTTATGTTATACAAACTGTTTGTTATACAAGGGTCCACTGTATTTCATCTGTTTTGGACAAGGGATTTCGGAGACGTAGCTGTGTGTCTGTTTCAGACAGGAACAGAAATGAAGACAAAAACTAAAACACTGTGACTAATTCATTTATTTCAGCGTGACTCTTTTTCAGTGCATTTGAAGAAGTAATAACGTTTCATAACAAAATTTTAATAATTATGGACCAAGCCACTATAGTATATGCAACAAAGGATTAAAAGAACTGGCCAGTTTAAAAGCAAAAAAAAAATCTTTATCAGTAAACTCCATGCAGAGATAGATGATCTAACATCCGGGCTTCACAGAATTTGGCTCGAGGTTATGTTTTTCTTAATATATTTGTTTCATTTAGTCACTCGAGCAACCAGCTAAGCACTCATCATCTCTCTTTCGTTCGTTGCTACTTGGCTTTTGTTTGAAGATGCTAGCTTATATTAAGCTATTTTCCTGTTAAGTCTGAATTAGTGAACTTGGTCTTAATGTTCATGAAGAAACCAGGAGGAAAGACTCCAACGTAATATAAAGCTAGGATCCTTATCCCAAAGCAGGTGAGTAGTGATAGTGTCAGATATATGGAAAGGGAGGAGATTTCTTGTCTGCACTTTTAGGTATGGCATTTGGTGCCATGTTCAATGTGGCGATTGCTCAGGTCTAGGGAATAAATCTATAACCACTTAGATATACACTGTTTGCCTGAGATGGGTAAACCCAGGAGAATAAGTTGTAGTTAGGACTATGAAATTAGATCAAAAAAGGGAAATCATCAGCCATTCTGGACTTGATCCTAGATTATGGCCTGTATTATGGAAACCTGGTTAGAGGACACTGGGGCAGTTAGACCCTCCCACCACTGCCAACCTAGGTTCTCGGTGTCGCAGCATACAATATCTGGAGGGCAGGGAGGTGGAGTTGCTATATTCTATCCCCAAAATCTGTTCCACAGTTTGGGCTTGAGCATGTATACCTGAAAGTGGATGCCTGGAACAGAATAAAAATTCTGAGGGTGTACTGCCCACCTGCTTCACAATAGTCCTCCTTTGTGAACGGCCTGAGTTGGTCTCAGGGGTGATGCTGTTTCTGGGTCCAGTTCAAAGGGCAGTCTATTACCTATAAAGCCCTATATTGTTTGAGTTAAAGCTATGTGAAGGACCAAGTCTCCCCATGTGAGTCTTCTCAGTCCTTAAAATCATCAGAGGTCTTCTTGGTCCCATCACCATTATAGGCACATCAGATGGGGGGGGGACAAGGTCCCTCTCTCTGACTGTCCCTCTCCCTCAAAAGGATAGGCTGGCCTTCTGCCAACACTTGAAGACCCAACTCTTCATGCTGGCTTTTAATAAAGCAAAAGTGTGGTGGTTATATATACAACACTCTATGCAGTTTACAAATATTTAAGTAGGCTACACATGGCTTCTCTCCCCTGCCTCCCACCCCAGCAAGCTGGGACCTCAGAAAGATGGAAGCCTGAATGTGCCTTGAGCCTGCTACCCAGAATTGAACCTGCGGTAGTGAGCACAGTTAATAACCATGCTTATATCACTGGATGCTGGTTTTTAGATGGGTAAGTTTTTTTAAAAGTTCTTTAAATACTGTGTATTTAAATTTAAATTATAGTTTGATTGATTTAATATATAATTTATTGTGTGTTTAATCCCCCCCCCCATTGTGAACTCTCTTGCATCCCCTCATCAGGAAAAAGGCAGACTATGAACAAGACACATAAGTAAAATGGAACAACCCCGGCACTTGTGGCTCTCAAAGCCCCAATCTTCCCAAAGTTGAAAGTGTGTCTGGAGAGTTCAGAAATGCACAAGGCTAGACATTTGGGAGCAGTATAGCCATCTTGTAAGTTAAAACTGCTACCACACCACAAAAGAATTCAAACACCCAGTAAAGGATCAAGAGCAAGACCTGAAATTAGTACAACATACCCTAAGCACATCCTATCTTGCTTGATCTCGGAAGCTAAGCAGGGTCGGCCCTGGTTAGTACTTGGATGGGAGACCACCAGGGAATACCGGGTGCTGTAGGCGCCTGGAGTAGGAACTGGCGAACCACTCCAGTATTCCTGCCAAGAAAACTCCATGGACATGGGGTCACAAAGATTCGGTCACAACTGTAACGACACAACACACACACACACACACACACACACACACACACACACACACACACACACACACACACACACACACACACACACTGATCTAAAACAAAACAAAAACTAGCCAATTGGTTGATGAATTTTTTGTATTTTACTAAAAATACCAGTGTTGTATCAGAGAAGCAGCTGATTTGGCCTTGAAGAGACAAGCTGTGGGTGTTCCCCCCACCCCTTTGTTATCAGACAGACTCTGACGGGTTCCGTTTTCAGCTGGCTTTTCTCAGGTACCCACAGAGATGTCTGCTTTTCAAGATGGATTCTGTGTTCCCCAATTCCTCTGTTTTTTCACACAGAAATATTTAAAATTGGAGCCAGTGCTTCTGCTCATCTGCAGAATGCATTTCTGTTATTAGTAAAATTAACACATGGAAGCTTTCGGGACAATAAGGCTGCCGTGATTGTCTCAGAGAGTCACTCAAACTGTAATTGCTGGGAAATCTCAAATCATTTATTTCTTTGAGAGTCAAAGACGTTCTTTTAGGTGGAAAGCGCTTTTATGAATTTTGCAAGACCCAGAACAAAAGCATACCTAGGCTCCAGAGATTTTTGTGCAAGATATTTGCCCGTTTTCAAGATTCAGCCCTATTATTCTGTTTCAGCAGAAGTAAAACAAGATAACAGCTTTTTAAAAATCCCCACAAAACCCCCCTATTTCATCAAATCTAAAACAGCGAGGGCAGCGTACTGGAACAGATCTGTGATATGGAGGCACATTGAAGGGTTGCTGCTTTTCATAGTCAGGCAAATACTGCTGAAGATTCCGTGGCATGACTCCCCACCCCTGTACCCTTTGAGAAACTGCTTTTTGTTAAAAGATGAAACTAATGTACCGTCTCACCACACTTGCTTGGCGACCCATTCAATACATGTTCAAGAGATAATCTGGTTTCCTGAAAGCCAGGTAGCTCTCACATCCCTTCAAAGAGGAAATGTACCAAATTACTGGTGGCTCCCAAGCACATTGCAAGATACAGCTGTGAAACAGAAAAGCAATTTGGACGTGATGAAGTGTAGTAGGGCTTTGGAGAGACATTATTAAGCCTGTACAAGAGGTGGTTTGAGTCAGTTAGGCTCCCTTCCTTCCAGACCGCAAAGTGATGACTCTACTCAGCTTTCGTAAAGCTTGCCCGCACTGAGTGAAATGAAAATCCCTTTATCTCTTTGCAGTTGTACAGATGATGGTGTCATGTTCCCATCAGGACATTCAGTTTTAACCAGTGTTCCCCTGACACAACATTTTGGATGACTTGAACCAGAGAACTAAGAATCGAAGATGGGGCTATAACCACAATGATTATGTCCACGTGATTAAGGAGATTCACTGTGGGGAAAAGAAATGCCATAAGAGGCTGTGGGAAGGGGATAGGCATTCTGCCCCCATCCTAAGTGCCTTAGGATTTCACCTGGGATAGAAGAGGGAGAAGGTAGGTGGCAGGACCTCTATGAATAGTTCATTCCACGTAACTACGTGGCCTGGCGGATCTGCCATAAAGACAAGAGAGTTGTTACTTGTTGCTTTGTCTGTGCCTCTGCTGCTTAGTCGTGCAATAATTTCTCTTTCACTGATGACCTTCCAAGGCACCTTCCTATGGAGGCTTAAAGCTCAATGGTTTTATGTATCTGGTTGATTCAATTTCATCCTTGACGGGTTGAACTCGATGATCCCATAGGGTCCCTTCCAGCTCTGCAGTTTGATGATTGATGATGATGATGATGATGATTTCATAACTATGCAGAGAGCACTGAAACACCAGCAGAGGATGAAATAGCAAACAAAAATGTAAAGTAAGCGGAAGACCTGGGAGAATAAAAATAATGGGAGGCATTCTTGGGTGCCATAGCCTACAGGCCGTTGGCCAACATCCTGCTGTGGTCATAGCATCCCTTGATTTCATGATGATAGTGGAAATCTCATATTCTTCTGTCTTTCCGCTGTAATTGTTAGAATACTAGACAAGCGGAAACATTGGTGTAAAAGTATTCTAACTCGGTGCAGGCAATTTGCCCCATGTGTGTGTGTTTGTTGTGTCGTTACAGTCATGACTGACCCTTCGTGACTCCATGTCCATGGAGTTTTCTTGGCAGGAATACTGGAGTGGTTTGCCAGTTCCTACTCCAGGCACCTACAAGCACCTGGTATTCCCTGGTGGTCTCCCATCCAAGTACTAACCAGGACTGACCCTGCTTAGCTTCCGAAATCAGGCAAGATCAGATGCGCTTAGGGCATCTAGGCAGCACTAATTTGCCCCATAGCTAGAGTTTAAAAGATTTAAAACTTTTCCTCCCCTCCCCCTCCACCCCGCCACCAGCATGGCTAAAGCCCAGACAAGCTTCCATGTTTTCTCATCCTCTTCTTCCTGCAGTTGATTTCCCAGAGCAACACATTGGCAATTGGAACTCTTAGTTCTATAATTTACTGAGAGCTTGATACATTGCGAGAGACGGATTGGTTCAACTTTGATCAGACAACCGATTACAGCAGACCAATCCATGCCCATAGTACAGTAATCCTACCGGCACCTTTTTGAGCCCCTATCAGGCATTTCTACTTTTGAATGTGGTGGGTGCATTCTTTCTACTTAGGTTTGTTCCCACTGCGTGGCATTGCCAAAGCTGCTAAGGCCCCTTCTGCTCTCAGTTTCCAGTGAAGTGACTTAACAAACATGCTACTTCAGGATATTGGCAAACTGAATATTTCTCCTGCTCCTCCTGGCTCCTGCTCCTGCTTCTTTTCTTCTTCTTCATCTTCTTCCCATCTGTGATTGAAATTTCCATTTCCTTTAAGGAAGGGAAAAGACCAGAGAGAGCATTGTACCCTTTCTATATAACTATGTAAATTCAATGATGCAGTTTGAAAATTTGACTAAAGAATCCTGCTTGAACAGTCTTAAAAAACGTACACACAAAACTTTGTATTTTTCCCTGCTGCAGTTATAACATAAATGCACTTTCAGCTCAATTTTTCCCCTCAAAGCAATAGCTAGTGACTTCAATTAATCTCACGTTCCTGTACCTTCTGGGATCCTGGGGAAATATTCCATTAGGAGATGTTTCTATTTTTTAAAAGAATTATACTCAATACCCTTAACACCATGAGATATAAATTAGGTACATATTTTATGGACAGCTACTCGAGACTCACAATTGGTCACAGCTTTTTGATAAGTGAGTGCTTCATATTTACCCACACACCTAACGGACTGTAGGCTAAAAAAATCTCTCTGATCAGCAATAAGTGGGAGAAGGTTCAACAAATAAAACACTCATTTGTGTTTTATTTTTCAGTACAACCCAGCCATTTTCTTCTGATTCCTCGGAAATGTGGACATTTCATATGCATTTGTAAGGGGCCCATCCATACCAAATTTCACATTGAGAAGATAAACAGTCTTTTATTAGAATAAAAAATGCCGTTGTTGTTTTCTATCAAGTCTAAACTTGATGCAGAAATCTGAAATTGGTTCCTTCTGGTAACTCTTTCTTAGAACCCTGCAATTGTCAGTGGCAGAGCAAAGCTTCCAGTTTGCAGGAGAATGTGCATAGATATACTTCAATCTTTCTTGTGCCTATATTAGGGACTCCAGTGGGCTGTCAGTTGTAGCACGAAGATTGTTGTTAGCTTGGTTTGTTTCACATTTAAATGCAACAGTAAAGAGGTGAACTTGGATGCTGGATGAAAAGCATCTACCAGACCCCATGTGTGTTCACCACTGACTACTTACCACTTGGCAGGAACTGACCAGAGAAACAGACCGAAAGTTTCAGGAGTGTGTCATTTTTAAAAGTGCTTGCATTTTTCTTTCTCTCCTTATCCTCCTGTTCACTTTAATCAAAAATTACCTCACAACTGGATGAAAAGAAAGAACAGTTTCTTTTTCTGAGATTTCTAACCAAAGTAACTCAGAAAGCAATATGTCTACCCATGCTCACAGACAAGCAGATGATCCATGTTAAACATGGTCAGACTGCCCAGGACATGCTAGATGCTGTTGAGAAGTCACATGCTTTTACTAGCTTTAAATGAGAAACAGCAAAGACACTAAAGAAGTGGACCCTGATGTTGAATAAAATGCCAACATAGCCTTCATGAAATACAATGGAAATAAAGTTAGCTGAAATCATTGGAAAAAGTGGGAGCCAATAGGAGGTCATTCCTGACTGCCTCCTTCTGAGGTACTGCCCTAGTTGTTCAATTGCCTGGTCCTTTCTTCGCTGCTCCACCTACAAAATTGAGGATCAGAATAGAGAATAGAGTTTTTATTGTCATTATGCATATGCAAGATATGCACAATGAAATTAGAGTGCTGTTCCACTACACACTCTAAACAAGGAACCATACAAAACACATAAAACACCATTCAAGATATTAAAAACTCTTAAACCCGCTTACAAAATTTAAAACTACTTAAAAACTGATTAGGGTGGTGCTAAAATTGTCGCATTTAACTTAGATACTGCTCTGGGATAAAAACTGTTCTTTAGTCTATTTGTCCTTGACCTAAGAGTCCTATATCTCCTGCCAGATGACAACAGTTCAAAAAATTGGTGGCCAGGATGCGAAGGGTCTCTCAGAATTCTAGATGTCTTCCTTAAGCATCTGGAGTTGTATAATTCTTTCAAAGGAGGAAGAGGACAGCCCACTATCCTCTCAGCAGTGTTTATAACCCTCTGGAGTGCCCTTCTATCTGCCACTGTGCAACTGGCAAACCAGACACAGAGGCAGTAAGTGATAGTGCTTTCTATAAAGCCCTGGTAGAAGGTTACCAACAGTTTCTTAGACAGTTGTTCCCTCCTGAAAAGTCTCAGAAGATATAATCTCTGTTGGGCCTTCTAAACCAGTGCTTCAGTGTTGGCACTCCAGGTAAAATCCTCCTGTAGAATGACTCCTAAGAAACTACTGTCCGTCACCCGCTCTACACAAACTCCATCAATAATCAAGGGCTGAGTGTCTGATTTCCTTTTTTGATAGTCCACTAAAAGCTCTTTGGTCTTATTGATATGTCTTATCAGATTGTTAGTTCTGCACCACCATAGCAGCCAATGCACCTTCCACTACTGTTGTGTCATCGACAAACTTGATGATTTTATTTTCAGGATGAGTATGAGTGCAGTCACAGGTGTAAATACTGAACAGTAGTGGGCTCAGCACACAGCCCTGTGGAGTACCCATGTTGAGAGTGAGGGCTGACGACATGTGGTCACCTAATCTGACCCTCTGAGCGATTTGATAAGAAATCCATGATCCAGGCACAGATGGAATGACAGAAACCAAGGTCCTTAAGTTTAGATATCAGCTTGTGGGATATAATTGTATTGAAAGCAGAGTCCACAAAGAACATCCTTACATAGGTCCCCCGCAGCTCCAGATGGGTAAGAGCAGTGTGCAAGGTAATGTCTATAGCAGTGGTTCTCAACCTGTGGGTCCCCGGTGCTGTGCTGGAAGGGGTTTCTGGGAGTTGCAATCCAGGAACATATGGGGACCCACAGGTCGAGAACCACTGGTCTATAGCATCTTCCGTAGATCTATTTGCTCTGTAAGCAAACTGATATTTATCAAACAGTAACCCTTATGTCTGGGAAAACAGTTCTTGGAATTTACACTAATACAAATCTGTTCATATTTTCTGTTCATTGAACCAGGCTTGCTGCAGCTGCCTCTCTGAAAACTCAGACAAGAGTATAGATCAAGTTCACGGGCCTTAGCTTTCCTTACCTCCATCTTCCAGAGGAAGCCCAGTCAGTAAAGTATGGAAGTTGTGTAGTATGGGACGAGATCTGTTCAGAGCTTCATCCCAAATCTTACTGCGGAATTCATGAGTGGGCCAGATTGTCAGACCTCATCAAATTTTCAAGTCTCATTTTCCTATGGGACTCCCCAAGCCATTGCACGTCATACCCTCAAGAAGCTTGTAATCACAGTGTTCTTTTTCCCATCACTGAAACTTTACCACAGTTTACAGGTTGGGGGCCATCTTGGAATGAGAGTCAGGCTGGCCTCTGATTGCATTTGTTAAAGCAAAGCAAAAGTTTTCTGCTTATATACCGCCCCGTAGCATTTCAAGCACTCTCTGGGTGGTTTACAATTTAATTATGCATCCTACACATTGCCCCCCCAAGCAGGCTGGGTACTCATTTTACTGACCTCGGAAGGATGTTAGGCTGAGTCAACCATGAGCTGGCTACCTGAGATTGAACCCCAAGTCATGAGCACAGTTTTATATACAGTGACCCTCCGCCTGCTTATCATGGGGGTTAGGGACCTGACCCGTGATAATTGAAAATCCGCAATATGCAGATGCAGGCCAGGCCGGGCCTGGGGGGCCCAACTGGGGACTCTTATACTTACCCCCAGCCTGGCGCTGCCCTGAACAGGCCTCCAAGGGCCTTCCTGGGCCTGTCAGAGGCCCCAAAAGGGCTTCTGCGTGAACCGGGTGATCTCTGGATCGCTGACAAGCATTTCTGAAGCCTCCGACAGGCCTAGAAAGACTATTGGAGACCTCAGAAATGCTTTTCAGCAATCTAGAGATCACTTCTGGTTTACCGGAAGTCACTTCCAGTTCTCAAGGAAGCTCTTTTGGGGCCTCTGGCTGGGTTGGCACTCTAAAATAAAGAAAATAATAATAAAAAAAGAATCAGTGCCGACCCGGCCCCAGGGGCCGCACAGTTGACACTTTAAAAACAAAAAGAAAAGAAAAGAAAGAGTTTTTTTAAAAAAAAAACAGCGCTGACCCAGCCCCAGGGGCCACGCAGTTGGTGCTTGAAGAAAAACAAAACAAAAAAGAGTCGCTGGCCCCAAGCCAGTGCTTCAAAAACCCCTTGCTCCCGCCACCACCCGGTAAGTCAACCCAAACCAGTTCGGATCAGTTTGGGTTTGTACGATTTTTTTTAAAAATCATACGTACCCAAACTGAACTGAACCAAGGGTGGGCCCGAAACAGACGGACCCGAACCATGGGTTTTCTGTTTCGTGCCCACCTCTAATCAAAATCTTTAAAGTATTCCATTCTAGTGAATCAAATGCTTTAAAAATATCTAATGAAATTATCCCTACCTTCCTTTTTTGCTATTTGCTAAATTCAGAACTTTTCTAACTAAATCTGCCATATGCCTAGCTGTAATAAAACAATTCTGATCTTTTTTATATATTTTCCTACAAACCTTTTAAATCTATTAGCCAAAATTGCTGTAGCATTTTGATTTATCAATGAAATTGGTCTATAAGAATCCATAGATGTTGATTCTTTACCTGGCTTTAAAATCAATACTATTGTTGATTCTTTCCAGGATTGGGGAATTTCCCCGCTCAATAATCTTATTGAATAATTCTTTCTTTCTAGAGTAGGCATGTCCAAGCTTCAGCCCTCCAGATGTTTTGGGCCACAACTCCCACAGTCCTTTGTCATTGGAAATATAGGCTTGGAATTCTGGGAGTTGTGGTCCAAAACATCTGGAGGGCCAAAGTTTGGATGTGCCTGTTCTAGGGATTAATAATTTATTAAATACTTTATAAAATTCTGGTCCTATTCCATCGTTTCCCATGTTATACATATTTTCAATTTATAATTCCCTCAATCTCTTCATCTGTTATTAATTGATCCATCCTTTCTCTATCTCCATTGTGAATCTTTATTTTAATATTTTCCTTTACAAACTCATGTATTCTACTTATAGATGGGCTATTACTTGTATAAAGATTCTTGTAATATTCTTGTAATGCCTTCAACTTTTCTTTCATTATATTATACCTTTTATCCTTCTGAACCTGTATTATATTATATCCCATCATTTTTTTTATTTAATTGTGTCATTCTTGCTAATAACTTGGAATTTTTATTATGCTCATAATATTCTCCTTTTAAGTTTATTAAATTTCATTGCACTCTTTCTAAATGTATTCTCTTCTTTTAGCTTGTAACTCCATTAGTGCTTTATTATCCCTTGTTGAGATAAAAGTAGTTTCTCATTTTTAATGCCATTTTCCAAATCCTGGATTTTTAAATATGCTTTTTGATTTAAAATACAGTGGTACCTTGTATAAAGGAATTAATTCGTTCCAAATGAAATTATGTTAAGCAAATTTTCCTTTAAACAAATTCCCATAGGAATGCATTGAAAATGGAGTAATCCCATTTTTATGTTGTACGGCTTCTCCCCATAGGCGATTATGTTAAGCAAATTTCCCCTATCTCCGGAATTTTTATGTTGTACAGATTTTATGTTATACAAACTGTTTGTTATACAAGGGTCCACTGTACAAGGCTCTTTCCACGCATATCCTCTTGCTAATGCCTTCATTGTGTCCCAAACTATACTTGTTTCTCCTCCCCCATCTTCATTTATCTTCCATGTTTCTTCCAATTTTTTATGAATTTTATCTATTATTGATTTATGTAAATAAATCCTTTCGTCAATCCTCATTCTTTTTGCTTCTCTATAATCACATCCTGGTGTAAATTCCATGTTTACTACAGCATGGTCTGAAATTTCTATTATTTCCATTTCTACATTGTTTATCCTGGATAATAAATCTTTAGACACAAATATGTAATCTGTTATAGAATAAGATTTATGTACAGGGGAATAAAATGAATATTTTCTTTCATCTCCTCTTTCATCTCCTCTTAAATTGTATAAAATCTGTTTTTAATTATTATTTTTCCAAAATAGTTTGAACACCTCCTGTTTCTTCTTTCAAGATTTTTGTCCTATCCTTTCTAAAATCCATAACCAAATTGAAATCTCCTGCCATAATAACATGTCCTTTCCTTATCTTACCTAGTTTATCCAAGACTTTCCTCAGAAAAAAATATTGATTATTAGAGATGGGCACGACCAGGGAAAATGACGTTTTCGAGTTGTCGTGTGTCGGAGCCGGCCCGTTTCGGCTCGTTTCCGTTTTTCGTGAAATTTTCCAAAATTTTGTCGTCTCGTTTGTCGTTTTTTCGTCTGTCGTTAGTACTGGTTTGGGGGGGAGCGGGCTCCTGGAGGCACCTCTCTGGGGTGGTGCCTCCTCTGGCCCGCTATGAAGGGAAAGCGGGCTCCTGGAGGCACCTCTCTGGGGTGGGTGCCTCCTCTGGCCCGCTACAAAATGGCATGCATAGCCAATTGGATATGCATACCAAGTTGAGCAGAGAGGCACCCCTTTTTTGGGGTGCCTCTCTGTTGACCACAGGCCCACTGCTAACTGCAGTGTCACAGCGCGCACACTGGGGGGAGGCTCCTCCTCAGTCTGGGCGCTCTGTGGTTCACTAAGAAGGGAACTGTACTTGTGTGTGTACTTACGCAGCCCAGGAGAGGAGGGGGGGAGGCCGGGGACCCCCCTCCCCAGAAACCACCCCTCTGGTAGGTGCCCTCAGGCAGGCATATTTTCGCCTGCTTTTTTGGCCAGGAATCGGGGTTTGTTTGTTTTTTAAACTTTTTTCCTGTGCCACTTGGCATCGTGTGATCGCTGCGATGCCGCCAGGAACGACCACGACAAATCAGACCCAATTTTTCTTTAGTCACTTCGAGTTCTGGCGGAGTAATTGTCGTTCTTCATTTCGTTACGTAACGGAAACGAGGAACGGAAACGGAAACGAGGATTTTGCCGAGTCGTGCCCATGTCTATTGATTATCATTAGGTACATACAAGTTTCAAGGGTACAGTTAGCACAGTTTTAGCTGCAGTACAGGCATTTAACCACTGCGCCATGAGGCTCTTAGTAGCTGGTTAAAAGAGGTTCTTTTTCATCTTTTCTTTTGAATATACTTCAAACAGTGCAAATAATTTAGTGTCATCAGTCTGTTATGGAAAGGAATGAGATGCTTATAGTTCACTTCTTGATTACACTGTGCAGTTACTGTATTATGATGATACAATATTTTATGCTTGGCTAAGTACTGATTTTGAATAAAAGATTTTAATTACGCTGCATAAATGCTGGAGAAAGTCACATTTCATTAATGCTTCATGCTTCTAGTAATGAACTAATTTAATTTCACTCTGGCTGCTAAAGGTCTTTAAGTGTTTCCCATCCCATTTTAAATTGAATATGTAGATAAGTTAGAACATGAACGCAAAGATGATACATCTCTAGTTCTTTGTAGATACCTTGTGCTGGGTATTTCTTGATGTGAGTAGCTATACCACTATAGAACAAACTATACCACTATAGAACAATATAGAGGCATTATTTTATCATCTGGCTACAATTCAACTGTTTTAACCCCTTTTAACAGGGGCAGTGAGTTTCTGTTTGTGTTTCAAGGCAAGGCACCAGACATTTATTCCTAGCAAAAATTGGTAGTGGAGAAATTTGGAGATGTTACTAGTGTCAAACTATCGAATTACAGTGGTACCTTGTATAAAGGAATTAATTCGTTCCAAATGAAATTCTGTTGAGCAAATTTTCCTTTATACAAATTTCCCATAGGAATGCATTGAAAACGGAGTAATCCCTAATTGCGACCATTTTTATGTTGTATGTATTCATCCCATAGGCAATTTTGTTAAGCAAATTTCCCCTATCTCTGGAAATTTTTATGTTGTACAGATTTTATGTTATACAAACCGTTTGTTATACAAGGGTCAACTGTACTTGATTTTTAGATGAAGGAAAATTAGGAAACACGTAATATGTGGTGGTAAAAAGTGGAGTCCTTGGCAAGAGCACTGCTGCCACGTCCTTTGGACACTGGGCTGCAAATGGTGGTGGGAATGACTCACTGATGACTTTGGATTATTTATTATTTATTTATTTATTAGATTTCTATACTGTACCATCTAGCCACAGAGTCCACTCTGGGTAGTTTACAGAATTGACCAATGCAAAATACAAAATGTACAATATATGTATATGAACAATACAATAAAATGAACACAATAAACATAACTAAGTCAAATTAAATCCATGGAGGACAAGATAATTAAAGGCAGAACAAGAGAGGGCGAATGAGGTTTATGTTGAGATGTGTTATTTGGATAGAAAGGAAAAGGGTTGCCTCCACCTTCAGCAGTGTTATGCGCAGACTTCTTACCTCATTGTTGTATTATGTTGAATTTTGGTTTGGCCCAGTCTTCTTGTAATTGTCCAACAGGCTTACTCAGAGTATATTAAGGAGTGACTGTAGAGAATGCAAAAATTAGATTAGATCCACCTTATGTTTGGTGACAGCTGGTTTCTTTGGGGTTAGTTTCAAACATCACAATTCCCTCCGGTCACAAATATAAACTGAAATCATCTTTGTCTTCCTGTAATGGCGGCATAAAAATAAAGTTTATTATTATTATTACTATTTCCACCATGATGTGAGCTTCAAATCCAGCTCCATATCTGCGTGTTGCACAAGCACAGCCGAACAACAAGATTTCAGTTATAATTTTTAATTCCTAGTTCTCTTCCACTTCCCCCAACTTTGTGTCGCCTCATTTTGCCTCCTCATTCTGTTGTACAGCTTTTCTAGTAAATCAGAATATGTTCATGTTCAATCCCAGGATTCCAAATAGGGTTTTAATTTTATTTACACTCCCACTGGTTTCAAGTTAGGGTAGGAAGCAGGAGCAACTCATGTTTAACTCTGTCTGTGAAATCAGTATGCCTTCGCATAGGTTAAATTGAATTGTATTTCTGTTCTGTCAAAGGGAGTGTTTTAACAGAATTTTTATTGCATTGGCATCTGTTGTGGTTCAATTCTGTGAATGGAGCAGGGTTCTGGCTTCATTTCTGCCACTTTTGTATTTTATAGCCTTGGGAGAATGAAGCTCTCTGTTTCACTTCCTTAGTGACGTATACAGAATGGCAAGAGGGAACAGATTCTGGATTTTGAGCTGCCCAGGATCTGTTTTGTCTTTTTCCTTTCTTTTTGTGAAACTAGTGGGGTCTACCTGCTCCCTTTTTTACTTGTATATTTCCCAAAGTGCTAAAGCACTCTTTGGATGGCCTGTAAGTTGGGTACTCGATGGACGTCTGAGTCAGACTTGAGCTGGCTACCTGAATCATCATCATCATCATCATTATAAATTTTATTGTGTGGCTCACAGGGCCATTGCAAAATGCATCAAATAAAAATGGTACAATAAAAATATCAATAAAATAACAATACAAGTAGATAAAAAGGGGCCTGAGGGTACAGAAACCTAGATATCAATTTGACTATTAAAAGTAATAGAAGCAACTTTCATTTTTATAAGTTGAGAACAGAACCTTGCCATTTGAAACGTAACAAATTTATCTCTATCACAGAGTAAGATTTTGAGCTTTTCTTCGCCAGATCTACCAGGATATTTTTCTAAAATGAATTTCAAAAGTCTTTCACGATGAATTGCAAATAGTGGGCAATAAAGCACGACATGTACCAAGTTCTCGACAGATTTTTTTATCACAAGAGCAAACTCTCTTATGGTATGGGGATTGTGTATAACGGCCCTTTAGATTGGCAAGTGAATCCATCGGGATCAAACTCAAGAAGTTCAACCACTGTGTCCCAGGGCTCCTGTAAGAAATGGAATGAGATAGTTGAATGTGTAGTGGTGTTATAAATGTACTGTTCAACTATGGAGCTTGTGAAAGTGACTACTAACAACTGGAGGGAACGGTATTATTTATGAAGTAGTTATACCAGAAACAGAATAATGTTTCATGTTAAAAGCCACCATGTGAGCATTTTATTTCTGTAATAAATTAGGACAATTTGCTTCCAAAATTCAACAGTTTTTCCTTTCAGGTTCTTGGAAATGCTTTGTGTGACCTATTTCAGTGACTATGAAAAATTATTTTGCCATCCCTTAGTTGACAGGGGAAACCTAAAGACAAGTTCTAGAGTTTCTTGGCATAACGAATTCTAATATGATGAGTATTAATTAATTTCGGGCTACTTACATTCTACCACTCCTATATTTATCTTCCTATGTTTCTCATCCTCATTTGGCTTCCTAGTGGGCACCAGCATTTCCTAATCAATAGATAGTTATCTGAGATAACTGATTTCCCAAGTGAGGCGTATGTGGAACAGAGCATATTCAAGAGGTCCTTGTAGGTTAGCAAACAAGAGGTGCAGAACTTGTTCAGGTTATTCTGTAAGTGAAAGAGAAAAAGGGAAATCTTAGAGTATGACTTCTGGGATAGTAGCTGCTCTAAAATGGTAGAGATAACAGCACAGGAGGAAGCATGTGAGTGGGGAAATGGAGAGTGTGTGCACGAGATTTATTCAAGTAATGTCAAACTTATCCTTGGTTTCCCATCGGCAAAGAAGGAAATAATGTGTGACACAGAAATTGACATTACCCAAGCGGCTATTAGTGAGAACTTTGTTTTCAATTTCTGCCCGTTCCCTTTCTTGAACAGTTTTTGAAAGCCTTATGGAATAAGCCACCATAGATAAACTGTTATTCAGGACAATATCCTAATCGGTTACTGAGTGTTCCACAAAAGTGTAGGATATCTATCCTGCGAACAGCGAGCATTACTGTTCTGTACAATTGCTCTGTTGTTTACAATTGATGCATTGTGTCTCAGATCCATCTTCAGCTTGTGGAAGGGCTATGTATATGGAAGCTGTCTCCACCTGATTTTCGATAATCCCACTCTTCCCATTCAGAAGGGTCCCAAAACTCGCTCTTTAGCATTTTCTGGAAGCTAGAAGCGTTCTCAATGCTTTCCTTGCCCTGCCCTGTCCAAATCTACTTTGGGAAGAAAGAAGTAATGTCCAGTCACATGGAGTTTCCATTTCACTGGTCAACAAATAGCAGTGGATACAATGCACTGTCACTTTCTTTGAATAAACCCTTGTGGCACTGTGGTTAAACTGCTGTACTGCAGCTGTAAATGTGATGACTTGGGGTTTAATTCCAGATAGCAGGCTCAAGGTTCACTCAGCCTTCCATCCTTCTGAGTTCAGTAAAATGAGTACCCAACTCGCTGGGATGGGGTGAGGGTGGGGAATGTGTAGCCTGCATAATTACTTGTAAACCACCCAAAGAGTGCTTTAAGCGCTACGGGGCAGTATATAAATCACACATTTTGCTTTCTGTGCACCTGTTCCCATTTGCAGAGTGCTCTCTGCTTTTCTTTCCATGTATTACTACTACTTCTAGATATGTTTATAATAATTGGGTGCCATTACGCCAAGCATTAATATATTAAAACAGCCAAAGAAAGCAAGCGAAAAGAGCAGTAAAAATTGTTCAAGAATCAGATTATTTTGATATAAAAAACAAAAGATTATTTTTAAAAGATTCAAAAACAGTGCTAAGAGTGTCACAATACTACAGCAGAAGCCTTTCACCTTGGGTGAATGATGGAAAAAACAGTCCTGTTTTCTCCTCAGCTCCTTCGGGCATCTGGAACCAAAGGCAACAGAAGACTGAAAAGCAGAAAAGCTGGTTACTTTGAGAGACCCAGCAGAGCATTACTTAAATGTTATCCCCCCCCATTGCTCACATGCACCACCTGCCCTGAGGCATGGCTTTTACATTTTGTCTTCTACAGTCTAGATCATACAGAAAAGATGTGCTGCTACATTTGGTTCATTAGCTGAGCCTTGCATAGCTTGGCGGTAATTGCTGAAGTACAAAAGCAAACAGCAGCTGGTGTTGACTAGAAAAAATCTGGAATTGAGGGAGGGGGCTTTAAAGGGGGGAAATAAGTAATTACTATAGAACAGAGGCACTTAATTCCCCTGCCCCATCCCCCAGGCAAAAGTTGGGCTAGAAGCAAAATGCTTCAGAGGCAGTTCACAGTGGTTAGATTTAGATGGGTTTACACTGGAGTTGAAAAGTTATAGTGAACCCTTTTGGCATCTTCTGAATTTTTTTCAAAATATTACACAAAAAATAGAAGGGAGAGACAGGGAAATTTTGCCTCAGTTGTCAGGCAATAAGGCCAGCTTTATGATTTTTAATGTTTTATTACACTTCCCCCTATGTCTTTCTCGCTCACTTGCTAAGGAGAATTTGGTAAGAGGAGGAGTCTTAATTATAACACAATCAATTGCAGCATATTAAACTAGTAAATAGCCTATTAATAGAAACCTAGCATAATCTCTTATGGTGTAACAGAACTGATAAACATGCTGCAGTAAACAGGTTCAGTTTCCAGACCATATACTTTAGTTCTTTTTCCATAGGGTAGCCAGATAAAAAGATCCCAGGCTTCCTGTAACTTTAATAGTTACTTAAATCGGTAGCTGCAGCGTTTAATTGCAAAACACACCTGCTGAAATTTTCTCCTCCACACAACTTTTAGAGGCATAACATGGAAGAAACTTGTTTCCCAATATTACTGTCTGCCATTGTTTTCAGAATGATGGATGTGCTCACCTCTTTCAGCAGTATGAAAAGTAACAACCCAGAAGTGTTGTATTAAATTTATTTCATTGTGAGATTTGGGGATTTGCAGTCTTCAGAAACAACGGTGTGTTGTTGTTGTTTGACCTACAGTTCTTCACACCTGGAAATAAATTCTTCCATACTCTAAACAGAGAGAGCTGATCCGTGACTGTGAAGATTCTCAGTCATCCAGGTGAATTTAGCTGGAAGTTGAGTCATGGCAACTGGACTCCTTTTTCTTGAGATACATAAACATTTCGCTGCTCATCCCAGCAGCTTCATCAGTCTCAAGAAAAAAGAAGTCCAGTTGCCACAACTCAACTTCCAGACTGGTCCGTGACTGTATTAATTATTTAATCATTAATTCATTCAAACTGAGTGAGTAAAATGGGGGCTGAACATAGAGACATCTGCCATTACTAAATTTTGGGTAAAGAATCTGAGTATGCACCACATCAAAACTAGGGTATCTTCACAAGTTGTTTTTCCTTTGTCAAATTCATTTTCTTCATGGGTTGTTGTATTATCGTGATTGTAATCTTTATAGCTGCTCTCCTACTGAAAAAGTCCCAATTTTTCCTCTTTTTGGCACCCATATTAAGTAAAACAGATGCTCCTATCATATTCCATGGACTTGGCACATCTGAGGACTTAGCCTGCACCATTCTTGTCACATTTGTGTTCATGTTGAGATCTGCTCTCCGTTCTGGTGTAATCTCTTGATTCAAGCGAATTTAAGTTTTTTCCCCCAGGGATTTCATGATATCTGAGAGTTCATTTTTAGGTCTAGCTTGCATAGTTCCGGTAGTTATCTGTAGCTTGGAGTCCAGTGTCTGCTTTATTTCTATTACTTTATCAGGAAATCTTTGGATCATTAGAGGTTGGGTCCATGATAACTATTTGCGAATTCTTCTTCTGAGACATTTCCCCAATCCATTGTGTTTTCCATTGTATGGGGGGGGGGGGGGTTGGCTCACAACGAAAAGTTAAAATTGCTTGTAATTATAGTTTCTGCCATTTGATTTCCAAAAGGGAGAGATATAGAAGGAGATGACTGAATTAAAGTCCAAGGGGCAAGGAATACCTATCTTTCAGCCTTTGTTTTCAAAACATGAGATTATCTTAAGGTCGAAAAAGAGTTCTTTAGCAAACAGCTTCTCCAATGCTGCTCTTAAAACTGTGTCATTAAGTCCAGCAGATACTGAAAGTACTAAAAGTATAAAGTAATTATCTTTAGGGTAGCATCTTAGAGTCACATACCAAAGAGCAGAAAAACACAAACTATTTCCTCAACAGAAAAGCAATAAAGCAGAGAGGCTATAATGTAGTGTGAAAAAAAAAACTTCTTCTGCACTTGTCTTTTCAAAATTTTCATCTCTTCCCTAAGAGTTGCTTCTAGAAGAGGAGAACGGTTGATACTTACTTGAAGAAAGCTCTCAAAATCCAAGGAGGGGCTTCGGATAGATAAGTAGAGGGAGGGGAAAGGCAGATCTATTCTCAACATGCCAAATATATCCAGCTTATTTACAGCATCCAGCACCAACAGCTGTTCCTTTGCCAGAATGGCATCGGTCTTCCCCCAGTGGGTGGTAAGGCATTTTCTTGCTTCTACCAAAGTTCACCACCAATCCCTTAATGACTGCTGCCTTTTCTTCATTTCCCCTCCAGGTAAACTTACCCTCTTGTGTGTGTTGTGTCATTACTGTTGTGACCAACTCTTCGTGACTCCATGTCCATGGAGTTTTCTTGGCAGGAATACTGGAGTGGCTTGCCAGTTCCTACTCCAGGCACCTACAGCATCTGGTATTCCCTGGTGGTCGACCCTGCTTAGCTTCCGAAATCAGGCGAGATCGGATGTGCTTAGGGCATCTAGCCCCTTTATCTGGAGGAATTCAACTTGATAAGCTGGGACACTTATCAGGTTGTGTTGCCACGGTGTAGCTGGATCCTGAAGTCCGGTAACATCTGGTATTTTTGAAATCTCTTTACGGAGGACAGATGTCTACAGGGATTTTCACAAAGAGGTCACAACTATCCCAATTTACCTTTATATCACTGGCTTTTGAGTAAACGTTCTGGTGATGCCGACTGGAAGGTTTATCCAAAATCAGTGACATTTTCACCAATGATTCTTAAAACTCAGTTATTCAGTAGACATAGCAAACTTTCTGTGGATATCTGGATTATGAAGCATTGATGCGTTCTTGCTTTATGTTATTGCTTTATAGTGTTGACTCCAAGGAATCCTTTTAACATATTTAGGTCATCCAGCTTGAGAGTTTAAAGTCAACAACAATTCATATTAGTCTCTCCTGGTATTCCTGCCCATGTTTGCTGCTGTAGTTTAGTAAAGACTTGGGAAGCTGATATTAATAGGAATTAAAGTATGTGCACATGGTCGCTGATCTTCAAAGGAATGCCACTCTTTATTTCACATTTGCCTCTGTTTCATATCAACTGTTTCAGGTAACACTATGAAATGAAGCTGCATCACATTAGACTATTGACACATCGAGCATGGTTTCTTCCGACTGGAACAGCTCCCCAGATTTTCAGGGTACTATCTGGGAATGGCAGAGATCAAATTTGAGACCTTCTGAGGCCACCCTGGAGATTTAACAAATTCTGAGGAATTTGATCTCATCTTAGTTTGTTTTCACTGGGCAATCTTTAGGATCAAAGTAGAAATTTATTTCTTCAAAAAAATGTGTGTTGGGCAATTTGCTTCTGTACCCATGATTCAAAAAGCCAGGAAATGGTCCAGTATTGCTGCACAATAATATGCCCATTTGCCAGAGGGAAAAGGATGTCCAGCTTAACATGGCAAAGGGCAGCCTGAACTTTGATAACATAAATGGCAGTAGTCAAGATGGTCTACACAAGATACCCTCTTTTGCTCACTCCCATTCACAGAGTGACACCACACAAGGGAAAATCCCAGATGCGGAATCTTTTTTCTCATAAGTTAACCATTTCTCGCTCAAACACAAAGCAATTGTCAGGACTTTCAACAATTGTGAATTGGTACTGATCTGAGTTTCATAGTTACAATTTTTTATTTGGGACACCCCTGGTTTTTTAGTTGTTTTATGGAACGCTGAATCCTGCTGTGGGCATAATATATTGGTGACCTCTCAGGCACCCAAAATAACACTGAGATGCATTACTAGCTTCAGTGGTTATTATTAATTGGAGAGTGCCAGTAGAGGGCTGTAATTTGGACCAGAGAAATTATCATGCTATATTAATTACAACTAATTGCAATGTTCCCTCTATTTTTGTCTTTCTGTTGCATAAGAGCTTTGTCCTTCTGCACACCTTCACCCCAAACCCAGAAGCACATAGGCATTGATCTTGGCTGTCGCTGCATAGCACCAATGAAGGTCTGCGCCCTTGCCCACCCTACTGGGCACATTGATTACAGCTACTGGCTGGATAGCTCAGAGGGCTATGAAGCTAGATGAATAGCTTTGGAGCCAGACGTTGGGAGTTTGATTCCCTACTGTGCCTCCTGAGAGAAGAGCCAGCCTGTGTGGCCTTGGCAAGTGCATAGTCCCAGGGCACACACACACCCATCAGAAAAAGGAAATGCTAAATCACTTCTGCTTTTACTGACTGTGACAATCAGAATTGACTTGATGGAACATAACTACAGTAGGACCCCGGTATCCACTGGGAATCAGTTCCAGGTCTTCCTGTGGATAACAAAAACCATGGATAAGAGAGAACACAGCAGCTTGTTTTAAAGCTGCTGATTTATGACATTAGCATGCTTTACAGCTGCTGTTTGTGACAGTAGCTTGCTTTGTAGCTGCTGAATTGTTTATTTAATTTTTTCCTTTGCCAACCATGGATAAGTGAAGCAGTGTTTAATGAATCAATGGATACTGGGGTTCTACTGTATTATCTATAACAGGGGTCTGCAACCTTTAAGACATAAAGAGCCACTTGGACCCTTTTCCGACGGAAAAAAAACTGGGAGCCGCAAAACCATTGCGACATTTAAAACAAATATATACAACTGCCGCCGCCGTTCTCGCTGTTCCGCCTCAGCAACCGGGCGCTGGGCCAGCCACCGTTCGAGGCTCCGTGAGGCGATGACCCGCGCTCCGGGCATACCAGCGCCGCCGCCGCCACAGTCCCGCAGCCGGAGGCGAGGGAGCGGCGCCCGCCTCAGCGGTTGAAAGGACGGGCCTGCGACCCCGCGGCTGGTCCCTTTTTTTGGAAGCGGGTGAGCGGCGACCTCTCCCCCCCCCACACACACACTTCTTGCAGCTGTGGTGTGTGTGTGTGTGTGGGCAAAGTTTGGCTTATGAAGGAGACGGAAAGAAGGGGCAGGTGATGCAACACACACACACACCCTTCTTGCAGCCGTGGTGTGTGTGCGTGTGTGGGCAAAGTTTGGCTTGTGAAGGAGACGGAGGGAAGGGGCGGGTGATGCGACACACACACACACACACACACACACACACACACACACACACACACACACACACACACACACACACACACTTCTTGCAGCCGTGGTGTGTGTGGGCAAAGTTTGGCTTGTGAAGGAGACGGAGGGAAGGGGCGGGTGATCACACACACACACACACACACACACACACACACACACACACACACACACACACACACACACCCTTCTTGCAGCCGTGGTGTGTGTGCGTGTGTGGGCAAAGTTTGGCTTGTGAAGGAGACGGAGGGAAGGGGCGGGTGAGGCTGAAAGAAGCGGGAGGGCGAGTGGCGTGCTGGGCCACCGTGGATCTCCCCGGTCCGCTCCTCCATTCTGCTTTTGGACCCACTTTTTGTCCGTCCAGGCCGCCGCCGCCACCACCACCACCACGAACCGACCGGCTGCTTGGGCCTGGCCGCCGCCGCCTCCCCTCGCCCTTTTCCCGGCCGGGCGCGGCCATTGTGCCCGCTTCCCCCTCGCCGCCGCCGCCTCCGCCTCCTCCACTGCCGGCGGTGGCGGGAGGAGGGGGAGGAGGAGGAGGAGGATTACCAACATGCGTGGCTTCCTGCTGCTGCTGCTGCTGAGCGGCCCCTGACCCCCGTGGCGGGAGGAGACCCCGGCGGCCACCGATGCCACCCCCACCACCCCTCCAACGCCGCCGCCGCCGCCATCCTGGCCCTGGCCGGCCCAGGAGCCTTCGCCACGGCCGAGGAGGAGGCGGCGCACCGGCGGCAGCAGCAGCGGCTGCAGCAGCACCAGGAGGAGGAGGAGGAAGATGAAGACGAGGAGGGCGGCGGCGGCGGCGAGCTGGAGTTTCCCCCGCGGTCCTAGTTTAAATGCCGCGGGACCCCTTCCACGAGGGGAACCTCCCGGAGCCGCGGCAAAGGTTCCAAAGAGCCGCATGCGGCTCCGGAGCCGCGGGTTGCAGACCCCCGATCTATAACAACTTGAAGAAAAACATAAGGACAGGATTATGAGAAGGAAAATCTCATGTAGGGGACAAGTCTAAGCAGTCTTTTTCCTCACTTATAACTGAGTGGCTTCCTTGGTTGCTTTTCAATTAAGAGAAAAAGAAGAATTTTACTTACATCTCCATCCCCACCCCTTAGGGAAAAAGAAAACATTTCACTCTGTGACAGAATTAAGAGTAAGTTATTCAGAATTGCTGGAGAACATTAGTTTTGTTTTTAGAAAATACTTTGTTCTGTCATGTTAAAGTTTTTTTTTACTCTTTTTAAAGAGTGTTTGCCGTTTTGTCCCCTGGACAAAAGGTTACAGGGTATCCAGTGCAGCGTTGTGGATAGACTAAAGGACCTAGGCCTCAAGACCTGGGTTTGATTGCCTGGCTGTGCTATGAAAACACACTGGGGGGGGCAGGGTTTGAACCTGGTAAAGCCTCTCTTTAAATATCTCACATACTGTACCTTGAAACCCCTATTAGGGTCAGTTCTGACTTTACAGTAAATAATAACATTAACTGTTGTAAGAGATAAATACTAAAACCCAAAACAAATAAGAATCATTTTCAAAAATTAGAACGAGTGTTCTCTAGCCCCTTTATGTTGTCTTAAACAAGTTATTATTTCTTATCCTCATTCTCCCACTACACTCCCCCAGTGTATCCTTTTGTAATTATACCTGCCTAACGTATAGCAGTCTTCAACTCATATAGTCTATGTGAAGCACTTTTTGAACTTAAGTTCACCTGGCACCCCTGCAAGCAATTTTTGCCATGTGAAATTGAGACATTTCACTGAAGGTTCAGATAAATCAATTCAGAATACATCCATCAAGTTTTGGCTTTCAGGGGAAAATATAAATTGAACAGAAGCCAAAGTAGTGATATTATGGATTCATTTTGTGGTTGGTATATTTAATGAATGGTGTTCTCCACTTTCTAAATATAGGTGTAGCAGTCAGTCATTCTTTGTAGCTGTGCTCTTTCTGCCTCCAAATGAATGAGGCAAGTGAGAAATTAGTATAGTATGATAATATTTAGTACACTGTTGCAGTAACTGTTATAATTTGAGCATTGCTTATTGTCAGGAAATCAGGCCTATGAAACTTCATATTTCTAAAAAAAAAGAACCATTTGTTACAGCATATCACTTCTTTATCAGTCTAGATGGGCTCAAAGCTTGGAACTAACTAGTTACAAAATTTAGTCACATGCAACTAGTTATTTGGAGTAATTAAAAAGGTTATGAGTAGTGCAAAAAGGTACAATATATGTAACCAGTAGTGACAAAGGCTTTTTTTAACGGTATGAGTAACATTTCCTTATTTTAGAGACATATTTACAGATTTTTGACAGATTTTTTTTCATGTTGTATGCCAGTCTTGGTTAAATCCTGTGCACTTTGATTTTGCCTTTTGTAATTTTGTAAATATTTGCAAGATGCAGTATTAAAATTGGCCATTTGCTAGAACCAGAGATTATTTCTGTATATTTTTCTCTCTGGCAAAACTACATTAGATTATTTCCCCAATTATAACAACAACCTGGCTGTTGAAGTTTATTAAGTTATTGGGGGGGGGGGCTTTAAAAGCAGGCATGCCCAAAGTCCAGCCTGGGGGCCAAATGTGGCCTGTTTTCAAATTTCGAGTGGCCTGGCATAAGTCTCGGCAAGGTGGGAGAGAGGGAGGGATTGAACAAGCGAAGGAGCGAGCAAACGAGCATGGCAGCAGCCGGCAATTATACGCTTGCTGACATAGCTCCTGCCTTGGAGAGACAGTGCAAGAGAGGTTGGGAGAGAGGCCACCTCCCCTCCTCCCTCCCTCCCCTCCTCCTCCTCCTCCTCCTCCTCCTCCTCCTCCTCCTCCTCCTCCTCCTCCTCAGCTGACAGACCCCGCTAGAAGATAAAGGTGCCCCACCTGGACTGAGATCCCCCCCTCCTCCCTCCTCTGCCAGTCACCTGGGCTGGCCCCATTGAGGTTTTTGGGTGTGCCATACACTCCGGCTTTCACCTCTCCCCATGACTGATGGAGGCAGAGAAGGTGAGATCTGGCCCAAGGGAGTTTTTCGGGGTTGGGGTTGGGGTTGGTTGTTATTCTTTTGCTGGTGCTGACTGGGTTTGGGGGCCCAGCGATCGCTCGTGGAGGAGGAGGAAGAGGTGGGGGATTGCCGGTGCACAAAAACTTTCCGGCTCCTCTTCTGCGTGGCCTGTGGTGGGCATCTCTTCCAAGGAGGCCGAGTGGAGCAGGTGGGAGGTAAGAGAGGAGCCTGGAGAGGGGGAGCTGGCAGCAGGCTGTGGGGCGGGAGGACCCTTGCAGGGAGCACCAGAAAGCCAGCCCAGAAGAGCGCCCAAAGCCGACATTGCATGGGAGCTGCCACTCCACCACCACTGCCACCATTACTTCTACTCTTGCTGCTAATGTTAATGATTCAATGAATGTCAGGCTGAATTGTCAGCACACACACATTTTCACCTCACCAAATCTGGCTCTCTTTTCAAAAATTTTGGACACCCTCATTTTAAAGAATTGTTAGGGTGAATGACCTATGCAAAAACTGTACTAGTATGTAAGGAGGCTGAGCTTCCTGGTTGTATAGAGCTGTCATTTTGAAGACTAATGGCTTTTTGGAATGGTTTGCTCTTTTCTATTTCCTCTATTTCGAAAGGAAATAAAGTTTTCTGTGGAAAAGCATCACTTCCAGCACACGTCCACGCACATTTGCTCCACAATCGCAATCTGTCCAAGTCGTTTGGCAGATCACATGCCAAGAGAAGCCAGCTATCTCACTATGAACATCCTTGTTGGTTTTCTCCTTCAGATTGCTTTCCCTTGCTTTAAAGTGGATGGCTCTGCTTTGCGTAATTGCCTAGAAAGCAATGATTATGTGAGAGACATACACCCTGCTTCTCTACTACCCTAAAATAAACAGTCTTCCTTTTGAATTGATATTTACCCCAGAGCACTAAAACTGCTGGCTTTCTCTCCTGGAAAGTGGTCTTGCATGGACATAGGGTATTCGTTTCTTAACATTTTGACTTTTGAAAATGACACTTCTTATGGCAAAACCTTGCTGGAAGGTTGAACACGTGGAACTCTATGTATGCCCCCCAAAAGCACTTTTTCCCATTCCTTCTAGCATGGGGAAGCTTCTCAGAAATGAATGGTTTTTTATTTCCTTAGCCCATGGGTACTAAAATCACAGGTTTTCATGAAAGCTTTGATTTTATCGGGTACAATCCATGATCTACACCTTTTCAGTGTGTTTCAAGTGGGACATTATTGTCTTTTCGTCACAGGTAGGTTAAATGAATGGAAAATGTCCAGGATAACTAGAAAAATTGAAGAAAAGGCCACTCCACCCATTGTTTTGTAAATCACCTCCAGGCCAGATGGAGCAGTATGTTAAGTTAAATAAATAGTCTTGTACAGTATAGGTCTGTTAAGAATTCTACTTTTTTGTCATTGGCTATAGAATGACATATCTGTCACACTTCACTTCTTTCACCTGTTGAAGAAAGCCTGGGAAACAACACAAATACATATTGGATACTATCACTTGAAATAAAGTAGAGATCATATACTCATTTGCGGCTAGTACTGTGGGTTCTCCAAATCTCTGTCAAAAAAAAAACCTAGCCAGCAGAAATAGGGAGTAGCAGGTACACCTACCAGGCCTGCCTTGTAACCCTAGCTAAAGCCAAGGAGAAACAAGAGAGAACAATATTTGGACCAGCATGACAAGAGTCTATCAAGTCAGCTGATGATTTACAGGTCATTACTTCAATATTCTGTGGAAGGTGCTACATTCTAGAGGTAGGCTGTCATTAGAAGAGGGAAATCCTCAACTCCCTAAGTGTATGATTGTTAGAGCAAGAGGTTTTCTCACTCCCCCCTCTATCTTGTAAATTAGTTTGCTTTGTTATGCGATTGATCCCCAGGAATTCAGCATGGCTTTCTTTGCAGTTCTGCCTGTGGTCATGTGTTGCAACACTAATGTGATTTCCCCTCTAATGATGGACATCTGTGCATTTGTAGCATACAGTTTAGCCCACAGATGGAGAAAAAAATGTTCCTTATTTCCTGCCTGTACTATATTAGTTCAACCGGCTACAATTTAACCACAGCTGAGCTTGTTTATTTAAAATATGTGTACCCTGCCTTTCTCCCTTAAAAGGATCCAAAGGAGCTTCCATAATTAAAATACAGTATGATTATCTTGTCCCCCGATTATCTTAACATTCAAGCAGGCTCAAAAACGCAAACATGGTCCTTGAAGTAGCTTGGACCCAAGCCATTTGTGGCTTTATAGGTTAGAATTAGCACTTTGAATTGTACCCGGAAACAAACTGGCAACCAATGGAGCTGCTGTAACAGGATGGTTATGTATCCTTGCAACCAGCCCCAGTCAGCTATCTGTCTGCCATGTTTTAGACCCGCGGAAATTTCCTGACACTTTCCAGAGGCAGGCCCATTGCATACTCCAGCTGGGATGTAACTAAGGCATATATCACTAGGGCCAAATCAGACCTCTCCAGCTACAGGTGCAGGTGGTGCATTAGCTTCAAATGCACTCATGGCTACTTCCAAGACCTCGGCATCCAGGCTCAAAGAACAATCCAGGAAAAAAAAAACCAAGCTGCATACATGTGTTTTCAGAGGAACCCTATCCAGCACAAGCTGGGTCTTTAATCCCTTGATGTGCTTTCCGATTGGCTAGTTAATCTTTCTTTTACTGACTGATGATATGAAATACAAGTCTGTATGGACCTTAAAGTCAAAAAGATCTGCTTTTGGTTTATGCCAGCTGGTCAAATCAGACTAATCCAAATGGGTACCAAAACTGGGCTTTTTCCATCACAATTTATGATAACGAGAGAAACTCTGTTCTGTCAACCTCACCATCCCTGACTCCATTTTCAAAATGGCAGTGAAAACTTCCCTTTTCCACAAAGCTTCTGAAGAAGAAGGGCATTTTTCTCCTGCCCTCCTTAACACATTTTACTTGTTGTAGTGTTTGACCATTTCAACTGTTTTAGCTTTATTTATTACTGTTGTGAACAGCTGTGGAATGATATAAATGAATCTAATACATGAATAATAGGAAGCCCGCCTCTTTACCTTCTGTATTTGTTCCTTTTGCTTTGAAACTGCTGTATATAGGAAGTGCTTAGAAGTAGCTTGATTTAGTTCAAAACCAGCTAAATGGTTCACAGAGCTTCCTTGGAAGCTCCCCCCCCCCGTGTGTGTGTGTGAGAGAGAGAGAGAGAGAGAGACAGAGAGAGTTTTGCTGCTTGAGAAAGAAGCTTGGAACCCGGGTCAAGTCTTCACATATCACAGTGAATTGCTTTCCTTTTTCCTTGTCAAGAGGGCAATGTTTTTTTTAAAAAAAGTCAATTTCTTTTATCTTACTCAAGCAAGACATTCTGTTTGCTACCACTGCTCAAGACTTTAGGTTCTTTGACTGTGAGCTTCTCTGCCCTTCTTCATTTCTATATCTAAGCATCACAGTTGCCAACCCAAGTGAACACGGAAGGGTTTTTCTTTAGGAACACACTGCCTGTCAAGTGTAAACTTCTCTTTTTCAGCTTCTCTAACAAACTACAACCGTAGCCCGTTTGCAAAGTTTTCCCATTATGAGTTCCAGCAGATCTCTTCCTACAAGTTTTATATGCTGTTGGAAATAGCCCCGCCCCCCTCCGGTAACTCCAGCTGACCTGCTCTACTGCTAAAATGGCAGATGACAGCCAAGAGCTAACAGCAACTGAAGAGAAAAAATCTGGCCCTTTTATTGCTTGAATCTGAAGTGAACACGAGTGGACCTTGCCAGGTTTTCAGAATGTAGAAGAGACCAGAACTGCAGAAGGCCAGGAATAAATAAATGTTGTGGGAAGTGCTAAAAGGGGTATCTTTTTTTGTACAGTTCAGCACAAACATGATTGAATATTGAAGGGAAGATTAAAATGTATATTTAGAGGATGAGAATTTGAATAAAGATTTTAACTATTTGACTGGACATCCTTACAGAACCCCAGTGATCAGAAAACTCTGACTTGATCAAGTGGTGTTGTGTACAGACAAGTTGCATTGGACATAAAGTGACCGTACTAGGGTTTTCAAGGTTTAGGAGAAATGTAAGCAATTGTTTTACTATTCCCATCCTCCCCAGTGAGCTTCCATGGTGGAAAGAGAACTTAAACCTAGCTTTTCCGAGTGGTGGTCCATCAATCTATCCACTCTACCCCACAGGCTAAACCCTGCTATGAGACTTTTATCTCCTTAAGAATTCTAGGCCGGTTGTGGAGTTCTTGAAATTCACATTATGGAGAAGGATTCTTACTGACTGACATCCTTTGTAAATACTTAAAAGTCCTTGAGTTCAGCCTTCTACATGTGTATCTCAGACTACAGGATTGAAGATGATCTCTGCCAAACAGGCATTGCCAGTTGGGTAGAGTAGATAAAACTATTTTAGATACACGTGTCTACGTTGACAGAAAGCTAGTTTGCTTATTTGTATGTTGTAAGAAAAATAACCATCTGCTTTGTAAATATTATTAAAATATTAGCAAAATATTATGCGCTTGCTTTACAGACAAAACATGTTACTGCTAGTGAGCACTCACACCTCGTAATTATTTGTAAACTATGAGGAGAAAGTATGAGAAAGAAGAATAGATGAAGGAAATTCAGAATACAAATCAGAAAAGCAAAGACCAGTAATAAGCACTACAATCTATTTAAAAACTCCTCTCAGACGGCCACTATCCTATCTTAGCGGTCTCTTTGCAGTCTCATTTTTCCTCTATTACTTATAGTGTCATTTATAGTGTCCAGGGTGATTAAAATGTTTTGAAGCATTTTTTTTTTGTATGTTGCCATTTCTGATGTCAGATATCTGTCCTTTAATTCTCTTGCATAGAGATTACCTTGTTTGTCCTATGTGGAGTACAAGCAGGCATTGGTGCTAAAGAATGCCACAGATCACATTAGCAGATAAATAAATGATATTCTGATATTATTGTCAAGGAATATAGTTTTGACAAAATGTCTGTAATATATATATTTAACAGATTACAGAATGATTTCTCTATAAATTTGCCATGTCATGAGCTAGACAAGAATGTGTATTGGGTCTAGGACAGTGTTTTTCAACCACTGTTCCGCGGCACACTAGTGTGCCGCGAGATGTTGCCTGGTGTGCCGTTGGAAAAGCTGAAGAATATCAACTTTGTGTTCAGCCAAACAGGCCCAGGTTGCGCACTGAATAAAGTATTTTATAATTTTTCATATTTCTGTTTACTATTTCATAATAAAGTAATTATAAAATACTTTCTTTGTGTTTATTTGATTCCTATTCAAGAGAATTACTTTATATATAGTCAATATAGACACAGAGTTAAATTTTTTAACATTTTCTAATGGTGGTGTGCCTCGTGATTTTTTTCATGAAACAAGTGTGCCTTTGCCCAAAAAAGGTTGAAAAACACTTGTCTAGGACACAGGTGCAAGCAATAATTAGCGCTGGAAGGTCAGAATGATTAAGCACAGGTGGTATAGTTTAATCATCTCAACTCATGTAGTGTGTAGCTTACACCATATTGGTTTATGTATAAAGGTCTTAAGCAAGCCAATGTAAAAATTGGGGTTGTCTAGGTGAGAGACAGATCCCCATGCTCTGGTGTATTTTCTCTCTGTATATGCTGTGTTTTGTATGTTGTTATTGTGTATTATTCTTGCCATGTGTACATATGTAATATAAGTTTGGAACTAAGCTCTATTGCCTTATTCATTTGTCTCCTAGCTCCATAATTACTAAGTGCATTTATTTTTCCACAACGCTGCTAATCAATGCTAGTTTATTTTTCGTTGAACATAACTAATCCCTATCAGTCATAATAGGGCTATATGCTTTAACAATTATGGATGATATTATTGGGGCTTGTAACTGTGCCACCAGAGTAGGTGTGGGGACATAATTGGGATCTAGATTTGTGGAGTGTGCTTACTTCAGCACACATTCCCTGTGGGAAATGGCATTTTCATACCTTGCCATACATCAACATTCTCACTGGACAGAAAATATTCCAGAAACCATTCCTTTTTTTAAAAAAATCCACAGTGATGCAAGTTAAATAGAAAGGTAAAGATTTAAGCAGTAAAAATTATAAGATTTTTTACCTAAAAACCGAAATTGGGACTAAATCAATATTAAGACACTTCAGGTAATTCTTGTTTGATTTTGTATACTTGATTTTTGTATACTTATATAATTATAAATATATGGTGTGTTTAGTAAGCTCTAGTTGCTGCTAAAGCTTTTGTGTGCTTTATTGAAAAGGCATTTAAATATTGTATATTTTATCTGTGTACATATAGATATACTTGTAAATTATTAAGACATTTTTAGAAATTGCAAAACAAGAAGCCATCTTAGTCTGTTACAGTGGAAATAACAAGAAGTCATGCTGTACCTGGTAAAGGCTTTTTTTATAAGACATAAGTTTTTTATGAACCTCATTCCAAAGTGCCAGTAGAAGGTGCTCTGTGTTCTTTGTTCCTAGAAATAGCATGGAAAGTTGCTTTTGGAATCAATTTGGCACACAATTATTTTTATAATATTTTATTTATTTTATTTATTTATTTTAATATTTATATACCCCCCATCTTCCCGAAGGAACTTTTACATTTATATTTAAATAATAAAAAAATAAAATAGTATGCTTTACTAGGTATAAGTTTAATATGCCTTCAATACTGCCAGTTATCTGACATGAAGAAAATTAGTCTAAGCCACTGAGGGCCCTCTTAAATTAGCCCAAAAGAATACCAAAACATGAGTCAACAGTCTTCAGGACATGCTTTTTTTTAAAGGAAAACATAAGGTGAAATACAAGGTGAATTACTGAAGGCTGTACTAGAGAAGAGGGAGAAATAGTGTGAAAGGCATATGGGAATGACAAGCTGAAGGCAACTCTGCCCTCGTACAGTAATTCATTGTTTTGAGTAGAAATTGTGAGAGATTTGGCAGCTGGAAAGATGACAAGGCAGTTCAGAGAAAGAATTTGAAATGTCTACATGGCACCTATATTTTATAGTCCATTGGGGTGACACGCTGCTGGTGGTGGAGATCCTCAGCATTAGGGCAAAAGCCAGAGATGATACCACATTCGGAAGTTGTGAGAAAAGCTTCCTGGGGACAGAAATGCCAGGAAGTGAAGGCACAAAACTAAGAACTCTGAACCACCAAAGCGAGATATGCTAAGCCTTACTTTGGTATAATTGTGATGATTCTGGCATACAGTTTATGAAAACCCCTTATTCACAATCTCATAAAATTAGAATAGTGTGAAAAGGTTCAATATTCTAGCCTCAAAGTGTCCCACTCTAATCAGCTAATGAATCCATAACACCTGCAAAGGGTTCCTGAGCCTTTAAATGGTCTCTCAGGCTGGTTCAGTAGGAATCACAATCATGGGAAAGACTGCTGACCTGACAATTGTGCAGAAAACTATCATTGACACCCTCCATAAGGAGGGAAAGCCCCAAAAGATACAGATTGCAAAAGAAGTTGGATGTTCCCATAGTGCTGGATCAAAGCACATCAATAGAAAGTTATGTGGAAGGGGGAAAGGTGGGGGGAAAGGGCGCACAGCCTGGCAATGATTGTCATTCAAATGTGTTGGGGACTTTCATAAGGAATGGACTGAGGCTGGAGTTAGTGTATCAAGAGCCACCACACAGAGACGGATCCTGGACATGGGCTTCAAACGTTGTGTTCCTTTTATTCACTCCTGAACACTGTTGCTCAGTGTTCCAAAGTCCTCTTTTCTGATGAGAGCAACTTTTGCATGTCATTTGGGAACCAAGGACCCAGAGTCTAGAGGAATAATGGAGAGGCACACAATGCACGATGCTTGAAGTCCAGTGTGAAGTTTCCACACTCTGTGTTGATTTGGGGAGCCATGTCATCTGCTGGTGTTGGTCCACTGTGCTTCATTAAGTTCATTAAGCTCTGTTAGCTGTGGCATGTGTTTTTGTGTGCCCAAACTATTAATTGCAATCTCCAATAAGCAGCTTTTACAGCTTTTATTGCTCCTTCTATATTTTTGATTAAATTTGTGTAGTCATTAAAATTGACTATTTGGCAATAGGTAAAATGACATTAAAACTGAAGAACTTATATTTACTTTGTAAACTAAGGTGTAGAAAAGAAATATATCATTTCATCTAACATGCAAATGTGGTGCCAAAAATCAGATGTGAAATTGTTCCACATTACTATGTTTATAAAGTTGAACAGTAGACAATTAAATCATCTTTGAAGATTCTCAGCTAGGGTGTTTCTGTAATGGTGGCTTTATTCTAGTTCTCTAGGTTCTTCAGGGCTTATTATGATATGAAGCGGTGCAATATTCTTTGAGTGTGGGTGACAACTCCAAAAGAAGGTAGATTGCAACAATGTTTAGGTTTCATTTTACTATAGTATATTATTTTAAACATGAGTTCCTTTGGGAAAGTCGGGGGGTCTGTTAATGTAAAGAATAAATATATTTGAGCAGCACAGTCAAGGGATATTAAAGGGAGAAAATACCCTTTTTAAAGAAAGGAAGCATATAAATATTTTAAATAAATAAACAAATAAATAATTCCACTATTTTCTTTAAAAAGGGGGGAATTCTTACCCATAAATAATGAGAAATAACTTTATTGCTGTATGGCTATTATTTTTAAATTTACTTGATTATGTTTTGCTTCTATTGCAGGTTGCCTTTTTGAAGATGTGAAGGAAGATTCCACAAAGTTAACCTTCAACTATGAAGAACTGTGGAGAGAAGGCCTTACATGTGTGGTTGATGCTGAACTTCTTAAAGAAGTAGCCAAAAAGAGAAAATTGACTGTTGAACTTGTTTTCTGTTGACTTTGGAACTTTGAGACCATCAAGGACTGTGATAGAAGCAGCTTGTTCAAGCAAGGAAACCAATTACTGCATGACTGGAGTTCAGAGAAGAATGCAATTTAGGATGTGGAGAATCTTGAGTCACTGTAAATAACACCCTGCTAATTCCTCATAGTAAGTGAATTACCAGCTTTGAAAATAAAAAGTTTACAGTGGCAACATTTTTCTTTCTTTCTTTCTTTCTTTCTTTCTTTCTTTCTTTCTTTCTTTCTTTCTTTCTTTCTTTCTTTCTTTCTTTCTTTCTTTCGCTCTTCTGCCCTTCTATGATAAAGAACTGCATTGGGCAGGGCACTCAATACTACAGCACTGGATACTCTCTATGCCAAGCATAGTTTTTTGATGGCTGGCTATTTGTTGTACAATAAGACCCCTGTATGCTGCAGTTTACTACAGCCCTATAAACAACATGTCACCTCCTGAGAGGCTTCACATATCTGTGGTTTCCTACTGTGACTAATCCCTTTGACAAACAAACCATGTTTCCTTAGACAGACACGCCACAGTGTGAAGCCATGATTTGGTGTTGGCTTATGCCCTCAACCTTGCTTGAATCTGAAAGTAACCAGACTCTGCAGCTGCCCACTCTGAAAAAGAAGCTGACAAAAGGGTCAGTGGGGGGAAACAGAACAGAAACAAAGCAAAATGAAGAAAACGAACTGTAGTTTGATCATTTTTTTATGGTTCATGGCAACCTGAACTCACCAAAAGGAAGCCATTAATCACTGGTGATTGTCTGTTTCTGATGGCATCTTTCCCATTGTGCACACAGAGTTGTGCAACAGGATTTCAGTCAGTGTGTAACAAGCATGGTTCAACATGAAAGAGCCATGAAAACAGTGTGAACTGACCCTCATAAAAGCGTACAGGCATTTAGTGATACATGTACACCTCTTAGGATTACATTTACTTCACAGCCATGCCCATTTATTCTATGCAAATAGGTAAGGAATCTGATAAACCCTATTAAATTACAGTGGGATTTTTTTTTAACAGCAGCAACAAACAACTGTGTACTGGCACCTGGGACAGAGTCATAGAATCATAGAGTTGTAAGAGACCTCAAGGGCCATCTAGTCCAACCCCCTGCCATGCAGGAACCCCCATCACAGGACCCTCGACAGATGGCCATCCAGCCTCTGCTTAAAAACCTCCAAAGAAGGAGACTCCAGCCCCCTCCGTGGCAGCATATTCCACTGCCGAACAGCTCTAACCATCATGACGTTCTTCCGAATATTCAAATGGAATCTCTTTTCTTGTACTTTGAAACCATTGCCCCAAGTCCTAGTCCCTGAAGCCATGGAAAACAAACCTGTTCTCTCTTCAATATGACATCCTTTAAAATATTTAAACATAGCTATCATATCTCCTCTCAGCCTTCTTTTTGAAAGGCTAAACATTCCCAGCTCCCTAAGCCAGACTTTCACCCATCCTGGTCACCATCCGCTGTACCTGCTCGTGGTTGTCAACATCCTTTTTAAATTGAGGTGCACAGAACTGGACACAGTACTCCAGGTGGGGTCTGATCAGAGCTCTCCTTATTAAATCTGCAAGCCTCTTGGCAACAAGATTCCTACCAGTAGTGGTGAGGTGCACCCCATCCTCACCCAATATCCCATCTGAATGAAATAGCAAACCATGGTCCAAGAACCCAAATCATTCCTGCCAGCACCATCTCCGAAGCCAGTTGTTCACCTCCACTATTGTTCTTTTCCTTCGTGGGCCACATCCTTCTGCAAGGGGAGGGAGGAGAGATGAGATTACCACCTGGCCACCCAGGCCCTCCAGCTTCCTACCCATCTTTTTGTACACTTTTGTGATATCCTGAAAGCTGTCTTTTGAAGTATTCTTAGTTCCTACATGGACCAAGAGAAAGGGGTTAGAATCAGTGGGCTTGAGGAGTCTCGTCGGTCTCTCCGTTACATCCTGAATCTTGGCTCCAGGGAGACAGCAGACCTCTCAATTCATTTTGGAAACTTCTCCAAAAGTTTGACTTTGTTTCAGTCTTGAACGAACAACAACCAGGCACTCACAGCAGTTCCCTTGCATATAGTCTGTTCAGGCGGTTTTCTCAGATTACCAGTTACCCTTTAATAGACTTTGATTTATGTGGGCCTAATAAGAGCAGAGCATGCAATGGCCTTTATTTGAGCATTGAAGAGAAAGCAGATATGGGACAATTTACAGCTTGTGCTTAGCTGGGGTGGGGGGGAGAGAGAAATGGCCAAACAGCTGATGAAACACACCTCAGGCTGATGAAAAGGCATTAAATTAAGGGTGCTTTAAAACAACTAACTGACAATGTAAATTAGAAGCTTTGGCTGTTTGGGTGGCTCATTCCTGCAAAGTATTAAAATCCTGTTTTTAGGCCATGATTTACAAAGGTGGCTTGACTGTTGCCATGTCTATTTCTCAATTTGTGAAAATAAATGTCTTTCTCATCTTATAAAGAGATCTGTAGCAGACCTGCATTGGGTTAGTTCTCTGTTTACTCAGTCAGATGTGTATTGGAGCATCCCTCTAATCCACCATCATTCATGAAGGAGAAGGAAAACTCAATAGGTTTCCCATTTTTCTCATTCTGTGAAGGAAACAAGCCTTTTGTCTGTCTTAAGACCCTCATGGGATTGACCCACCACCACCACCAAAGCAATCAGAAGTTTAACAACAAAGATAATAACTGTGCAGGAATGTACTTTGCCAAACATTTACTGTATTTATGTTTCCATTAATTCACTACTATAAGGACAGGCAACAGGATTTGCAAGGCCTTTCATAACTCTTCCCACTGCTCTGACTTTTGAGTTCGTGACAAGAAATCTGAAGAGGTAAAAAGGACTCAAACTGTTGTGCACCTTTTGTGTACAGAGACTTACCAACATCTCACAGCTCTTGTCCCAAATGTGCCTTTAATAATATGAAATCTCTTTCCTCGGGGCAGTCAACAATGTACAAAAATAAACTCCTTGGTTCCCTCATTACTGTAATGATTCGGCAGTGAGATGGCCAAGAAATTAATTTTTCCAGGTTGCCAATTGCCCCTTAGGAAAGAAAGTGTTTCTAAAACAAGTTGGACATGAGTAGATTTTGGCATTTTTGAGAACAGTCTTGTTTGTGGATTGTGTTTCTCTCTCTCTCTCTCTCTCTCTCTTTCTCTCTCTCTGGACCCACTTCCTTTCGCAATGGCCCACATCCACTTGAGGAGCTAAGCAAATGACATAACTTTTGAAGGCAAATTGCCCATTTAAAAAAATCACCATTAACACTACCAGTGGCATAGTAAATTGTATGACTCCCAAAAGTTATGCCATTGATTCACACCACTATATAGCCACAGCCAGCTTCTATGCATTGATAGGCCCATATTTTGGGAAACTACCTACCATTGAACAGCTAATGTGAAACAGTTAAGGCATTTTGTATGTATGTTCAATTTTTAGATTTGTATTTTAATCATTATTATTTTAAGCCACCCAGAGAACTCTGCAGTAGAGCAGCATTCTCTTTTTCTTCCACCAAAGATTGGCCTTTTTCATGGTTCACTTTGCATATGTCAACTCCAAACACTGATGCTGTGCTGCATCCAAGCCAGTCTGAAAACTTCTGTGACCAATATATTTCCCTTCTTACACTTTCTCCCCATTTATTTTTACATTGAATGATCAGCTGTAACAATCTGTACAGTGGTTCCCCCACCCATTCGCAGTTCATATACTGCGGTCCCGCTATATCACGGGACCACAATATATGAAATTAGGCCCCCTGGGATTGGGGGGGAGGCCTGTTTCAGGCCTCCCTTACTTAGCCCAGGACTGGTGCTGCCCCAAACAGGCCTGCAAAGGCCTTCCCGAGCCTTCTGGAGGCCCCCAAAGGCCTGGGAAGGCCCTCACAGGCCCGTTTGGGACAGCACCAGGCTGGGGGTAAGTGCAAGAGCCCCCAGCTAGGTGCCCAAAGCCTGACCCAACCTGTATCTGCATATCGCGGTATTTCAATTATTGCAGGTCGGGTTGGGTCCCTAACTCCCACAATAGGCGGCGGGGGGGGGGGGGGGTCACTGTACCTTCTCTTTCCGCTTACATGGCTGAAGTATTATAGCTTTCTGCATTTTATGTAATCCATGATTTCTTCGACTGTATTCTGTTAACTTAGTATCCTCCAATAAAACTACATTTACAGTTGTTTTTCGGCTTTGTTTTGTTTTAAATAATGGCCTGTTTGAAATGCACACCTCAGTGTCACACATCAGAACTGAAGGTACACATTAGAAGTGCATGGCGTTCATTCTCAAAGTTTACTTTAAGTTTTTGTTGTGTGTCACATTCTTCATTAAGTGCTCTGGGCCATCTCTCTCCTGACTTTTATTGCATGGCTACGCCCCTCCAGTTCATTCAAGCAAATTCCACAGTACTTACTATTTGTTAACATACTCCAAACTTTTATTTGGGATCTTAAACTGTGTTCCTTGAGTAGCTTGCTTTATTTATTAACACAAACCTGGTTAACATTGATTTGCAGAATGTTATGTGTATAAATCACCTGCTTAATGTGGTAATAGATAAATGCTATAAGTGAATAAAATATATATACAGTAGTACCTTGTATAAAGGAATTGATTCGTTCCAAATGAAACTGTTAAGCAAATTTTCCTTTGTACAAATTTCCCATAGGAATGCATTGAAAACTGATTAATCCCTAATTGCGACCATTTTTTATTCTACATATTTGCCCCATAGGTAATTGTGTTAAGCAATTTCCCCCTGTCTCCAGAATTTTTTCCCTTTTAGCAGATTTTCTGTTTAAATAAACTGCTTGTTATGCGAGGGTCCACCATTATACCATCATCACAAGGGATTAGATCACAAGGCAGGCCAAAAAATGCATTTGACTGCTAGAAGTTACTCTTGAGGAGAATTGTGATAGCACTGGGCAATTTTCTGAAAGGAGAGGAAGACAAAACAAAATCCATAATACAGTATCTATAGAGATATATAGGTACGGCTATATAAATGAAGAAAAAATTTTATTAGGGCCTCTCGGGAAAAAGATGAGAAGCAGATTTTGGATAGATAATGAGAAAAAAATTACAGTGGAGGCATAAGCAGGGATATACAGATTTGAGGCAGGATGCAGTATTGGCCATATGTGTTCCACTCTTGGGAAGCTCACACAAGGAGGCCTCTGTAATTCCCCTGTGTGTGCATCTCCTAGGAATAGCTATGCCCTACATGAGCCAAGATAACCATTGGTTCGCCTGGGTTAGGGGAGACAGTGGAAAAAACTGGACAATCCTGCTGGTCTTCCAATTGGCACCGGACATCTCCTGAAATGTAAGGACATTGGTTGGTTCGTTTTGCTTTGCTAGCACAAGGCAGGATCTTGACAATAGAATATTATTACATGTAACTAGGTACGTTATTTTAAAGTAATGAAAGAGCCAGAATGTAATTTACGTTTAGGCAACATGGCTATAGAAGGGACAAAGTAGCTGGTATCTGAAAATCAGTTTGCTCCTTGAGATCTATTGCATCACTTTAAAAAAAAACAGCAAACTGCAGCGTAATGCTATGTAATTCTATAAAAATGGACTGTTGTGTCCTAAAAGAACACAGGGATCCTTTTAAAGGTTTAGCTATCTTGAATATTTGTAGGATGTATTACAGAACTATTTCTGTATCTTCCTTTCACCCAGTTTTTAATCCAAACCGTTCCCTTGGCTGATGCATCTATAGATTTGTGTTCTCAATTTGTCCCTTCGTATTGTAATGTCTAATGATGTCCCTGTTCCCATGCCCTTCCTGCCCACTTGTTATAACCACTGCTGCTAACCCAGATTGTTCATCCTTAAATCAAAACCTTTAGCAATTTTTAGAGGGTGAAATTGGGAGACTAGAAAATGTGAGGTACAAGGGAGGCATAATGTTATCTGATTGAATGCTGAAGTAATATAACTAAATGGGCCAGGAAAAGAAACCGGTGCTGATGATAATTTCTTCCTTATACGCTTTCCTCATTTGGACAAAATGTCACTGATTTTCATCACTTTCCCCCAAGAGACTCAGTAAAGTGGCACTCTTCTCCAGCAGCAGGTGTATCCCTGCTGATAGTGGTGGTGATTTTAATTATGACTTAGCTTGTTCTTCTTGCCTGAATCCTAGTAAATGAGCATGCTATAACAAGAATAACTTACCACACAGATGCCATTTCTGGCATCTGATTTCAGCCCTCTAGGTGATGCTTTGTTCATCATAACAGACAAGGAGAGGGTCTGAATGGTATATCTTGTTCTGGCCTCCATGCACCGGTTACCAGTTTTATTTTGCATCAGTTTTAAGGTATTAACAATAATATATAAAGCTCTAAATGGTTTAGGATCTCACTACCTGGCAGAGTGCTTTGAACTTGAAGGCATGTTGTTTCACTGCAAAACCAACTGTAAATGAAACAACAACAACAACAACAACAACAACAACAACAACAACAACAACAACAACAACAACAACAACAACAACAACAACAGTGAGCCTCTGCAAGCAGACCCAACATTAGTATCTGCCATCTCATCACAGTACTCGGGGCACCCTGTAGAGCCTAACAACACTCCTTCCTCTCTTGTCAACACCAGTACACAAACATCAAAGAACGAACCACTATCTGAATGTCCAAAATACCCTAGAGTAGGATTCTCCCACCTATGCCATCTCAACCGCCCCTTGTGTAACACTTTACACTTATCACTGTTAAGATCTAGTCAGGGAGCCCTCCTGAAAGAGCCATCCCTTAAGGAGGTGAAGGGGATGGCTTGCAGGAATAGGGCTTTTTCAGCAACTGCCTCCAGACTATGGAATGCCCTCCCAAATGAGACTCGCCTGGCACTGACGTTAATAACATTTCGGTGCCAGGTAAAAACCTTCCTATTCCAAAAGTTTTTAAACTAATGATTGTGGGTCCTGATGGTAATTTTAGTGGTGTGTTTTTAATGTATTGTATTTATTGCATTTACATGTTTTATTGTTCTAATTTTATTGTATCTTGATGTTTTAATTGTTCATTCTGATTGTGAGCCGCCCAGAGACCTTTGGGTAGTGGGCGGCATACAAGCTATATAAATAAATAAATAAATAAATAAATAAATTTCATTCTCTTGCTTTCTCTTGCGCTCACACCTACCAAGATCTTTTTGAATTGTGTGCCAGTCTTTCAAGGTATTAGCTGTTCCACACCATTTTGTGTCATCTGAAAAATAATAAGTATTCCCTGAACGTGGACCACCACAAGAAAAGTGTGTGTGTGGGGGGGGAGCCTGACTTGTCCTATAGGTATGAAAGTTTGAACTTCCTAACAAAATAAAGTTTTGTGCTCCTGATGTAAACTAAGCAATAAGTCTACATGTTATGAACCTCATTCATAATTTACTTTTCCTGTCTTGTGTGCAGAAGATGAGCATGAAACAAAACACAGGGATTTTTTAAATATAAAAATTAGGACCATCTGCACCAGATGGTTCCTAATTGCTCATGCTTCTTTTCATTTCATTTTTTGGGGTGGGGTGGGGGTGGGGGTAATATTCAGAATTGTCTCAGTTCACCATTCTCTGTTTGTGAATTTATTGCTGATACGTTTTTAGCTGTGCCAGAAAGTTGGTCCTTGGACACACGCTGGAAATTAAACCTCTTTGGAAATGCTCTTGATTCAAGATTGATTGAACATAATTAAATATGGGCAAGGCAAGGTGATTCAAACTGTACCACTGGGCAGCCAGTTGCCCAGATTCAGGTGTGTCTGTTACACTCAGGGAGTGGAGACAGTGGTTAAGTTGGGCAAAACCATCTTGAGCTTTTTTACTTTGGCATAATAAAAGGGCAAACCCCATAAGGATTTATGTGTGTAAGAATCTCTCTCTCTCTCTCTCTCTCTCTCTCTCTCTCTCTCACACACACACACACACACACACACACACACACACACACACACACACACACACACACACACACACAGATGTTCATCAAGGGAGGGAGAGGGAGAATTAGGCATGCATGAGAAACGTCTGTGCCCCACCCAGTTCTTTCTCTGCAATAAACCTGGGACAGACACATCACTGCTTCTCCACTTCCGAAATGGAGGAATGGCTGGTGAGTGGCTCTGAATCAGTTCCAAAAACTTGTCCAAAACAGTAACTTACCTATGTGTGAACAATACACACATGCATTGTATAGATAATATACAATGCTACCTTGTATAAAGGAATTAATTTGTTCAAAATGAAATTCTGTTAAGCAAATTTTCCTTTGTACAGATTTCCCATAGGAATGCATTGAAAATGGAGTAATCCCTAATCACGACCGTTTCTCTGTTGTACGGATTCGCCCCATAGATGATTCTGTTAAGCGATTTCCCCCTATCCAGAAATATTTTCCTTTAAGCAGATTTTCTATTAAACAAACCACTTCTTATATGAGGGTCTGCTGTATTTAATTCTCTCATTCATCTCATTGTCTTTGCACCCATGGGGAACATAACAGGAGTGCTGCTTAGGACCTAGATACCTAGATACCTGAAGGACCACCTCCTTCCATATGAACCTACCCGGCAATTAAGATCTAGTCAGGGAGCACTCCTGAAAGAGCTATCCGTTAAGGAGGTGAAAGGGATGGCTTGCAGGAATAGGGCTTTTTCAGCAACTGCCCCAGACTATGGAATGCCCTCCCAAATGAGACTCGCCTGGCGCCAACATTGATAACATTTCGGCACCAGGTAAAAACCTTCCTGTTCCAGAAGTTTTTCAACTAATGATTGTGGGTTCTGATGGCAATTTTAGTGGTGTGTTTTTAATGTATCGTATTTATTGCATTTACATGTTTTTATTCTAATTTTATTGTAATTTTGATGTTTTAATTGTCCATTTTGATTGTGAGCCACCCAGAGACCTTTGGGTAGTAGGCGGCATACAAGCTATATAAATAAATGAATAAATAAAATAAATGTCTTGCTTGTAAGTTTCTCATAGAAAGCTGGTTAGTCACTGAGTGAACAGACTCCCGGCATACATAGGCCTTTGATTTTATCCATTAGGGTTCTTGTGCGAAAACTCACTGATTTATTACCGTGAGTCCTCTCACCTTGTGGAAGTAGCCTGGCCATATGTCACTTTTCTGTTTCATGTTGCTGGGGGAAAATAATGCAGTCATGCTCATGACTTGGAGGCAGGGCAGCGCAAAAAAGCTAAGAAGCTGTTAAATGTTGTTCCTGCTTCAGAAAGGGGCACAATAGCAAACTTTTTCATGGGAAATGCATATAGGAAGATCTGTTCTAAAGTAGTCAACTGACTTCTCTACACAAACTTCCTCTGAAATTTGGGGACTCTCACAATTTGCCTCTGATGCAAAACCACATGAAAAGAAACCAGAAGAAAATCTTAGGATCTCAAGTATTTAATTTTGCTAGTATTAAATGCCATCTCCATAATATTTTATAACAATTTTCTTATATCCTCGCAACTGATGAGTGGTCGGCTGCTGAAGAGCATGTGGAAGGGCAGCTTGAGCTCCTATCCAGACTGGTGTGCGACCAGAGAAGGACCCTGGTGGTGCACAAAAGATGGTGAGTGGATCAGTTGGCCTGGGGATGGAAGAGGGGACTGTCTGTGCAGCACTTGTGGTGCCATACAGCTTGCTTTGTACGAAGCAGCGTAAAGTGATTCATGCCCATCTCTATTTCTGACCAGAGATGGGCACAAAACATAAATATAGTTTCATTTCGTTTCGTTTCTTTAGTACAGTGGACCCTTGTATGACAAACAGTTTGTATAACATAAAATTTGTACAACATAAAATATTCCGGAGATAGGGGAAATTTGCTTAACAGAATCACCTATGGACCAAATCCATACAACATTCAATGCATTCCTATGGGAAATTTGTATAAAGGAAAATTTGCTTAACATAATTTCATTTGGAACGAATTAATTCCTTTATACAAGGTACCACTGTAGTTTCTTTTTGTTTCATTATAAATATGTCTGTGAAGATTCTCAGTCATCCAGGTGAGTTTATCTGGAAGTTGAGTCATGGCAACTGGACTTCTTTTTCTTGAGAGACTGAAAAGTTTTGCTGCTCATCCAAACAGCTTTGTCAGTCTAAGGAAAGCTAGTTGTGAGGCCTCCATTTTATAGTTCACTTTGACCTCATGTCACCCTGGTCTGAGATAGGCTCATAAGATGAACAATGGCCTGAGTAGGTTCATTGGATGGACAATAGCCTCAATAGGCCATTAGGTGGAAGGACAAAGAGCACTCATTCAAAGATGAGGATGTACACATATTAGACAGAGAAGACAGGTGGTTTGAGAGAGGGCTCAGGGAAGCCATTCATGTGAATTTGGAAAACCCCTCTCTCAACAGACGTGGGGGGATCAGACACAGTCTATCTGCTACTTATCAGGCAGTGATTCAACAATCCCTAAAAAAAAATACTTCATACCTACACCACCAAGGCCATATCTAACAACCAATACTTTATGGGTTTCAGCACCTGAGGCCATTTCCCACCTAATGACCTATTGTCCACCTAATGAGCCTACTCAGGAACCAACTCTAGGATGAATCATTTCGTTCCTAAAGGAAAAAATGGCATTTTGTTTCATTTCATAATGAAACACACTCTACTGTTTCATTACATAACAAAGTAATTCATTATGTAATGAAATGATGAAACAGCATTTTGTTTTCCATTTTGTGCCCATCTCTACTTCTGAACAGATTGGCATTCACTATTCTAACGACTATTCAAGTGTTACATTGACTGTCTGCGAATGGTCTTGTGCACCGTCCCATCATGGAGGACAAAATGTAATGCAAAACTTGTGGGAGACAACTAATTAAAGATTAAGATACAATTCTGTACTAATCAACATGAACCACCAAAGCAATCTCAGGGTCCTTTTGGAACCCCCTAAACATCTGGGGAATCCAGGGTACTTCAAGGGCCAGATGCAGGGGAGTGGTATCAGGAGACAGATATCTAGTCTCGTGTGCTCCCAGACGCATTTGGTGGCGCCACTGTGAGATACAGGAAGCTGGACTAGATGGGCCTTTGGCCTGATCCAGCATGGCTCTTCTTATGTTCTTATGTTCAGATTCTTTGAAGTCTTGTTTTTGTATGCCTGTGTTCAGTTGCTCATGAGTGGTGCATTGTTATGATCAATTCTTTTTAATATTGTAAACGTATTTCAGTGAGTCTTCTGCCTGTGAAGGCTCTATAAAAATGCAGTATGTAAAATAATATAAATACAGAGTTGGTTTCACAAGCTGGCAATTAGAAAATCTTGCTCCATCACAGGGAGACTTTTGACCTAGCATAGAAGTCCTGCTGGTACCAAAAGAGAGAGAGAGAGAGAGAGAGAGAGAGAGAGAGAGAGAGAGAGAGAGAGAGAGAGAGAGAGAGAGAGAGTCTTTATCTACTTTTCCTCACAGACTCCCTAGCACCACCTCCATCTGTTGCAGAATGCGTAGTCACTTTGAATAATAAGGGAGGAAGTGAAAGAAGTTACAAAAGTAGGAAAAGTCCATAAATTTTTCATCCCCTACTTTCCAAAGGCAGGAAACACCTTTGGTGGGAGATGTTTAGGGAATGCTCTCATTCCCATTCAAGGTGCAATCACAAATGTTTTGATTTTGCATGTCTTTCTGAACTACCTCCAAATGTGTGTTAAATGATAATGTGTCATCATTTCTATATTGTGACACAATACAGATGCAGTTGGATGCAGCTGAAATGTTTTGTTTGTTTGTTTGTCAGAGGTCGCTGACTGTGGAGCCAGAGTTTAGGAGTTGAGTTCCCCTCTGTGCTTCCTTAACAAGGTCTGGATTTGATAATCCATTGGGTCCCTTCTGCAGTTCTATGATTAAAATTATTATAAGTGTACCTTTTCCAAGCTCTGGAATAGTGATTATTCACAATGGAGCCATTTATATTAACCTCAAAATAGATTAATAGTCTGTACTGTCGATGTTTGTTGCTTGGTTTAAAACAAGAGACCTAAATAATACATGTATATATTTGTTACATCAAATACTAGCTATAATGCTGCTGAATAGAGATGCGCACGACTTGAAAAAAATTTTTTTCGAGTTGTCTTTAGTCGGGCCGGTTCCGTTTCGGGTCGTTTCCGTTTTTCGCGAAAATTTGCAAAAATTAGTCGGTTTGTTTTTTGTTTTTTTGTTTTTGTTAGTACTGGTTTTTTGGGGGGTAGCAGGCTCCTGGAGGCACCTCTGTGGGGTGGGTGCCTCCTCTGGCCCGCTATAAAGGGAAAGCGGGCTCCTGGAGGCACCCGTGGGTGCCTCCTATCCTCACCCACTAGGAAGAGGAAGCAGGCTCCAAGAGACCCCTCAACATGGGGGTCTCCCCTCCTCACCTGCTGCTGCAAAATGGCATGCATAGCCATATGGATATGCATACCAGTTGCAGACAGTGAGACCAGTGAGTGAACCCAGAGCCATAGGGTGATGCCTAAGGCTCTCGCACCGCCATGTCTCACAAAGAAGGGAATCGTACTTGCGTGTAGTGCAATGCAAGTAGATCTGGCTTAGGGTTAAGGTGGGTTAGTGCAAGGGCTAGGGTTAGGCTAGTGACGGGTAAGGTTACGGTGGGCTAGTGGGTTGCACCTCTGGGTGCCTCTCTGACCCACTAAGAAGACAGTCTGTGACGTATGGGTAAGGAGTCAAGGATTAGGGTTAGGGGCTAGGGCAGGTTTTAGGGGGCTTTTTGGCACATCCCAGAAGTCTCCATGGCCAAGTGGCCATGCGATTGGTGGGATGGCTCCAAAAATTTGCATGGTCGTCCACTCCCACATGGCTGGCCACTCGGCCAGCCCATCATTGCGCAGGTGTAAATAAAATAAAATAAAATAAAATCAATGGAGGACAGAGGAGGAGAGGAGGGACATTTTGTTGCAAGAAAAAACCCACTGCTACTGTGAAAAATCTGGCAGTTTATAAATTTTCGTGTGTTTCTGTTGTGCTTGTGTGTTTTTGGACCACGATTTCAAAAACAATATTGCGTTCGCCGCCCCATTTTGGATCCCCCACCTGCGCCACATGGCATGGCGAGTCCGGCTGCCCAGGACGGGGGGGAGGCGGGACCCCCCTCCAGAAACCACCCCTCCGGTAGGTGCCCTGCGCCCTTAGTCAAGCAGGCATTTTTCTGCCTGCTTTTTTGGCCCGGGAATGGGTGGGGGGAGAGTTTAAAAGTTTTTTCCTGTGCCGTCCGTGCCGCTTGCTTGCGCTTTAATTGCGGCGGCCGGCGGCGAGACTGGGCTTTTTGCTGGCTGCGAGCCTGCAGCGAGTCCCACCAGAGCAGCCCAGGACGGGGGATGGGGGGGGGAGGCCGGGGACCTCCAGAAACAACCCCTCTGGTAGGTGCCCTGAGGCACGGCAGGCATTTTTCCACCTGCTTTTTGGCCGGGAACCGGGTTTTTTTAACTTTTAAAAACGTTTTTTCTGTGCCACGTGGCATCGCGCGATTGCGCGATGCAAGGAATGAGCATGACAAATCAGACCAAAATTGTTCGTTCGTCGGTTCGAGCTCGAAGTCTGGCGGAGTAATTCCCATTACCGTTTCTGTAGAGTAACGGAACCGAGTAACGGAAACGGAAACGGGAATACCGCTAAGTCGTGCCCATCTCTACTGCTGAATTATCTGTGAGCGCATAGACAGATCTGCCACCATTCCCTCTTCTGACTGCATGGATTGATTTGTGGCATAATCAATAAAGGTTTCTTCTGCTTCTCTTCACAGCGAAGCTGCTGACTGCAAACCACCTCAAATTTATTTCCTTTTAGTGATTACTTGGTGTTTATTCATGAGTTAAAGATTAAAAATAAATCTAAGATGATAGTAATAAATGCAAAAGAGTAGTTATAAAAATATCACCAACTTCTGTGCACATCTTTTGAAGAGTGTATACACTTTCTTCTGAAACACAGACTGACCAGATTAGTAGAGGCACAGTGAAAAGTAGCTCATTGTGTTAGATGTTGACTGGGACACCAAAGACCCAACCAAACAAAACAGTTACCATGTCATTAGAAAGAAATCTTCCTGAACATCTGATGGTCTGAGCAGACGTTTGCTTCTTGCTGCATATTACAAATTAGTGTGGCTAATTTATAAAATATGTCCTTGTCTGACACCATTGCTTAGAGTAAACCATTCTACCTCTCCATATTCTGTCTAGCTTCTTATCCACAATTCAAGTTATACATCAGGACAATCAAGTGCTAAAGTATAACCATTTATAGTGAACATTTCTGGTGTGTGGGCCATTGTTTTGGTTTGCATATTTGTTGACATATTCTTATTAGGATTTTGACAGAGAAAGCCTCTGTAGCCTGAAACAATTCTACCAGTAATCTGTCTGCCTCTGGTGATTTATTTCCTAGCACTTTTGGAGAAACGTTTACTTCGCCTTCTTAAACCACAGATTCATCATCAAAGGATTTCTCTTCAAAGCAATCTGTCACCTTTTTATGACTTCTGCATAGGTCTTCAGTATACTGTTTCCACCTTCTCTTTGTTTTCTCTTGGTCAGGTAGCATTCTTTTCTGTCGGTCATTCAGCATTCCTAATTTAGGCTTGGATTTCTCTTGGAATTCATCTTATTTGTTCAATCTGTACATATGTAGCATACAGAAAGACAAACCAATGTCAGATGAAGGAGAAGGAAAAATTGGTTGAAGAAACATGCAGAGGATACCATCTGACTGGCAGAAAACAACAATATCTTGAAATGAAAGTTAGTGAAAGTGAAAGGAGTGTCAATGGTTAAGACAAAAATCAAGACTAAGATGAACTACACAGCTTTAACGTTGACAATAAAGAAACTGAAATTATTAAAGATTTTCCAAATCTTGGTTCAGCCATCAATCTAAAGAGATACTGCAGCCAAAAAAAAAAAGATTGAGACTAGGAAGGGCAACAATGGAGGAATTAGAAAAGATTGTGAAGTGTAAGGATATGTCACTGGAGACTGATTCCATTTCTCGGTGTGAAAGCTGGACAATTAAGAAAGCTGACATGGGAAAAAAATGATTCATTTGAAATGTGCTGGAGGAGAGATTTGCATCGATCCTGAAAGCACAGCCCTTACAGGAAACCCAGTTTTCTCATCATGTTTGATTTGACCCTCATAAAGAGTTCAGATTCAGAGTTCATAGGTGGCCTATCTAATAGTGCTTGCATCAGGAGTGTCAACAAAGGCTTGGGATTGTTGCTTTTGTTTTGACTAGAAGTCCCAGAATCCTCCAACCAGCATGCCCACTGTTGTCATCCCCCAAGAAATAATTTTTACAAGTTCCGTTTTTAGTGTTTTGTAAGATGTAGGTGACTGTGAGTAACAGTGGTTCAGAAGGATGAATGGAAAAGACTAGTGAAGAAAAGCAACTGGGTATGAATGCACTTAAGGGATGTGAGACCAAGGTGGAGGTTGGCATTTTGGTTACTGACCATTAATGATTAAAAGGAAAAGAAAATGGGAAGTTTTATCTTGAGTGATTATACTTTTGCCTGAAACTTGGAAGATCTGTTGCCATCATAGTATAGATGGTAAGCCAAAAGAATAAGGCAGGTTTCTTTTTATGTATCTAATAGAGATGGGCACGAAACAAACAATTTTTCATTTTCGTTTTTGTTTTTTTGTTTCGTTACGTAACGAAACGACAAACGAATTTTGTCTCTAAAATGAAACGAAACGAACAGAAACACCGGAAATTTTGTCGTGTGTTTCGTTTCCATTACTGCAATATGAGTGAATTGCTTAAAATCCTAAAAAAATCGCAAAAAATGATATAAATGGTAATGAAATGGTAACAAACGAATGAAAATGAAAATGGTTTTTTTGCAAAAATTCACAAAAAAACAGAAACTAACCAAAACGGACCCTCCAAACGACAAACGACAAACGAAATGCCATTTTTTATTCGTGCTCATCTCTAGTATCTAATCGCTGTTGTCATTGTTGTTGCCCTCCTCCTCCTCCTCCTCCTCCTCCTCCTCCTCCAGGCATCTTTGTTCTATTGCTACCATGTCTGTTGTGTTATGTTCAAAGTGTTTATCAGTTTGGATCCAGAAATCCCACAATAGCTTAACTTTAACATTTTTTAAAAGCTGCTAAAATCCTGTTTTATTGGAAGAACAAGATTACATAGTGTTTTCTTCTTTCAGAAACTACCTCAAAAACAAATGCTGTAATATTCTCTTCATTCTGGTGGTTGTGCTTCCTGAACCTCTGGTGTTGCTGATTTAGAGTGATAGAGAGCCACTGGCATACTCCATCCACAGGATTTCCTTTGGGTCCATGGCAAAGTGACTCTTTTCTCTCATAGGCTCAGAGTAAGCTTACTGGCAGCATTTCAATGCACTTCATTAAACAGTCCAGTTGCTTTTAGTAATAAAAAATCTTGGAAGTGTATTTCAGTCAGTGGTTGAGTTACAGGATTGCTTGGACTAATCAAGGCAGCAAAATATTTTAAAGTCTTTCATTCTTTATTAGGATTTTGTTCATTAGGATTCCCTCTTCTCCCTACTGGGTTGCATCCAAGGAGAAGGGAACGGATCTTCTTTAAGCACATTCACCACTGATGGGCTTCAAGGAGTGGTTGGCCAACTCCTTCGCCATAGCATCCTTCAAGGCGGTCCGAACATCAGTGCTGTTGATGGGGGAAGGATGGCTCTTCTGATCCAGGGTCTCTGCTTCGGTTGCCACGTGGTTGTAGACATCTGTTAACAAGGCCTTTACCAAGCCCCTGGCTTTGACCTCAATGTAGGTCTTCAGCACCTTTCGCACCATCTTAGACACAAAGAGCTTAGGAGAGCGGATTCTCACCACCTTGCTACTGACAGTGCTGGTGGCATTCTCCTCCTTGACATCAGGGTCAAGACAAGACTGGAGCTTCTTATAACTGTGACTCCGGGACTGCTTTTGTCTCCTCCTGGCATGCTGCTGATACTTCTTCCGGAGATGCTCTCTCTTCAAAGCCCCAACCTTTCTTTTCCCTTGTTGTTTGGCTGCCATTGTTCTCTCTTGATCTGTTCTTGTCAAGCCCCAGCCTTCAACTGTCACTGGAACTTTGTGAACCTGGTCACTTATAGGCAACAGTATGCAAATTAAGGATTCACAGGGAGAGTGTTGATTGGGTGGTGCCTGTATTCACAGTAGCCAGGGGACCATTGTGACGCTCAATAATCCAACTATGAGGTCAGCTATGAGGTCAGGATAGCACCACAATATATTGGCCAGGATTGCATCCTGAAGGAGTCAAAAGTTTTATTTTTGCAAATGGGGTGACTTTAAATACGAGTACATGGATTCAGTTATTTTCATGTGGCATTGAATTGCTACATATTGTCTGAATTATCATGTCCATGTCCCCTTTGACTCATGACCCACATGGGGAACCAAACTTCCAACTTCTGGCTCCTCAACCAGATGTCTAAACTACAGAGCAATCCAGCAGTTCTGGGGGGAAGAGGGGAGAGAGAAAGGATCTAATAATAGCAGATATATGAGTGTTAATTCTTACTTGGGAAACCATATTTCCAAAAGGAAACCTCTTCAAATATTAAACATTTAGCAGTACAATATCTCTCTTCTTTTCTTCATTGCTGGGAATGTGTAGTAACTCTCAACCACTCTGTATAACAATGCTCCCTATTCCGATAGCCACTGCTGAAGGCTATTGCCTGGGCCATAGTCATCTTGCATCTCTTTCCCCCAAGGATGGATGTGACCAAAGCTCTGTATAAGAAGCTGTTTTGAAAAGGAGATCTACAAAACCAAGCCCTACAGAAACAATTAAAAGTGAATGCTGGCTGCCTGAAAGTTCAAGCTGAAACACACCATTTTGTGTTTTATGGGAAGGGGAAGATGCTGAACGGTGTGAATTCTGATTATTCAAGCATCTGCATGCAGCCATAGGGACTTCTTTTTCTAATTAAGGAATGCACCCCGCAATAATCTTCTATGAGTACCAGTGAGTCTCATTTAGATCTAAAGTCATTAGGAACGCTAAAATACCATATACAGAGAGACGCAGGAGCCAGAATGCATAAAACTATATTCCCCCCATAATTGTCTTGCTATATAGTAGTAAAGTAGTTTTTTCAACCATCCATGAAAAAGAATCTGAAAAATTAATGAAATCGTATTTGCAGGGGTGCAAATAAGTTTATGAAATACTATTTTTTCCTTGCCATTGGAAGAAAGGGAGAAGAGCCTTAGTTGCATCCTCTGTCACTGGATGGACAGAAAAAAATCTCCACCTGGCACTTTAGCAACTCACAGTGGAACAGTTTAAAAACAAAAGAAAAATAGTCTAAGGAGATGCACATGTCCTTGAAAGCTCACACTGAAATATAGTAGTCTTTAAGGTGCCAAAACAAGTTTGCCTTTATTTATTTATTTATTTATTTAATTATTTTATTTATTTTCATTTTGCATGACACACGAGCCCAGACTACTGTGGCTACCTCTTCTTGAAAAAGATCAGTCTACGTTTTATAGGACTACAGCAAAGCCATTGACTTTAAATCAAAAGAAGAATTTAATTATCCTGCTATGTAACCTGGATTGTATACAAGAAGATACCATTAGGAGAGTGTATGGAGGGACAGGATGGTTTCCTATAGGCAAGGGAGTCAGACAAGGATGCATTTTATTTACCTGTCTGTTGAATCTACATATAGAACATATTTTATGGAAATCAGGTCTAGAGTCAAATGAAAGAGAAGTGAAAAAGGGTGGAAGACAGATCAGTAATTTAAGATACGGAGATGACAATATCTTAGTGGCAGAAAGCAGGAATTACTTGAAGCAACTTTTTTTGAAAGTGGAAAAAGAAAGAGTCAAAGCAGGGCTGCAGTCGCACATGAAGACCACCGAGAAAGCTACACAACATTAATATTGACAGTGAAGAAATCGAAATAGAGATTTTGTAGACCATGGTTCAATCATCCATTCCCAATGGAAACTGCAGCCAAGAAATAAGAAGAAGCCTAAGATATGGAAGGGCAGCAATGAAGGAATTCGAAAAGATTGTCAGGTTTAAGGATGTGTCACTAGAAATCAATGTCAAGACTATTTACCCAATTGTATTTCCAGTCACTATTGACAGGAAGAAAATGGATGCATTTCTGCTGGAGGAGAACCTTGCAAATACCCTGGACTCTCAGAAATACAAAAAGCGAGTCTGAGAGAAAGTCAAATTTGAACTATCTCTGGAAGCAACAATGGCATAACTTAGGCTGCCATTAGGGATGGGCACTTCATTTGGGAATCTACCAGTTCCGAAATGACCCGTGTGAGCCCAGGTGCGGTTCGGAAGCCTCCGACACACAAGCAGCCAATCAGGAGCTGTGCAGGGATAGGCATTGTTGTATAGCAGGTCCAATGAAACCAGGCAACGCCAAAGTGAAATTTCAGCTCTTTATTCCATAGTAAAAACACAGGTTGCAAAGGGATAAAAGCACTAGTAAAAAGGCCCCAAGAGCCAGTTTATATACACATCCTTGGCAGGCCATTGGATGGTTTAAACAGCCTGCTAGCCCCCCCCCCCCAATTGGACAAGCCAGAATCCTGCCCTTCAGTCCTTCTCCAGCCTCCAGCTCCCACATCCCACACCTGTCTCCCATTGCCTATGCTTGGGAGTTTGGCTGGAGCTAAGATCAGTTTGGAGCCTTCCTTTCTATTTATTAATATACTTCAAACTCAGGCAGTTCACGGGTTACTCAAATGACACAACAGGCATCATCCCACCTCCCTGTCTGATTGGCCAGCACCACAGAGAAGCAAAGATGACATCAGAGCCTGCTTCCTTGTTGGAGCTCAGCTCCGTGCAGGCACAGAACAAGGTAATTGATTGGCTGCTTGTGCGTCGGAGGCTTCCGAACACCACCTGGGTTCGTGCGGGTCATTTAGGAACCAGTAGGTTCCAAAATGAATTGCCCATCCCTAGTTACCATGCTTTAATGACATCACGAGAAGGTAAAATTCACAGGGAAAAACCCATAATGCTGAGGAAAATTGATGGCAGCAGGAAAAGATGAAGCGCAAATGTAAAATGGATAGACTCCACAACGGAAACCACGGGCTTGAGTTTGCAAGATCTGTGCACAGCAGTTGAGGACAGGACAATATGGAGATCACTCAGTCATAGGGTTGCCATAAATTGGATCTGACACAACCACGCAACATTTTTTGTCTTCTTTATTTTCCTTTCTCCTCTCTTTACTTGCCACCCAGGCAGGCTTGTAAAAGCAGCCGTGTTCCTGGAGATAGTTTGGTCCCAAGCTGTTTAATGCTTTATAGATAAAAACCAGTAGTTGGAATTGTTTGCAACCAGATCAGTGAACTTGCTGTAACCTGCTGGGTGTTGTGCAATCGCTTAGACACACAAAAGTTTTCAAGCACTTTCCAAAGTATGTTACAATAATCCAGCCTGGGTGTAACTAAGGCATGTGTCCCTGTGGGGTCAGGCCTCTCCAGGAACAGGTGCAGCTGGTGCACTAGTTTTAACTGTGCCAAGGCACTCCTGACCACCTCTGAATTCTGCTCTTAAGAAAGCTCACAGGAAATTACATTAAATAAATCTATACAGTATATATTGAGAAGAGGGCCTCATACAGTTGCAACTTCTTATTTTTAGCACAATGGCAAGCAATATTTATTTTGTGGCTGTCAAATGCTGATATTTATGAGTTGTCTCTCGTGGTTTAATACGATAAATGATCTTATACATGCTAATTGAGTCCATATATCTCCTTAGCATTTCTGTGTTTTGTAGAATTTTTTGAACTCAGTCCATGACTCAGCTCTTGCTCATACTGTGCACTACTCAGTGTCCACCCCTCTCCGACCACTCACCAACCATTATTCATCTTAGTAAGTTTTAAAATATGCCTCTTTTAAACTGCAGTTTAAAAACCCAGTTTCATTGAGATGTTTACTCCTTCAACAGATACCAGAAGAATTTAGCTATTGATGGAATATATGGCAAGGATAGAAGAAACTGATAAACTCCATCCATAGCTCTGTTAAAACCTGACCATTGACTATATAGGATAGAATTAATGGGAGTTGCACAATGGAAAGCCAATACTGCCCTTTATTTATTTATTTATTTATTTATTTATTTATTTATTTATTTATTTAGAGTAATTTTACCCCACCTTTCTCTTTGGACAAGGACCCAGGGTGGTTTACAGTAATGAGGGACAATACCCAGTCCAGTACAATTAAGACATATTCAAGTTTGAGAACAAGGAATTGAGGGACATCTTACAGCATTAAAAGACAAGATTAATACTGTACTACAAGAGAACGTGAGCAGTTAGAGTAAAAATTGCATGTAATCATGCACAGTAGACCATCCAAAATTTATGGCAGATGGAAACTAACATTGAAAACATAAGTGTCAAAGCAATCACACAGGGGAGATATAAACATAAAGTTATAAGTGGTTATAAATGCAAAGACTGTGTTTTCATGTATGATAAGATTTTGCACATATAAGACAAACCCTACCTGTTCTAGTGATGTTTTGTACTGCCTTGTGTGCTTTCGGGGTCTCTCCCTTTCTGTAAATGTTGGCAGACGTCGTACAGAGGCCTAGCTCCATAACTGGTATTGGAAGAACATTAATGTTGGGGACCAGGCTATCAGACTTCAAAGGAAGTCCATGATAAGGTCCTAAGGATCAGTCACCAGACAAAGCTAATGAATCTGCAAAGCATGGAAGGAAGGGAAGCATATGCAATAATACCTTGGTTTAAGAGTGTTTTGCAAGACAAGCAAACAATAATTCTAAATTTTGCCTTGAGCAACAAGCAATGTCTTGATATACAAGCACTGGAGCAGGTCACATGCTCACAAGTAAGCCAATGGGAGCTCTCCCCTCCCTGCTGGATTGTGGGTGATTGTCTCAGGCAGCCTAAAAAGCAGAGGGAGGAGAGAGGAATGGAGGTCCCTTGCCCCAGCCAGGAATGCTTTCAAAAGGGAGTGCAGGTGTGTAGGTGAGGATTTTTTTTCCTCATATTTATATTTTCTTTAAGTTGTTTTCAACATTCTTTCTTTTTTTCAAACCATTAGTAGTCATGAGGCATCTAGTCAAGTCAAGTGTATATAGGGCTACAAATTGTATTTTATTATTGTTGTATTAAAAACACAGAGTAAAATCTAGTTGTTAGTCCCAAGCAGAGCAGATTTCTTAGCCAAATACATAAACCATAGTATGGACGTGGACTTCTAGCCAACTTGTTTGGTGAGTTTTGGCGTTTTGTGTGTACAGTATGTGGTCTATGGGACCCCAGAACGAATCATTTGAGTTTCCATTATTTCTTATGGAGATATTTGCTTTGATATAAGAGTGTTTTGGTTTACAAAACTAAATGATGTGGAATGATGTATGATCATAAAGCAAGGTACTACTGTACCACCAAAAGCTTACTGGTGGTGTTATTTGCCAGGAGTGCAAAAGGAGTCCAGGCACCAAGGCTCCTCTTGACTCACTGCCATTGTGCATGCGGGCCATGATTTTGCAGGGCCTCAGAGCTTGGTATTCTTCCAAGATCTACAGTCTTGTGTGACTTTCTGCCTGGCTTGCTCTGCATAATGGCCATCCATCCATCCATCCAGGCCTTAGGTGGTCTTTTCTGCCAGGCACAGGGTGCAAATTTTGGAAAAGAAAAAGAAAAGCCAACAAAAACCTAAAAAAGCAATGCCATGAAATTTTCACAAAATTGTCCTGTGAGGATTTTCCTCTTTGGATGCTGGGTATCTATCAGGGCTGTGGAGTCGGAGTCGGAGAAAATTTTGGGTACCTGGAGTCGGAGTCGGAGTTGGCAAACAATGCACCGACTCCGACTCCGACTCCTACTAAATTTAGTTTGGAATTTTTAAAAAAGCAAATTTAAATGTCCCAATTCACAAAAATCACCGGGAACCTTGTGAGGCTAGGCGCCTTCCTTCCTTCCTGCGGGTGGGGTTGCAAGGGGTCAGTAGGTGTGGCTTATGGGTCAGTGGATGGGGCTTGCAGTGGGGTGGCAGGGTCAGGGAGCAACCGACCCCTGACACATTCTCAGCCACTAAATCTGGCCCTCCTTACAAAATGTTTGGGCATCCCTGCTCTAACCTGTTGGTCCTCCTGGATTTGTCAGCGGCCTGTGATACCGTCGACCATGGTATCCTGCTGGACCGGCTTTCCGGGGTGGGGATCGGGGGCACAGCATTCAGCTGGATCCGGTCCTTCCTGGAAGACCGGCCCCAGCGTGTGCAGCTGGGGGGGGGGAGCTGTCGGCTCCCTGGGTGCTCCCTTGTGGAGTCCCACAGGGGACGGCTCTTTCCCCCAACGAATGTATAAAATACATTCGCATATTAATACAGAAGAGTCGGAGTCAGGGAGTCGGAGTCGGAGTCGGAGTCGGAAGTACAAAAAAACTTAGGAGTCGGAACATTTATCTACCGACTCCACAGCCCTGGTAGCTATAACATCTGTTTTGGCACCAATAAGAACAAAGGGGTAATTTCTGCCAGGCACACAGTGCACATTTCACAAAACATGATGCCGTGACCCTTTTACACAAGAAGAAAAGGCCTCTTTTAGCCCTTTGCACTGGTGTCGCTTTAACTGTAATTCTGCCTTTATGCTGCCGGTGTTTAAAATTTTCTGTCCCTGTCTGCTGCCTTGGAGATCTGTGGCAGGCAGAGAGGTAGCAAATAAACATATAAATCAGCTTTGATTTAGCGTTTACTTGTTTCCGTTGCTTGTGTGACTTTTTTTTTTCTTAAATGTCCAACGCACTGAAGAAGAAAGAAATACATCACAAACTTGGAATATTTACACAGCTAGCTGGTATGTGCTCGTGTCCATCAGCAATCCTTTATTCCAGGCATGTCCTAACTTAGGCCCTGCAGATGTTTTGGACCACAACTCCCACAGTCCTTTGTCATTAGCAATCTAAGCTTAGAATTCTGGGAGTTGTGGTCCAAAACATCTGGAGGGCCAAAGTTTGGACATGCCTGCTTTATTTCTTCCAGCTTCAGCACCCCACCTCAAGAAAAGCTACTCTGAACTGACCGTCAGTTGAGAGTTAAAAGACAAAGTATAGAGCCAAGAGCTTTTTTGAAAGATGCAGGTTTTGAACCATTAAAATCCAACTGATTGTAATCCTGCAAGCCTTTCTGATCTCTCCAACTTGAAAATTGGTTGCTTTGTTTTTTAATTGGTTACCAGGAATTAAAACAGCAGCTCAGTTTGCCTTTTTCAGCCTTCACATTAAGCTATGTGGACGCCGTGTGATGAAATACTAAAGTTATTTAGCATGTCTGGAAAAGAAAAGAAAAATGCAAAACACTGTAGCACTTTAAAAGTTAAGATCATCATTGCAGTGCAGCCTTGGTTGGAGAAAAAGTCTGCCTCATTAAATACTGAAATGTATACAGAGAAAGAGAGAGAGAGAGAGAGAGAGAGAGAGAGAGAGAGAGAGAGAGAGAGAGAGAGAAGAGAGCGCTAAGAAGTCTTCATCAAGTCCCCAGAGTTACTTTTGAACTTGGAACTTGTTTATATAGTCAGTTTCTCCTGTTTCCTTTTTGAATCTCCCTTTGTAAAAGATTTAGGGTAGTAGTTGTGGGGCCACAGAAGGGTGTTTTTCACCCCTATAGTAGTCTCTGGAAGATCCATAAGAAAATGTCCTGGGAGACTGAAGTTTTCTGAAACTGATTTCTCAGTTCTTGAAGTCTTCTTTTTAGGCAATCTAAGGCCACACAGCCACTACCCTGAGAGAAAAACCCCAATCCCAGCCCACCTCCAGTTCTGAATCATGCAGTCATTCTCCATGGACGGTTACTTCACATTCTTCTCATCGCAGTTTGCCGTCCTGCTTGGGACCAGTACGAAAAAATGTTACTGCATGTCCATTGCATGATGGCGGGAGTTCGTCCCAACCACGCCCCCTGAACTGGGATTTAAGCGTGATGAGCCATACCTCTCCCTGACCTCAGGAATTCTCTTGTCTCGGTTCTTGTTTCGAGACGAGAGGCCACGAAGTAAAGCTCGTCACGCAACGTGCACATTCTCCATCTAGTGGCACGAGTACGAAGTTGCATTCTCCAGTACAATCCCAATGGCATAAACAATGCATCGCAGAGAGGGAAGAAGGCATAAAACCTCAAACTTTGCTGCTTAACACATGAAAGCCAAAGTTACAGAGAATCAAAATATAGAAAAACGGAAGGTAAGACAAAAAAAAGGGAAAACAAAGGCAGGGAAGTACAGATGTTATCACAAAACAAGGATGTGAAGTAACAGTCGTCATGATACCATCAATCACGCCCGTGGGTAAATGGAAACAGGGACAGAACCGGGACAAGACCATGTGACTGCGAACGATGTTATCACGAAACGAACGTAATCTCGGAACGAGGAAGGATGTGAAGTAACCATCATGGAGAGAAGGGATGCTGTATTGCAGTTTCTACTCATGAAGGGTGGTGATGAGCAAATGGAGCTCTGGAAGAGCAACAGTAGTTTTCAGTCTTCTGTACATTTAATGTACATCAAATCCTGATTTTTGTACTGGTACCAAAGACCAACTCTGCCAAGATTTTTGCATTTTCAGCAGATCATTAAAAACCTACAGTGTCTCTTTCTGTCACAGTATGGGAGACCTACCTTTAAAATATCTCTCAAGCTTACATTGTTCCATGAAGCATCTCAAATTCAACACATGAAGCTGACAGAGCTGTAAGGGGGTCACCTGAGGCATGTGTCAGAGTTGCAAAACTGATGGGAAGCAGGTAGTTTCTGTATCTGCCTGATGGTTTGTGCTCATGTCCATATACTGTATGCATCTACTTTTTAAAATGAGGAAATTAAAATGGTCATTGACTCTTGCTCTTGAGGAATGCAACGTACATAGGAATACTCAGAGATCCATCCATCCCTTCATACATCCACAAAAGAACACAAAAGTATACACCCACTAAAGAAAGAAATTGCAAAATTTTTAGAAGGGGCCCATAAAAACCGGACAGATTTTAAAGCTTCTGGACAAGAACATTTGTGGCAGTGAACCTTTTAAACTTGCAGCGGTACAGTCATGCCACATGCTTCTGTAAAGCTTCATAATTCTAATGGATATTAGTTGAAGTACGTGGCCTTATCTACAACTGCAACTAGTCGTCGTGTCAGAGCTGTTCCTACTAGAATCAGGACACTATTCAGAAACTGAGCTCATTATCCATAGGGTGTGAGAGCCTTTTATTGACCTGTCCTGTTTCTACAGCTAATAGAACTGTCAGCTCTGCTGTCACTCTCATAGCGTCTCAAGCAGAAACCTATTAGAAGCGCTGAAGAAAACACAAGAAATGGGCCATTCCAAGGACACAAAACTTCTTAAAATAAAATGGAATTTTTAGACTGAATTCCTATGCACAACGAATTCATCATCAGGAAATGAAACTTTTTAATGAGCACCCCAAATTAGAATGCTTAATTTGGTATGCACGGATTGAAATGCTGGGCGTATCTGGTGAAATGGACTGTATTTCACCACAGCTTATGGCAAATAAAACATGATAAGTTTAAAGGGCCATAACATTCTCAGTTAAGTGTTCCAAGTCTCTCAAAATGTTCAAAGATAACAGGATATTATATGACCACATTGTGGATGCCTGTTCTGCTCATTTCTGCTTGTGGGGGAGAACATGCTAATTAAATTTTTATGAAATATGTTTAATTTCTTCATTATGCAAGTGCAAGGTATAAATAATCACTCATTAAACAACACAAGATTGTAATACAAACCTTCAGAGTTCTACAGTCTCCTTATAAGTATCCTAGGTAGAATTGACACATTAAAACAATAGAAAGTTTGGGTAAATAGAAAGCATTATGTCTCTATGCACATATTATCATGGGTACTCTTCTTGTCTGCCTCCACCCACATTTTGTTAAAATGTAACTGATGGCAGAGTCTCACTTTACTATTGGGAAATTATATTTCTCCTCTCAGAAGTAAACAAGACAATAAAGTTTTTTTAAAAAAAGGATTTGGTGGTGCCGATCAACCCTGCTTAAGAAGATGGTTTCAAGCAGCCAAACTTAGCTTGCTTTAAAGCTATACTAAAGTTATATACAGTATTCAGAAATCTTTGCACAGAGTTCTGCTATGTGATTACGGCCTTCATCGGTCTGCCTTATCGCTAATACTTCTAGTCAGAATGGGTTTGGCGGAGAAAGTTCTAGCTTAATAAACCAAGGTAATCAGAGTAAACTTAATGAAGTGACACCCAACCCTTCGGTTGCAACTTGCAACTGAATGCCTTCTTTTGTGTGAAAAATCAGAAAGCCACAGTTAACCCTCACTTATGTAGTCCCTCAAGCAGTCCAGGAACTCTGGATAATGGCTAGGATTAGGAAGCCATTTTTGAAACCAAACACACCATCACATGTAATCCATGTAATCTTGGAAGGCAAATTCCTCTCTGCCCATGTCAAGAAAAGGGGAAATGTCACCTCCCTGGCACTGTCCAACTACAATTCCCACCAGCCCTAGTTAAGCAGAATATTTGATAATAAGAGATGATGGGACCTGAAACCCTTATCCTTGTTATATGCAAAGATTCTCCTCCTGCTTTCTTTAGCAGCAAGTTCAGACTCAGATGTGACATTAAATAGCTTTAAAATGTTATGGAAGAGGTTAGGATGGAGAGGCCTCTCACATCTCTCTCCCTTTTGGCAGCCATAAGTGTTTATGGAGGAACTCGGCTGTGTTTAATTTTCACAGAGAACCAGATGGATGTCCATTGTCACTCTTCTGCAATATGTTAGAGCTGGACCATTTAGCGCTCCCATTAAAGAAGGCAGATAAATAGAACAAATGGTGGTAAATGACCTTTGCCGTAAAGGTGTTAAAGTTAAATTTGTGATAAGCATATGGTGCTGTGTTTTATTTTGAACAAGTGCTCTCCTAAGTGGCGAAATGTGACCAGGGCATGATTTTCCTCCTCAACATTGCTTTTTCTTAGGGGGTTTTCTGGAGCATGTATCCCTGAAGAAATCCTGTTGTGATATCTTCACAGTCCCTTTTCATTTTTGACCTATCCTGAACCATTTTAAATCATCAACAATTTGGTACTTCGTTTTTTTCCCCACCCATAGTTCTATGAGCAAATGAAGAAGTATTAGCTTTCCCAGCACAGATCCGTGGGTCACTCCACATATGGGATCCTTCCATTACAAAACGGTCCATTAATTTATTTGCTTTGTTTTTCATAGTTTAACTGCGTGTAGATCTACAGAGAGAATTAATTTGTTCAGAAGACTTTGGTAAAAGCTTTAAAAAGTCCATAATTTTGGGTGTACTGTATATTTTTGGATTATTATTATTTAGATACAGAAATAGAAAACTTTATATGTGAGCGCCTGAAAATGGGACAGTATCTCACCAATTTTTAAATTAGCATTCCAGATTGCATGTAGTTGAGTGTATAGTAGAATGTATCTCCTTAATTGTGTTGTTTTCTGCTCATATTTTTCCGTAAAATCTTTGTTTTCCAATGGGCATTTCAACCTTCTTTGCCTGATGAAGTTTAGTCCTCCCCCCACCATATAATTTTTTACAGTAAAAAAAAGGAACTGTTAATTCCCAGTCTTATGAAATCATCCTGTTGATTCCTATTTTAGTCCTCTTTTAGTAAGTAATTTCATTCTACTGGTAATGCTCTCATCAGTTTTGTTCAGTGCAGCTTTGGGGCTGGCGAAGCTGAAAAGCAGCTCCTCAAACTCCTCTTGTAAGTAAAATGCAAGAAAAATATCTTCAAAATACTAGGAAGCATTTCAGAATTGTTCCCAAAACATTGAGTGAAAGCCACAGCCTGCCTCCATGTTGGAAATGTGTCTGTCAGTTAGATCCCTGAGGTTTTCAGAAGGGTGACTCTTCTATCTTCGACAGTAAGTACCCTCTACATCCTGACAAATATTTTAGATGGAAAACTCTGGAGAACATCCCTTGAATGACACACTAAAATATTGTGTACCCCTTTGTCCTCTAAGTGCTTAGCCACTCTATTGACAAGACTGACACTTGTTAATAGTCATTTATTGTGTGTGAAATATTCTTGATTAGTTATTCTGTGATGCCTACCTCAACTGTGTCATTTTTAATGTGAAAAGGACTAGGAAGTATTTATAGCCTGAGCATCTTAAAGTAACTCTAATGTGGTGGCAGATAGATTTGCACATGACTTTGCAATGAATGTGGAAAGAATGTATAATGGGAAATGACAGGAAAGAAGTGGCACAGACATAAGGCTACACGGGTGGTTTCTGTTCCTGGATTTTTCCAGGGTCCCTTAGGTTTGGGACTAATTGACCACGGAGACAGTCAAATGGAACGTTTTGTTTGCTTTGTTCTGCCACTGATAAATCCAAGTGTTTTCCCATGCCTTCATTTTTTTAAAAAATGTAACTAAAAAGCATTGTGTTAAAGTGTGATTGCATAGCCAAACAGTGTGGATTTGATTTGCTTACAAGACAGGATAATTTGCATATTTTTTTACTAACATATGATACAATTTGAATTGGCCCACCTCTTTTTGCTCCCTAAGCAGATTTTTTTTCTCTGCTACTGGAGGGCTTCTACTTTTTCAAGCTGAAAGGATCTGAATGTTCATTTTCTCATGCAATCATTGTGATATGTTCTTGTAAAGAACAGGGGATGTGTCTGCAGGTGGTGTTTTAGATACATAGGCAGTTGGGTGTGATGTTCAGGACAGAGGGAAAACATGCGAAAGCAAAACATGATTATGGCTCTCGGTCAGACTACTACATTTCTGAAAAACATGTTTATAGAAAAATAACATAGAAAGGTACTTCACAGTCTTAAATTTTCCTGACAGGAGTATCCCTTTTTGTGTGTGGAAAATATGGATCTGTACTGGTAAATGTGAAGCATTCTGGGATTCCTCATATTTCACTAGCATATGAACCAGTTTAGTTGCCCGGCTTAGAAGAATGTGGCCAATGATATTATCCAGTCCACAGCAGCTTTAACTGCACAGTGTATCATCAGTGATGGGTTAATAAATGCTATTACTAGTTTAAAGCAGAATAGCAGAAAAGGAAGACTTTGGATCAAGAGTTATTACTTTAATATGATGAGAAAAATATAGATTTAGTCCTCTTTAACACACAGTCCTATGCATCTTGGTTGGTTTGTTGCTGTTGTTGCTGTTTAAAGCACAGGGACTTCTAATCTAGTGGGTCATAGACAGGCAAAGCAGAAATGCATTTGAGTCTCAGAGCAGAATTTGGTTTAGAATTTGTTTAAAAGAGTGTGTCTATGTCTGACTCAGATTGGATGCCTTGGCAGATTGACAATCATGTAAACAGAATGGGACCCAGTCAAGAGTACTGAAAAGAAGAGGGAGGCATTATGGATGTTTCCCAGAGCCGATTACATTTTTCATTTCAAATTCCAGCATATTTGTTCTGCTTGAAAGGACATTGCAAGGGGTCTTGGTTACCACTAATTGATTTTAACCGTACAACTCTATAGGAAGCCACAGATGTTAACTGCTCATTGAGGCACTCAGATTTCCTGCAGTTCTCACAAAAGGTTCAGGGTAATTGCACGATATTTCTTGTAAAACCAGGGATTACATAAAGCCAATTCCACTGAGATTTGCTGCATGGAAATCATTAATGGTAGGCGGGTGAGCCTGTGAAGTGAAATGAACCTTTTAAAATATTTGTTCTGGAGCTTCCCACTTTGCTCACACGGTTCGGGAGAATATTGGAAAGCAAGTTAGAAGAAAAGAAGAGGATGAACTCCATCAATTCCTTTTCCTCAAGGCAGAGAATGATGACTATTTAACCACTGGGCACAGATAATACAGATACTTAGTTTTCTTAGAACACGATAAAAGGAAGCTTGCAAAAATGTAATCATCTGATATGTATGTTTAAAAGGAACCCTCCCCATCTAAAGCAGCCATCAAACTGTTCCCATTACATTTCAGGTTAGCCACTCATCTTACAGCTATACTTCTCCCCAAAAGACATCTGTTTGGTTGAAAAGATGTCTCTGAATCCACACAATATTAAAATAAAAGCATGGATGTTTTTCTCCAGAGTGTGATCTAAAATTAAGATTCATTGAAACAACCCAGGAGAAGTCGCATCATATAAAACGATATTATCTTCCTTTCTGATAAAACATTTACTGAAATCTTGACAAGACCCTCCAAATTCCCGTTGAAATTTGTAGCTAGTGAAGTCTGGAAGCACTTCTGAAAAGTGTGAACCCACCTCATGCATGCCTACCAGGAGTTCCGCCATTTGTTTCTTGGTGTTGTCATTTCTTTCCCTCAGAGCTTCTTATGAATGTTTTACCTCCACAGGACTGCCCAAGTCCACCATAATATTTATCAGGAATCCAGCACGTTGAAGACTAGTATGGTTTATCTGGCATAAGTGTTTGTGCACTGCAGCAAACTGTGCCGGATTATTGAGATGCTGTCTACCGATGCTTATGCCAAACAAAATTAGAAGTGCATCAAGCCTTTGTTAGTTTTGGTGCAACACATTAACATGATTACTTGGCTGCAAGTTTATTAACTTTTATTTTGGCTGAAATGTGATGGCAACCGTTTAGGGATAGGGAGGACTTCTCTTGCATTGGAGCAGCAGATTTAGCCTTCAAAGTGTAACTGATCACTTTCTAAAAGTAACTTTTAAACAAACTCTAATACTAAGCTGATTTGATTTCCAGGATGCCTTTCAAAATATGGCACCAAAGGACTTTTTGTGATAAACTGGGAGGAACTGGAAGAAAGGGGCTTCCAGGGACATTTGTTTTGCTTGAAAGAACCTTAAGAACGACAGATAATACAGAAGATAGGAAAATATAAAGGACCAGGAGTTCTATGTGGGACATTGTCATTTTGCTACAGGAATCCAAAGTTTTGTTACGGGAATTAATTATAGCATCCAAAATGGTCATTTTGTTGACATCCGTAAGAATAAGATCCATCTGTGTTCTCAGAATTAATGCATGATCTCAGTACAGGAGATCAGCTTTGTTTAGCTGCTCAGCTTTTTGCTTGCAGGAAAGCGATTGCTGGAAGGATTTAGCTGTCGTAAAGCTAATAATATCTGGGCACAAGAGAATGTGATAAGACAGATTGCTGATAAAGAACACCCTCTCTCACACCCACCCATGATGCAGAATACCTAAAGACAGTCCTAACATACTCTGGCACATGAGGAAATCCTAGAAATAGACATGGGCACGACTCGGCGAAATCCTCGTTTCCGTTTCCGTTCCTCGTTTCCGTTACGTAACGGAAACGAGAACGACAATTACTCCGCCAGAACTCGAACTCGAACCGACTAAAGAAAAATTGGGTCTGATTTGTCGTTGTCGTTCCTGGCGGCATCACAGCGATCGCGCAATGCCAAGCGGCACAGAAAAAAAGTTTTAAAAATAAAAAAACCCCGATTCCCGGCCAAAAAAGCAGGCGAAAATATGCCTGCCTGAGGGCACCTACCAGAGGGGTGGTTTCTGGGGGGGGGTCCCCCCTCCCCCCCTCTCCTGTCCTGGGCAGCTCTGGTGGGGGGCATCCTCGTCGTCTCGCCAACTCGCCAATGCGGTGCGGGCGGGGGATCCAAAATGGGGCGACCGCAATATTTATTTTGAAATCATGGTCCAAAAACACACCAAAGCACCACAGAAACATGCAAAAATAGCTATTTTAAAACTGCCTGAATTTTTTCAGTAGCAGCAGTGGGTTTTTCTTGCAACAAAATGTCTCCATTGATTTTATTTTATTTTATTTTTATTTTTACTTTTTAACACCTGCGCAATTATGGGCTGGCCATGGGAGTGGACCATGCAAATTTTTGGAGCCATTCCACCAATTGCATGGCCAGTTGGCCAGGTTTTGACCGATACTTCTGGGATGTGCCAGTCGGGCATAAGAAGCCCACTAACTCTAGCCCGAACCCGAACCCTCACCCTAACCCATACGCCAGTACACTGTCCTTCTTAGTGGGTCAGAGAGGCACCCAGAGGTGCACCCCAGTAACTCACCCTAACCTTACCCGTAACCCTAAGCCTAGCCCTTGCGCTAACCCCTAACCAGTAAGCCAGATGTGTACTCGCATTGCACTACAGCAAGTACAATTCCCTTCTTAGTGAGTCACAGCAGGCGCCCGTAGGGGTCCTCTCTCACTTTGTTCCCCAGCCCAAGTGCACCGTATGCCGGCAGGCAGTGAGTCACAGAGGTACCCGAAAGAGAGGTGCCTCTGCCTGCTACTGCAACTGCAACTTAATGGTATGCATATCCAATTGGCTATGCATGCCATTTTGTAGCGGGCCAGAGGAGGCACCCAACCCAGAGAGGTGCCTCCAGGAGCCCGCTTTCCCTTCATGGCGGGCCAGAGGAGGCACCCACCCCAGAGAGGTGCCTCCAGGAGCCCGCTCCCCCCCCCAAAACCAGTACTAACGACAGACGAAAAACCGACAAACGAAATGATAAATTTTTGGAAAATTTCGCGAAAAACGGAAACGAGCCGGCTCCGACACATGACAACTCGAAACGTAATTTTTCCTGGTCGTGCCCATCTCTACCTAGAAACATTCTTGCTAATATCTCTGCTAATGATAGGACTGGCCCTGCATGCTACACAAGGAGAGCATCTCCTTCTGTCTTCAACTCAAGGAAGAACTGCAGGATAATTGGAGGCGGGGTTCATTAATTGCTGTTAAGCGTTTTAAACAAGGGGGACACCTGGCAAGTTCTTAAACATATTTTCATCCTCATGAACATGGATTTGGTAAGTAATGATGAGGAGTCCGTAATGGGGCATTTTCTGTTCTTATGAGAAGACTACAATTTAATGTAGATGTTTTCTGTGGTCTAAACACCTCTTCCCTCAAATGAAAGCAACCTACTGATGTAACCACGTTCTGTGATACCTGTTTCTGGGCTGCATGACTCGCTGAAAGAGCACTCTTGGAATAATCTTTTGTCCCAGCCATGTGTTTTTCTATAAAATCTAAGATGCTTCAAATGGCAAGTAGATAAAACTCAAGAAATATGGATTGGAATTCTTCAAGTGATATTGTAAACCATCTACCTTGTTAGCCAACCCCTCTGTGCATTCTGCAGCATTTGACGTTGGAGCCCCCAAAGGTTGCTTCTCGGTGGGTGACTGTTGTTCATATTTCTGCTGCTACCCTGGTTTCCTTTTGCTGAAATATATATTTGGTGGACAGGAAATTTTAATCACTGGATGAGGATGCTGTAAAACCTTGCAGTTGACAGGCAGATGACATAACATCTAAGAGATCCCCCATAACCTGTGCCCAGCCACTGAAAACACTCAATTCAGTGTTGGAGTCTTGAACAGTGACTCCAGTATTTGCTTTAAGGTCTTTTATTGTGCAGATAAAACAGGGTTGCTCATCTCTCTGCAGTTATTAGAATACTGGCTGCATATTCCAAATAGGAAAAGTGCAACTCAAAAATATGACCCAAAAACTGAGAGCCGCAAATCTAATTTGCTCTGCCCTACACCATCCTCCTTTCATGTCTCTGTAGCATTTTATATTCTGTATTTGAAATCAATGTGGACAATTTTAAAAGCAGATTGTGGCTAAAAAGGAGAGTATAAATGGAATGGAATGAATGAATTGATTTCACTTTACTATAGGAAAGGACTGTCTCCAATACAGATTGAAACACAGAAGAAGAAGAAATGTGAAAATTATTCAGTCAAATTCCCTGTTTGAGATTGCTTAAGCCAGATATAGGCAAAACATATGGATTTATTGATAGATCTCAGGGTATATGCAATGGATTTCTGACAATCAGTGGACATAAGTCACTCAGATTTGTCTGGGAAAGTATTCTGAAGATAAGAGTACATGAAGTAGGGGCTATATACTGATGACTTTTCAGTATTAGACTAGAAAGCGGGTATGATGCAATTAGGTATTTATGCTCCCAGAGAGAAGAGAGGAAAAATCTATGAAAACTAGCCTAACACTCTTTACACATGCTTTGTTAATGCACTGAAATATGAAACACTAATTGTGGATTTTAGAATATATTTCATAAGATTTGTCCATTTGGTTCCAGATCTAAACACATAGGTTAGCTTTTATGGGCATTTCGAAATTAAACTACAGTGGACCCTTGTATAACAAATAATTTGTATAACATAAAATCTGTACGACATAAAAAATTCCAGAGATAGGGGAAAATTTGCTTAACATAATCACCTATGGGGCAAATCTGTACAACATAAAACTGGGATTACTCCATTTTCAATGCATTCCTATGGGAAATTTGTATAAAGGAAAATTTGCTTAACATGATTTCATTTGGAACAAATTAATTCCTTTATACAAGGTACCACTGTATAATGAAGGGTTGTTGGGGTTTAAATTTTTTTTGGTGGAGTAAATGGAAACTGTGGAGCAGCCTAGTCAAATATCCAGATGGTGGCAAGAGAGTTACCTCTTTAACAATGTGCAGCCACCCCAATGAAATCCCTCCCTCCCATGGCTGAAATTTGCACTGTTTGGTTTCAGTGGCACCTTCCCCCACCAATGTAAGTAGCAGCTTCTGGAGAGGGAAAGTAAGCTATGACCCATTCTTTATAGCTTTCAGCACCTTAGGGCATTGTTCACCTTAAGGCTATGGATACTATTGTCTACCTAACGAGCCTGTTCAGGCCATTGTTCATCTTATGAGCCTATTTCAGACCAGAGTGACAAGAGGTGAAAGCTGACTATAAGATGGAGGATATCTGTATTCAGACTGATGAAGCTGTTTGGATGAGCAGCAAAACGTTTCTATCTCTCAAGAAAAAGAAGTCCAGTAGCCGTGACTCAACTTCCAGATAAACTCACCTGGATGACTGAGAATCTTCACAGACACATGGAACTAGAAGTTTAACCTCATTTGGTTACTTGTCCCTGGCTCACAGTGCAATCTTGACTCAAAGTTGTGCTGACAGTAGAGCCATCATATAAGGCACACATCTCCTATATTTTCAGGAATCTACCCAAAACCAAAATACAAGTGGTACCTTGTATAAAGGAATTAATTCATTCCAAATGAAATTCTGTTAAGCTAATTTTCCTTTGTACAAATTTCCCATAGGAATGCATTGAAAATGGATTAATCACTAATCACGACCGTTTTTCTGTTGTACGGATTCGCCCCATAGATGATTTTGTTAAGCGATTTCCCCCTATCTCTGGATTGTCTGTTAAATAAACCACTTATTACAGTATATGAGGGTCCATTGTACAAAGGTTTCCCTGCCAAGAAAAACACCATTTTTCCAGCTGATCTCGGAAATCTGCCAACAGAGTAATAATGGAGCCATAGAACTGCTTTGCTGGCTCTGATCTGTTGGCAAGAGTGTTGAAAAAAGATATGGTGAAGCAGGTGGGGAAATATATGGGTTATGTCACATCCAAACATCCTCCAGCCCAGGGACACAGCCATAATGTTTTCACATCTTGGACTAGGTACAGATTGGCTTCAGCTGACCAAAAGGTAGCTCATAGTTGTCTGCTTTTATTTTATTTTATTTTATTTTATTTTATTTTATTTTATTTTATTTTATTTATTTTATTTGTTTGTTTCATTTTTATACCACACCATCTTCCATCAGGAACTCTGGGCGGTTTACAAATTATTTATACAACATATATGCCACCCACTATCCAAAGGTCTCTGGGCAGCTTACAATTAAAATGAACAATTAAAACAACTAAAGCATTAAAATGTCAATGAACAATTAAAAATAATAAAAACCTTTTGATACAAAACATTTAAATTGCCATCAGGACCCACAATCCATGTTATGTCAGTTAATAAACTTCTGAAACAGGAGGGTTTTTACCTGACGCCAAAACGTCATCAGCGTTGGCACCAGGCGGATCTCACTTGGGAGGGTGTTCCATAGCCTGGGGGCAACTGCCAAAAAGGCCCTATACCTACAAGCCATCCCTTTCACCTCCTTGAGGGATGGCTCTTTTCAGGAGGGCCCCGTGGCTAGATCTTAATTGCCAGGTAGGATCATATGGAAGGAGACGGTCCTTCAGGTATCTAGGTATACCTAAGCCCTTTAGGGCTTTTGGTATCTTTGGCGATTAAGAGTAAAGTCTAAGCATCCCAGATATGAACCCCCCCAATATTATTTACATGTAACAAGATAGTACCAATAGTTCAACAAGTTTATAGTGCTTAACATTAGCTTCAGATGATATACACATTTGTTCAAAACTTTAAAGAGGTTGAAGTAATGCTCTAGTTAGCGTTGTACCCAGTTTCTTTAGAGGTCGAAGGGCATTCCATCGGAAGAGTCTTCTGGAGATTTGCTGGCCTGTTTGGAAGAAATGTTTAATTTTAGCATTGCTTTATAGATCCATTGTTTCCCCTTGGGCAAGAGAAACCTATCCAAAAAAGGCAACATAGATTCAGAGGCACAGTTCAAAGCCCTGACTTGTGTCATAGCAAATTGCTGGGGGTGGAGTGCTGGTGAGGAGGTTTAGATCAACAACGGAATAAGGGTGAAATTTGCTCATTAAGTAGGTCAGTGGCGAACCCTGCCAGATAGAAGGTTTCCAAATATTTTCCTCAGAATCAGAAGGCAGCAAGCCAAGCCGATTTAACTTGAAAGATATTTTAGTGGAAGCATTTTATTCCCAAGCAGAGCCAGAGGGAGGTGGCTGCCTTTGGCATCCAGGTGCTCGCTGGTCCGGAGGAGACAGTGCCCAGTCATCCCCATCTAGACGAGGACATGGTCAATGGTTTCCACACAGCCTGCTCTGCCATTCCTTAATAAGGTTGCAGGATGTGGTTTCATCACCAGAAATGGAAGTGAAATCCACCTGCTAGCCCACTTGACTTTGGCAGGCTTTATGGCAGGAGAGCATGCATTTTTCCCCTCTTTAGGAGCAAAATATGTTGGCCCAGCCCTTTCTCCAATTGCAGTTCATTTAGGAGTGTGAAGATATTATTAGATATTATTAGATATTTGTATAACATAAAATCTGTACGGGCCCCAAAGGGCCCCTTCCCGCTCAGCTGTTCTAAAATGAAGGTGGTGGTGGTGGTGGTGGTGATGAGCCATAAAGGATTGTAATGCAATACTCCAAGAAAATTGTTAAGTATCTAGATACTTAACAATTTTCTGGGAGTATTGCATTACAATCCTTTATGGCTCATCACCACCACCACCACCACCACCTTCATTTTAGAACAGCTGAGCGGGAAGGGGCCCTTTGGATCATGTCCAGCATCCAACTTTATCAAGTCCAGCCCCTTTCAAGGAGGCTCTTCAGGGAACTGAACCAACCAGATGAGCTATCCAGCATAACCCTTCCTGCTCTTCATATAGAGACTCTAATTTCAGCACCTGGGAACTGAGCATAGCCTTCACATATATGGTTTTAATCGTTCGGTGAAACTACATAATTTTAACATAACGTACCATAATCCATAGATTTGCATTCAATGGTTTTACATATAAGAACTATGCATTTGTTGCTTACTAAGAACATCCGATCTCGCCTGATTTCGGAAGCTAAGCAGGGTCGGCCCTGGTTAGTACTTGGATGGGAGACCACCAGGGAATACCAGGCACTGTAGGCGCCTGGAGTAGGAACTGGCAAACCACTCCAGTATTCACCACAGCTCCCATAATTCTCCATCAATGCAGCCCTGGGAAGTTCTGGGACTGGTTCTTCAAAAAAAGAGTCATGTAGGCATTAACAATTCTATTATGTCCCTTCCAAAGTAAAGCGGAGTAATAATGATTAAGAAGCAACAAAAAAAGGTCAAAAACAAAACTTTTGTGATGAGGATACCAGGCTTGTGTGATCTAGTAGAGGCGAGAGAAAGGCTGATTTTTGTGAAGCGGAAACCTCTAGGCTAAATTGATGGAGGCTAAATTGATGGAGCACAACCGAGAACCATTTGAAGACTTCCTTTGGTCTTTTTATAAAGCTGAAAGTGTAGCAGATCTAAAAGCCACTCGTCTTTTAGTGAGTAGTTACTTACCATTCAGCAACCTCACATCTTGCTCATAATCAGAAACTGCAAAGCGTCCAATCTACGTTTCCAATTGGCATCTGTTCGGGGGCTAATTAGGCAATTGCCAAAGGTGTGTTTTTGCTGTGTGTGTGTGTGCCTGTCTCGAATCCCACTTCAAAGGTATCATTAAAATATACGGAAGGACAGTATGACAGATTGAACTCTTCTTCTGGTCCACATTGCTTGCACCTGTTCATGATGTCCCCAGACATCTCCATAATTAGGATGGAAAGTCAAAGTGAAGCAGTCATACGAAACAGACCAGATTTAGAGAGATATCATCCGCCATGACAGTGCTTGGTAAGTTAGCTGTATTGAAGTTCAATTACAATTGCAGTTGACATTTCCTTGGAAAATAAGATGGTTTTAACATGTTAGGTTGTTTTTTACTTTGTGAGAAATAACGTATATTATACCCATCAAAACCTGATCAAACCTGATCTATCTGAACATTTACCTGAGCAAAAAAAGTTGCCTTAATCTGAGTCATGACTGACCTACCCAAGAGTGCCAATTTTTTCTCCTCGAGGAGTGTATATTTCAATACTCTATCAATGGACTCCATGGGGCTGGAGTTGACAGCCCTTCCTTATTATTGTTATGACTCTTACAGGATACCATTGCCTTGACATTCCATTATGCCTTTGGGAATTCAAGGCACAACCCAGTCAGCGTTCAGCTTTTTTTATACCCTAGTTATATAAGGGGCATATGGCATGTAAAAATCTGCACCTTTAGCAGAATTTTTTCTTTGCTTTAATTCAGAGTCATGTCATCCTAAAGTGAAAAGTGATTTCTCATGCTTTGTTCACTTGGAAACCACTATAGGAACAGTGAGCAAACTGTGGCCCCTCAGGGGCATTTTGTGGGTTTTTTGTTCATCAGAAGCCATGGAAAGGGGTCTCCTAATGGTCTCCCACAAAAGCCCATAAGAAAACTAAATAAATAAAACATGGAAGTACCCATCTGGGGAGTGGCTGGTTACTTTCTTTTTCAAAAAGAAAGAGGCCATTTTGGAACTCCTTCTGGCACATAAAAGGGATATGGGGACCCAAACTGAGTCACGAAAGCACTTGAAGTCGCCCACCTCTGAAGTACAAGAAGAAGCAACATAATGTAATGTTACCATGAAAATATCATTTACTACTGGCACTCTAATGTGATTGATATTTATCTGTTGGAAATCATAACAGACTGTGTTAGAAAAGGTCGTCTGTAAAAAATTAATGAAAGGCAAGGGAAGTTTGGAAAACACAGAAGAATACAGTGAATTACTAAGACAATCCCATGCTATTTTTCTGCAAATCCCAATAGGAAAGAGTAGAGTCTTCCACGGTGTACAGTCTGGTAGGGAAACAAAATCTGTTTGTAAACATTGGCAAACATTGGCTGCAGTATGCCAACATTTTAAAAATAGGGCTAAAATCATGCGGGAGTATACTTGCTAATGTGTTTTAACAACCATCTGCATACTAGTATTATGTTAGAATTACCATATATACTCAGATATAAGTCGAGTTTTTCAGCGCTAATTTTGGGCTGAAAAGGGGGCCCTCGATTATACTCGGGTGAATATAGTAGGTTGATGGTGGGGGTAGAAGTGGTGGGTTTTTAAAAAGTTTTCTCTCTCTCCCAAAACAAGTGCGGTGCTTGCTTTGGAAGAGAAAAAAAAGTTTAAAAACCCACCACTTCTCCCCCACACTATCAGGTGCAAAGAGGTGGAAGCAGTGGGTTTTTAAACTTTTTTCTCTCTCCAAAATCAAGCACCGATGGTGGACCCTGGTGCTTGCTTTGATAGAGGAAAACAAATTTTAAAAACCCACCACTTCTCCCCACCCCGCCATCGGGCGCATAGAGGGAGAAGCGGCTTTTTAAAATATATATATATATATTCTTTCCCAAAGCAAGTGTCGATGGTGGACATTGGCGCGTACATTGGAAGAGAAAATAGATTTTAAAACCCACCACTTCTTTCCCACACCCTCGGGCGCATAGAGGGAGAAGTGGTGGGGTTTTTAAACTATTTTCTCTCTCCCAAAGCAAGTGTCGATAGTGGACATTGGCACTTGCTTTGGGAGAGAGAAAAAGTTTTAAAAACCCCACCACTTCTCCCGCCATCTGAAAAACAGGAGGAGGAGGAGGAGGAGGAGGAGGAGGAGGAGGAGGAGGAAGAGGAGGAAGGGAAGTGGAATTGTGGTGGCGGTGGCAGCACCAGCTTGGGGAAGTCAACAGAGTGAAATATTGACTCGGGTTATACTTGAGTCAATCAATTTTCCCACTTTTTAGAGGCAAAATTAGGGGCCTTGACTTATACGTGAGTTGACTTATACTCGAATATATACAGGTATAGGTTGAGTAGATTGTGTGCTGCACATATTTCAAGAAATTATCTAAAAGATTATGCTCAAAATTTTAAAAGTTACAATTATTCAGAAAAAATGCCTTCAAAACAAATATAAGTAAATGATTTTTTCTTTAAAAAAAGACCAGTTTTTAAAAGGAAGCAAGTCATGCATATACTGGAACCTGTTAGTGCACATTTCTGTTTGTGTTTATATAATAAATCATAAACAGTTGCATAATTTCTGAACACTTCACATCTACTTAAATTTGAAACAAAACTAATATTCCAAATGCCATACATGGAATGATATTAAAGACTTCACACACTTGGGAGGATTTTTAGTTGAACTTGTGGTACCGGTAATTACTTCTGCATACATTTTTATATTTGGTTACTCTTTAAGCCTGCCTTTCTTTAGCGACATTCTCTTCCTATGAAGCATAAGCAGTGTTTTTCTTGTTACTCTGACAATAAATATTCAGTTCCTCTCCTGTTTTAAGTCTTTATGATTATATAATATATCCTAATCTCATCTGTTATTTTACCAGCCTGTCTCACCATCCAATGACTTGTATAAATATTGCACAGCAGACTGAGTAGGGTGATGTTATCACTGAATTATAAGTAGCAAGAAACAAAGACAGGTTTATCTAGGCCTGTCTTCAAAATAACTCTAGATGTGTGAGCAGCATCTTAAGCACTGGCTTCTCACTTTATGGGAAATTCTGTTCATAGATCAATAAGATCCTGACAGGGTTCCTGGAAGCCTGCTGGATACCATCCCCACCACCCTGTGAACAGAAGCTACTAATACTTTTCTTCAGCAGAGAGCAATCAAGTGTGTTAAACAGAATAAGTGGATCACAGAAGTTATAGTTTCACAGAGCTTTCTGGACCAGAATAACATGGTATCATCTTGTCAATGTCCTCTAGTCACCTTCCTTGTAGGTTGACTGTTTTCTCCCCTGGTAGTTCCTGATTTGGCTATGGGCCAGCATTTGTGCTTTGCTTTTAAAAGCAAAGCAAAGTACAGCTTCCAGGAGGATGTTTTGCAGAGGTGCAGTAAATACTGTATTCACTGTCCAATATATATAAAAAAACATTTTCCCCACTTCCTTGGCCCCACCAAGCAGTAGAGGAAGTAAGAACATAAGAATATAAGAGCCATGCTGGATCAGGCCATGGGCCCATCTAGTCCAGCTTCCGGTATCTCATAGTGGCCCCACCAAATGCCTCTGGGAGCGCATGAGACTAGATATCTGTCTCCTGCTACCACTCCCCTGCATCTGGCCCTTGAAGTACCCTGGTTTTAAGCCTGGAAATTACACATCTCCATCATGGTTTGTAACCCATGTGATGGACTTCTCCTCCAGGAATCTTTTTACAATCCCCTTTTGAATACATCTAGGCTAGATGCCATCACCACATCTTGTGGCAGGGAGTTTTACAGACTAACAACATGCTGCCGATAAGCTAAAGTGGCGGTCTTATTAAGGTACTTAACAGTACTGGCAAATTAGAGGAAGGCTTGCACTTAGTCTGTTTCCAGCAATCACATGCATTGGTAATGGATCAAACCAGAGTGATCCCATCTGTAGAAAAAAAAATAAACCTAGAAAAGTCTGGGTAGGAATATTCAGGGGTAAGTTGTTTCATGGCTGCATTCACATGACCACTAAAATCTGCAGCAAACTTTGATCCAGATCACACACACACACACCCCAGAGTGGTCATGTGGTTGATGTCGCGGTTCGGATGTTCCCATGGTTGTGTTTTGAAAATTTGCAACTGTTCTGATTGCACAACTGAGAACCACAGCAAAGATACCATAATGGGGGTGAAAAGGTTTTGGTGCAGATTTTCCGTGTTTCCCGTGGACTCGAGTAACGGTTTAAAATCCACATAGGAACAGCAACAAGGATTTTACCACCCTGAGGCCAGGTACTTGTAAAACGCATTGAGTCGCACTACCGGGGGGGGGGGGCATGGTCACACTTTATTTTTTTAAAGTATGCTGCTTGTAGGAAAATGATTTTATGCTCTGCATCTACGAACACTTTGCAGCGGATTTTAGTGGCCGTGTGAAAGCAGCTTAAGTCATGTAAACACTGTCTTATCACACCCTAGTCTCCCAGCTATAAAAACTACAGCTCATTCAACAAGGCAATAGTAGATTGAACATAGATAATCTTTGGATGAAGAGGTGAAGCTAAACAGGTTTCTTATTGCAGGTTGCTCTAGTCTGCTTCTAGAAAGCAGAGGGTTGAAGCTCTTGAGTGCACTGAAATCAGTGGGACACTGAAAATGCTACGCTTTTTGGCTTATGCACAACGATTGGTGAGAGATTTAGGCTGTTGTTCAATAGTGCATTTACAAATGTTTCATATTCACTCAGAATAGCATGACTAGGATTTCTAAGTGGCTTCATTCAACACTTAAATCCCAATGGGAGGGCTGGATTTGAATAGTTAATTCAGCATTATAATGACAGAAGAGCTATTTTTGTTGCAATGCATTACCACAGAATTTTGTTTCCATTCTTTTTACTCACAGGTTTGACATTTGATAACTTTTGGAGGAAAAAGCATGGAAACAAAAAATCCACATAGAAGAACACGATAACACAGACACGAGTTTGGTGACCTAATTTTACAGTATTTGTGGAAAGCTACCCTCCAGCTTTCTCTGGAATAGCCCCAAGGCCAACACTTTAAAAGTTTGACAGGCAACTTATGCCCCTTATTTGCTATTATGGATGGGAGTGGGGATGCAGAGTTCCCAGTATTTGATATGCTTTTCTTAACATTGATTTGTAGGGCATGGAGAGGAAACACTGTACTTGCCATTGTTATTTATGACTTTCTGCATTCATGTAGTCTGTGCTTACATAGGTAGCTTTCCAGTCTGTTCCCATGATTTATCTGCTCTCATAATTTACCTTCTGCAGTAAAATTGCACTTTTCCACCCACAGCTGCATAATGTTTTTCCGGCCAGAACCTGGTAATGAAATCACTGAACTGGAAAGCTGAAGACATCCAGTTGAGAGCCCCAGCATGTATTTTTCTATAGAGGGATATTATTTACAGCTCTCTCTCTCTCTCTCTCTCTCTCTCTCTCTCTCTCTCTCTCTCTCTCTCTCTCTCTCTCTCTCTCTCTGTGTGTGTGTGTGTGTGTGTGTGAGAGAGAGAGAGAGAGAGAGAGAGGGAGGGAGGGAGGGAGGGAGGATAATAGGATTGTGGGATAATATGAAAGTATGCAAAGATTGGTGCCAAGGCAAAAAACTGATTGATTTCTTTAAAAAGAACACCTCCAGTTTATGAATGTGAGATGTTGTGCTTCTGTATCCACAATTCAAAATGCCAAGAAATGGACCGTTGTTGCTGCTACATAATATTGCTAGCAGCAATAAAATAAAATAAAATAAAAAAAAAAAAAAATAAAAAATAAAAAAAGGATTGCAATCTTTATACATCAAAGAGCAGTCTGGCTGTTGACAACATAAATGCCAGCACTCAAGATGGCAGCCATTCTCAACCTTTTTTTGGGGGGGCATTGCCATAAACACAATGTGAAAGAAATACAGGCTGAATTAGGATTGTAAAAGTCACATAATGAAATTTATAAGGTGGTGGGTGGTGAATCGCTTCCAGTCTGTGGCCTCCTTTAAATGTGCCAGGGCCACCCAGGGAGCCATGTGCTGCCTCTTGAGAATGTTTGGTCTACAGTATGCTCTCGTGTTCTCTACCATTCATACTTTCTGAAAAAACAGCCTTTACAGCTTCTTTTGTTTTAGTGGGAGAAGTGGTTAACATATCAATAAAGAAGTTAGCTTCTGGAAAGTTCTGTTGCTTGATTTCACTATGGTGGTTACTTTACGTCCTTCCTTGAGCTGAGGTGAACTTGACTCCGTGTTGAAATCGGTTTTCAACATGGATCGAGAAGTGGATTGAAAAGATTCCCAGCTCCAGGACGGGAATCTCTCACCCCGCTTGGAGCGCAGTTCAGGGAGCGTGGTCGGGGTGAACTCGGATTGACCCCACAAGGACATGAAGTTATGTTCCTTCGAACTCGGATTGACCCCACAAGGACGTGAGGTTACGTTCCTTCGAACCGGTCTCCAGCGGGGCCGCGAACTGCAGCGAGAGGGACGTGAAGTATCAGCCTATGTCAAGTGGTAGTTTCATAGCTCAAACGAGTGAGCTTTTGAATATTTTTCTGTTCTTTTAAAACTATCCATTAAAAGTTTTTACAACCAGAGACAGAATCCCTTTGCCAATATTGTTTGGCTAGGAAGTATTTCAATATATTTTCCTCCTGAGAGAGAGCAAAGGCTGAAAAGTTCAGATTGCCGTAGACCTTGAGCTGATTTTCCCTTTGAAGATTTGTGTCAGGAGGCTGGTTTCAGAGTCCTGGGAGAGTTTACTGATAGCACTCAGGGCTTAGGCAAACACAAACATATGCCTTACAGCACTAATTCCCTGGAAAAATGGCAAGTTTTCCCCTTTCGGAAGACTGTCAATACTTTCTTTGAAACAGGCCGCTTTTTTGGACACTTTTAAAAAGCTGTCTTTTGACTGTTTCTGTAACCTTTCATTGTCCTCCAAATGTCTCCCTCTTCCCAAAGCTGTAACAATATACAGTATCTGTCTTGGAATGCTCTTGCTGGTAAGCCTGATCAATACATGTCCAGTCTTATAACTAAGGGCATTTATACACGACCCCTAAGCTCCGCCGCAAATGGCTGCAAGCTCCGGACCTTAAAAATGTTTACCCACCAGCTCCAGAGTTTGCAGACAATTAAGTGCGACCCCGCCCACCTAAGCGCGACCCAGTGCACTTTTCTTGTACCTGCTCTTTGATGGTGAAAAATATTTGATGCGGAGAGTGCCTGAGCTCTCCTCGCTTCTTTCTGTTGTTTTTCTTTTGCCTCCGCCCCTTAAAGAGGAACCAGGAAGTAAACGGAGGTCGGAGCAACTTCCCCCGGCACCGGAGGTAAGGCTTTATTCTTTTGTCCCTGTCTAAGGCTTTTTTCCCCTCCCTCCCCTCACGCAGACAGAACAAAGAAGTGCGGAGCGGGTGGGGACGGAGGAACAGCAATGAACCCTCAAGATCTCTGGTCCGAATTTAAGGGACCAGCGGATCTTAGGGGTCATGTAAAAAGGCCCTAAGTGATTGTTATTCCACTTTGAAAAGTCTTTTGTTAAGTTCAGTACCATAGGACCGCAGTATCCGCTTGGGATCGGTTCTAATCCTTCCTGTGGATAATGAAAACCGTGGATAAGAGATAATGCCCCCCCAAATGCTGTTTTGTGACATTACCTTGCTTTACAGCTGCTGTTTTGTGACAGTTGCTTGCTTTACAGTTGCTGTTGGTGACAGTAGCTTGCTTTGTGGCTGCTGAATTATTTATTTAAGTTTTTCCTCTTCCAACCGTGGATAACTGAAACAGTGGTTAACTGAAACAGTGGACATGGGGTCCTACTGTATTTCAGTTCCTGAAGCCTGCACTCCATCCAATGTTTTTTTTTTTTTAAAGTGGTTTGGGTAACTGTTCTCTTTCAAGATACAGTAACCCCCTGCCTATCGTGGGGGTTAGGGACCCGATCCGACCCATGATAATGGAAAATCCGCAATATGCAGATGCTGGGTTGGGTCGGGACTGAGGGGCCTATCTGGAGCCTCCTAACTTACTTGAGGCCTGGTGCTGCCCTGAACAGGCCTCTGACGTGCTTCTTGGGCCTGTTGGAGGACCCATAAATGGTTTTCGGCAATATGGATATCACTTCTGGTTTGCCAGAAACCACTTCTGGGACCTCTGACAGGCCTGGGAAGAATGTTTGGGGCAGTGTCAGGTGTAAGTGCAGGATGCCTCAAACAGGCCCATGCAGCTTGCCCCAGGGGGACTTTCTTTCATATACTGTGGTCCCACGATATACTGGGACTGCAGTATATGAAACACAAAATGGTGGTGGACAACTATAAATGAGATTTATTTTTCATTTTGAATGGGCTGTTTTAAATTTAGGGACATTTAGGGTTGCTCGTTTCTGCATGGGCACAGGGTAAAATAGTTCTATTGAAAATATATCAAAACCTAAAATACCTTTGCTCAATCACCCCAAACTTGGCGCCAGAACAAGAGCAGCCTATCTGCTATAGCTGAGTAAAACACGGTGCTCATTTTAGATCAAATTTCAGTTATAATTTTTTTGGTGGGGAGACCCTATTTTCAGAACTGTCTTGTAGAATGATGATTTACTCTACTGCATATCATAATTAATCCATTATTTCCCTTCCCTTCTTTGACACCCCCCCCCTTTTCCTCTCCATCTCTTTCTTCTCCAAGTAGAAAGCTGCTGGGCAGGGACATCTTGTCCTTTCCAGGCTCAAACTGATCATTACATGGGACTTTTTCAGGCCATCCTCTCTTATCTAGTCCTACTCCCTGATTGATCTGTTCTTTGCAGTACAAGAAGCAGTGACAGCTATTGCAGATGGCCATCCAGACTCTGATTAAATATACCCAGTAATGGAGAATTCACCACCCCTGCTGAGGTAAGTCTGTTCCACTGCTTGAACACTTGCGCTGTTCAGAAGCTGCTCTTGGTGTTTCATTAAAATCTGTTTACCTATACAGTGGACCCTTGTATAACAAACAGTTTGTATAACATAAAATCTGTACAACATAAACAGTTCCGGAGATAGGGAAAATTTGCTTAACATAATCGCCTATGGGGCGAATCAGTACAACATAAAAATGGGATTACTCTGTTTTCAATGCATTCCTATGGGAAATTTGTATAAAGGAAATTTTGCTTAACATAATTTCATTTGGAACAAATTAATTCCTTTACACAAGGTACCACTGTATTGAGATTTGGTTCCAGAACTGAGAACCAAGATCTCTAGAAAATGGAAGAAAACAGAGACCCAGTAGGGCAGGCATGAAATATCCTCAAGTGTAAAGATGTGGTGCTGGCGATCTAAGCCAAGAACATCCATGTGATGGCACTCCCAATAACTGTGTGTGGATATGAATACTGTACAGTGAAGAAAACTGTAAAAGATTAATTTGTGCAAAATTTGATGGAAGAGGAACACGTTACAGATACCATGGGCTTCCAGAAAGATACATAAATGGGTTCTAGGTCAAATTGAAGTTGAAGTATCTCTTGAACCTAAAATAGCTAAACTGAAGCTATTGTACAGATGGGAAGGCAAGAGTCACTGCTAAGCAGAATGGAAAGTAGTAGGACAAAAAGAGGCCAAACAACAGATGGATGGGTTCAGTAAAGAAATCAGTGATTTTCTTTGGTAAGACATGTACAGGAATTGTTGGAAGTAATTAATTCATAGCATATCTATACTTCAGAAGTGAGTTGAGTGCCAGAACGACAACAATACTGTCTTGGTTGCTCTTCTTGATATGGGCTTTGATTTGTCAATTTCAGCTTAAAACGGAGTGCCCAGAACTAGAGATGGCACTTTAGTTTAATTGGAAGCTAAACTTGTGAAGTTTTGTATGTGGTTTTAATTTGTTCCCTGGAATTTTCCTACTTCTGTTTTAGCACTCCAAATGTATAAGATGAACAAGTATTTTTGTTTTTGGTCAAATTACACAAAATGTTCCCATATACCAGGCCTGCCCAAAGTACGGCCCGGGGGCCAAATCTGGGCCGTCAGGCCATTCTGAGTGGCCCACGGCTGGCAAGCCCACCCCTCCCTCCCCCTCCTTCGCCGATTTTTTTTTAAAAAATCTTCTGCCAACACTGACACCTCTGGGAAGCTTGGACGGCTGGGCAGACGGGTGGTCTGCCGCCATCGGCACTGCAGGAGAAAGTGTGAGGGTGGGCAGGCCAGCGGGCCTCTGCCACCACCAAGGAGCTTTGGGGTGGGCTGGTGGGCGAGCTGTCACCACCGCTGGGGAGCTTGGGGGTGTGCAAGGTCACACAGATCGCCTCTTCCAAAGGGTGACCTGTGGCCACGGCCCCCTGTGCTTCCTTTGGTCCCCACCTTCCTTCTTTCCTCCCTCCCTTGGTCCCCACCTCCCTCCCTCCCTCCCTTGGTCCCCATCTTCCTTTCTTCCTCTGGTTTCCACCTCCCTCCCTCCCTTCCTTGCTCCCCCCCTTTCTTCCTGCGGGTGGGGTTGCAAGGGGTCAGTGGGTGGGGCTTGCAGTGGGGTGGCAGGGTCGGGGAGCACACGGCCAAAGCACTCTGCTTTTCTGGCAGAGCAGCAGAGAGGAAGGAGCTGGTCAGAGGAGCACTTCCTTCTTCTTCCTTTTGCAGGAGCAAGGGGCGGAGTTTCTGCACCTCAGCACTCCCTTACCCTTCCTTGCTCCCCCAACTCCTTCCTACACTTCTTCCTTGGAGTAGCGGGTTAGGGAAGTAAAGCACTAGGGTGTCAGTGGGTGGGGCTTGCAGTGGGGTGGCAGGGTCGGGGAGCAACAGGCCCCTGACATATTCTCAGCCACCAAATCTGGCCCTCCTTACAAAAAGTTTGGGCACCCCTGCCATATACTATTTACTGGCTTATGCTATAAGTTGACTGTTCTGCTGAAAAGAAGAACCAAAGCAGCCATGCTCAGTCAGAATTGGCAGTGATTATAGTTTTTGGATGGGCGACCACCAGGGAATACCAGGTGCTGTAGGCACCTGGAGTAGGAACTGGCAAGCCACTCCAGTACTCCTGCCAAGAAAACTCCATGGACATGGAGTCACGTAGAGTTGGTCACGACTGTAACGACACAACACACATATGTAGGAGGAACGAAGCAGACACCTGGGAGTCACCCCTGGCCTGGTTTCTTTCCATGCCTGGCCATGCCCTTTTTGTGGGTAACTTCAGTCCCTGAGGGACTCAAAGTGTCTTCAGCACTTTGTCAGGCCCTTTGGGGGTCCTGGGGTGAACTCTCAAAGTGGGCTCCCCTACATTTGGGCCTCCTTTCATTCCAAATAATAGTTGGTTCCACACCTGTCTGGGAGGGGTAATTCCAGTAGGGACCTGTTGTTGGACTTCCAGTAGGGACCTGGAGGGAACTCAGTCCCTGGGACTCAATGTCTTTATATTGTCAGGCCCAACAGTTCCCAGGGGTGAACTCTCAAAGTGGCCTTGAGTACTCCTTTGTAGCTTGTCTCCAAAATTTTTCCAATCCAGGATGACAGAAACGCATTCCATAAATAGTTGGTTCCAACCCTAGACCAGTCTGGGAGGGATTGGTCCCCAGTAGGGACAGGTTGGAATCATGCAGTCAATATTTTATATTGTCACCCCCAACAGTTCCAGCAGTGGCCCATAGAGTGGGGCAAATCCCTTTGTAGCTTGTCTGATTTTTCCAATCCAGGATGACAGAAACAAAAATGTAAGCTGCAAGAACACCAAGGGCCCTATCACACAGGCAAAGAGGTGGCTAACAATCAAAGCCGTGTTTCTTTCTGAAGTTGTCATGTGATTGAAAATGCGGTTCCCGTGTTACCATGCACATGGTTTAAGTAGTAGCATTGTATATGTCCCCACATCATTAATCTGCATCTAGAAGCTCTGAGGGGGACATCTGGCAGCATGGAACTCACAAGCTCTGGTGCTACGGGAGCTCAAGTGGTGGCGGGACGGCAATGGAATAAAGATTGGGGATGCGATGTCAACATGAGGTGGGGGAGCAAGGCTGCCACCATCTAGAAACAAGGCGAGCGGGCGGGTGAGAATGTGTGTGCGTGTGCCTGAGTGCAATGGTGTGTGTGTGTGTGTGTGTGTGTGTGTGTGTGTGTGTGTGTGTGTGTGTGTGTGTGTGTGTGTGTGTGTGTGTGAGAGAGAGAGAGAGAGAGAGAGAGAGAGAGAGAGAGAGAGTATAAAGATATGCCAGCACTGGCAGGAGCCTATGTCAGTTGCCCTCCCCTTTTGCTTCTGCGCCAGCTCTCACCCTGGTGCCACCGCTGCTGAGCCCTCCTCAGTCTCACCTGAGGCAGCCACCAATGAGGGGCTTCCTCGTTGATGGACCTCGAGGGAAAGCCCACCAGTGCCTGGCTTTCACCACTGCAGGCTGCCTGACCCTCACTCGCTTGCTCGCTTACCAGCCTCAGGATTCCCTTTATTTATTTATTTATTTATTTATTTATTTATTTTAAGGCTTATATACCACCCGTCTTGCCAAAGGAACTCTGGGCGGTTCACAACAAACAAATTATTACAATTAAAACTGCATAAACAAGGTAAAATCAGTAAGCACAGACAAAGAACAGGCAGATGAACGGGCAGATGGCAGACCTTAAAAAAAAAAAAAGCTAAGAGTCACCAAACGCCTCCTGGAACAATAGGGTCTTCAGAGCTTTCCGGAAGGCTGATAGGGACTGTGCAAGGCGCAACTCACCAGGGAGATAGTTCCAAAGTGTAGGGCCAACCACAGAGAAGGCTCGGCAACGAGTGGATGTTTTCCGAGCCTCCCTGGGCGTGGCCATCCGCAGCAAGTGCGCTTGCGACACTCTGGTCGGTTGGGCCGAAGTTGACCGCTGGGAGATCCGCTCTGCCAGGTAATCAGGTCCCAGGCCATGGAGGGTTTTATAAATTAAAACCAGGACCTTGAATCTAATTCGCTCCTTCACTGAGAAAGGAGTTCCCTCTTCTTTTAACATGGCCGGATCTCCCCCCGAGTGTGCACCTCTCCCTCCCCTGGCATGGCGACAGAATCCCTGTCTGGTGAGGATTTTGCCAGGGTGTCTTTGGAAAGGGAGGCCCACCACAGGGGCCGATCCACGGCTTTGCTGGGAGCCCCTGGCTGCCGCCAGTTGGCCTCAGAAGAGGCAACTTGTCCTTTTCATCCTTGTCCTGCAAGTAAGCCTCCTCCTCAGAGAGACAGCAGTTAGGGGAAGCAGCAAGATAGAATGTTGCCAACCCGCATAACTTAAACCAACAACAAAAAGGGGGGAGGAAATGGGTTTTCTACAGCCCCGGTAACATTTGCCTCTTGCAAAAACATGCATTTTGAAATGGATTTAAAAATACCCATCCTCCACCTTGGTTCTTGAAAAACTCGCTGAAACCCAGTTAAGTGGGCATTACCATTTTTAAAAAACCCGCCGACCGTGGGGGCACAATTTTTGAAGCCGGTTTATCAGAAAATTAGATCCAGATTTTAAATACCGTGGGATAGAACCGCAAGAGAACCTATTTGAAAAAGCTGAGGACTTCTAAGGGAGAACAGCAATAACTTAATGATAAAATGAAGCTCGAGGAACATGCCACCCTTTCTAGAATCTAAAAGTGAATTAAGCCATTTGGTGAGCTGATAGGTGAATATCCAAAAGGAGGTTACGGAGAGAGGCTGCAAGGGCAAAACAAGTCACTTTGATTCATCTGATCCCTGCCATTTAAAACTCCTTTGAGCCCCTTTCCCAGCTGCTGCTATGTCTATGCGAAAGACAGAGATGCTGTTGTAAATTCATGTTTACAAGGTTTTTAAAAGTGATTAATGGCCCCTGGCCGTGCAAGAAGATAGATTCACAACTGCATTTTCAACTGGTATGTTTCTTGTATAACTTGTGAGCCCACATGTTCTCTCTGAAGTGAATTTATAGTCTTCCTTTTACCGTATTATCCCATGGAACTATAGAAATTTGGGGACAGTTCTCCTATTCCAATATTTTAGCCCTGCCTCCCTGTACAGCAATATCTCTTAGCTTAGTATAACATATGCAGGCCACTGGGGGAACAGTTGCTAGTATAAGCTCACATTAGAATAGATAGCATTAATTGCCACTTGTTAAAAGGTAAAGGTAAAGGTTTCCCCCGCACATGCGTGCTAGTCATGTCAGACTCTAGGGGCAGTGCTCATCTCCGTATTCAAGCCAAAGAGCCAGTGTTGTGCAAGTCCATGGCCACGTGGCCAGCACATCTGCAAGGAAACACTGTTTTACCTTCCCGCTTTTTACGGCGGTACCTTTTTATCTACTTGTATTTACATGCTTTCAAACTGCTAGATTGGCAGGAGCTGGGGTTATCAGCGGGAGCTCGCTCCGCTGAGTAGCACCCGGGATTTGAACTGCCGAGCTGCTGACTTTGCAGCCGACAGTTTTTGGAGCCTTTGTCCGCTGAGCACAATGCCCCTTAAGTAAAGGTAAAGTTCCCCCCACAAATGCATGCTTGTTTTGTCAGACTCTAGGGGTGGTGCTCATGTCCGTATTCAAGCTGAAGAGCTAGTGTTGTGCACTCTGTCAAATCATAACTGAATTAAAGTGACCCCAATAGGGCTTTTATGGTAAACAAGATATTTAAAAAGATTGGCTTTACCACTTCTACACATCCAGTGAGCTTCCTTGGCTAACGGTGTGTGTGGACAAAGGCTTCCTGAATCCTAGTCTGTTACTTTGTCCATCATACCACAATGGGTATCCTGGGTAGATATATTAGGGTAAAAATGCAAGGTTATTGGGCTGCTAACCCTGCATTACTAAGCCATTTAAGCCAGAAAAAGCTTACGTAGTACTAGATCTTCCTTTGGTTATTAGCAGAATGAGCACCCCTTCCCCAGAATTAAAAGCAGAAATCACATCACATCATAGCTGTAACCATACTGGAAAGATTGGATTTAGTACTAGGAATCTCCTTAAGCACAGCTCTCCCAGCCACAACCCACACAGAAGGATTTTCATATATTAAGAAAGAACCCACAAGCCACAATAAACAAAGTGAACAATAGTTCCATAAGACAACTTCTTTTGAGAACACAGAGACAACAAAATAAGAAAATTAATTTCTTAAGCAGTCAATGGCAGTAGGAGCGAAAGAAAAGAATACAGGTTCTATGTTATTATTTCTCTGATTTCTTATCTCTCCCTCTTGAAAGCTACATTTCCTCATCATACACTAGTGTGGCACTCTACTGGCTTAGAAATTAGCCAATTCTCCTGCTCTGAAAAAAAGTCTCATAACAGCTCTCCCTCGCCACTATTAAACACAGGTAGTTGCCATTCTGTAAAAATAAAAGATGAGGAGATGGGAGAATTCCTGAATAACCATGAAAGCAACTTGATAAGGCAGGTGCTATTACAGAGTGAGATGGTTTGGAATGCAAAGAAAGGTGTTCTCCATGCACAGTTGGCACCTGCAACATCTGGGTTGGTGCCTTTATCTTTTGATGGTTCCTCAGCATCAAGGACATAAGATAGTTTACAGCAAAGTGACAGTAGTCAGAAACAGAGGTTCCCTGTTAAGTGTTATGAGGTAAAGATCTGGCGTTGAAACCAAGCCATTTCTACTACACTGTAGAATCCATGTTTGTCTCGACACACACGACAGACCGCCTGGATTGGACTGCCCAACTGTGGCCACGTTGGCTGGTGGATTCTGGGGACTGTAGTCCAAATAAGTAAGCTGTCCAGTTTTTTCCTTGTCAGCATAGGTCAAGCTGTTCAGCAAGTAACACCATATCATCTCAGGCACCTCATTCTGCTGGCTCTCCTTTTCCCTGATAAACATATGAGCAGGTGACACTTTCTTTCTAATGTTATCTAAATGATGGTGCAAATGGGTGGTGGAAGGGCATGCATAGCCCTAACTGGTTTCCTCAGCTTCTGATTTAGCTTACAAATGTTGGATCAAGAGTACAGGAAGCTGCCTTTTGGCTTCATATTTACTTACCTGCCATTAAGAGAATGTAGGAAAAGGATTCAAAGGGGTTCGAAGGATTTAGGCAGTATAAAACTGATAAAATTTGGAGTAGGCATGTGGAGAGTATTTGAAACATTTCTCATTCTCAGTGGTTTTATGAGTCTAGCCGCACTGAGATGCCTCACCGAGACCTCCCCTGCACTAGCAATATTTTACAATCTCATTTTTCTGTTTCTGTTCTGTTTGGGTGTTCTGAATCCCCAGCCTCATTGACTCATTTCTTTGTTCAGTTCTGCTTTTTCTTTCTTTCTTTCTTTCTTTCTTTCTTTCTTTCTTTCTTTCTTTCTTTCTTTCTTTCTTTCTTTCTTTCTTTCTTTCTTTCTTTCTTTCTTTCTTTCTTTCTTTCTTTCTTTTCCTTTTTTTTGCATCAGAAATAGCCAAGTTCTGCTCAGCTCAACATACTGCCTGGGGAATCCTTGTAAAGGAAAAATGACATTTTACAATGAAACTGTAATTAATCCTGCACAAATGAATCTTTCTGCCAGCAAATCTATCTATCTATCTATCTATCTATCTATCTATCTATCTATCTATCTATCTATCTATCTATCTATCTATCTATCTATGGCCATGAAGTATCTGGCAAACCCTAGATTTCCCTGAGACTTCTATTGTTAAAAAAGCCAACAAAATTTCAGTCAGAGAAATCTCACTGCAAGGAGAAAACAGATTCCACCCCCGCTCTCAGAACAAGAGGCTTTAGACTAGAGGCAGATCCAACAAAGGTATGGAGTGAGTTCCAAAACCTATTGAGAGTTTGAAAAGTTTGTTTTTTGAAAGACCACACTTAGAGTCCTCCCATTAAGTATAACCACAAGCCATGTCGACCAGGAGTCTGGGATTTGTAGTTATTTTGAGCTCTGGGTCTACCTTGTGGCAACCACCACCATCAGCTCGTCCAACATACCTCCTCCAGAACTCTTTTCAATGATCACCCTTAGTGCTTTTATTAGGATTAAATAAAATGTTACAAGGCTATAAGCAGGAAATACGCATGGCAAGCTACCTTCAAACAGGTGCATAACTGCCAGCTTTACTCATCCTCTTTGAATGCAATTCCTCACAATAAAGGGAGATGTGAACAGCAGGTGGCTCTTGGGCTAGCCAGTGCTGGAACGGTCCCTGCCACAGCTGAGAGCACCAGGTTGGGGGAGCAGCTTGCTCTGAAGCTTCCTCTCCCTGGCAAAAACAGTGTCATTAGCCAGCCAGTATTAAGATAGCCAGCCAGGAGGACTCCCAACACTGGCTGAGCAGGGACCCTGCCTTTGCCTGAAAGGCAGCTCCAGCACTTCTGTGATTTGGCTGCATTTTACCTTACAGAACACCTGCTGCCAGCAAGCATGGCCCGTGATACACAAAACGTTCTTCCCAGTGCAGATACATAAGACCTGTCACCCCAAGATAAACGTGAAGTAAAAACAAGATCCCCGTGTATTCTCTGTGGTTGCTCCCACTATGTGAAGCAAGATCCCACCCGAGATTTGACTCTAGCTCCTTCCTTGGTCTTTTTAACAAGAGTCTTCAAAACCTGGCTCTTCCAACAAGCCTTCTGAAGTTCTGATTTATAACATCTGAATCGTTTCCGCCATCTTAATTTGATCTCTCTTTATTACCTTTAAGTTAGTTTAATTGTAATTGTACTTGTAATTTTAATATACTTTAATTTAATATAATTTAATTGGTCTCATCCACATATAGGTTGTTCTCGTGATCTTCTTGTGGTCTTAGCGTGTTAAGTGGTTGTTATTTGTAATCTGTATTGTTTGCTGTTAAGCCACCCAGAGTGGCCAGATGGCCAGATGGGTGGGGTATAAATTTAAGAAATGATAATAATAATGTCAAGCAGGTGAGGACTCTGCTGCCTCAGTCCCAGCATTCTCATAACTGGGACGTTGCCCAGCATTGGCTGGACAGGGATAGAAGCTCCAGTGTGTTTGTGCCATGTAGTTATGGCCTCAGAGAGTTATATGTTATGTATGGCAGCCTGTTTTAAGATGGGAACTGCCAAGATACCAGATAGGCAATATGGCAGGTGGAAATGTCCCCATGCTGGAGACTGATTCGGAGATTTGAGGTCAAACTGACTGACATGCTTAGTACATTTTTAGAAAAGGTACCCCTTCAGGTAGTGAAATCTGTCATAGTATGTGATTTTCCCCTCAGCTACCTATCTAGTAAGCTTTGCTTTATGCTTGCCCATTGGAAGGTAAACACAAGCTTAATCTGTAAATCTCAATGTCCCCAGGGGTGTATGGGGGGGCAGAAGGGTACATCTGCCCCGGGCGCAGCAATCTGGGGGTGCCTGGAGGGGGATCAGGAGGAGGAAGCTGTGCACCCTCCCGCTGCCCAGCAGTCCTCCTTTTCCTTAAGGCTTGGCGACAACACCCCCTCTGCCACCTCTGCTGCTGCACGCCAGGTGAGCAGCGAAGCAGGCAGGCAGGGCGGAGCATGGTGGCCGCGGTGCCCTCACCCTCTTCCTCGCCTTGGTGGGAGAGGTGTAAGGCGCATGTGTGCTACTGCACCCGTACACGCACACACACCCATCTGCCCGCCCGCCCGTGCCCATGCCTGCAGAGTTGGGCCCCCCATTGCTGGGTGAGTGCAATTGTGTGTGTGTGGGGGGTGGCGGCAGGAAGGGTGCTAGAACAAACTTTGTCTGCAGGTGCTCCAAGTCCTGGCTACACCTCTGAATGTCCCATTGCAACATTCATCACAGCATATCTTTTGACTCCTGGTTAAGAAGTACACAGAACAGGATCTTCACATTTTTGAATCTTGTGCAAAACGTTAGTGCCCATAATGAATATGGTAGTGGCAGCTTGGAATAGGGTAGGAACGATCTTTTTCTGTCTCTCTGTCATTTACTTTTAAACAGAACAAGCTGGGATTTTTCAAAACCCATGGAGGAAAGGAAACAGCTACTAGGCAAAATACACGGGTAAGGCGCTAACAACATTACAATAATAAATAAAAGTAAATGAGCAGAATTAAACTAAGAATGTGGTCCTATAACAAACAAACAAACAAACAAACAAACAAACAAACAGATTTCTATACTGCCTATCTAGCTGCAAGGCTACTCTAGGCCATTTACACAGGTACGATCCATGTGACAATAACAGGAAATAAAAATCAAAAGATCCATAGGAACATCAAAATTATTCAAAATTAATAGCCATAACTAGCCAAGATGACTGAGAGTCAGCTGAGCTGTTACTAGGCCAACTGACACCATGCTGAATCCATCCCAGCATAGAGATGTTACAAATTACTGAGAAGTAGATGCCCTAAGCACATCCGATCTCGTCTGATTTCAGAAGCTAAGCAGGGTCAGCCCTGGTTAGTACTTGGATGGGAGACCGCCAGGGAATACCAGGTACTGTAGGCTCCTGGAGTAGGAACTGGCAAACTACTCCAGTATTCCTGCCAAGAAAACTTCATGGACATGGGGTCACGAAGAGTTAGTCACGACTGTTACGACACAACACACATACATCCTTGCCCTGGACTACCTTTGTGCCAGCTTTATGGTCATGCCCCTAGACACGAGGTGGGTTGGACCTAGCATAATTCCCCTTCTCCTTTGCTCTACAATTCTTGCCTCCCCCTCCGGCTCTTCTGCTGAGATGCGTCAATCAGCGGAGTACTGCAGTGCAGACCAATCTCTGAGATCAACCAACAGAAAGGGGTTCTGCCAGCACAAAGTTATTTCTGACAGCTTATGGGGATTTCTGTTGGCACAAGAAGCTTCTGTCTATTTCCAACACCCTGGAGCCAGGCTATCTTTGAGTTAGGGTTGCACTGCTCATCTATTTTTAGCTTTTCTCCATAAATGCTGTTTTAATATCTATTTCCTCTTTTATGCTCCTTAATTACCTAGATGGCTGTGTCTTTGGGGACATGAAATACGGTGCTGTGTGTAACCCTATGTGAGCCCCATAGAATACAGTGAGCTGTAAATGTAAGAAATGAACAAATGAATAAATGAATAAATAAATTTAATTGTACTGCATACATTTTTTAGACTTTGATGACATTCATTTAGAAATACAGTAACAACCTTGGCAAAACTGAAATAATTTGAGATTTTTATTCATTTGTGGCCTACATTTTGAGTTGAAAGTGTCACTGACACATTCTCAGGTATCTCCCTAATGCCATAACTTTCCACTGGTGGTATTCAACCTCATTTGGTTGTTTTGACATTCTTCTCAGAAATCCAGGATATGATGGTAGTCTCAAAGAAAAGGCTGAGGTTACATTTGCTAAAACTCATCTATGCTAATGTGATTTATGTAAGTCAGTCTGTTGGACTCGTGACTAAATGGAAAGCTTAGCAAATACCAGAAATGAAGGTCTCCTACCTGACAGGACATGTCTGAGGCACCACTCAAACACTGAAGGACCAAATCGCCAATGACTGCAGTTTATTTCTGGACACAATTTTAAATTGATATTCAGACATGTAACATCTTGTGTACGCATTCAACATATTTAAACATCACTTTCTTCTGCTTTTCCTCCTCACAGTACTATGTTGCCCAAGACACTCTAGTCCTAATAACAAAGTATATGGCTTTTTAAAGTCATGTTTTGGATTGTGGAAAGCTTCATTTTGTGGACAGTCTGTGTCCTACAAGTGTGAAATTGGCCTCTTGAAGCAGGTGTGGGACACTGTGCCCAGCCCCCCCCAGGACTCCAACACCCAGCACCAGGAACTCTAATTAAAACTGAGGACCACCTTATTTTAGGAGGTTGCCTAAATTTGGACTGCCGGAATTAATTGCATGCCTTTAAATGTCCTGGGGAAGTAGGAGACTCACCTGGCAGAAGGCTGTTGCATAATGCTTCTGAGGTGCTTGAGAAGAGTGTGAGAATCAACTTTTTAGGTGCTGACAGAAGTTGCTCAATTGTAGCATGCCTGAATTGTTGGCAAGGAAGCTCTAACTTGCCTTTTCACTTTAGAAGTGGAGTAACCAGGATCCCTACATTAGAGGAAGAGGAACTGAGATGCTGAGTTCCTTCACATAAATACCCCCCTCAAGCTTCCCAGCATGTGTAGCTTGACCTTTCTTTTAGAACTTTCTGGACTTTCACAACATCCTTCCGGAGAGACTGTTCTAAGAGAGTGTTGCCATTCTCTCCTCTGCCTCGTATCGCAAAAGAAAAAAGAGAAGAAAATCCCAGTAGGAGATTTGTCCTATTTACTACATTTTGCTTAGCAGTGCACATTTGGGGTTCTGTTTTGCCATGGGAAATTGGTTTGTAAATAAGGCCTGTGGCATGCGATGTTTGAATTTCCCAGCTTATCTGTCATAGCCACTGTAATAAAGGTACTCTGTGGTGGACGGCGGCTTGGTCATTTACAACTAGTTTATTTGTCAACTTTTCATAACTCTCTCAATAAATTGGTAATTGATGAAAAGGCTTTTCTTCTTCCAGAACATGTGGAGATTCAAACTGTGCTTTGGGACCTAACCTGGGGGACAGATGAAAAGTCTGGTTGCTAGGCAACAGTAAGTGCAACCTCCCCTGCTCCCGCAACACCCCTCCCCCACTTGCTTCCAGAACAGTCTATGTGCAAGGGAGAGTGATCCTTTTAAAAAGGTGAATGAGGCAACCTGGAATCAGAAGGACAAGGGTGAGAGTGGTCCAGGTAAAAAACAATGGGAATGAAGAATAATAAGGACATATAGTTTTTGAAACTGTGGCCATCTTTTGAAAGAAATGCAGTTACATTGGAAAATTTACCCTCACTGTTGGCAGCTTCCCAGGAAGCAGGGTGGGGGGACAGGAGGCTTGTGATAGAGGGTCTCCTAGTTTAGAAAAAAGGGGGTGAGCCGCATGGCCATCGCAAAACACAAATGCAAAATTAGGCTACAGGTGATACCTTTATAGGCCATTAAAAATAAAAATAAAAATAATTGCAAGCTTTCAAGTGCAATCCATTCTTTTTCAAAGCATGGGCCAAAAGTCCAAACATGGCAAAAGATGTGGTTTTCTAGGAGGTCACTCTTAAAGTTCTTGGCAAGATGAAATTTTCAAGGCAAGCAGTGTAATTAGATAAAGCAGGAAGTGGGAGGACTGTTGTAAAAGCTGCATAAGCATTGGGTTTCACACATGGGTTTCACATGAGTCACACACACACACACACACACACCCCAAGCCCCTGTTGGCCAGAGGGAGGGGAGGGCTGATGTAGAGGATCCATGTGCTTCATTTTAGGATTGGGGTAAAATTTAGTGAGCCCACTAGGTTTGCTCATTGGGGCCAGATTGAAGTAAAGTGATATTAAGTAGTGGTTGCAGTTTTGCCCTTTGGCGTTGAGAGTCCATCTGCCTCCTTCCTGGTACGTGGAGAACGCCAGCTCTTTCGTGGTATCTCCATCATTCCATCAAGCTCAAAGTAAAAAAAAAAAGGGGGGGTTGAGCCATGTGGCCATCACAAAACACAAATGCAAAACTAGGCTACAGGTGATATCTTTATAGGCCACAAATTAAAAAACATTGCAAGCATTCAAGTGCAATATGCTCTTCTTCAAAGCATTGACGAAAAGTCCAAATATGGCAAAAGTCATCCTTCAAGATCCCAAATACCAATGGTTCATGTAAGATATACCTTTCAAGGCTAGGCTTCAGATTAATTTAGGTAGAAAATATAGTTTTGCAAATCCACAAAATATCTTTTTCTTTATCTTCTGGTCCAAAGTCACCGTTCTTTCCATAATTAATGCCCCTGAATGTGAAGTTTCAATTTTATCTTTCCTTCATTTCCCATTTCTTTATCTAACGTTTCCCCTTGCCTTCCTAGTTTTTGTATTTCATTCTGTGCAAGAATGAAATCCTTACATTTTAATTGTCCAGAATTCTCCTGGTTACACCGCTAGAATACATTATTCAGATTTGCTACTTATATTTCACTTGATTATACTTCACAAAAAACTTTCCTTAATCTTTCAGTCCCTGATTGACAGCTCTTCTGTTTTCATTCTACATTTAGAGACTCTTGATTGAAATAGCTATTCCTCCGTCTGATTTCCTCCTCAGTTTTGAAATATTAAGAGATGGATAACTTTCAAATGTTCATGGACATCTCCATCCTACTCTCCAAATATTTGTATATATTCCCTCCCAATAGAGATGGGCAGGAAATGAAAAACGAAATGCTGTTTTGTCATTTCATTACCGTGTTTCCCCGATAATAAGACCTAGTGATGGGCATGGTGAACTTGCCCGTTGCTCACTCCTTCACCGCTGCCCCCTCACTCGCCCCTCGAACCCAAGACGGCACGTTGCCTGCATGGCTGCCCCCCCCTCTCTTGACGTTCTCCTGTCTCCGTCGAGTGCTGAGTGGGAGTGCGGGTGTGTTTCCTCTCAGCCAGTGCCATCCCGGGGGGAACCATGCTGCCGCCGTCCCCTCCACCCAACTCACCCCCACCCACCTCAGGTAGCGTGTCGCCGCCTGGGCCCTTCACAAAATAAAAATTAAAAATTAAAAAATCCATGCCACTGCAGCAGGCAAGACAGCAGTTCCCTTCCAGGGGAGCATGGGATGATTGACACTGGGGAAATGCACACACTGGCTTTCCTTGGCAAGCAGGGGGCTCTGGAGATTGCAGCCTAGAGAGGAAGAGCCGCTGTTAGCCCTCCTAGCCTAGCCTAAGGGGAATGGGATGTTACCCCCAGCCGGGGGCACCTGGTGGCCACCTGTCCTGCTTGGAAGGAGGTGGAAGGAGAAAGGGCCAAGGCATCCACCCACCTCCCTGGGCAGCATGGGGCGGGAAGGGAAGGGAGCATCTTCGTTGCACTTCTCTCTTCCCTTCCGTAACTGCAGGGCCTTAAAACATTGGTGGCGACTGCTGCCGCCGCCGCTGAGGACAGTGGCTGAGCGGTGATCCCAGCTGGATGCTGGCAGCGGGAGTGGAAATGGATGTCCGTGTGTGTGCATGTTTGGGTCTGTTTTTTGTGTGCATGCACACTAGCATGCACACACGTTGCACCTCCTGTCCCGGGCAGCGCTGAATAAAACTTGACACCTATGCTCCACCTCTTAACTAGGGGGAGGGACAGACGGAGGGAAGGTTGCCTGAAAATAAGACATCCCCTGAAAATAAGCCCTAGTGTGTTTTCTTGAGAAAAAATAAATATAAGACAGTCTTTATTTCGGGGAAACACAGTACATAACATTTTATGTACTCAAAAATCATGATCGCAGGCATGTATTGGCATGGAAATCACAGGGTAGCTTCTTTTGACTCTTCCCTGTAAGCCCTGCAAATTTGGAGATGTTCGGGGTTCTGGGGTCTGCATTATTAAACTCCAAAGTGGGTCCCCCAGGAGAAACTGCTTGAGGAAGCTCTCCTCATGGGGGACTATTAGCCGTTTGCCAATTCAATTAGAAGTAATTTTCTCCTGGGTTACCCCCTTTGGAGTTTAATAACTCAGACCCCCAAACCCCAAACCTCTCCAAATTTTGGGGGCTTAGAGGGAGGAGTTCAAAGAAGCTACCCTGCAATGTGGTGCCTCAAGGACTCAGGGGAGCCATTAAGGAATAATTTTGTTTCATTTCATTCCAAAAATTCTTTAAAAATCATTTAGTAAAGAAATGAAACAAAACTACTAAAGAAACAAAACAAAATGTTATATTTTCATTTCGTGCCCATCTCTACCCCCAACATAAAAAATTCACCATGGCCTCTAGTGGCTATAGCAAGCAATTTCACCTCCTCGTCTAGTCCTGAGCTTTTCAAAGTGGTTTGGGAAAAAAGGACACCCTTGGTTCAAAACAAGGGAAGTGGGCCTTGAAACATGGAAAACAGCTGTCAATGACCTTTCCTACTTCAGATGGCATAAGGGCATTTTGGGTGCATTTGCTTTTATTCTAAAAAAGAGGGAGAGACAGAAAACCTGAGGGGCAGGGCAAACTAATATGATCAAACCTTTCAGGGATAACACCTCTTCCTCACCTTTACACCAACCCAATTTAGTGGGGAAAAATACAATTTATGGATAAAGTACACGAGTAGACATGGGCACAACTTGGCGAAATTCTCGTTTCCGTTTCCGTTCCTCATTTCCGTTATGCAACGGAAACGGTAACGACAATTAAGCCATCAGAACTCGAACTCGAACCGATAAAAGAAAAATTGGGTCTGATTTGTCGTTGTCGTTCATGGCATCGCGGCGATCGCGCGATGCCAAGTGGCACAGAAAAAAGTTTTTAAAAAAACCCGATTCCCCGCCAAAAAAGCAGGCGAAAATATGCCTGCCTGAGTGAGGGCACCTACCAGAGCGGTGGTTTCTGGGGGGGGTCCCCGGCCTCCCCCCTCTCCTGTCCTGGGCTGCTCTGGTGGGGGGCATCCTCGTTGTCTCGCCATGCCATGCGGTGCGGGGGGATCCAAAAATGGCGACCGCAATATTTTTTTTGAAACCGTGGTCCAAAAACCCACCAAAGCACCACACAGAAACATGTGAAAATTAGGTATTTTAACTGCCTGCATTTTTACAGTAGCAGCAGTGGGTTTTTCTTGCAATAAATGTCTGTCTCAAATCCCATTGATTTTATTTTATTTTATTTTTATTTTTATTTTTTTTACACCTGCGCAATGATGTGCTGGCCATGGGATGGGACCATGCAAATTTTTGGAGCCATTCCACCAATCGCATGGCCACTTGGCCAGGTTTTGACTGAGACTTCTGGGATGTGCCAGTCGGGCATAAAAAGCCCACTATAACCCTAGCCCTAGCCCTAACCCTAACCCTAACCCATACGCCAGTACACTGTCCTTCTTAGTGGGTCAGAGGCACCCAGAGGTGCAGCCCACTAACTCACCCTAACCTTACTCGTAATAACCCTAAGCCTAGCCCTTGCCCTAACCCCAACCCTAAGCCAGATCTGTACTCGCATTGCACTACACGCAAGTACACTGTCCTTCTTAGTGAGTCAGAGGGCGCCCAGCAGAGGCATTCTTCTCTCACCTCGCTCACCAGTCCAAAGTTCCAAAAAACTCTGTACGCCAGTATGCTGTCCTTCTTAGTGAGCTAGAGGCACCCAAAAGAGGGGTGCCTCTGCCAGTGCCACTTGGTACACAATGGCTACACGGTCATGTACCCTTCCTTTTCCCTTTGTAGGGGGCCAGAGGACGCATCCACCCCAGAGAGGTGCCTCCAGGAGCCTGCTAAATGCCTTCCCTTCGTAGCGGGCCAGAGGAGGCACCCACCCCAGAGAGGTGCCTCCAGGAGCCCGCTACCCTACCCCCCCTAAACCAGTACTAACGACAGACGACAAACGAAATGACAAATTTTTGAAAATTTTTGCAACAAACGGAAACGAGCCAAAACGGGCCGGCTCCGACACAAGACAACTCGAAACGTCATTTTTCCTGGTCGTGCCCATCTCTATACACGAGGCCTACAGAGTATGTCTTGTCCATTCCTGAATGACAGTAACTGAAATTAGTGCATAATCAATCATCTATTGAATTTGCCTCTCTTTCGTTCACGTTCCTCTGCTATTTCTGTTGCGTTGGTAAGAATATAAGCCCGTCATGCAAGGAATTGTTTTGTTCCTTTACTTTGCAGTGCTACACATATATTTTCTTATGTGCTATCTTCACATACTAACGTCCTGTTCTCTAGCTGCCAGTTGGCTGGGAAGCACAGCGGAGGAGGTGCAGACTCTCAAGAGTAACTGATGATTTTGCACTTCAAATATGTCCCGTGTATAGGTTTGTACTGTGTTTGCTGGAAAGCAGAGTGGCTGGAGCTGATTAACAGAAGGTGGCAATTTGATGGAACTCCACTTTCTCTATGCTCGAAAGAGTCCTTGATAAGCAAAGGACTCTGTGTTAGAGATGGGCATGACTCAAAATAATGGTGTTTCGTTTGTCGTTTGGTCGTTTAGGGGTCCGTTTCGGTTTGTTTTTGTTTTCGTGACTTTTTTGCAAAAAATTTCGTTTTTGTTTCGTTAGGTAACGAAACAAAAAACAAAAACGAAAACAAAAAATTGCTGTTTGTTAGCATTCTTTTTAGTTCAATGCATCTACTGCAACGAAAACGAAAAACACAGCAAATTTGGTCGTTTCGTTTTCATTTTCATTTTGTTTTTTAAAAAAAATTGTTTCATTTTCGTTGCGTAACAAAATGAAAAAAGAAAAACGAAAACGAACAATCGCTCGTTTTGTGCCCATCTCTACTCTGTGTGATTTGGCACTGGAGACTTCTATTGGTGTGGCTGCTCCTCTGGGCAGAGAAGAGTAGAATGTTATAGATCAAGAGGTCTGTGTCCTCCAAAGCTTTGAGACTGTCACACTCAAAGGCTATGCTACAGCAATCCCTGCCCCACCTCCTTGTCTGAGTGGCAGCTGCCAGAGGAGGTGGAATAGGGAAGCAAACGCTCCTGCTGGGACTGGACAAATGCCTCCAAAGTAGGGAAAGAACAGTGCATCTTGGCAGGTGAGTGCGAAGCCGGTGGGGTAGGGGTGGGATCATGTGGCATGTGCGGTGCCACACCAACAAAGTGCAGTGACCACTCAGAGTGGCCTTGGTAGCCAGATTGGCAGTATACATCCAATCCAATCCAATCCAATCCAATCCAGTCCAATCCAATCCAGTCCAATCAACTGTACATCTGTCTGTCCGTCTGTCCAACCAACCAACCAGTCTATATGTGAGATATTTACAGAGTGGTTTACCATTACTACCCTTGTCTTGGTGACCTTCCCTGGCTAAGTAGTGGTTTGGATCCAGGAGTTCTAGTCCTTCACTCTATCCACTACTCTCTGGGCCATAGACTGGTACTGGGCTGCAGCCTGTTAGGAACTGGGCTGCACAGCTGGCAAGCAGGCACACATGCTTCTGCCTCCATGTGGGACTTTTCCTGCCCCATGCACCTGTCACTACCATTTTGTTGGGGGGGGGAGGGTTTGCTTGTGTATGCATTGCATACCCATTAAACATCACCATGCAGAAAGCAAACTGGTCCCCAGTGCAAAAAAGGTTGGGACTGTTGCACTACACTACCCAACCTCTCAGGTACAGATATAAAGCACAGTATCTGATGGCCTAAATGAGGTTTGTGAGGCAAGTCACATAAACAATCATGCAACCAGTACAAGAGCGGGCCTCTGCCACAGAAGCTGATGATGTGTCTGTGTGGGGAGTGCCACATTTAGACAATAGGATACTGGTCATAAAGTCCTTGGTGTTTTTTGGTTCTGACAATGTCACATCATCATTAGAATCCTAATTAGTCTCTTTGCTTTTGCTTTTTTAACTGATAACCCGCCCGAAGCGATACCTTGTAATCTGTGCAAACTGACCTTTATGTGTCATCCATTTTGTTATTATTGTTGTGAAGCAGTTTGCATTTTAGCCCTCCTCCCCTTTCCACCACAACCCTGTTTTGGCATCAGTTTTAGATCTAGATAGATAAAAGTTAATTTTTGTAGGGCTGTGCAAAATCTTTTGTAGAGTGAGTGATGGGCTTTTGATTTGTGTTTTGATAAAAGGATGAAGACCTAGCAGATTTTCTGAGTGTGCTTATATGAGCACACACACAAAGTCTGACAAAAAAATGAACCTGCTAGATGGCTGATTAATAAGCAAATAATGCTGTCACTCATTTGTCATACAGGGATGATGTCTGTGTCTTGCTGACTGTGAGGTTCTGTGAATTTTAGCCATCCACCAAATAACTTTTCCAAACTTTGGCTGGAGGCCATTTACTCTAGCAAAGGCTGGGGCTAATGGTTTACCTGTACTCCCAGTATGTGCCACTATGTGGCCCCTGATAATGAGGCTTCTTCTTCTTTCTTCTTCTTCTTCTTCTTCTTCTTCTTCTTCTTCTTCTTCTTCTTCTCTCTCTCTCTCTCTCTCTCTCTCTCTCTCTCTCTCTCTCTCTCTCTCACACACACACACACACACACACAGGCTGATACTTCACATCCCTCTCGCTGCAGTTCGCGGCCCCGCTGGAGACCAGTTCAAAGGAACGTAACTTCATGTCCTTGTGGGGTCAATCCGAGTTCACCCCAACCACGCCCCCTGAACTGCGCTCCGAGCGGGGTGAGAGATTCCCGTCCTGGAGCTCAGGAATCTTTTCAATCCACTTCTCGATCCGTGTTGAAAACCGATTTCAACGGGGAGGCAAGTTCACCTCAGCTTGAGGAAGGACGTGAAGTAACCACCAGAGAGAGAGAGAGAGAGCATACATTTTCAAGTGCCCAAGTTGGAGAAGCAGCTAACAGCTTGTCTACTGCGCAGTGTTTCTTGCATGATACTCATTTTCAAGCAGGATGAACTGGTGGCAGTAGCATTTTTATAAGCTGCCGGCCAGATGGTTTCTCCTGGACTCTTACATTGCTGCTGCCAGGAAAGCCCACTCCACTGCGAAACCAAATTTATTTATTTATTTATTTATTTAAGAAATTCAGACATTTTTATATCACCTATCTCCACTGGTGACAGATTGGCCACCACTGAGGATAGCCAGAGTAGATCGTGCTATACAGAAGCACCAAGGCAATCTTTAAACAGAAAAAAATAAAACTGCACAACAAGTATACAAAATCTATAGCTCAGTAGTAAAGTGCATGTTTCAGATACAAGAAGACTTCAGGCTCTATCACACATTCTTTAAAATGCTGATTAAATTTCAAGATAAATCATTTTCAAAAATCTTCTCCCACGGCCACCAAGCTTTTTAAAAAAAATTGGTTATGCCTCCTTTAGCGAGTTTCCCAAGACCAAATGGAGAAGTTGGGATTTTTTTGCTCCAGTAAAAAATGTGAACCAGAAGTCCATGGAAGCTTGCATATGATCCAGTTTTCTGCTCCCCCCTAGCCCTGACCAGCTAGTCCTGGGGCTTGTTGGTACTTTTTAATTTTTTTAAAAAAAATTCCCCTCCCCCCCAGCGCTGAACAGCGGGCCATCAGCGCTGTTTATTTTATTTATTTATTTTCTAGCGCCACTTGCTGGCCCTGGGGCTGGTCTCTCTCTCTGTGTGTTTTAAATCCTTGTACGTGGGAACAGAGATCCCACATCTTCAGTCACGTGACCAAGAAAGAAGAAAATCCAGACTTTCACAATATCCGGATCTTCCCCAGGTGAATTAGCAGCCTTAGGTTCACTTCCTAGCATTTCCAGAAAAAATGAAAACACTGAAGAGGTTCCATCTCTCAGTATGAACAACATTAAGTTACATCAGGGTAGTTCCAAGGGATGCATTCTGGTTTGTTCACTGCCCTCTGTTTTCCCATCACATTTCTCCTCCTTTTTTTCTTACCTAGAAAATATTTTAAGTAGAAAGAGAGAACTGCTGCACAGTGTCAGCTGCTAGTGTCAAGAGACCTTTGTCCAGAAATGCCCTCCTTTATAAAGTGCCTTCCTATATTCGAACAATGGGACATTGGCCAACACAGGCAGAACTGTTGTTCGTGTAAATGTGCATTTCTATACAGCTGGCATGAATTTTCTGAGGTAAGTTATGTGTCATTTATGAATACAGCACCAAACATTAACCTTTACTGTAGATTAAATAGTCAGTGGCCTTGTTCACCTCTTTCTCTATCTTATGAATACAATATGGATTCCTTGACAACCTGATGAAAGATATAGCATAAAATCCAGAGGTCATAGCTAAATGAGGACAGGAGAAGGTCAGTAAAAGATTAGGCTACCTGCTGATAGGGCATTTGTTAGGTATACCAGTAAAATGGAGTCAGAATTTACAAACTAGAACAGAACAGGCCCAGATATGTAACATAATGTGCTGAGTCAGGATGATTCAGCACAGACTGATGAAACCAGAATTGATGTATGCAAGATATACGATGTAATAGAGTATTGGATCATAATTTGTATACCCATGTACAAGGGTCACTCATCTTTCACTTTCTGTTTCACACACACATTCTGCTGCACTATTTTTTGATGTGGCTGTATATTTTGTAAATAAGACTGGTGAAGGAATATTTGCTGTGTCTGTGTATTTTGTCTACTATGTCACTGGGATCAGAGGTAAACCCTGCATCACTGTAACAGGCATTGTCTCTTGACAATGTCTAGAATATTGTGTGGGTGATAAACAAAGATCAGGGCAAGATGTGTTTTTGCCCCATAGGATAGAAGAAAGCTTTGGGTCTGGACAAATCACATCTTCACCATAGACATAGTAGATTGTTTTGGGTCCCTTAAAAAGTAAGGTAAACTGATGTCCGGTTGAAACAAATGCCAGCAAACAGATTTGCAATGTATATGGATTTTTTATTTATCTACCACTCTTCCTTCTTCTCCTTAAGAAGGATGTTGCATGTATCCCAAAACAGCATGAGGTAAAAAATATCTTGCATTTCTGCTTCCATAATATAGACGTGTTGAGCTTATGGCTATTGAAAAGGAGTAAATATTCTTGAACCTCATATTTAGTTTAAAATAGAAAACATATGTTTATTGTTTGAAGAGCTAAATTGAGAGAGGGGGGAAGCATCTTAGATTGGCTTACAGAATCCTATAAGCTAGCTAGCATAGATGGAGATGGGACAGGCAGATAGCAGTTCTCTAGAACATCCTCTGTGTAGCTTCCTCCCTCTCCCTGAGGGGAAAGGCCGTGGTCTCACCAGCGTTTTCTGCACATTTTTGTTGCGGTGTAAAAGATTGTGTCCTAACTGCGAAGGGAAGTAATTTGGTGCCCTGACCGACCACGTCCCTGGAAGTGCACTTTCACTGAAGTTTTTAAGCCACCACTAGGGGTTGGTTTAAAAAACTTCCCTTAAAGATGTGCAGTTCTTTGCTACTCTAGCGTGGTGTGACCCCAGAAAATACGCAGTAATTAGCTTCGTACCCCTTTTCCTGCCACTTAGAAAATCGACCAAGAAAAAAAGGGAAAAGATGTGCAGTAACCAAGTAGAGACGGGCACAGAGCAGTAAAATACTATTCTGTCGACAGGACGCTAACTGCGCATCAAACACCATGTGACCCCCCCCCAAAAAAAAACTACGCATCAAGATGCACAGAAAACTTTAGTGAGACCGCGGCCAAAGAGCCATTAACACTGACTTCCTAAAAGATGAAGAAAGGAAAGGAATGCCTGAGAGGAGCAACTTACACGCTTAGCAGACAATCTCTTCGAAAAGTCAAAAATGAACAGCTGCTCCAGCTCACCTGGATATCTGTCTCCCTATTACCCTGGGCCCCAGCGCAGGCGGCTGGCTACACATGCTGAAGCTCCAGCCCATGATATATTGGGGCTCCAAAGGCCAAAGGATTGCTTAGAGATCTATCTCTAAATAGAGCTTAAAGATCAATCTGCTCCTCCTGCATATGCAGTTGTATGCCTAAGAGAGGATCACTGGGGAGCTGAGTGGAATTCTTTAACTCCTCTTCTCATCCTCCAGGCAAGGACACATAGTGCTAAATTTACTGCAAATTGCCTGGCCATTATCTATGCATACACCTTCCACAGAATGATCCATCTCGCACTGTATGTGCAAGCTAGTTCTGTTGAGCTGAAGGAAGGCTGCTTTAGACTGCATAAGCATCAACAGCTGAAAAGAGTATTTGGAGCACAGCAATACAGAATGTTCACGACTGAACAACAACAATAATACAGAATGAGGAGAACAGGGTTTGAATCTCTACTTGACCATGGAAACTCACTGGGGGAATGGAAGTGGGAAAAACCATTCCTTAAATATCTCACTTACCTTGAAAGTCTTATTAAGGTTGCTATAAATTGGTTCTGATGTGACAGCATAGAATAAACAAACACAATAGAATGACGAGTGGGAGTGAGCACATGCCAGATTATAACTGAAGGATAAATCTTCCCGATAACATACAATATCAAGGTAAAACAGTCTCTAATGTTTGTGAAAGCAGAGGTAATTGATACATTTTTTAAAATACCAAACATAGACAACTTCTGAGGAAAGGGGTACTAACTATAGAATTTGACAGGTGCCAAATTATATCCAAATCACATTCATTGGTGGATAGAGATGGGCACGACTTAGCGGTATTCCCGTTTCCGTTACTCGTATCCGTTACTCTACGGAAACGGAAACGGGAATTACTCCACCATACTTCGAGCTCGAACCGACGAACGAACAATTTGGTCTGATTTGTCGTGCTCGTTACTTGCATCGCGCAATGCCAAGCGGCACAGAAAAAAAGTTTTTAAAAGTTAAAAAAAAAACCGATTCCCGGCCCTAAAAGTAGGCGAAAACTGTCTGAGGGCACCTACCAGGCCAGAAGTGTGTTTTATTTGGGGGGGGTTTCCCCACCCCCCTCTCCTTGGCTATTGCTACTGCTGCGCTGCTGGTACCAGGCTGGGAGGGCGCATCCATTTGCCATGCAGTGCGGGGGATCCAAAATGGCGACCGCAATATTTTTTTTGAAATTGTTGCCCAAAACCCCACCAAAGCACCACAGAAACATGCGAAAATTAGCTATTTTAAATGCTTGAATTTTTACAGTAGCAGCAGTGGGTTTTTCTTGCAAAAAAAGTCTCCGTTGATTTTATTTTATTTTATTTTATTTTATTTTTTTACACCTGCGCATTCGCAATGATGGGCTTGCCCATGGGAGTGGACCATGCAAAGTTTTGGAGCCATTCCACCAATCGCATGGCCAGAATTTGCTGACTGTACCAGGCTGGGAGGGCGCATCCATTTGCCATGCGGTGGGGGGGATCCAAAATGGCGACCACAATATTTTTTTTGAAATCGTTGCCCAAAACCCCACCAAAGCACCACAGAAACATGCGAAAATTAGCTATTTTAAATGCTTGAATTTTTACAGTAGCAGCAGTGGGTTTTTCTTGCAAAAAAAGTCTCCGTTGATTTTATTTTATTTTATTTTATTTTATTTTTTTACACCTGCGCATTCGCAATGATGGGCTCGCCCATGGGAGTGGACCATGCAAAGTTTTGGAGCCATTCCACCAATCACATGGCCAGGTTTTGCTGACTGTACCAGGCTGGGAGGGCGCATCCATTTGCCATGCGGTGGGGGGGGGATCCAAAATGGCGATCGCAATATTTTTTTTGAAATCGTTGCCCAAAACCCCACCAAAGCACCACAGAAAGATGCGAAAATTGGCTATTTTAAATGCTTGAATTTTTACAGTAGCAGCAGTGGGTTTTTCTTGCAAAAAAAGTCTCCGTTGATTTTATTTTATTTTATTTTATTTTATTTTTTTACACCTGCGCATTCGCAATGATGGGCTCGCCCATGGGAGTGGACCATGCAAAGTTTTGGAGCCATTCCACCAATCGCATGGCCAGGTTTTGCTGACTGTACCAGGCTGGGAGGGCGCATCCATTTGCCATGCGGTGGGGCGGGATCCAAAATGGCGACCGCAATATTTTTTTTGAAATCGTTGCCCAAAACCCCACCAAAGCACCACAGAAAGATGCGAAAATTGGCTATTTTAAATGCTTGAATTTTTACAGTAGCAGCAGTGGGTTTTTCTTGCAAAAAAAAGTCTCTGTTGATTTTATTTTATTTTATTTTTTTACACCTGCACATTTGTAATGATGGGCTCGCCCATGGGAGTAGACCATGCAAATTTTCCACCAATCGCATGGCCACTTGGCCAGGTTGACCACAGAGACTTCTGGGATGTGCCAATCGGGCATAAACAGCCCACTAATCGTAGCCCAAACCCGAACCCTAAGCCTAACCCATACGCCAGTACACTGTCCTTCTAAGTGGGTCAGAGAGGCACCCAGAGGTGCACCCCAATACTCACCCTAACCTCACCCGTAACTAGCCTAACCCTAGCCGTTCCGCTAACCCGTCTTAACCCTAAGCCAGATCTACTTGCATTGCACTACATGCAAGTACGTGAGACACAGCGGGTGCAAAGAGTCTGCCAGTCCGTCACTTGTGGCTCTGGCTGACTCCTGCAGCTCCCTCCAGGAGCCCGCTACCCCCTCCCCAAACCAGTACTAACGACAACGAAAAAACAAAAAAACGAACCGACTAATTTTTGCAAATTTTCGCGAAAAACGGAAACGAGCCGAAACGGAACCGGCCCGACTAACGACAACTCGAAAAAATTTTTTTTATCAAGTCGTGCCCATCTCTATTGGTGGACAGCCAGTTCATCTCTCTCTTGTTAAGTGAAAGTTGTGCTTACGAATTTAGAAGCATACAATCTTATGGGAACTTGCCAGTTTATCTATAAATGAAAAGCTGTTAGTAAGCTGAATTTTTAGTACTTGGTAATTTAAGCAATTGGGGGGGGGGATATATTTTGCTTTATTTTTATTTTTTTCCAAGCCTCAGAAAATATATAGGCTGGAAATAGATTTCATTTATTTTCAAAATGTGCATGTGACTTTTTTTAAGCCAACAAAGCTTGACCCCAGCAAAGCTTTACATCATTATATTAAACTATATATTATGTAATTTATTAAATTTAACAAAGGTAAACATAATAAGAAAAAATAACAAAATAACAAAGGCCAACAAAATAAGAGAAAAGTACTAAAATCTCGAACCAAAATAATACAGGATTGGAGAGGCATAAAATTAAGAATAACTAGCAGCACAGTAATAAAATAAAACCCCACTAGCAACCTGAGCCAATAGAATTGGAAGGTTGCTCTTCAAAGTTTTAGTTTTATCTGGTATTGGAAATCAAGCCCTGTTAGGACTGGAGTAGGAGGACGCCTTGAAACTCAGCTCAGACCTGGGCTGATGACTGATTCTTCTTATTTGTTAATAGAACAACAGCTGGGTTCCAGTCTACATTTGGGCCTTTTCACACGACCCCTAAGATCCGCTGGTCCCTTAAATTCGGACCAAAGATCGTAGGGGTTCGTTGCCCTTCCTTCCTCCCCACCAGAGAAAGAGGGGAAAAAATGCAGCTCACCTGGAGGAGCTTCCCGGAGCTCCGTTTCTCTTCTGTTTCTCTTCAGTTTCTCTTCTGCTTGCTTTTTTCCCTCCCACCTCTTCTCTTAAAGGGGCAGGAGGCAAAAAAAACACAAGCAGAAGCCAGGAGAGCCCCGCACTGACCAGATTAAATCCGGACCTGGGGATTTTCACCCACCTCAAGCAGGTACAAGAAAGTGCAGCTGGGTCGTGCTTAGGTGGGCGGGGTCACACTTAATTGTCTGAAAGTCCGGAGCTGGTGGGAAAACACTTGTAAGGTCCGGACCTTGCAGCCATTTCCTGCGGAGCTTAGGGGTTAGGTTATAGCAGAATTAGGCCAGTTTGGGCCAGGTGAATCAGTTCCAGGAGAAAAGCCTGCAGGTGACACTGTTTCCTCTGCCTATTAGCTCAAGCTGCAGATTCCTAGCACTCCCCCTCCACTCCCAAGAAATTCAACCTATCTCCTGACCAGTTTATGATGACCTGGTAAAGGTGGATATCATGACCAGCCTGCTCATGGGCTTCTCTGCCAAGTGGCCTACAATCTACCTACCATAAAACAGCCCACCCCTTACTAACTAGTTGGAATTTGTGGATCCCATGAAGGTGGAGACAGCCAACCAATGGATCCAGTTGCCTGTGGCAGCTCTTCCAGGCTGCTCTGCCAGCACTTGACCAGCAGTGCAACAACCCTGCTGGATCAGGTCCACGATGGGCCCAAAGCAATGCGAGGAGGAGGAGGAGGAGGAGGAGGAGGAGGAGGAGGAGGAGGGGAGCGCCTGCCTGCTTGCTTTACCACTCGCCTGGCACATGGTGGTGGTGGATGCAGAGTGGGCCCCATCGCCAAGCCTTAGCCCAGGGAAAGAAGGACTGCTGGCTGGAGGGTGCATGGCTTCCTCCTCCTGCTCCCTCTCCAGGTGCCCCCAGATTGCTGTGCCCAGGGCCAATGCACCCTCCCCCCCCCCAGATACGTCCTTGCATTGGAGCTGCCAGCAGCCCTAGTCTTTACCCATGGCCTGATCCCCCCCTTCACCATGTGAGGAGACAATGAAGTTGTGTGACGTCAGGCCACCATTGACTGCTGAGGAGTTAGAGCACTGCTGGCAAGCCAGAGTATGCCTACAATAAGGTACAAAGGCCCATTATGCTTATGAATGCCAAGCCATGAGGAGCCAAAATCTCCCCACCAGCAAATGATCCCTCAGCCCTAGATGGACTCCTAAAGCTGGGGTGGAGGTACCTCAGCTGCTGAGACATGGTGGGTTTCTTGTTCATGCTGGTGACCTCAAGTGTATACATCAGTGGTGGCAGTCCTTTATTTATTTATGAGTATTTTAACCCACCTTTCTCCTTTGAAAAGGACCCAAGGTGGCTTACAGTAATGAGGGACAATATACAGTCCAGTACAATTAAGACATGTTCAAGTATTGAGAACAGAGAATTAAGGGACATCTTACAGCATTAAAAGACATTACATTAAAGCTACAAGAGAATGCAAGCAGTTAAAAGGAGAGCAAAGTTCCATGTAAAGTTATGAGTGATGGAAACTAATATTGAAAACATAGTTGTCACTGGCAACGCAGGCTTGGAATTCTGGGAGTTGTGGTCCAAAACAACTGGAATGCTGAAGTTGCCCCAGCACTGGTATAGACCATTCCCCCACCCACCCACCCCCATGCGATGGACTCCAGAGCTTGTACACTGGTATTGTATTCCTACTTGTGCCCCGAAGGAGCTCTTTGTAGCTGAAGCACCCAGCTGGAACTGGCATCATGCAATATGCAGGATCTTGCTGATTGATGCTGGCTACCCTGAACATACAGTTGATTTACATCCTCTTCTGTCACAGAAGCCTTTGTTGCAGATATATTTCATATCCTCACAGCTGCATTATACGGCCTTTCGAAAAGGAAAAGAATGAAATGTTTTTAAAAATCAAAGTTGAATAAATCACATTCCTTTGAGGGAACAGGTTTCAAAGCAGCAATGAAATTATACCAAATATATATGTAGATGTATTGTTTGTGTCTAATCTGATGTCAGGCTGACTTTTGTTGTCATGATGCCCTCACACCCCTCCCCCCCACCCACAGTCCTGAAAGCACGCCATCATTTCTTAAGTGTGCTCTCTTTCTAATGAAAATGGAAATGACAAGAGAGTTATTTGCTTCTGATAATTTAAATAAATGCCTTTTGAATAAATTGACTCTTAGGGACAACACGTCCTTTGGTAAAGAAATGACCCCTTTTGTCACATTGGTTCTCAGGTGCTTCTGTTTCAAGGAATAAAGTTCCCCCAGTGAAGCTCTAAGTATAGTTGCTCTGCTGGTGGGTGTTTATGATCAAAATGTTCAATAAGAATGCCACTGCAAATGGATCTCCCAAGGCATAAAACTTCTGAGGTTTGCTGTGTCCTTCGAGCCGCACTTCAGGAGAGGTCATTTAACCATTTCCCCCTGTGTTGCTGTTTTTGCAGTAACAATCTCCTGTGTGAATAGTCCAAACGGGAAGAGCTGGCTTCTTTATAAAGTGATAAAACACTATCTAGCCTAGAGCAAGGACTCCCAGACTATGTGCTGTGACTCTGTGGGGTGCCTAGAATCTGAGCCAGGGGTGCCACGGGAAAAGGGACAGAACATAGAAGTATGAAGGCCATAGCGTAGGAATGACTACACATGGACACATTATTGGGTTCAGCAGGCCAGGCCCGTGTAGCAGGTTCTCTTGACTCCTAGCCTGGGTGCAAGGCTTTATTGGTTACAATGACAGAGCATCACAAGAGGTCGGGTCAGGGCTTACATGCCAGGGGTCTAGTGAGCTGGGGAATTCCTGGGAAGGCTTATGTATAATGGCAGGGTCTTTGGGCTGGTCACATAGCCAGCTTGTTTTTTCCTACATACCCATCTCACAGACTTCCTGGCCGATCTGGGAGAAGAGATAATACCAAGCTGGCTTTCCTGAGCATATGTGCCTATGGAATTCATTTCCTTCCATCCGGGGCCTCCCTGCTCAGATGGGAAGTTTTAATGATTCCCAAAGGCCTTACCCATGCTGCCAGCTGGGGTACTGTCTCTGCCCCAAGGGGACATCTCTATACCATGGAGAAGTTGCTCATAGCTTTATGTACTGGAGCTGTTCATGGCTTCTCAACCCCCCTAATGGAATAGTGAAGGCAATATGCCTGCCTCTCCTTGCCCCATTGCCATGATCCATGGCAGAGACACTTGCTGAGTGGCCTTATGTGTTGCCTACAATGGCTGGGGCATGGGCAGCAGCTAGACTAACAACAGTAAACGGCCAGGATCAGGGTATTCCCAGAAGCCAGATGGGGGTTGAGACCAAGGGCATGGTCAGCCAGTCCAAGTTCAAGCCGCACAAAGAGACAGTAGTCAACCAGTCCAGGTTCCAGATTCAGAGATAATAGTCAGCCAGTTCAATTCTAGGATCCATGAAAAAACAGTCCAACAGGGAGAGGGATGCCACCAACAAAGACTTACAGAGTCCCAGGAAGGGCCAAGGTAAGCAGGCTAAAGCTTCAGGAGCCCAGAGATCTCCAGTTGCTGAAGCAAGGAACAGGGAGTGCTGGATGGTAGCTTTAGGCTGGTAGCAGGTTCACCAGCTGCACTCTCTGATTGCCTCAGCCTGAGAGGGGCCTGACTCTGCAAGGAGGCTCCACATTTGCTGAGTCATGCAGCCCCAATCCTGACATTGCCTGAGACAGGACCTGGAAGGAGGTAGGCCCTCGGCAGTATTGTGGAGGGGTAGGGGACGGGGTGGCTAGGAGGGTTGTTAGGATCCTGCTTCTGATGGTGGTGAGACCCCAGATGGCCCCTCTGAGCAAGAGACAACACAGCCAGTGGTCAGTAAATAAAGGGAGCCATGAGTCCAAAATGTTTGGGAACCACTATTTGAGAGGTATATTCTTCAAGGCAGCTGTGCCAGTACAATCATTTTGATAATGAAGTCTGCTATTTCCCTTCCAATTGCCAATTACCTTAAGAAAAACAAGGTGATTACAATTTGTAGGTCTGAGAAAACTTGTTGGAGGATAATCAAAGCGTGCTCCCTTCTTACGATAGCTCTGCTTGTAATTGTGAAGCTTCTATTTCACCTAATTGGCTAGATGATGTGCTGTTGTTGGGGCTGGGTACAACTGTTTTACTTTCAGGAAGAGTTAACAAAATTATTGTTTAAAAATATTAGCAGTACTCAGTATCTGCATTTTAGGGCTGCTTTTTTAAAAAGTAGAAGATCAATCATGGATCTCTCAGATTATAAGAAATCTGTCCCACTGGCCATTTGTCAGTAGAACATTTGATGTGGCCTACAGTGCGTAATAATGGGTACATCCCTGCTAACTAACCTAACATATTATTTCTTTGAATCCATGCACAAATGATGAATACAGTATATGTATCACATGGAAGGGAATGTGTGCCAATAGGAACATATATCTCACAATATGTTTTGTAATAAAGACACTACATGATCATTTTATTACATTCATCTTACCAAATAAATATTTTCAGCTGTAATTATCATGTCAGGGATTGTTTCTGATAACTCTTCTTTTTCTTCTTGGATGTCCTCATGGCTATTCTGACTTCAGATGGACCAGCTGCAGACAGCCAGGTTCTGATGTTTTCAAACCAGTCTCAAATTTTCAGCCCGTAAAGTGCTTCTCTTTAGCACGTTTCCCAGGGCGCTTTTACACAACCTCTAAAATCCTCTGGCATAGAGATGGGCACAACTTGAAAAAAAAAATGTCGTTAGTCGGGCCAGTTCCGTTTCGGGTCGTCTCCGTTTTTCGTGAAAATTCGCAAAAAATAGTCGGTTCGTTTTTCGTTTCCGTTACTGCCGCGATTTCGCGCATTTTGACGTCCGACCGAGACTTGCGGCTTGCGGGCGCAGCGCGGGCGGCGGTGGCACGGGGGTACATGCGTGGGCGGCGGCAGCGGCAGCGGCAGGGGGAGTGGCTAGCGTGCGGGCACGCATGCGGGCGCGCGGGCGGGTGGGCGCGGGTCCCGCAAATGAGCAGGCGAAATACAGTTTAAACCTGCCTGGGTGATGGACTTGCTGCTGCACAACAAGGCTAGTGCATCCTAAGCAAACAAAGTGGGGCAGAAACAAATTTGCATTTTTTTTTCTCTTGGTCTGCTGTGCTGAATCTGCTGATGCTGAACCAGCCAGCCACCCTACTTGGTCTGGCTGACGTGCCTGTTTGTTGTACTTTTTTTTTGTTTGGTTTTGAATCCATCCCATCTCCCCTCCACCTCTCTCAGAGGCAGCAGGAGAAACAGACATTCCGTTCCTCCCCAAATCTGGATGAGGGGTCTACTACTCTACTCCTCTCAAATTGGCCCCCCATCACCAAGGTCCTTCTGCCTTCACTTCACATTCACAGTCAAAGTCACACACACTTAAAGGACAAGCAATAAAGCCAAAGCCAATGCAACCCTGCTTTTGGTCATGGTCAACAAAAACATTAGCAGTTAGAGCCTGAGGTGGTTAAGCTACGTACCTAGCTAGTAGCTACAGCCAGGAATAGTTTTGGTAGGGATGGGAACGGGATAGGGCTCTGGGTTGCTCTGACTTAAGTTTTACAGCCCACAGCCCAGCCCACTAGGCTATACAAGGAGGACTATCTCTGGTCGACGCGTCCATAAGGCCAGAGTAAGGGCGGCCACTCCGGCCAGGCCACAAGGCAGAGTATGAGAGCACCACAGCACAAAGCCAGAGTGCGGCAGGCTCATTGCCAGCTCCAGTATAAAAAGGATGGAGCTGAATGGCATGACAGGAATTTAAATGCCACTGGCCTTGGGTCACAGTGTCTTGCAGCCCAGAGGACTGAGTTGCGGAGGAGGCCAATCACCTTGAGTCTGGTCTGGCACCACACTGCCTGCGATGCACCACATGGCACTTTCTGACAAACTCTTGGGTGGTGCTGTACGTAGTACGAACGCTGTTCAAATTAGTACCCCCCCTTCTGTGTGAAACACGGCGTCTTGCAGCCCAGAGGAAAGACTGGAGGAGGAGGCCAATCACCTTGAGTTTGGTCTGGCACCACACTGCCTGCGATGCACCACCGTCCACCACATGTCACTTTTTGACTAAGTCTTGGTGGTGCTGTACGTACGAACACTGTTCAAATCAGGAACCCCCTTCTGTGTGAAACACGGCGTCTTGCAGCCCAGAGGAAAGACTGGCGGAGGAGGCCAATCACCTTGAGTTTGGTCTGGCACCACACAGGCTGCAAAAAGGACAGCAAGCCACATTCTGAGTCTGACTCTTCCCAAGTCCCCAGCTGTGTGCTGGTAGACTTGCTAACTGCCGGCCCGGCAGTCTACTACCATGCCCTTCTTTGTGAATCACAGTTGGTTCCCACACAACTCCAAGAGCCAAGCCTGCAACTTTGCAATAAACTAATGGAGTGCTGGCACCCAAGTCCTCTTCCCTTCCTTGTGAGGCACAGTGTCTTGCATCCCAGAGGAAAGAGTGGCGGAGGCCACAAGCTGGAGTAATTGAATGCTGGGCCAGCAATCCACGACCATGGCCTTCGTTGTGAATCCCAGCTCCTACAACTCCAAAAGCCAAGCCTGGAACTGTCAGAGAAACTACTGGAGTGCTGGCACCCAACTACTCTTCCCTTCTTAGTGAGCCACAGTGTCTTGCATCCCAGAGGAAAGAGTGGTGGAGGCCACAAGCTGGAGTAATTGAATGCTGGGCCAGCAATCCACGACCATGGCCTTCGTTGTGAATCCCAGCTCCTACAACTCCAACAGCCAAGCCTTGAACTTTCGGAAAACTGTTCTATTTATAAATGGTGGTGCCACCACCATGCAACTGGTACATTTTCCCCTTCTTTATGAGCCACAGCTGGCAGCCCAGTGGAAAGAGTGGCGGAGGAGACAGAGCTAGGTCTGTGTGAATTAGAAACTCCCTGCAAACTACTACCATGCCCTTCGTAGTGAATCCCAGCTCCAACACAACTCCAAGCCTGGAACTGTCCGAGAAACTACTGGAGTGCGTGCTGCACACAACTACTCTTCCCTTCTTAGTGAGCCACATTGTTTTGCATCCAAGAGGAAAGAGTGGCTGGAGGAGGCCACATAGCCTGAGTCTGAGGCCACAGGGCCTCCGTATGGGAGGATCATTGCCAGGAAGCTCCAGCTCCCCAGCGTAGCTGAATGGCCTGAGGAGGACGCCAGGAAAATGCCCTTCTTCGTGAGCCACAGTGGGTTGCAGCAAATGGAACACAGTCGCCCTTCCCTCACAGACTCACAGTCAGTGACTCCAAGTATCCATCCACCAACAAGGGCCAGGCTGCACTTTTCCGACAATCTGTTATGTACGCCTACACAGGCTTCCCTTCTTCGTGAGCCACAGTTGGCAGCCCAGTGGAAAAGCAGAGTCCACATGGTGTCTGACTCTGAGGCCTGAGACCACTCTGAAAAAAGGACTGCAAGCCAGAGGGTCTTCCTACACAGCTGTGTGCTGCTTTCCCGGTAAACTCCTAGCAGGCCAGCACAGCCATGTTCCCTTTTCAGTGAGTGACATAGCTTTGCAGTCCACGGAAGACAGTAGGCCTGAGAACCACAGGCTCACTGTCTGTGTGAGTCAGGGTACCCACAAAGAACCAAGCCTGGAGGCTTCCTTGGTCCCTCCCTTCACAGAGAGCCACAGTCAGTGCATTGCATCCCAGTGGCATGCCCTTCGTAGTGAATCACATTCCCCACAACTCTAAGAGCCAAGCCTTGAAATTTCTGATAAACTGTCCTATTTGTAACGGTGACAGAGGGCCACCAGCACGGCAGTAAGTTGTCCTTCTTTGTGAGCCACAGTGTATGGCAATGGCAGCCCACTGAAGACTAATTGGCAGTCCGGAGGCTGACAACACTCCCACACTGCGGCACTCATTCCTGCAGAGTCCTGTCACTGTCCCAGGCAGAGTCCAAGGGTGCTTTCGCATGAGTTCTGCCTAATCACGGGCCCACCCCACGGCTGTTTTCTAGCACACAAGCACAATGCCCTTCTCTGTGAGGCACAGTGTGTGCAACCCAGAGTGAAGGGTAGGGGAGGCCAGAAGGCCAGACTAGAGGGGGTTGAAGGAGAACAACTGAATCGCCCCTCCCTCAGCCAAGGGATTTCCCAACCTAGACTGTGTGAAGAACCTCCCCCCCCCCAATGTGGGATGACAGAGTCCACCAGTTCTTCTAAACAAAATAGTTGATGAGTGAATGCACTGTTACAGTTGGTCTTCAAGTGGTTTTCCGCCAAGAGGCGGGCGCAGACGTGGTTGCTGCATGGGCAAGTTGAGGGCAGTGGCGACAGGGCTGAACTTGAAGCACTAACTGGACCAGTGAAGGAGAAGCGGCTGGAAGGCCTCCTCTAAGCCGGAAGTGGGGGGAGCCTGACAGGCAGGCAGGGAGAAGACACAGAGCTAGAGTGAATCTGAGTCTTTGACCACACAGGCTTCCAAAAGGACAGCAAGCCAAACTTTCTGACTTTCTTTCCCAGCTGTGTGCTGGTAGACTGCTCCTAACTGCCGTGCTGGCATTCCATCTCCATGCCCTTCGTAGTGAATCACAGCAGTTCCACAACTCCAAGAGCCAAGCCTGGAACTTCCTCCTGAAAGGCTCTTCTATTTCTAAGAAACAAACGATTATTGTGCTGAACTGTGGTACGCGCAAGTACATTCCACTCCAGCCCTTCTTAGTGAGACACAGTGTGGTCCAGCCCAGAGGACAGAGTAGCGGAGGCCTAAACATCCCCCCTAACCCTAACCCTAAGCCCACCACCAGCTGTTCCTGAAGAGTGTTCCCATAACTCAATCATCATCATCAATCACAACCTAGATTTGCAACCAGTAACTTTTCTTGTCCGGCAGCCTTTGTTCCGGGGTTAGGGCAGAAATGATTATAAAATGTTTAAGCACTGAGTGTGCGCACAATGAGTCACACAGCACAGCACCAAGATCCACACAGGGGACTTTCGGACAGGAGTACGCACACACAACAAGGACGTTTCCCTTCTTTGTGAGCCACAGCTGGCAGCCCAGTGGAAAGAGTGGCAGAGGAGACAGAGCTAGGTCTGTGTGAATTACAGACTCACACAGTCAGTGTGCGTCAGAGTATCCACCAAGCACCAAGCCTGGAGGCTTCCTTGTCCCTCTCTTCACAGTGCATTGCAGCTCAGAGTGAAAATTAGCGGTAGCGGAGGCGGACAAAACTCCCACACAGCGGCAACACTTCCTGCAGAGAGGCCTGCCTCTTCCCACTAGAAGCGGAGCTCCTGTCTTTCCCTTTCCACAGCCCTTCTTAGTGGTTCACAGACCAGCCCAGATGACAAAGTATGGGACTGGGAGGCCAGAAGGGCAGACTGGAGGAGGTTGAATGAGAAGCAACTTGAAGGCATGCTCAAAGCCGGGACTGGTGGAGTCTGACAGGCAGGCAGGTTGGCAGAGGGCCGGGCAGGTAGGGAAGCATCTAGTCTGGCTTACAGGTATGTGTGTGTAGCCTAGGCGCATGCTTAGAGGATACCATCCTCCAAGGCTAGGGATTGGGAAGGCACTAAGCCAAAGTGCCAGTAGGGAGGATTGTTTCCGCCTTGGCAGGCAGAGTTTCTATCGCCACCCCAGGAGACCGGGTTTTGGCAACCAAGGAGACAGAGTGGAAGCAGGAGAACTGGGTGGGTCTATTTCTTTAAGGCTGTAAGGAGGGGAGCGTGCCCCCTGATACTCAGTCTTTGAGGTAGGTTGTTGTAAAGTGCTTCCTCACCACTTTGTTAGCAGATTGGCGCCTAAACCCCAGGGAACGGTGTGAAGCACCAAGGAAGGCAGGTATTAGGGTCTCTCTCAGACCAGCCATGGCAAAAGGGGAACATTGGGCCAATACAGACAGACCCTTTCCAATGACACTTTGAGTGGCCCTGCCTGGTTTGGAGAGAGGCCAGGGCTAGAAAAATTGGGCCACTAATAGTACCCTTCAATTGTGTGTGTGAGAGAATACAGGCAGGCAGGCAGGCAGGCAGGCAGTCAAGCAGGCAGTTTTGCAGGCATTAGGCACTGGAGTCGGCAGGTAGTCACAGGGCCAGGCAGGCAGGCAGGCAGGCAGGCAGGCAGGCTCGTAGGGCCAAGGGGAGGCAGGCAGGCTTGCAGGCGGGCATGGAGGATTGCAGGCAGGAGGTTAGGTTACAGGCAGCAACTTAGTTCTTGGAGTGCTGGGGTAATCCCAAGGTGGAAAGGTTGAAGTGGATGAAAGTCAACCTTTCCACCGTCTCCGGGTCCAGGCGACAGCGGCGCGGCCTCAGGACATCTCCCATGTGGGAGAAGACACGCTCACTCTGGACACTGGTGGGTGGGATAGACAAGAGGTCCAACGCCAGAGTTGAAAGAGCGGGCCAGAGGTCTGCCTTTCTGGCCCAGTAGTGCAGTGGGTCCGAGCTGAGGGGTTGGAGGGGCTCGGCCATGTACTCCTTCACCATGGTCTGAGTGGGGTCTGCTACTTCTTCCTCCCTTGCCTCCACTGAGGAGGAAACTGCCATGGCTAGGGCAGAGGCCAGGTAGTTGGCTGCTGGAATGGAGCCTGGTCTCTGGGTGAACGCTCCTGGAGTACAGAGGGATGTGGATCCTTGCGAGGACTCCTCCTCAGCATCGCTCTGGCTTCCGTGCGCCCTCTGAAACGCCTGGCCCTCATCGAAGAGAGCCCTGACTTGACGGCATAGCTCCGTCTTCCAGGATTTCAGTTCGGCAGCGCTGGCTGCCAGGGAACCCTTGACGCGAGGGTCGCACAGGCAGGCCATCTGGTACACGTCCCTTCTTAGTGGGCCAAGGCGGGTATCCATGCCGGTCAACAGCCTGTCTGCCAATGCCCTGCTCTTAGGGAGAAGATTGCCTTCTTCCCGGATACTGGTCTCTAGGCGTTGGCGAAGGGCATTGACCAGGGGGAGAACGTGGCCCAGGCTGGCGTTGTAGCTGCTGAGGACGTGGGTGGTCTCCTCAAAAGGCTGCAGGATACCCGCCATCTGGGAGAGGGTGAGCCACTCGGTAGCACCAAGGTCCAATTCCCTCCCCTCGTGCAGGACTGGGGTGGTTGACATGATGTATTCCACCACTTCCTTCTGCTCCACCAGACGCTTGACCATTTCGTGGGTGGAGTTCCACCGGGTGGTCACGTCCTGGATCAGTACGTGCTCCGGTCGGCCCGTCTCCGCCTGCCTCTCACGCATCATCCTGGCTGCCTTGACGCTGCGAGTGAAGTGCCCCACGATCTTCCGACACTTTTTCCAGCAAGGCCCTGGTCTCCCTGGTCCCCTCACTCCAGGAGTCCTTTGGTGCACCCAGGCCAATGGCATCGCCCACCACTAGATGCAGTTTGTGTGCTGCGCACACGATGCCCTGGAACCCTGCCCCAAGAACCGCGTTGGTCATGTTACGGCCCGCGTCTGTAACCATGACTCCACGATTGACCTGTCCCTCTGTCCCCAATCCCCACTCTCGCATTGCTGTCTTGAGAACGTCAGCAATGTTGATCCCTGTGGCTTTGTCCTCCATGCTTTGGGCCTGGAGAAGCACCACCCTATACCCTCTTGGGGTGCTGCCTTGTGCCTCCCCCTGCAGCTGCTCATGGGCTGACCGGGGCTCCAGGACCTCCTTGGGTTGCCACCAATGAGCCGTCAGTGAGAGGTATCCGTGGTGCCCACCGGTCCAGAGGTTGGAAGTGAAGTGGATCTTCCTCCCTCTGGCCGCCTGCAGCAGGGCCCGGATCCTGTCCCTGACAGACTCATAAAGGGAGGGAAGCACCCGTCTGCTGAAGGTACGCCGGGATGGAGTCTCGTACCATGGTGCCACGTGCTTCATCAGGTGCCTGAAGCCTGATGACTCCACAAAGGAGAGGGGCAACCCGTTCATGGCCACCATTTCACCGACCACTCGAGTGGTGGTCTCCTGTGCTTTGGCCCTATTTCGCGGGCTGACAAAAGTCCCACCCAACAGCCCCACTTCCTGCAGAGTGGCCTGCCTCTTCCCACTCTCACTAGCGGAGCTGTGTTTTTTCTTTCTCTATCTCTAACCCTTCTTCCCCTCTCTTCCTCCCTGAAGAGCAAGGGCCTGACAGGGTTCCAGTCAGAGTCCCAGGGTGCTTCCTCATCAGATGGCTGCGCAACCCACTTGAGGAGAGGTGTTTGGGGTCATTCCCCCTGCGCAAGACCACCCCGCATATCTTGCACACCGCCATCCTTGCGTCTTGGGGGCTGTTCTCAAAATGCTCCCAGAGACACCCTCGTGGCTTACAGAAAGTAACACCCCCTCTGTTATTGCCTGCCGCTGCCGCTGCTGTGGTGCTGGTGTGGCCTCTGCCCTGCCGGGAAAGTAGAGTAGTACTACTGCTCTCACTGGTGGTACTCTGGGTGGAAAGAGGGCTGCTCCTTCCGTGACTGCCTGGAGCCTGCCTTAAGTATGTCCCTGCCAATAGGTCCTCAGAATCTGGCATGTTTAGATACAAGGAGCCCGATTCTGATTCTGATGCCATTTCAGAATCAGAGCCCTTGTCTTCTTGCTGATCAAGGGTGGGGCTGTCAGGTAACGGAGATGGGATTTGGTACGCCTCATCCATGCTTCCCTCGGTGACAGACGATGGCACAGTGCTGCTTGTGCCACTGGCACTGCTACTCGGGGAGGGAGTTGCACCAGTATCACTTTCTGCACTACTTCCTGTCCCTTCCCTCAGAAACATGCCCCTATTTATTTTAGTAGGGGTCCCCCTCCCCTGCCCTCTAGCTGTGTGACCCCTCCTCATTTTTCTCACTTCTTGTGGCTCAGGCCAGGGAATGTATAATGTGATAGTAAAGAAAAGCACCAAGGAACTGTGCAAGTAAATGAGTGAGATGGACTCACACAACAGCAACACAACAAACAAGGTAATAGGAGCAAGGGGTTTGCCAATCCTGGCACCCAAGTCTCTCAATGCCCTGCACAGGGCAAGTATAACTAAGAGAACTGTAACTTCTTCCCAGTTGTAATTGGATTGTGTATGTAGACTGTGGTGGCAAGTAAATGAGTGAGATGGACTCACAACAGCAGCACAACAAACAAGGAAATAGGAGCAAGGGGTTTGCCAATCCTGGCAAACAAGTCTCTCAATGCCCTGCACAGGGCAACTGTAATTAGGAGAACTGTAACTTCTTCACAGTTGTAATTGGATTGTGTATGTAGACTGTGGTGGCAAGTAAATGAGTGAGATGGACTCACAACAGCAGCACAACAAACAAGGAAATAGGAGCAAGGGGTTTGCCAATCCTGGCACCCAAGTCTCTCAATGCCCTGCACAGGGCAACTGTAATTAGGAGAACTGTAACTTCTTCACAGTTGTAATTGGATTGTGTATGTAGACTGTGGTAATTGGACTCACAAGTTACAGCAGTAAATGTAGACTTTGCCAATCCTGGCAAACAAGTTTCTCAATGCCCTGCACAGGGCAACTGTAATTAGGAGAACTGTAACTACAGTTGTAATTGGATTGTGTATGTAGACTGTGGTGGCAAGTAAATGAGTGAGATGGACTCACAAGTTACAGCAGCACAACAAACAAGGAAATAGGAGCAAGGGGTTTGCCAATCCTGGCACTCAAGTCTCTCAATGCCCTGCACAGGGCAAGTGTAATTAGGAGAACTGTAACTTCTTCACAGTTGTAATTGGATTGTGTATGTAGACTGTGGTGGCAAGTAAATGAGTGAGATGGACTCACAAGTTACAGCAGCACAACAAACAAGGAAATAGGAGCAAGGGGTTTGCCAATCCTGGCAAACAAGTTTCTCAATGCCCTGCACAGGGCAAGTGTAACAAAGAGAACTGTAACTTCTTCACAGTTGTAATTGGATTGTGTATGTAGACTGTAAGTAAATGAGTGAGGTGGACTCACAACAGCAACACAACAAAACAAGGTAATAGGAGCAAGGGGTTTGCCAATCCTGGCACCCAAGTCTCTCAATGCCCTGCACAGGGCAAGTGTAACAAAGAGAACTGTAACTTCTTCACAGTTGTAATTGGATTGTGTATGTAGACTTTGGTGGCAAGTAAATGAGTGAGATGGACTCACAACAGCAGCACAACAAACAAGGAAATAGGAGCAAGGGGTTTGCCAATCCTGGCACCCAAGTCTCTCAATGCCCTGCAAGGCAACTGTAACTCTAGGAGCAAGGGGTGGAGGCCCTGGGGGCAACTGTAATTAGGAGAACTGTAACTTCTTCCCAGTTGTAATTGGATTGTGTATGTAGACTGTGGTGGCAAGTAAATGAGTGAGATGGACTCACAAGTTACAGCACACAACAAACAAGGAAATAGGAGCACAACAGCAGCCCTGCACAAATTAGGAGAACTGTAACTTCTTCACAACAAGTAAATGAGTGAATGGACTACAACAGCAACACAACAAAACAAGGTAATAGGAGCAAGGGGTTTGCCAATCCTGGCACCCAAGTCTCTCAATGCCCTGCACAGGGCAAGTGTAATTAGGAGAACTGTAACTTCTTCACAGTTGTAATTGGATTGTGTATGTAGACTGTGGTGGCAAGTAAATGAGTGAGATGGACTCACACAACAGCATGGACACACACCCAAGTCTCTCACATGCCCTGCACAGGGCAACTGTAATTAGGAGAACTGTAACTTCTTCACAGTTGTAATTGGATTGTGTATGTAGACTTTGGTGGCAAGTAAATGAGTGAGATGGACAAGGAACAGCAGCACAACAAACAAGGAAATAGGAGCAAGGGGTTTGCCAATCCTGGCAAACAAGTTTCTCAATGCACAGCACAGGGCAAGTGTAACAAAGAGAAATGTAACTTCTTCAAAAATGTAATTGTGTATGTAGACTGGTGGCAAACTGGCGAGTAATTGAGTGAGGTTGACTCACAAAAACAGCACAAAAACCAAGCTAGTAGAAGCAAGGGGTTTGCCAATCCTGGCAAAAAAGTTTCACAATGCACAGGGCAAGTGTAATTAGGAGAACTGTAACTTAACTTCTTCACAGATGTAAGTTACAACTGCACAAAAACCAAGCTAATAGAAGCAAGGGGTTTGCAAAATCTGGCAGCACCCAACTTTCACAAATAATGCACAGTAACTAAGATGAATGTAACTTCTTCAAAGATGTAATTGAAGAAAAAGTTCTATAGAGGTGGCTGGGTGCCTGCCCTTCAACAAATGTTTGTTTGAGTGCCTGACTGCAAAAAATGAATGAGGTGTTGGACAAGTGAAAGAATATCTATAAGTGTTAAGTAAAATGAAATTGTAAAATGTTCTACAGAGGAAGGTGCCCTAGCCTTGTTGCTAACAAATGTGTTTGAGAAATTTGAGTGCACTGGTTGGCGAGGGAGACTCTGCCTACTCAGTCTGTACTCTGTATAATATTTTTAAAATAATTTAATCCACAGCCTCCAACCTCCCCTTCTAAGCACTAGTACTGGACCTTGGCTGTTGCTTGCCACTTGCTAATAAACTGTAGAATAGAAAATAAATGGAATAAAACTATAAGCTGCTACTAGGGTAGGATAGGGTTGCTGGATTCCCTTCCAAAACCCCAATCGCAACAGCAGCAAAAAAGCTGTAGGCGCAGGGTAAAAGGACCTTGGCCAAGTAAATGAACTTGGTGGGAAATTGGGATACAAAAGAAATGGTATGGTAGTGTAAAATAATATATTTTCAAAATAAATCCGCAGCACCTCCCCTCCCCTACCGCTCCCACTCAAATCTTCCCTCCCCCTTGAAGCAAATATAAGCAAATAAAAAACGGAACTCTTCCTCAAAAATGCAGAAAACAAAAAAGAATAAACACTGCGTTGCTATTCCCCACAGGGAATAAAAGAAATTATTATGTTTTGCGAATTAAAATCAATTCAATTCCCTCCCTGCCTAGCGAGACCGAGACCGCGACTGCGAAATCGAAACTAGACTGAGCGCAGTAATCCAGCCCTGACCACCCTCCACAAGATCCAAGCCCAGACTGTGACGGACTGGAACTGCCTCGGCTTTTTATGCCCTCTGGCACATCCAGAAGTGTCAGTCAAAACCTGTCCATGCAATTGGTGGAATGGCTCCGAAAATTTGCATGGTCCCGTCCCATGGCCAGCCCATCGTTGCGCAGGTGTAAAAAAATAAATTAAGAATAAAATAAAATAAAATCAACGGAGACGTATTTTGGCAATACAAACCCACTGCTGCTACTGTAAAAAAACAAGCATTTAAATAGGTAACTTTCGCATGTTTCTGTGGTGCTTTGGTGGGGTTTTGGGCAAGGATTTCAAAAAAAATATTGCGGTCGCCATTTTGGACCGGGAATCGTTTTTTTTTTAACTTTTAAAAACTTTTTTTCTGTGCCGCTTGGCATTGCGCGATCGCCACTTGCAAGTAATGAGCACGACAAATCAGACCAAATTGTTCGTTCGTCGGTTCGAGCTCGAATTCTGGCGGAGTAATTCCCGTTACCGTTTCCGTAGAGTAACGGATACGAGTAACGGAAACGGAAACGGGAATACCGCTAAGTCGTGCCCATCTCTACTCTGGCCAATTAAATCCGGACCAGAGATCATGGGGTGTTGTTCCTCTTTCTGTGTTCTCACCCTTCTGGACTCCATTACCCCTGCCTGCGCTGAGGGAGAAAAACAGGGAGAAAAGAATGCAGGCTCACCTCCGCTCACCTCTGTCTGCTGTCTGAGCAGCCCCGTAGGGATTCCTGTCTCTTAAAGGGGCAGTGGGGACAAAAAAACAAACAGAGGCGAGGAGAGCCCGGCGTCCACAGCTTTACAATCCACATCGGAAGATTTTTTTACCTCCGGAGACCAGGTACTTCTAAAGTGCGCTGGGGCACGCTTAGGTGGGCGTGGTTGTACTTTATTTTGTTTAAAGTCCGCAGCTGGTGGGAAAACAATTTTAAGCTCTGCATTTAGGAGCCCTTTGACTAGGATTTTAGGGGTCGTGTAAAAGCAGCCCCACTTTCTGCCCTGTCTGTATTTTGCAAATTTAAAATGGCTGGAATCCTATTGCTTATGTATGGCAGCATAAGTCAAATGGCATTAACCAAAGTGGTAGATTGCAACTAGTTGAGGAGTTGAGGCTTATATTCTTCACGACACACCAGTCACATCTCCTGAGGCATGACTTGGAATAGATATCTCCAGTGCTTTGTTGTCGTTGTTGAGTCGTTCAGTCGTGTCTGACTCTTCGTGACCCCATGGACCAGAGCTCGCCAGGTCTTCCTGTCTTCCACTGCCTTCTGAAGTTTGGTCAAATCCATACTGGTTGCATCGATCACACCATCCAACCATCTCATTCTCTGCTGTCCCCTTTTCCTTTTGCCTTCCATCTTTTCCAACATCAGGGACTTTTCCAAGGACTCCGCAGTGCTTTAGCTAGCAGCAATTTGCTACTGTGATATATGCCAGCAATTTTACGTGATGTAATTTTGGCCAAGGCTATATAAACAAGGCTGAATGAAAGTAGTAATGTAGTATGTGAAAGAGAATGTAATAATGAAAATATGTATGAAAATTAGGCCTAAAAATAACTGAAGGGTAAATAAATTGATATGCATCTAAGCAAACATGGACTAACTGTCTATTCAAATAGTGCACACAAAGACAGTTTAAAATTAAATCCTTTGGAACAGAGAAGTCATTAAATTACAGAAATTAGAAGAGAGTCCTCCTTACATATTGCCTTTGAATCAACTTCTAGTTAAAACCAAGCTTAAGCCAACTTTATCTAGTACTGTTCAAGCTATCTTGGTTCAACATCCACAGCAGACTCCTTGATCTCCAGGGGCTTGTTGTGAGAATTACAAAACTGGCTGCTGATTCAAATAAAGAGCTGTCCTGATTAAGATTGTCTTACAAGATGCATGGCAGTTTCAACAGGCAGCAGCTGTTGCACCACAGAACTTGCGAGGTTCGAATGAAGTTCAATGTAAATGAAATGTTGATTGTCACAGATTGTCATACAGTCATGCAGATACACAAACCATAAAGGTGATGAGAGAAATGAAGATTAAGGATCCATGAACTCTGTAAAATTATTGCTTTTTGTTGTTCAATCGTTCAGTCATGTCCAACTCTTCATGACCCCATGGACCAGAGCTTGTCAGGGCATTCTGTCTTCCACTGCCGCCAGAGATTGGTCAAATCCATGTTGGTTGCATTGATGGCACTGTCCAGCCATCTCATTCTCTGTTGTCCCCTTTTCCTTTTGCCCTCAATCTTTCCCAGCATCAGAGATTTTTCCAAGGAGTCCTCTCTCCTCATGAGGTGGCCAAAATACTGGAGCCTCAGCTTCAAAATCTGTCCTTCCAGTGAGCATCCGGGGTTGATTTCTTTCAGGGTGGATAGGTTTGATCTCCTTGCAGTCTGGGGGACTCTCAAGACTCTCCTCCAGCCCTCCAGCATGACAGCTCAAAAGCATCAATGATCAGCCTTCTTTATAGTCCAGCTCTCACTTCCATACATCACTACTGGATAAACCATAGCTTTGACTATCCAGACCTTTGTCAGCAAAGTGATGTCTCTGCTCTTTAAGATGCTATCTAGGTTTGCCATCACTTTCCTCCCAAGAAGCAGGCGTCTTTTAATTTCATTGCTGCAGTCGCCATCTGTAGTGATCAAGGAGCCCAAGAAAATTATTGTTATGATGTGCAAAATCATGGCAGGTCCTAGCATTAGACTAAGTGAGACAGCTGTTCCAGCTAGCAGTGAGAGATGTGGTTAAGGAATAGGCATAGATATCTAATTTATTATTATTGGTTCTATTGTTCCAAGGCTTGGGAGAAGTGTAGTTTTGATTCACTGCCCTGGGATTCATGGACTAATGTAGGGCAGATTAGAAATAAAAAAGAAACAACCTAGCAAATAACCATATTTTAAATAGGACTCAAGTTCTGTAGATCAATAGCTTACTATTCACCGAGTTCTTAGAAAGTTAATTGTTATGTTTGTTGCTTTTCTTTTTAAAGACCTGCATCTTGGGGCCTCTCATAAAATCTTGTCTCCCATAAGTCACGGTCTAACGCCATGCATGACCTTACAGAAAGCATATGGTGCAGTTCATAGAAACAAGGGACAGAGATTAATTATTTGTGTTTGAACAAATTGTGGTATATTGTTGTAGGAGTCCACAGACAGCTCTTTTCAATTTCCTGCTCTGACAGATAGAAATTTCTCTCCTGGTGCTGTATATTTCCTCAAATGCCAACCATTTATCTTCATTTTGATGGGTTTTGTTTCTTTTCTTTCCCTGAGTAACTGGAAAATTCTTCACACTCCTACAAATGTTGCTTCATTGTTCCCAAATCTTGAGGAGGCAACAATTCTGGAGATTTTTTATGACACCTCAAACGTTTTGCAACCATGACCTTTTAAAGGGGGGAAATATGAGGTAATTACCACAGGCCTTACATAAGAGAGAGGACCGCATTAAAATTCTCATTAGTGCATTCTGTTGACTCTTTTTAAATGTTTCTTTATTTCTCTGATATACAGAATCTCTGCCTTGTTTGGTTCTACTTGTGATTTCTGGTATATCTTCATCATGAGAAGATGGAATTCCTTAGGTTCAGATTTAGCTTTTAATAATCAGTTATAGCTTTTATATCAAATGGCGTTGGCTGCTTGTATTTTACTTCTGTATTTTCATGATTGGTACAGAGCACACAGTTTACCTGTTTTCAACTAAGGATATTAAATTAGGTAATAACAGATTAGAATTATGGTAAACAAATGTAAGTTTTGGAAAATTGCAATATAAGATGCACAGAAGAAAAGAGGAACCCAGATTGGAAAAGTACTGGAAGATTTGGGTGTAGGCTGAATAAAAGTATAAAAGAAGGAGATGAGTAGAGATGGGCACGACTTGAAAAAAATTTTTTTCGAGTTGTCGTTAGTCGGGCCAGTCCCATTTCGGATCGTTTCCGGTTTTCGCGAAAATTCGCAAAAATTAGTCGGTTCGTTTTTTTCGTTTTTTCGTTGTCGTTAGTACTGGTTTTTTTGGGGGGGTAGCGGGCTCCTGGAGGCACCTCTGTGGGGTGGGTGCCTCCTCTGGCCCGCTATAAAGGGAAAGTGGGCTCCTGGAGGCACCCGTGGGTGCCTCCTGCCACTAGGAAGGGGAAGCAGGCTCCAAGAGACACCCCTCTACATGGGGGTCTCCCTTCCTCACCTGCTGCTGCTGCAAAATGCTATGCAATAGCCATATGGATATTGCATAACATAATGTGCAGACAGTGAGACCAGTGTGAGAGTGATAGGGTCATACCCGCCCTTCACAAGGCTCTGGCACCACCATGTCTCACACAGAAGGGAATTGTACTTGCTGCGTGTAGTGCAATGCAAGCAAGTAGATCTGGCTTTAAGGTGGCTTAGTGCAAGAGCTAGGGTTAGGCTAGTGACGGGTAAGGTTACGGTGGGCTAGTGGGTTGCACCTCTGGGTGCCTCTCTGACCCACTAAGAAGACAGTCTGTGACGTATGGGTACGGAGTCAAGGGTTAGGGTTAGGGCTAGGGCAGGTTTTAGGGGGCTTTTTGGCACATCCCAGAAGTCTCCATGGCCAAGTGGCCATGCGACTGGTGGGATGGCTCCAGAAATTTGCATGGTTGTCCACTCCCACATGGCTGGCCACTTGGCCAGCCCATCATTGCGCACTGCGCAGGTGTAAATAAAATAAAATAAAATAAAATCAATGGAGGACAGAGGAGGAGAGGAGAGACATTTTGTTGCAAGAAAAAACCCACTGCTACTGTGAAAAATCTGGCAGTTTATAAATTTTCGCGTGTTTCGTTGTGCTTGTGTGTTTTTGGACCACGATTTCAAAAACAATATTGCGTTCGCCGCCCCATTTTGGATCCCCCGCCCGCACCGCATGGCATGGCGATGGCGACTCGCGAGTCCGGCTGCCCAGGACGGGGGGGAGGCGGGACCCCCCCTCCAGAAACCACCCCTCCAGTAGGTGCCCTGCGCCCTTAGTCAAGCAGGCATTTTTCCGCCTGCTTTTTTGGCCCGGGAATGGGTGGGGGGAGAGTTTAAAAGTTTTTTCCTGTGCCGTCCGTGCCGCTTGCTTGCGCTTTAATTGCGGCGGCCGGCGGCCGGCGAGACTGGGCTTTTTGCTGGCTGCGAGCCTGCGGCGAGTCCCACCAGAGCAGCCGAGGACGGGGGATGAGGGGGGAGGCCGGGGACCTCCAGAAACAACCCCTCTGGTAGGTGCCCTGAGGCACGGCAGGCATTTTCCCGCCTGCTTTTCGGCCGGGAACTGGGTTTTTTTAAATTTTAAAAACTTTTTTTCTGTGCCGCGTGTGGCATCGCGCGATCTCGCGATGCAAGTAACGAGCACGACAAATCAGACCAAAATTGTTCGTTCGTCGGTTCGAGCTCGAAGTCTGGGGGAGTAATTCCCGTTACCGTTTCCGTAGAGTAACGGAACCGAGTAACGGAAACGGAAACGGGAATACCGCTAAGTCGTGCCCATCTCTAGAGATGAGCATTGGGGTAGGGTCCCAGACCTTTTGATCACACTTTGGGTATAATACTGGCCCTGGCACCACTTAATGCATTGAATTCTCTGTGTTAACTTCATTGTCATTCTCTATTTGTGTACTAATAAAAGAGCATTTTTATTCTACCTTAGCACTGTGAAGCAGTGTATCTTTTATTTTATAATTTTATCTGAAGCCCATCTTCACAATCACATCCCTCTGCCAATAAATGACAATTGTAAACTCTAATAGCTCTTTAATTACGCAAAAACAGGAAGCCAAGAAAGTAACAACAACTGGTAGACTTGTAGAATTCTGGAGGTGGGGTCAGACTGAAAGATGGTAGGGAAATTCACTCTTGTTTGGGCTTTAAGAAGAAAAATGCAATAAACAAAATCCAACAAGCTTGTGTTATTTGTGTTACGGCTTTGGAAAAGACCCTGTACCTCCTCCAGTAGATATGTTCTCATTCTTCACTTTAAATCGATTAAGTGCTGGTGATCCTGAACTAAGAAATGGCAAAAACAGTGGATAGAAAGTTCCTGAGTTAATTATAACAGTACATCCCATTCCTGTCACCCTTCCTTATTTGGAGAAAGATCTGGCAAAATGGTTATTAGAAACTACTGAAGAAATTCTAATTTTGAGCCTTATTTTGAAAACAATGATGGAAATTTTGTAGTTTTGACATATTTTTATTCCCATCAATCAGCCTGGTATCTCCTCATCCACAGTTCTTCAAGTACTGTATTAGAAAATGGGGGTGAACGTTGCCAAGACTATGTGGTATTGTATTGTGCTCTGTTATATTCTGTATCAACAAGAATAGTTTTCTGTTTTCCTTGCAATTTTTTTTCACTCATCAGAAGGGATGAAAACTGTTTGTATAAAGCAAGATTTCTCAAAAATGGGGGGGAAAGGTGAATAGAATATCAAGGAACATGAGAACAGCATTTCATGCGAAGGCTTAGTGACCTAGATTTTCAGGAACAACAACAATGTAGGAACATGTTGAAAGCCAGGCATTTGAAGAAAATCAAATACCGAAAATAAATACTGAAGTGCATTGCGGCTGCTATTCTATTTCTTCCACAAGGAGGACTTCCAAAATTTAGGCTCATCCCATCATGGAACTGACTTTGGACTATGGGAAGTCATTGCCATGTTTAATCCCTTTCTTGAGCAGCAATTGAGAAATCATAAGATAAAAGTCACATTTCATACAGTTCCTCAAAGAATATGTGATGATTGATGTAATGGGAATGACACATATGAAAATCATTTCATTATTTAAGCATATATACTGTACCACCTCATAGTGCTAGAGCACATTGTGGGCAGTTTACAACATAATTATGCAAACAACATTTTGCCCCCTCCCCCAGCAAACTGAGTGCACATTTTACCAACCTCAGAAGGATGGAAGGCTGAGTCAACTTTGAGCCAGCTACCTGAACCCATCAGGATCAAACTAAGGTTGTGAGCAAAGGCTTGACTGTAGTACTGCAGTTTAATTACTGTTCCACAGGGCTCTAAGAAATCACTCAATAAATTAAAAACAGTAATATCTTGGTTTAAGAGTAACTTGATTTAAGTGTGTTTTGCAAGATAAGCAAACACTTCTAAATTTTGCCTTGATCAACAAGCAATGTTTTGATATATTGTAGGGAAATAACCTACACGGACACGGGGGTTGGGTTCAAGTGTCAGGCTGCCATGCTCTTCTCCTCTCCCAGCAGGCTTGCAAGGCACACCTTTATTAGCTGTAAGAGGCGGAGTTACAGATATTGTGTGGTGTCCTAGGTGTCAGCCTGTCATTGGCTTGATGGACTCCCGGGGAGGGCTTTCTGTGACGTGGACATGTCACCTAGTGAGGGATGGTAATGATTGATACCCTAGCAGCTTGCTATCCCATCCCATGACGTGAGGGTAATCATTAATGGTCTGTTTGTTCCTTGTGGCCAGAATGGAAGGACAAGATAGTCAGTTATCTGCTTCCTGCATCTTAATCTTAGGGACTCTATTTCCCCTCTCCCAGGGCTTTCCCGTGCAGGAGAAAGAGTCAATAACGCCCCCCAGAATGCTGTGCAGGAAGCTTACTGGATCATTAATATCTGTGCATATTAATATCTAATATCTATCAGGGGAGCATTCCTACAATATATAAGCACTAGAGCAGGTCACATGATCACAAGTGAGCTCTCCCTCCCTCCCCCCTGGATTGCGGGTGATTGTCTGGAACATTCCGTCTCAGGCAGCCTCAAAAGCAGAGGGAGGAGAGAGGAATAGAGGTCTCCCTTGCGCTAGTCAGGAACGTTTTCAAAGGGGAGTGCAGGTTAGGGTTTTATTTTTCTCTCTATTTCTATTTCTATTTAATTTGTTTTCAACATCCTTTCTTATTTTTCAAGCCATTCCTAGTCCCAAGCATAGTAGATTCTGCAGCCAGGTACCTAAACCATGGTGTGGATGTGGACTTCTAGCCAACTTCTTTTGTGAGTTTTAGCATTGTGTGCGTACAGTATGTGGTCTATGGGACCCCAGAACAAATCATCTGAGTTTCCATTATTTCTTATGGAGAAATTTGCTTCTTTGATATAAGAGTGCATTGGTTTACAAGCATGTTTCAGGAATGAATTATGCTTGTAAACCAAGGTATTCCTGTAATCAGTATTTTAAACATTCTTGAGATATTAGATCTTATTGGCCTTATTTTCCTTTTCATGTTGAAGTATAATTTTTAGATTTGTTTAATGCATTATTTCAAAATAGTTCTTTGACAATGTTCTACCATAAAAAATTTGATAGATTTTGTTGTCAGCAAAATCCTACAAAAACCAATGTCACTGGAAAAATGCTTCATTCCCTCATCACCATTAACCATGACAAATGAAACAGCCCTGAAGAATCTAAATCCATATATTCAAATTAATCAACAGCTTTGGAGATACAAATCAGTTTTCTCAGATGGAAAAACGTGGCTGCAAACTAAGAAGCAGACACAACTCCAGAGTGGACCCACTCTGCTAGGGGTCAGCTTTGTATGTTTAAAAGCACTATCATGCAATTGTTATAGAAGAGGTAGATTGAGTCTCTGTTGCCTTTCTCCTTTTTCAAACAGTTTTTGGGGTTTTTAGAGGACCAGAAAAAACAAATGGGAAAACGTGTATAGGAAACCTAAAACAGGTCATCGCTAAAATGTGCCTCCACTGATATTGTGAATCAAACTGGATTCTTGTTAAGACTTGACTGACCATCTTAAAGTCATGGTACATCGAGAAGACATGCAGAAGCTATAGTGAGAACTTACCCAAATGATCAGTGTATTTCTCTTTAATCTCATCTTAAAATATTCTTTTCATTTCTTAGATATCACAAAGGCACGCGAGGAATCTGAAGCTACTGCAGACAGCAATTTGGAGATAACTTTACAGAAAGGACCTCACTGAAGCTTTTCCAATGTCACCACAGCTCTCTGCTTTTATCCAACTCATGTCAGTTTCAGATTGTGAAAGGAAACAAGCACTCTCCAAATAAACCCTTATTTAAAAGTATGTTGTATTCTACAATGCCATCCTTAAGACTGCCATTGTTCTCTGTTCTTTCCTTAGAATGGAATCGGCTGAGAGAAATCTCTTTTTTAATCTTTCCTCTGAATCTGCGGACAAGAAAAGATAGAAGAGATAATGTGAAAATATTCTGCACGTATCTTGTCAATGTGTATAACTGCCTCCTTTGCACTTTATGTGTATACTTTTGCCTAGCTGAATGAGGGGGCAGGGGAAGGGCACAGACATGTACTTCTGGATAGTGCAGTGGCTTAGGCCTCTGGTTGCAGAGACAGAGGCCAGGAGTTCAATTCCCCACTGTGCATTAGAGCATCTGGACTCAGTGATCCACTGGGTCCCTCCAACTCGGCAGTTCAGATTTTATTTATCTAGCAACAAAGGCAACTCTGGGTGGTTTACAAGATGATGATGATGATGATGATGATGATGATGATGATGATGATGATGATGGGGTACTGCAGAAATCAGATATCAAACAATCATTCCACCTTGAGATTCTTCAAGTCCTAAAAAGGCAGTGTTTGCAGTGAAACCTAACCTAGGCTGATACTTCACGTCCATCTCATCACTGTTTGCGGTCCCACGTGGGACTGGTGCGAAGTAATCTAACCGCACGTCCATTGCGGGATGAGGGGAGTTCATCCCGATCACACACCCTGAACTGTGATTTAAGCGGGATGAGAGATTCCCCTCCCTGGCCTCGGGAATCTGCTTGTCACACTTCTCATTCTGAGACAAGTGCCTGGTGCGGTATTCCGCTCCGTTACTATATACGGAACCGAACGGGAATACTCCCCCAGACCTTCGAAGGCTTGCTCGTTACTTGCGGAGATCCGCCGATGCAGGGGTTGTTTCTGAGGTCCCCGGCCTCCCCCCTCATCCCCCGTATATTCCCTCTAGTGGGGACAATGCAGGTCGCAGCCAGCAAAAACAAATGCCCAGTCTCGCTCCGCCGGCCGCCGCATTTAAAGCGCAAGCAAGCGGCACGAACGGCACAGGAAAAAACTTTTAAAAAGGAGGCTCGTCATGCAATGTGCCATTCTCTATCTAGTGGCAGGAGTGAGAAGTGCCATTCGCCAGTATATTCCCTATGGAGTCAGCAATGCAGTGCAGAGAGACTAAAAGACAAATGCCTCAAACTTAGCTCTGTAACACATTGAAGGCAAGGCTTCGGAGAATCGAAACATTAAAAAGGAAGGTAGGGCCGGGAAAAACAACGGAGAACAAAGGCATGGAATTTCATATCTCATCACGGAACAAGGATGTGCGGTAACAGTCATGCCGGTATCATCCATTATGCCCGTGCATACACGGGAACAGGGACAGAACCGGAAGAAGACCACGTGACCACGACCAACATCAACATGCAACAAACTTTCTCCCGAGACGAGAATGGATGTGAAGTAACCATCCTAGAATGAAATGTTTGAAACAGACCAAAGTTAATGTTTCCAGCAGGCTTTTGCCATTTCCTTCTGTAAGGAGATAGTGTGGAAGAAGACCTGAGAATAAAATGGTGTCTCTTTAAAATCACCATGTGCCAGGCACATTACTAGTTTGCCATTTTAAATCCATTTCCATGAGCATGGCTTGGAATGTCTCTGGGTGTCTTGGCTCCACTACACCACCTCACTCCTACCAGACAAAAGGAACCTGTAGCCAGTAGCCTGGGGTTTAATGCGTGGAAGCACAGCAAAACTTGATACACTACATCTTTTTGCTGTCCTCTACCAGAAATGGTCCTGCAGGCATCACTTTTTAAATTACAGAACCAGTTTCTGTATCATTAAGGGATAAGGCTATAATGTTCAAAGGGAAATGAAGGGGGGGGAATCAAGAGAGCAAATATTACATCTCTAATTAACATGCAGGACCCAGCAGTTCTCAGGCTGATGTCTTACAGCTTTGTAAACATATTTTGTAATCCCACATAACTCCAGGTCTTTGGAGCTGACATATGTCTACAACACTGAACCACGCTTTCTTATGAGACTGGGGTGGAGGGAGGTCTCACAGAGGGACTGCTTGTACTAGAAGCAGATGCGTAAGGGCAAGATGAAGACCTAGAAAATGAGATTACAAATGCATAAACAGGTTTTTGTGGATGGCAACCTAATAACGAAGGCAGTTCTCCAAATGCACTATCTCCATTTCGTGCCTAATTACAGCTATCTACAAGGTTAGTTCTTCACTTTAGGTGCACTTTAATTACTCTCCTCGGTGTTGACTTTCTCCATTATGATCTCTTTATACACACAGGAGATAACAGACCTTTAATTAACCAGATGGCACTCAGAATAAGTCATAACTGTAACTCTCTGAAATAAAGAAGCATTAACTGTTTATTCCCCCTCCCCCACAAACCCTGCTCAGGTGCCTTTTGGTGAGAGGCAAAGGCAAAACAAAAGGCAATTTTGATTCAGGGCTTGAGAAGTTCAAAAGAAACTGTAAACAGCAGTTGTGATGTTTTATTCTCGTCTTGTTAATATCCTAAGCTGATTTAGGATAGGAAGGTAGGCAATAAATAATAATAATAATAATAATAATAATAATAATAATAATAATAATAATAATAATAATAATAATAATAATAATAATAATAATAATAATAATAATAATAATAGGAAGGTGGGCAATTAATAAAATAATGATGATGATGGTGATGATTCCACTCACAAAAATATTGGGCTATCAAATATCAAAAACATCAAGCCAAATAAACAATTTGCTAATATGGATGATTTGAAGCTGTATTGGAAATCAGAAACAAGAAACAGAGTCAATACTCAATACAGTGCAAATTTTCAGCAATGACATTGCAATGGAATTCGGATTAGACAAGAGTGCAACATTTAGCATCATCAGAGGAAAGATAGCAAAGACTGAAGGAATTGATATGCCTAATAATTTCATAAAAACATTGGACGAAGAAGAATCATATAAGTATCTTGGAGTACTACAAGCAAATGACATCAAACATAAAGAAGTAAAGAATAAAGTTAGCCAAGAATACATCAGAAGAGTTAGAAAGATACTAAAATCAAAATTAAATGGAAAAAATACCATCCAAGCTATAAACACATGGGCTATTCCAGTCTTGCGATACACAGCAGGTGTTATAAAAATGAGGAATATTTCACTATCTCACCCATGGTGAAAATGCTGTGATTAAGTCAATAGTTACTGAAGGCATAATAAAGGAATATCCAGAAGCTAAGCAAGAATTTAAAAGTCAACAAATGCAAAGCCGAATAGAGAACTGGCATAGTAAAGTACTGCATGGTCAGTTTATAAGAGACACCAATGATCAGCCAAGAACAAACATGCTTTGGTTAAGAAAAGCAACACTGAAGAAAGAAACTGAAGGACCAATCATGGCGGCTCCAGATCAAGCCTTAAGAAAAAATGCAATAAAGGTGAAAATTGATAAATCATCGAAAGATAGTAAATTTTGATTGTGCAAAGGAAAGGATGAAACTGTAGATCACATAATCAGCTGTTGCCCCAAAATCGCTCAGACTGATTATTTAGTCCATCATAATAAAGTAGCAGCAATGCTCCACTGGAACATATGTAAAAATTCCTACCATCAAGCAAGAACTGGTGGGACCATCAGCTAAGTCATCAAGGTGCTCTGGGATTTCAGAATCCAATGAGACAGACACCTTGTCCACAATACTCCAAATATTACAATAGCATACAAGCAAGAATACAAAGTTTAAATCGTCAATGTGGCAATACCAGGAGACACAACAGTCAGCAACAAAGAGTTAGAAAAGACAACCAAATATCGGGACTTAGAAATAGAAACCAAAAAGCTATGGAATAAGAAAGCAAATGGTTTCTTGGGAGGAAAGCAATGGCAAACCTAGGCAGCACCTTAAAGAGCAGAGACATCACTTTGCCAACTAAGGTCAGGACAGTCAAAGCTATGGTTTTTCCAGTAGTGATGTATGGAAGTGAGAGCTGGACTATAAAGAAGGCTGATCGCTGCAGAATTGATGCTTTTGAGCTGTGGTGCTGGAGGAGAGTCTTGAGAGTCCCCTGGACTGCAAGGAGATCAAACCTATCCATTCTGAAAGAAATCAACCCCGAATGTTCACTGGAAGGACAGATTTTGAAGCTGAGGCTCCAGTACTTTGGCCACCTCATGAGAAGAGAGGACTCCCTGGAAAAGGCCCTGATGCTGGGAAAAATCGAAGGCAAAAGAAAAAGAGGACGACAGAGAATGAGATGGTTGGACGGTGTCATCGATGCAACCAAAATGAATTTGACAAAACTCCAGGAGGCAGTGGAGGATAGGAAGGCCTGGCGAGCTCCGGTCCATGGGGTCACGAAGAGTCGGACACGAGTGAATGACTGAACAACAACAACAAGAAAGCAAAAACAATACCAATAATAATAGGCGCCTTGGGCGCAATCCCAAAAGACCTGGGTCAGCACTGAGAAGATCAACAACGGTGAACTACAAATGGCAACATTATTAGGAACAGCATATATTTTACGAAGATATCTCCAGTTATCCTAGGCTTTTGGAAGGAGCTAAATTGTTGGAGAAGCCTACTCCAGCTTAACGGCTGGCAGCTGTTTGCCAGGTAGTAGTAGTAGTAGTAGTAGTAGTAGTAGTAGTAGTAGTAGTAGTAGTAGTAGTAGTCGTGGGAAGCGTTCGACTAGTGATTTGCATTACAAAATCCAGCGTAGTTAGCTGTGTGGTTAATAATAATAATAATAATAATAATAATAATAATAATAATAATAATAATAATAATAATAATAATAATAATAATAATAATAAAACAACCTTCGAACTATAGAACTGGGGGAACTGAACTCACAACCTTGCTCTGACTATTCATGGCATTGTACAGCAGTCCTAGATGTTATTGTCTTCCATTTGTAAGCCTCCCTTTTTTTTCCATCACCACTACCTGCCTTTTTCTTGAGACTGATATTCTTTAAGGAGAAAATATTGGAATCCCTATGCAGTCTCCTTTGATTGGTTGTACTAGGACGTGTCCGCCTGGCAACACCACCATTTTGTGTGTGTTTGTTATATCTGTTGAAGCAGTGGAGTGGTATAGCAAGTCTAATGCAGTCCCAACTACTAAAGGAGAGTCTTCTGCTAAAGTTCAATGGCTAAAGTCACTGAAGAATGCAGCCATGTGGTTGCTGTACTGTCACCAGGGAAAGTAGCCACCCTCATGTTGAGTATATATTAGGAATGTGTCCCCTTATAACCCATGGATTTATGTGAGACATGTGCACAACTCATTCTTGATCGTGTGGATGTCCTGGATAATGATTCCTAGCAAGAGAATTTGTCAGATGTGGAATTTATTCTACAAGTGGTCTTAGCTTAAAAGCAAGCACTTTAGATTTGGAAACTGAATTTATCTTTCTGACACTAGTGCTTCTAATATGGATTTACTAAAACTAGAGTTGTCTGATCATTTTTTATCATGGAAAAGGGAGGGTGGGAAACGAACTCAACATGCTCGGTAGTGTATTCTCCTCTTTTAGCAAGAAAGAACTGCTTCTGGTCCATCAGTATTTTCATACTGTTGGCTCCCAAAGCAAAAGTATGGCTGCAGAGTTAGGTCGGATACCTGTGTGATGTTCTGGTGTGAGATCGAACCAGGCACTATGGAAAATAGATGAGTGCTGTTACTAAAACAGCAGCCCTACATAAATCTGCTTTCTCTCACTTGCAATATTTGTGCAAAATTCTGAGCATCTGTTGGGAACAATGAAGTGCATATTGGATGGGGCATTACGGAGCCACATTCCAATACATCTGGAAGACATCAGATTGGAGGAAGAACATGGGAAATTAACATGGGAGAAGACTCAGTGTCTCACAGATGTGTCACTGATTCCACATCTGGAAACAGGGGACCTTTAAAAAGAAAAGATTGTTTATTCTAATCGTTTGCCTCAATCTACCTCTGACAGATGAACCTGTGCTTCTTTTGTATGGGCAAAAAATGTGACCACTCCTGACCCAGCTATTCACTATTTTAAAAACCCTCCTCTATTTCACTGGACTTTCCTATAGTCCAAATAATGGAAACCAAGCAATACTTCACATTAAACTATAGGTTTTTTTTTTAAATTGTTACTGCATAATAGTTGCTAAGTATGTTCTCAAGCTTATGGTTACATGTATCACTTGAATCAGCCCTTTTTCATTCTTAGTTGCAAAGTACTGTACGAATGTTTATACAACTCCATGGAAAACCCTACACTTTAGCACACAGTTACAAACAAATCCCTTCTTCATCCATGTTCATTGAATTTCAATTTTCCATCTAAAACTCTCTGTCTCCTCCTTTTTTCTGCTCTCTGTCTTCTGATTGGTTCTCTCATTTGTGGTGTCATTCAGCCAATCCCTTTCCAGTCAGATGTTGCTATGCAGACTTTAGGTGTGCAGATATTTGTCATTGCTAGCTGCACAGCTTTGTTTCCATGTTTTGTGTAGAAGTTTTTGAAAGGAGGAAATACACATTTACCTTAACTTGTAATCTGACACACCTTGATGCTGTTTTGAGTGATAGCAGCTCACTGCTCACGAGGTCCAGTTTTGCTAGAGTGAATGTGACAAACCAAGAACAATTTTATTTTCCCTTTGACTGAAAGATTCAACAATGTTTTGGAAACAATCATTTTTTGTTTAAAGAAATTCATCAATGTGGACATTTATATTTTGTAAAGTAGTTCACTCGTTAACCTATGCAGATTATGCACCATTTTGCCTTTCATGGCTCGACTGGTTTTCATGTAATCAGAAACGATCATTCATTAAGGCTGATCTACCCTGGTCATTTTGGAGTGGGTTTGTGTGGGCTAAATGGGGTCTCTTGCAGATGGGTGGAGGTGCAATGGACAGTTTAATGTGCTCCTTGCTTCCAAGTTGGATATCAGAAGCAAGCCTATTTAATCTGGCTCCATTTGATTTGAATTTCCAGTGCACACTGTATTGTGACTTAACTGAGGATTTGTATTCAGCTGCAGCCAGTTTCTTGAGTGGCCAAAGGAACAAGTCTTATAAAAAAGAAACAGTTGCCCTGTCCTTCCACTGAGGAATAGATGTGTTTGTAAGGAAATTGGGGATGACAGGACATAGAGTCATTTTCTTAGTCTCATATTAAGAGCACAGATTTCACTCTGTAGTAGATTTTATCTATGGAATGCATTAGTTAGTCAAAATACAGTTTGCTGGAAGCATGAACTGTGATGCTAATTGGACATTTCAGGATCATGTGGATAGGACAGCAAGAAATCCTTATCGAGACAGAGAGAAGAATCCTCATTATTATCCTTCATTTCCTATCTTTACATCTCTTCAAGATAATTTCTCATTAAGCTAGAGTTTAGAATTATTTAGAATAGCCATGGATTTCAGTAAAGAGTTAGGACAGATTACTTAGAAGAGTATTTTTTGTTTTTAGGGAAAATATGCTTGCATTTTAGGTCTACTTTAATTTGTCATTCTATTTAAAAATAGAATTTAAAAACCTGCAGTATAATTTACTTTGCTGTCAAAGGATTCATTTTTGGTATGTTAAAACAACCCAGGAATTCGCCTCGTGATTAAAGCACAGATTTCTCAGCAGAAAACTGGAATTTGCTTGTAAATCACAGGTTAGATGAAGCGTTTTCCAAGCAGTGTTCAATTTGCCCATGTCCTAAAGTGGCTCACTTATTAACCCACTTCACCTTATCAGAAGTTCAAAATGGAAAGTGCCTTGACAGTCAGACTTGTTTAGGTCCAGTCTCAGGAACCACATGTGCTGGAAACAGACCAATATGAATGATCCTACTCACCCCCACAAAGGAGCTTATTAAAGCATCATCTGGTCATTCGTCCTTCTAGAATTGTGTATTGAACTAGTTCAGATAATGATTATGAATATGAATTAAAGTTTATGGAGAATTTCTATAGAAAACTATCCCCCCCCATATGGGCTTTTCTTTGCTGAGTCAGCCTGTATATCTTTAAATCAAACAGTTTTGTGAGAATCCTATTGGTGTTTATGTCAGGTTTGTGTAATTTATCACAGCTAATTGTGGCTACTTGACAAGGTCCAGGACAGATCTTGATCATGCACTTGGTGCAGCAGAGACATAACCTGTCACCTTTTTAGGTGCTGCAATTATTAAAACCAATTTACACAAATCTTATATGCATACCAATCCCCAATTTGTCATGTCATCCATGTTGTAACCTCTCCTTTTCACTCTGAAATGTAGCCAATCTGCAGATTGTAATTTCTTCTTTTATTTTTTCCTGTACTAGATTGGAAATTTTTTACTTTGTTTTAATCACAGTTACTGTCCAAAAACGTAACCTTTACCAAGATCTGTTGCTTTTAAGCAAGGGATGTGTCTGTCTCCTCTCTTGCATGTTTAAAGTACCAGCTGTTTGTTGATGATAACTTGGTACAACTCCGGTAGCATTTTTATAAAAACAGAAAATATTATTAGCACAGTAAGTGTGGAAAAAACTGAATGCTGATTCAGATTATAGTCCCAAAACATGAACGTTAAATTTTGATGGCAAAATGCAAAAAAAAAAAGAAGAAAGAAAGAAAAGAAAAGAAAAGAAAAGAAAAGAAAAGAAAAAGCTTGATTTGGTTTTCAAATTTCCTGTACAAATTCTATACCAGACGTGAAAGGATACAGAGTTCTCAGTACCAAATCATCTGTAAAAAAAATTTGGTAGCAGCAACCTCTCTTTTAGTGTCTCATTTTTTCTGACAAAAGTGCACACTTTTCACCATTATCTTTTACTGTGTTGTGCAGTCTCCAGAATTAGGAGACTTTCATGTAGCCTAAGGGTTTTCAAGATGATCTTGCTTTATTTACTTTTTGTTTATATTTCTAATCTCAGTAGAGCTCTTTGCATTATCATTCTGCCCCAGCTTTTCATCTCCCCCCCCAAATAATGCTGTCTACTTATTTCAGTAATGTGTTTACAGCCCTTAATAGGTCATCGGAGAATGTTCAAATAGACTGGGTTTCAGTGTGATTTCCCTGGCATCCCTTACAGACTCCTATCTCTCTACTGGGAAAAAGAGTTAATTTATTTCCCCATTCTGAAAGCTTCTTGTTCCTTTTCGAACAAAGTGGGTCCCCAGCTATGATTCAGATGCAGCTCAGGATATTAATGTTGCCTGAAGGGCAAGATGGCACCACCTCTCTCACCATCTGACAAGAAGTGAACAGGACAAGTGACACATAGTTCAGCTGTTGAATGGAGGAGAATGGGCCAGAGGCCCTCCCCAAACACCTGCCATTCAAGGCTGCTTCCTCATTTTGCCTAATGGGCTTTTGGATAGGCACAAGGTTGCTTTGTCATATATTTTCTTAATCCATAACTGCACTGTGAAGACGTCCAACCCCTGGGGGTTTGCTTAGGTCTCCTTCATCTATTCATTGTACCATGATGAATGACTGAATTTAAATGATCAAAACAGGTTTTATTAAACTACTATAAGACAAACCAACAACTTTAGGACCAAGAAGGTTGAGAACAACCTCTTTAAACATCAACAGTTGAGAGGGAAGGTCTCCTTCTTTCCCTTGAAAGTCTCTCATTCTCTTTTATTAATAATTGACATATTCCTGTCTGCAATCCCTGGAACACCTGGCCAGATTTGGACAAGGAGTGCCAGGGATTGCTTAGATCTAACTTTTCTCTTTTCCAGTGGCTGCGACTTGAGGGAGATGGTATTATTCATCCTTGCAGGGAAGTCCTTAGCATAAGAGTTTTCTCAGGCACTTGAAACCCCTGCACGAGTTTTATCGCTGGCTAAATGTCTCTTCCTTTCTCTCTTCCAAATCGGAAGATTTATGACGTCTTGCAAGTTTAGGTATTTGTTGGTTCCAGGCCTTGGGACTCTTCATTGTACCTAAACTCTGATTTGTGGATCCTTCTTAAATACATGCTCTCCATCTCCTTGGGTTTAGGCTCCTCATGTTTTTCTATATCAGGCATGTCCAAAATTCAGCCCTCCAGGTGTTTTGGACCACAACTCCCATAGTCCTTTGTCATTGGCAATCTAAGATTAGAATTCTGGGAGTTGTGGTCCAAATCACCAGGAGGGATGAAGTTTGGCATGCCTGCTCTATATCTATCTGATTTAGGTCCCCCCTCCCCCGGGTCATTAGTGGCACCTCTTTTTTCCCCTTTCCCCCTCTTGGCCTGTTTCTCTTTTTGGCCTTCAATCCCTCTGATTTCTCTCCCTGTCTCCCCTTTAGTAGCATTCTCTCCCAGATTTTCTTCCCTTTTTGCTCTTCCTTCTTTTCCCACCCCATACACTGGAGTCTATTGTAATTCATATGTTCCCCTGGGAAATCCATCATTGTGTCTCCCAAATCTACTGGGGAACAGCCAGTGTGGAATCAAGATCCCCCCCCCCGGGTAGGATAGGGCAACTCCATGATTCTGCCCTGATCTTTACATGTACTATACCCAGCGACCTTCCCATGTATGTTTCCATGTGTAAACTGGGACCCACATAATGGCTCCATTCTTCATTGTTGCCAGCCATTGCAGTGTAAGTACACTCCACCACCACCCCCGGACAGGTGTGCACACCTACCTTTGGTGAAGGAACAGAGGTCTGGGAACACTGGAAGAACTAGCAAGGGATGGCGACTTTTGTGTCCACACTGCTACTTCTACACCATGAATATAGTACCTATGGGGCTAGGGTAGCCCTTTCTTTGTTTTCCCTCCCTCGCCTGCCCCCAAGGCTTTGCAAAACTCTTCAAAGAGTTGAGTACAAGCACAATGATGCTTATCATGCATAGAGCAATGATCACCTTGCTCTGAATAAGGTGGAGGCTCATTTTGATGCCTTTGGTGACAAGGAGAAGTGCATCTCTTCTGCAGCCAGGTTTTTGGATTGCCTTTCCTCCAGCCAAACAGGAAGGTTGAGTTTCAAAAGAGGGTGGTGGGTAAATGCAGATCGTTCACCACATTTTTGTTTGAAGGGTTGGGATAAGAAACCTAGTCCACTGCAGCAAGGGTGGAGTTAGAAACCACATTTCCATGGACGTTTGTAACTTGTGTTTGAAGTCACTTTCCGAAGCAGAACTGGACCAAACATCTGCCGTGGATTTTTGGGACTCTTATTCCCCCCCCACACACACACACACTCTGCACATTTTTGGTGCACAGCCCGAGGAACCAGACTGTCAAGCACTCACTGTTCTATTTTAGTGGCCTAATAAAGGTATTGCCTGCTCTTGCATTTATCTTATGTAAGGACCAACATTTTTCTATTCTTTTTTTCTGCACACCAAGAGTGGGGCAGACCTAGTGATCTTCTATTGTGTCATAGTCATCCTGTAATACACATGGGATTTCTGCACAATGCCCGAGAGGTGTGTATCCAAAAGAAAGAATAATCTGGGGATCAGAATATTCTCCTTAAAATGTGTCTGTTCTCTTCTGAGGCTTGGGAAAGATTTATTCAAATACTGCAAATATGGAATTATTGCTTTGCAAGTAGAATAAAGAATGCAGGAGCAATTTGACTCCTATAATGTTCATTACAAATATTTATTTACAGTTATTTATGATCTTTGCATAGATCTCATATTGCACCTCGCTGCTTCCCATAGCCAAATGGCCTCCACACTGTGGGTCTAGATTTAAAAGTAGACATATATAAGATGTTTGTTAATTGGTGTTTTCCAAGTGTGCTCTGGCTAGCCTACAGTGTTCAAATAACATCATTTCTCAATAATTACCTGAAGTTTGGGATGTTTTCTCTTCTGGAAGAATTGAACCATCGAAGATTAATGGCTTCAGGTGAGCATAAACCAAATGGTTTAGTGAATTTAGTGTCAAATTCTGCTCAAGTAAGCAGAAACCAAATTTTGTTTGGAAAACTTGGTATCACAACCTGCTGAGGCCTCCAGATTCGTTTTGTGTTAATAGATCACTGACAAAGTTGTGTTGGTCTTATGCAACTAATTACATCCTTTTCAATTTTCCTCGGTATTTACCAAAGCAGAAAGCAACAGCAGCTAATATGGCTGTTTGTCATTGGATTTATCTATTTGGTTAATAATGACTTGGGACATAATTACTGTTATAAATTATAACTCTTTTGCATTGTTCTGGTGTTTTATTGTAGTCTTGCATGACTGTTTATATTCCATACTGATCTGCCATCTTTGGTTCTGTTGCGCTCCCCCCCTCCCCTCCCCTTCCAGCCTGATGCATTTCACTTGTTTGATACCGTGAGAGTCAAGTGAGGGGAATCTTGTACGTTACTTTGAGCTCATTTTGTTGTTATGCGCTGTCGTGTTTTTGACTCTGACTCATGGTGACCCTATGAATAAGCCATTTCCTAGATGCCCTGTCCTCATCTGATCTGATCTTGCAAACTCAAGCACATGGCTTCCTTTATGAAGTTGGTCCATCTTGTATTTGGTCCTCCTCTTTTCCTGCTGTCTTCCACCATTCCCAGCACTATCATCTTTTCCAAAGAAACTTCCCTTCTCAATATGTGCCCAAAGGAGGACAGCCCCAGCTTCAATGTTTTTGCCTCCAGTCAAAAGTTCTCCTTCAGCACCACATTTCAAATTTCTTTGCTGTCCAGCTTTAACACCCATACATGGTGACTGGAAATAGAAGCGTATGAATGATTTTGGACTTGGTCTCCAGTGACACATCCTCAATTCCTTCATTTATGTCCTTCCTAGTATCAGCTGCAGTCCTGCTTTGCCACTTGCTTCTTTTGCTTCGTGGGAAAAAGCAACATGCACCAGGGGTGTCCAACATAGTCTTCTTTGTAATTTGCTTTGCACTTGGCTCTTACAACATGGGAAAACCCAGTCCCTGAAACAGAATGTTTGTTTATCTTCTTAACCTATTAATCTGTTTCTTTAATTGATACACGCTATGCTGATTTATGGTTCCATTTTGAAATCTGAATGAAAACCACCCCCCACCCCATGTATATTCCACTCCTCCTTTCTTCCTGTCAATAAATATTGCCAACATACATTTCAAAGGCATTTTTCAAGTTGTTTCATATTGCACTAATTTTAGGCCTCTGACTTGAGTTTCTGCCTACTTAATGCGAAAAGTTTCCAGTAATTTTAATTGGCTTGCAAAAAATTTGGTATCAAGACTTAGTGGAAAGTTGGGAAAAGACTTTTTTTGGCATCGTCACAAACTTTTATCCTATGATGCTTACACTTAGTAGAGATAGGAGAAAGGGCAATTCATTATTTTACTGTTGGGTTTTTTCATGCTATTAATGTGATTCTAATTAATGTAAGGGTAGCTAAGATGCTGAAAAATCACCTTTATCTTAAAAAAACAAAGGCTGATAATTATTCTTTCTATCCTCCCCTCCCCATTATATTCTTTGTTTAAGGTCCAGTGCCAGAAAGGGAATTTATGTTCTATAATGCTTCTAGAAAACTCATTTCCCCTCTCTGTAATGGGATTTATAAAATATCACACCCTCAACCATGCATGGGAGATGATCTATTATAGAACTAATTCCTTAGAGTTTGCCAACCAGAACACTGAACCCACAATCCAGTTCTATAAGGAATATATTTTAACGATGGAGCTAGTAACAGAGGAGATTTTACAAAGAATTTTGTTTGATAACTTAAAGAATGTCTGCTTGCTAAATTGGCAGCCAGTTCTCTCACAGGTAATGATGGTTCATAAAATAGGACAGGGAGCTCTTTACCCCAGAGTATCAGAGGGAGGCATACCCCATGTCCTGGTCATGAGTTACCTTTGCTGATAGGTCAGATGGAATAAACAGGTGAATCATGGAATCATAGATATATTGAATTGTTGTATTATACAGTAAAAGGTCCCCAGTGTCACATGGTCCAAACTAGAGATGGGAAGAAACAACAACAACAACAACAACAACAACAACAACAAAACTGAACGGTTATCTTTGAGGAATATTGCTGTTTTGTTAAATATTCATCTATATTCTTGGGTGTATTTTGGTGGTTCATCCCCATCTCTAGTCCAAACCCCTAAGAATCCACAACTAACATGTCCCTGGCAGATGAGCAAAGAAAGAGACCACGCCACCTCCCAAGGGAATCTGTCCCACCGGGGGAGGGGGGACTTTTGCCATAAGCTCCTGCAACTATCATACCTGAATGACCACAGGTACTATTGATGCACAGCTTCCACCATTTTGCTAGACAAGTATTAACTTGTTAGGATTGGATACTGACATTCCAACATTCACGTGCTCACTCATCAATCACCAAGTCAACTCTGTTACGAAAAACTCATCCAGATATTTGGGCTGCAGCAACATGGAGGTGACATTCAAGCAGCTCTTTCTCTCCACCGACTAATCCCAGAGGGGCTAGGAATGGATAAAAGAAAAAGGGAGAAAAACCTGAAATTGAGATGCTTCATCTAGGGGAAAAAGTGCCTTTGGATGGGATTGGGGAAATGAGCACAACCGGATGGAGGGATAAAAGATGCAACAACATGGATTGTTGTTACATGTGAGGTAGATCTTTACTTCTCCTTGCAGCAGTAAGAATAGATAAGTTATTGCCAATAATAATAATAATAATAATTTAATAAATAAAGATTAATTCAAAAAGCCAACACAGCTGTTATAATTGAACCACAATACGACCCCTAATTACATATAAAAATGAACACAAGGCGACAGACTAGTTTAACCTAGGAGGAGATAGGGAAGGGGTGCAATATTGCAGTTTGAAGACATTGGTAGGCTTCCATGAAATGGACAGGATGTCCACAGGTTCACAGGTTCTCTGCTATATTCATTCTAATGGGGCTTTTGTTGGAGAACGTGTTGGTAGATTTTTGTTGGGATGCTGTCATCTGAACAATGACAACAGTGCATGAAATGGGACTGGAGAATAAGGAGACCTTGGCCTAGCCTTTTAACTGATGTGGGGTTTTTTTTTACCTCTTATTTTCTTTTGAAAAATCCAGACCAACTTTTCTTATTGTTATGGTTATATCTATTCTTTGTTCAGATCTAGATGGCCTTTTCAAATTAGAAACAAAGTCAACATTATAAAGGTTAAAATCTACATCCTTACAAATACCACCTGGTTCCATGGGAGTTGAAGCTATTAAGAGACATGTGACGTATGGTGCCAAAAAGTTGCTCAAGTTCTCAAGGCCCCATTAAGATTACTTGGCTTCTTAGATTTCTCAAGACTTGTAGGCATTCTTTCAAAATGATCATTGCTATAAGAAGGTCTAGCAAACTCCTTTTATTTTTACTGAGAATTATGGGGAGGCTTCAGCTTCACATCACAGAACCCCAGGAAAAATAAGGTTGTGGCAAATGTAACTTCTATGGTATATTAAATATTTTAAATTTATTCTTCTTAATTTAAAAAATGTAAAATAACTGCAGTTACTGTACTTGCCACACTCTTATTTAAAAGTTGCTGTTTTGCTCCTATTTTTGCCATTCTTTGTTAATTTTTATATGTTCAGAAATTTAGAATTGATAGTGACATAAAGCTTCAAAAATTCCATCCAAGTGCCTCTAAAATGCCTTTAAAAAGTAACTAAAACACATTTCTCAACACAACTTTGTTCCTATGTATTATATTACCTTGGAATGTAACTTCATTATTTATCCTTGATCAAAAAACAACAACAAAAAACTAATGTTTCCTGAGCCACTTGGAGGCCTTAGAAAAACCCTGCCCTAAGTCTGTGAATATTCACAGTAATCCAGGTGAGTTTATCTGGAAGTTGAGTCATGGCAATTGGGGACTTCTTTTCTTGAGAGATTGAAACGTTTCACTGCTCATCCAAACAGCTTCGTCAGTCTGAAGAAAGCTAGTTGTGAGTCCTCCATTTTATAGTTCACTTTGACCTCCTGTCACTCTGGTCTGAAACAGGCTCATAAAATGAGCAATCGCTTGAATAGGCTTGTTAGGTGGACAATAGTCTCTATAGGCTCATTAGGTGGACAATGACCTACCTTTACAACCTTCCCAACCCTCATAAAGTATGAGTTGTTAGCCATGGCCTTGTTGGTGGAGGTGTGAAGTATTCCTGAATTGTATGGGGTTGATGAAATGGCCGCTTGATAAGTAGCAGACAGATTGTGTCTGAGTCCCCCACCTCTGTTGAGAGAGGGGTTTTCAATACTTACATAAATGGCTTCCCTGACCCCTCTCTCAAACCACCTGTCCTCTCTGTCTAATATGTGTACATCCTCATCTTTGAGTGAGTGCCCTTTTTCCTTCATGTGAAGTGGAGTGACTACCGTGCAGAACCCGCAGTCGTTTGACCAGCACTCGCTACCTATTTAGCTTTGTTGCCACCATCCAGAGTATCCCAGTTTAAAATAACTGAGTCCCAGTCGAAGTGTAATGTGGAACCAAATAAAATAAAGTCTATTGAATACAAAGGTGTTTCAGATTCAAATTCTCTGGTGTACAAATCCTTAAAAGTTCTCAAAGCAGTAACACTCAAGCTCTGTCTTTTACTTCAAACCTCTCACAAACTAACTCAGCTCTCTCTCACTAGATGAATGTTCCCTGTCCTGCTAGATCAGTGGTTCTCAACCTGTGGGTCCCCAGATGTTCATGGACTGCAACTCCCAGAAGTCCTGGCCAGCTCATCTAGTGATGAGGACTTCTGGGAGTTGCAGTCCATGAACATCTGGGGACCCACAGGTTGAGAACCAAGGCGCTAGGTGGAAGTTCCTTGACTCACTAAAAACTCCTCAGGTTGAGCCTTTTATGGGCTTGGGCTCCACCTCCACACTCCTTATTTGGTACATGGTGTTATCCTTTTAATCCCCCCCCTGGTTTGGCACTTTCATCAGGGAAAGGGTGAATGCCACTTGGAGGTATATGCCCTAAGTGAATGTTAGACGTGTGGTTATAATATTTTTTGTTAACATAAGTGTCACTGTAAATAATTCTGAATTTAAATCTGCTGTCATTCCACTGTTTGCATTACATCCCACGCCCAGCCATATGCTGTGTATGTATATCTGGAGCCTCAGAACTTCACTCTTAGCCTTTTGGGAAGTGAGTGATGTGTCTGTGAAAACTCCTGCTGTAACAAATATGTTAGATTTATAGGTACTACATAGCTTTTTGTTATTTTGAAATAATGGAAGCAAATGCCTTGAGCACTGAAAATGCCCGGAGTAAATATGAAATAGCATTAATCTACTGTCTCACATCTCTGATGTACATAGGCACAAACCATCTTGCACAGAATATGAGCAAATATATTATTGTCCTAACAAACTGAAAAACTCAGAAGCGAATTGCCCTGTGCAGACATACTCCTTCTATGTATGCTCTGCATTTCAGGATGAGAATAAGAAATCCTGATTCTAAATTCTTGGGGGATGCATCTATAGATCAAGTTTCCAGTTGCCTTCTTGTGCTCAGTAGCTGGGTCAAAAATGCTCAAAGAGAAGCCAGAATGTCCCTTCCTTGTTTCCTGTAAAAAGACCAAAATAGCCAAGCCTTCAGTTCCACAAAAGTGCTGACTAGAGATGGGCACGACTTGAAAAAATTTTTTTTCGAGTTGTCGTTAGTCGGGCCGGTTCCGGCCGGTTCCGTTTCGGCTCGTTTCCGTTTTTCGCGAAAATTTGCAAAAATTAGTCGGTTCGTTTTTTCGTTTTTTCATTGTCGTTAGTACTGGTTTGGGGAGGGGGTAGCGGGCTCCTGGAGGGAGCTGCAGGAGTCAGCCAGAGCCACAAGTGACGGACTGGCAGACTCTTTGCACCCGCTATGTCTCACGTACTTGCACGTAGTGCAATGCAAGTAGATCTGGCTTAGGGTTAAGACGGCTTAGCGCAACGGCTAGGGTTAGGCTAGTTACGGGTGAGGTTACGGTGAGTATTGGGGTGCATCTGGGTGCCTCTCTGACCCACTTAGAAGGACAGTGTACTGGCGTATGGGTTAGGCTTAGGGTTCGGGTTTGGGCTACGATTAGTGGGCTGTTTATGCCCGATTGGCACATCCCAGAAGTCTCTGTGGTCAACCTGGCCAAGTGGCCATGCGATTGGTGGAAAATTTGCATTCTCCTACTCCCATGGGAGAGCCCATCATTGCAAATGTGCAGGTGTAAAAAAATAAAATAAAATAAAATAAAATAAAATCAACGGAGACTTTTTTTTTTGCAAGAAAAACCCACTGCTGCTACTGTAAAAATTCAAGCATTTTAAAATAGCTAACAGTTTTGGGCAACAATTTCAAAAAAAATAATGGCAAATGGATGCGCCCTCCCAGCCTGGTACAAGCAAAACCTGGCCCTGCGATTGGTGGAATGGCTCCAAAACTTTGCATGGTGGCCCAAAAGAAAAACCCACTCAGTAAAAATTCAAGGCTAATTTTCGCATGTTTCTGTGGTGCTTTGGTGGGGTTTTGGGCAGGGATCCCCCGCACTGCATGGCAAATGGATGCGCCCTCCCAGCCTGGTACCAGCAGCGCAGCAGTAGCCGGGGAACCCCCCCCAAATAAAACACCCTTCTGGCCTGGTAGGTGCCCTCAGACAGTTTTCGCCTACTTTTAGGGCCGGGAATCGGGTTTTTTTTAACTTTTAAAAACTTTTTTTTCTGTGCCGCTTGGCATTGCGCGACGCAAGTAACGAGCACGACAAATTGTTAGCCCTCAGGCTTTTTAGGGCCTGGAATCGGGTTTTTTTAACTTTTAAAAACTTTTTTTCTGTTGGCTAATGGGTTCGAGACATGGGGCATTATTCCCGTAACAGAGTCAGCGCTACGGAAACGGAAACGGGAAGCTAAGTCGTGCCCATCTCTAGTGCTGACTACAAGGTAGCTCTTTAAGAAGGCTTGGTAGCTCAGATGGCGAAATGACACCAGTGTGGCCATTAGTTCTCCTAATGCAGACAAACAGCTTTTGAACCCCACTGCCAGCTGATTGCTAAAATAACAATGTAAATCAGTCATTGGATCCCATCTGGATTGAACAGAAGAAGGAAGGACTACAAGGTATTGATAACTAGGTAAACAAATGCAAAAATGTATCATTGTGGATGAAAACTTTGCTAGTAATTGCAAGATCAGTGGATGAGAAATCAACAAATTCAGGACTTGATCCTGCAAGAACGTGCAGATCTCACTTGCATCACAGAGACTTGGCTGGATGAGGCTAGGTGTGTCAACCTCACTCAACTCTGTCTTCCAGGTTTCTCTGTGGAACAACAGGCCAGACCAGGGGGATGGGGTGGTGGAGTGGCAATAGTCTACCACAACTCTATCCCTCTTGCTAGATGCCATGTTCCCCAGTTTCCTGGTTTTGAATGTATGTACTTAAAAGTAGGAGCCAGGGACAAAATAGGAATTCTCTTGGTGTATCACCCTCCCCATGACACAACAACTTCTCTACCTCAGCTTACTGAATTGATAACAAGGCTGATGCTGGAGTCCCCTTGGTTCATCATTCTGGGGGACATTAACATCCATCCTGCTGAGGCAGCAATGTCAGGGGTGTCTGAAGACTTCATGGTCTCCATGTCAACAATGGGTCTGGCCCAAATGGCATTTAATTCAACTCATCCTGAAGGCCACACCTTAGACCTGGTCTTCTGCCCTGATATGGACAATGGGGACATTGAGGTAAAGGAACTTTCTGTAGTCCCATTGTCCTGGACCTGGACATATGGTGTGTTTTAGGCTCACTGCAACTCAGAGCATGGCGGGGGGGGGGGAGGGCAGACAAAAGCAATATGTCCCAGAAGGTTGATGAATCCAGATTTTAACCACCCTTGGGGACTTTCCTACCTCTCTGATGGGTGATTCCATTTAATCCTTGGTTGAACTCTGGAATGGGGAAATGAGCAAAGCCATTGACCGGATAGCTCCTAAATGTGTCCTTCCTCAAAATAGACCCAAATTAGCTGCTTGGTTTACTGGGTAGTTGGCAAAATTTAAACGGGTGGCCCGTAGAGCTGAAAGGTGTTGGCGGAAAGCCCAGATTGAAACAGACAAAGAAACAGTAAAAGGCTTTTGGAAGGCATACTCCTAGGCAGTGGAGGCAGCAAAGAAATCATTTTTTCTCTACCACCATTGATTTGGCACAAAATCGCCCAGGGCAGCTTTTCAAAACAGTCAAAAGTCTGCTACACACTGACCTATGGACAGATAACACAGACCACTCTGTATCTCGCTGTGAAGAATTTGTACAACACTTTTCAAGCAAAATTGAACAGATCCAGGCTACCTTGGATGCTGCTATTGATACAGAGCCTGTAAATAAAACACCCCACCCTCCTTGTCCTGTATTAATGGATGACTTTCAGCTCCTACAGCCGGATGATGTGGTCAGGGCCCTTCGGGAGATGAGAGTCACCACATGTCTGCTGGATCCTTGGCCCTCACGGATCATAAAAGCTGCCAGAGAAGGTATAGCAGTCTGGTTAGGAAGAGTAGTGAATGCCTCCTTACAACAGGGCAGGATTCTGGCAGGCTTAAAGGAGACAATAGTAAAACCACTGTTTTAAAAGCCCTCAGACCCAATGATATTGAACAATTACTGCCTGGTATTGAATATCCCATTCTTAGGGAAAGTTCTACAGGGGGTTGTGGCCTCAGAGCTCCAGATGTTTCTGGAAGAGATAAACTACCTGGATCCATTTCACTCTGGCTTCAGGCCTGACTATGGGACGGAGATGGCAGGGAAATGGATAGGGGCTCTGTGTCCCTTTTGGTTTTACTAGACCTCTCATCTGCTTTTGATACTATAGACCATGGCATCCTCCTGATGAACTGGGAATTGGGGGTACTGCATTAAAGTGGCTCCAGTGATTTCTGCAGGAAAGAATGCAGAAAGTGGTGTTAGATTATTCATGTTTGCCACCATGGCTGCTGACCTGTGGAGTTGCCCAGGGTTCTGTTTTGTCTCCTATGTTATTTAACATTTATATGAAACAACTGGGGGGGGGATTATCAGGTCTTTTGAGGTTAAGTGCCACCAGTATGCCAACGATACCCAGCTCTACCTCTGGTCAGTTGAAACTTTACATGAGTGTTTAGCAGTAATGGGATAGGATGAACAAAATGAAACTAAAACAAGACAGAGGTGCTCCTGGTGAGTCGAAAGGGAGAACAAGGGATATGAATGTAACCTGTACTAGATGGGGTCACCCTCCAATTGAAAAAACAGGTACGCAGCTTGGGGTTGCTCTTGGACTCAATCTTGAACTTGGTTGCCCAGGTCACAGCTGTGGCCAGGAGCACATTTGCACAATTAAGACTACTACACAAGTTACACCCATTTCTTGAGAAACCAGCTCTGGCCATGGTGATACATGCCCTAGTGGCATCCCGGCTAGACTACTGTAAGGCGCCCTATATGGGGTTACCAATTAAAAGCCTCAGGAAACTTCAACTGGTCCACACTACAGCAGACAGACTGCTGACTGGGGTGGGGTACAGAGATCACTTTACACCCCTATTAAAGAAACTCCACTGGCTGCCAATCAGCTGTCAGGCACAATTCCAAGTGCTGACCTTTACCTACAAAGCACTGTATGGCCTGGGTCCTAGCTACCTCAATGATCAAATCTCACAGTATGACCCAACTCAGTTGTTAAGGTCATCAGGAGAGGCCTTTTGTCTATCCAGCTACACTCACAGATATGTCTCATGGAAACCCATGAAAGGGCCTTCTCAGCTGCTGCGCCCAGACTCTGGAACTAACTCCCACTAGAGGCCAGGACTGCCTCATCTCTTTTTCAGAAAAGCTTTCCCTGAATGATGGTCTATCTATTATGTGTCTTTTATATGATTCTACAGGATCACATAGGCTTTGTGTTTATAACTACTAACCTTATGGGTTTACGTTGACACTATGTTTTCAGTGTTAGTTTCCATCACTCATAACTTTACATGGAACTTTATTGCCCTTTAACTGCTTGCATTCTCTTGTAGCTTTAATGTAATGTTCTTTATTAATGCTTTAAGATGTCCCTCAATTCCCTGTTCTCAATACTTGAACATGTCTTAATTGTACTGGACTGTATATTATCCCTCATTCTGTAAGTCGCCTTGGGTCCTTTTTCCAAGGAGAAAGGTGAGGTAAAATGCTCTAAAATAAAATAAATAAAATAAATATATTCTGTATCCATAGCCTCATCCAAATATTAAGTACAGGGACCAAAGACCTTGAAGTTCACTATCTGCAATTGCCAATGTGACAGCAGACTCAGCAGACACATTTGTCACCTGGTCACAGCTTTCTCCACTCAACTGTGATGTTCTGTTAAAATTATGAAAACAATTTTCCGGAGTTCCGCCGGAAGACGGGCGGTATATAATTATTAAAATAAATAAGTAAAAACAAATAAATTTTCTAATTCTGCATCTGAACTTATACATTGGTATATACATTTTATGTAATTCAGTGTCTTCTCTTGCTCTCTCTTTTTAATGGTGTGTATGGAAACATCCTACAACAAAGGCTTTTCCCTTGACCCATGGATATTGAAAACCACTTCTAATTAAAATCTCTCAAGTGTCATTTGTGATCTCCAGCCTATCCTAGCAAATGATACTTTTCTTATTGGGTGAGATGCCTGCAACTGCATAGAGAAAGTCTCTCAAAATATTACTCAGTGCTAAGAGCACTTCCTAACAGAGACCCAGGAAACAGATTCTATGGCAAACCAATAAGCCAACTTTCTTCTTATGTCTACCATGGAAACAGGGCCCCATAATGTAATTTAACCACAAAACTGTATGTTGTTTTGCTGCCAGTTACGAGTTACAAGTTCTGATCTTTAAAAACCTTTGTCTTAACCCTCACCTTCCTGTTCTCATTCCCATTGCCTGGACCTTTCCGTGTGCAGTTTTCTTGATCACCTTTTGGTGACCAGATATATATCTTGGAACCCAGCAATATCAGGTTTCCTGCTAAGGATGTTTAAGATCCAGTTGAGTTGTTGTGTTGTCCTCCATCTGCTAGTCTCTATTCCTCCTCTACCAGTTACATGCTCTGGTATGACAATCTACCTGCCAAACTTGTGAAGAGGCAGACCAGAACAAGATGATAAATATACACTGGGTAATGAAAATACATATATTTAATTTATTACTGCCTTTATGGTATGATGAGTTTTCATTTTCTTGTTAGAACATATGGTAACTGGGGTATGCTGGGAGTTAAAACATTTCCGAAGTCCAGGAGGAGACATCATGTCTTTACCAGATTATGATTGCAGAGACTTAATCTTTTTGTGATCCTTGCTGATAGGGTCTCCTTTTCAGGACTGTCAACATGGAGTTTGTAGACTGGCAGTCTGTTTAATTAAATTAACCGTATTAATGGTTGCTTGCCCATACAGTTCAACTGCTGCTTCTGCTTTGCACAGAAATTATGCTCCAGGCTGTGGGTTATCTCCCAAAGGATTTTGTGAAAGTTTACTTGCTTGGCATTTCCCCTCTTTTTGGAATCAAGGAGGAGAGACCATGAATGATTGATGCAAGCTGTCAAGTGACAGCATTTTCGTTGCATGTCGCTAAGCCCATAAATAAGGCAAAACATTTCATTTGTCTTAAAATGGATAATCTGCAAAGAGCACTACAAATGAATTAGGCATTATACAGTTTTGTTTTACACACCATTAAGCAACACAAATTTCATCAAGAACTACTTACTTAACCGTAATTATTTTCTTTAAAGCAAAAACTGCTGAGCTGACATTAATAGGGCTGCTTGCCATTTTCAATCAGTAAAATGATTTTTTTTGTTAAGCTGTATAAATAAAAATTATTGAAGGTTCACTCTGTCATGACTTTGTTGCAACTAGTAAAACCACAGAATCATTGAGATACTCTTGTAGCAGACAACGGTAAGAGAGTCTTATAGACATGGTAAGACACATAAGTTGCAAAGGTTGGAAAGTTCTAGTTCAAATTTGGCTTCAGTTATGAAATTCAGCAATGGGAGAGACATGCTTCTCCAATGAAGGGCCACTGATCCACATGAGAAATCAATCAGGACAGAGGCCCAGCCATTTCAAAGAGGACTCAAGGGGTTTGTAAGGGCACAGGATTCCCTAGCTCTATCTCTGAGCTACCTTTGATCCTAGTCTGCCCCTCTATAGGTACACTCTTGGGATTCCCAAACTTTTTATAATCACAACTCCCTTTTAGAATAGCCACGCAGTTTGTGATTTCCCCGCCACCACCACCTTTGCATAAAAAGACTATTCATCCCTTTTTAGAAAGCAGAGGCTTCTTTCTCCTCCAAAGGGACTGTTTCTCAAACATATACAACATTAACTTCAATATCTGCTCTGAAAGGTCAAGGAAGAAATTATTTAATAAGGGCTACAACACATATAAAGTGACCCGAGGCCCCCTAGAAAACATTTTGTGCCACCCTTGGGTTGAGGAGCACTGTCTAGAGATAACACATAACATTCTAGAAATTAGTCAGCAAAGCAAACCAATGTGCCTTCATCCTGCTGTTACATTATGAGACAATAATTCAGAGGTTGGTTTTTTTTGGGGGGGGGGAGAATACCATTTTGAATTGTTGGTCACAGAATCTGCAAGGCAGGAGCTCAATATCATTTAATAACAGCATCAAATATCAATCTGCCTTCCTTCGTTCCTACATAGGGGTGCTACAACAATGCAGGTCTGAGAGGAAAACTCTCTCTCTCTCTCTCTCTCTCTCTCTCTCTCTCTCTCTCTCTCTGTGTGTGTGTGTGTGTGTGTGTGTGTGTGTGTGTGTGTGTGTGTGTGTGTGAGAGAGAGAGAGAGAGAGAGAGAGAGAGAGAGAGAGAGAGAGGGCCGTAGTGTTCCCGTGCTTTGCCCCTGGCTATTTCACAGGCTATTGACATAAGAACATAAGAAGAGCCATGCTGGATCAGGCCAAAGGCCCATCTAGTCCAGCTTCCTGTATCTCACAGTCGCCCCACCAGATGCGTTTGAGAGCGCATGAGACTAGATATCTGTCTCCTGATACCACTCCCCTGCATCTGGCCCTTGAAGTACCCTGGTTTAAAGCCTGGAGATTACACATCTCCATCATGGTTTGTAACCTGTGATGGACTTCTCCTCCAGGAATCTGTCCAATTCCCTTTTGAAGGCATCCAGGCCAGATGCCATCACCACATCCTGTGGCAGGGAGTTCCGTAGACTAACAACGCGCTGGGTGAAAAAATATTTTCTTTGGTCTGTTCTTACTCTCCCAGCCCTCAATTTGAGTGTATGTCCCCTAGTTCTGGTATTTTGTGAGAGGGAGAAGAGCTTCCCTCTATCCACTTTACTCATGCCCTGCATTATTTTGTATGTCTCAATCATATCCCCCCTCAGGCGCCTTTTTTCCAGACTAAAGAGCCCCAAATGTTTTAGCCTTTCCTCATAAGGGAGGTGCCCCAGCCCAGTAATCATTTTAGTCGCTCTCTTCTGCACCTTTTCCAGTTCCACTATGTCTTTCTTGAGATGCGGTGACCAGAATTGTACACAATACTCCAGGTGGGTCCTTACTATTGTTTTGTATAATGGCATTATAATGTTGGCTGTTTTATTTTCAATCCCCTTTTTGATAATCCCTAGCATGGAATTGGCCTTCTTCACCGCTGCCACACATTGGGGATACACCTTCATGGAGCTGTCCACCAACACCCCAAGATCTCTTTCCTGATCTGTAATGGATAACTCAGAGCCCATGAGTTGATAGATAAAGTTTTGATTTTTTGCCCCAATATGCATTACGTTACATTTGGCTACATTAAAACGCATTTGCCATTTCGTAGCCCATTCCCCCAGTTTGGAGAGATCCTTCTGGAGCTCTTCACAATCTTCTCTGGTTTTTACCACACGGAAAAGTTTTGTGTCATCTGCAAACTTGGCCACCTCACTGCTTATCCCTGTCTCCAGGTCATTTATGAACAGATTGAAAAGCACAGGTCCCAGGACAGAGCCCTGGGGCACACCGCTTTTCACTTCTCTCCATTGTGAAAATTTCCCATTGACACCTACTCTTTGTTTCCTGGATCTCAACCAGTTCTCAATCCATAAGAGGACCTGCCCTCTTATCCCCTGACTGTGCAATTTTCTCAGCAGCCTCTGGTGAGGGACTGTGTCAAAAGCCTTTTGAAAACCCAGATAGGCTAAAAGATTTGTCAGACAAGACTTACCCTTGCAGAAGCCATGCTGATTTTCTTTCAGCAAGGTTTGTTCTTCTATGTGACAAGCACCACTCCTAATTTTCCTCTTTCGCTGCCACCAGCTAGTTTCACTAGTAAATTAATGCTTTCAGACTGATGTTAAATTGATTAAAGATAAAAGATAAAAGTTTATTACAAAGTAGAATCCAGCTCATAAAGGGTAATGTATATAGGTACAAACAAAAGGAAGAATATAGCTCAATCACACCAAAGTTATGTTACAGACTACGCTGATCACTTGCACACACAGTTCTTAGTTTTCAAGGCACTCATCATTTAGTTTTCCTCACAGAATTTCTAAATCCTATCTCATTTCTCTCTAGTAAGCACAAGACTCACAGTCAGACCCTATCTGTCCCTATCTCACTGAGTGTAGGTCTCTATCTGGCCTTCTCTCAGTGTCAGTCCCTATCAGACTAATTTATTGCTGGGCTGAGCCTTAAAGCCCCTCAGGCTACTCCGCCCAGACTCTCCCATTGGTCAACAACCAGCCAATCAATGCTTGCAGACACTTCTCATGAATTATTCATCACCAAGGGGTAAATGCCACATGGACATCAGGTTCCTATAAAAACGCATTATACATATATTCCCCCCTTAGTGACAAAGTTCTGTTCCTACAGCTAGGTCATTAAGTGGTTGATTGTTAAGTGAGGAGCTTGAGGCAGATGTCTTGTGGTATTCTGACACTGGCCTACTTGCAGGCAGGCCAGAGTGGGGAGGCTCTCTGGGAGGCCACGGGAGAAACACATGAAAAAAGAGGAGAAATAAGAGTTGGACATGGATGACAATCTGCCCTGCTTGAGTCATTCTCCTTCCTGGCAGTAGCACTATGATGCTTGCAGCCACACCCACCCCTTGGATTCAGCAGAGGAGGAGGAAGGCAGGAGGGACGCTGTAGCCCTGCTTCCTGCACCCTGAGCTGCTGACAAGACAGGGGCAGGCAAGCAGAAGCAGGCTGGCTGCCTCAGTCCATGCCCAGTGGGCTGGAACAGCAGGGCTTTCCTAAGGCAGCAATTAGCGGGTGGTAGTAGCTTTGGCTGCTGCTAGTGGTTGTTATGTCTGAGTGGTCATTAAACAGGTAGGCTGTTAAGTGAGAAGTGGCTGAGTTGCATTCTGTGCTGTCAAGACTTATGACGACCCTTTCTAGGGTTTTCTAGGTACAGAATACACAGAAGTTGTTTACCATTCCCTTCTTCTGGGGGCACCCGGGGACTAGGCAGCTTGCCCATGATCACACAGGGTGGCTCTGATTGTAAGAGGAACCCCACAGTTGAGAATCCAAGGTGTAGAGGTCTTCTTGTCCAGCTGCCCTCCGTGGACGGTTCTCGAGGAAGGAATCCTCCAGTCAGCCTTTTATGCTGCTAGTGGGGATTAAGACAATATTAATTCAAAAATATAATTAACCAATTTTTTGTTTTGCTATGGACTAAAAAAAAAGTTACACAATGCAGAAATAGTTAAAGACAAACCTAGAAATGGCATATTTCTTAAGACAGAAAAATAACAAGTCACTGGATCTAGTTCCTCCCCTCAAAATGAAAAATAGCTACAAAGATTATTTGTGTCACCAGTTTTTATAGCAAATAAGTAGATGGTTTTTGCTTTCTTGCCTTGGCTTCATTTCCTTTCCTAAACGGTTACAGCATACAAAGGAATAGACATTTTCTCAGTCTGGCTGAAATTAAATACTTGGGATCGCTGAGCCTAAACATTAAAGTCCTTGAAGCAGAGACAGTATTTTCGTTGCGCAAAGAGGGTGGAGGGTCAGCTCAATGAGGCTGATCAAGAGCTTGCAGTGGAACTAAATAACAGCAACAAACCCAGAGACACGAAGGGCTTGTGTTATTAATGAAGCAGGGAGAGAGAGAGAGAGAGAGAGAGAGAGAGAGAGAGAGAGAGAGAGAGAGAGAGGGAGAGAGAGGGAGAGGGAGAGAGAGGGAGAATTTATATGTGCAGACAAGGTGCCTATGTTTTCTTGGTGGAATGTGATAGGTAGAAGAACAAAACTGAACAACATGTTCAGGAATTTATGTTGCATTTAAGATGGACATGGCCATGCTAACATCCAGAACCCCATTATATTCTTTCCTCCCCCTACCTTCTGGAGGAGGAGGAGGAGGAGGAGGAGGAGGAGGAGGAGGAGGAGGAGGAGGAGAAGGAGGGTGCCCTACTTGTAGTTCTTCTAAATAAAAAAAAAACCCGCCATGGTCAGGCACTGTTTTTGCTGGCAGACCAGTTTGGGGAAGGAGTGGAGAAAGGTGTCAACTCTAAAATAAACTCTTGTGTGACAAAAAGCACTGTGACAAGGTGGGGAGTAGGTGGTGGTTAAAAAAAAAGTCAAAGGCACTTCAAAAGCATTGATGGTCCAAAACGGTTGCTTGCCTGAAGCTAAGCACCAGATGTCTCGTATTTCACTGTCTTTGCACATACAGAAGCTGAACAGGCTAGCAGTAGAATTTGACTTTGCTATAATTGAGAGCACCACAGATTAAGACAGGGGAAGCAGGGCATGCTGGGTGTTCTCAAACTATGCCTAGGTGACTCCCATCCCCTAGCAAGGCCAGCCCAACCATTACGCACACTGAAGGGGTAGCCTTAGGTAACAGAGTGCTGGGACAGTAGTGGAGCTGCCTGCCGATGCCACCATCTCTCTTCTGTCTGAATTGGCCGACACCACTACCCATCTACGTACCCCTCCCATGCCTTTGTCACCAACATGAAAATTGGCCTGGCTCCAAGGACCCACAGGACGAAAGTGTTATGAACATAGTTGGTTAAGGAGTGACCAGGGCATGCCATGAAGTGGCAGCAGAATTATGGGCTGGAGGTGGCTCAAGGTGCCATGTCTCTTCCTAACTCAGGTGGTAGGAGAGGTTACACTGGCAAGACCCATTATTTGGGACAATTGTTCGGATATTCTGTTTATGTTCTGCAAATATTTCCAACTAAGGTAACATATTAATCACTGCTAGTATTTCTGTTATCATAATTAGCACTTCTGTATTGTTTACCCTTTATGCAAATGCCAAATAATGTACAATGCCATACGCAAGCAAATATAATGAGATCAGCCCAGCCTACTTGATCGTCCTAGGCTGGACAGTTAGGGACATAAACCAGAGAAATGCCTGAAAAGAGAAGACCAGGAATCATGCCTTGTTAATTGTTGTGCTATATCTTTGGAATAAACTTCTGCTTTTTAAAATTTCCATTTAAAAATACAATTTTAAACATTTTTTACAACCAGACACAGAGTCCCTTTCCCAGAACCTATGCCTGCTTGGTCAGGAAGGATCCCCTCATGAGTGCAAAAAGCTCCTGACTGACAGGTTCAAAAGTTCAGATTGCCCTAAACCTGGAACTAGTTACTACTTTGAAGAACATGTGTCATGAGCTGGTCTCAGAAATCCTGGGAGAATGTTTACTGAAAACACTCAAGAGTGAGACAAACACTTATTGTGCTTTTGCAATGCCAAAATGCTTTGAATATGCATTGCAAAATTGTTTGCTAATTCCCTGGAGATACTGTAAATGACTCTTTCTAGAGCACTGTCACTTCATTATTTTCATTAAAAATAAGACTGTACATTTGACTCTTCAAAGAAAACCTGCCTTTTGACTATTTCTATGACCTTCCGTTGCCCTCTAAACATCTGCCTTCCTGGTCCATAGAGTTGCAACAAAGTGCTTATTTTGGAATGTTCTTGCTGGTAAGCTGATTCTACACATGCTCAGTTTATAACAAAGTCCATGTTTTTCCTTTTTGAAAGGCCTTTTAGGAGGATCAATATTTCAGTCACTGCAACCTGGATTCTTTCCAGATTTTTTTTAAAAAAAGCAGCTGGCAGGCAGGCAAGAGCCAAATGATCTGCTTCTAGGATTGGCACCGCAAAAGCAAAGCAAAGCAAAGTGTTCTGCTTATATACCGCCCCATACCACTTCAAGTAGTCTCTGGGCGGTCTACAGTTTCATTACAGGATGCAGGCTACACATTGCCCCCCCCCAGCAAGCTCGGTACTCATTTTACCAACCTTGGAAGGATGGAAGGCTGAGTGAACTTTGAGCCTGCTACCTGGGATTGAACCCCAGGTCACGAGCACGGTTTTACCTGCAGTACAGGCATTTAAGCACTGCACACGAGGCTCAAAGAGCAGGAAGGAGTCATAACATTTTCTCTTCTTTTTTTTTTAAGTTTTATTTTGTGTGTGGAATGGAGATGAACTTCATAATTAAGCACAAAACCCTAGTAGGAATAATTTTAAATTAAAAATAAGTGCAGACAGTTTTTCTTGTCTTGTTAACTTTACTACAAGGTTAATGAAGATGTAATTTACCTTAAGAAATGGCACAGAGAAGACAAAATTACATGAACAATGATGAAAATATCATCATCTTGCACCTGCCCTGAAAATAAGAATAAGAAAATTAAAAATTAAATAGGAATAAGAATTTTTACATACATCTAGAAGGGCATGCCCCCTAGGTTGGAAACCAATGTTTTAGGAATTTAGGTTTTTACTTTTGAAACTGTTGTAATATATCATTATATACAAGAGGACTCGGATAGCTTGTGCTATCCCAAGATATATTTCCCAACTTTGAGATTAAAGAGACTTTATAGGTGTTTTTTCTATAAGCAGCTACAGTGCTGGCACTTTGTTGATGAAAGAAACTCACAGGCCATATATTTGTGCTTACTTAGTTTGGGTATGTTTATATAATCATTGTTGCTGCTTTGGTTAACTGCTCTAAATTTCCATATTCTTGCCAAGTTTATTGTGTTTGCCATACTCATTGAAAAAAGATGGCCCTGGACAACAAAGAGATTCGAAGACATATGGCCACCACACATACTCCTTTTCTCATCAAGGGAATTCTGTTGGCCTGTGTCAAAGCTGGCCCAAGATGTTCAGCAGACTGATATAGCAAGGGTATGACGCCCACCCCTCCCACACCGTTCTACTTACAGAAGCCAACTGGACTGAGATTTGAATGTTGCTTCAGTACTGGCAATGGGACCCAAGGCCTCAGGTTAAGTAAAGGGACGCATGGAAGCCCAATTGGCATATGGGACAGATGATTCAGATGACTCAGAAAAGATGGCTGGGTGGCTGCTACAGGTGTCCCTAGAATATGCTGCCTGAGTCATGCGCCTCCATCTGCCCAACTGGAGTGCTGTCTCCGTCTGGGTGGTCTGGTAGCAGAGAGGAGCCCTGTGGGTGTTGAATTCCACAGGGTCTTTCTCATTAACACTGGGCACAGCTGCCAGGCAGTACGACCACCAACTGTGCTTGTATCAGGAGTGTGTTTAACAAGCACAAGCACAACTCCAGTCCTCACCATCTGGTATTGGGAGAGGTTTATAGTCCCCTAACTGCTTTTATTTTTTCAAACAGGCACCATATCTCCACCCAAACATGTTAAGCGTGAGGCTGAATATACTCTGCACATATATTTTTTTCATTGAATCCAAAGACTAAAGGTTCCAGTGCAGTGGGGGGAAAGAAGCAAATGGAGACAGGATGACCCCTTGACGAGAGCTGAGAATTGGAGAGTAGAAAATAGTGTACACGAGGAGAAAGAAAGGTTGTGCCAAAGAAAGACAGGCTGTGCGAGGGACACTTCTTTCCCAGTGGAACTTCTGCCTTGCTGGCATGCTGCGTCTGTGCTAGACAACATTCACACGTTCCCAGACTGTTCCTGGAACAAATAAAGCCTACAAGCATGCTATCAAGTTCAGGAACCCTGTTGTCAAGTGCTATCTAGATCTCAGAGCTCAAGTTCTCGAGGAGATACGTGCAAATCTATGATTTACAAATACTGCTCCAACCTACTCCCTCAGAAAGAAACAAATACAGTACCTCTTTCAAAACAGAGCTCGGAGAATACACTGAATGAAATATCACTTTACAGAATCTGGCGGCAGGTTGGTTTTATGTTTTGTATAGAGTGCCCATGAAATTTCCTTGACATAAATTTAATTGTTAATCTCTCTGTAATTAGTTTAGGGTGTGCCTAATTTGGTCAGGGAAGAGCCTCCTGAGGTCTTTGGAACAGCTTTGCTGAAGCTTTTGCTGTTAATAGCCAAAAATCCCACAGGGCCTTATTCTGACACACAGACAGGACTGGATGTAGGCCATTTCTTGCATGAAGCATATCATTTCTCCAGAGCAGAAGTTCTGTATGAAATGAAATGTAATAAAGAGTTTTTGGAAGCCACTGGAGGAAACAGTGGTTTTCAGCAGCCAGAACAGTGGAGTTCGTTCAGCATTTCTTCTTCTTACATGCCCCCTTTTTATTATAGCGAAGTAGTTGGTCTCGGACTCAGGAGATTTGGGTTCAGTTCCACTGGGTCACACTCTTCACTGCGTAATCCTGAGGTGGTCACTGTCTCTCAGCAGCTCAGCCCAACCTACATCAGAGGGTAGTTGTGAGGCAAAGTATGGAATAGCAAAGCTATATACTCTGTCTTGTGCTGATTAGAGGAAAGGTGGCGTCTAAATACAGTATAAGATCTCCACTGTCCTAGCTCCTGTTGTCCTTCTCCTAGACCAGTGGTGGCAAACCTTTGGTACTCCAGATGTTTTGGACCACAACTCCCAGAATTCCAAGCCTGTATTGCCAATGGCAAAAGACTATGGGAGTTTTGGTCCAAGACATCTGGAGTGCCAAAGCTTCACCACCACTGTCCTAGACATATCACAAAAAAGAAAGAAAGAAGAGCAAGAAAGTCATGGTTGCTACTAGATCAGTGTTCTCCAAAATCCCGACAGCTGAGGGATGATGTATATTTTCTTTCCAAATTAAAATTCTAAACATAATTCATGTTTATATTCCAATATGCTGTATTCGATAGGGCATGATAAAATTAATCTCACACATTTTATTTATTTTCTTAAATAAACCACCTTTTTATTTTATTTATTTTCTTAAATAAACCACCTTTCAAATCAAGTCCCTTGATCATGGCTCTTGATGAGATGCAACAAACAATTCCTTCTTTGATAGCAGATTATAAATATCTTTGCATCAGGAATGAGGGGATGATACAATCCTGTCCTATACACCAGTGTTTTTCAACCTTTTTTGGGCAAAGGCACACTTGTTTCATGAAAAAAATCACGAGGCACACCACCATTAGAAAATGTTAAAAAAATTAACTCTGTGCCTATATCAGTCTCTAAAAGGTTCGCCATTGCTGGTGTAGGGAGAAGCAGGACAGAGGGGCCACAGATTGAGGCAGCCCGCTCTCTAGCACCCAGTTCCCACTTACCTGTGTTGTTTTTTTAAAGACATTTTGCCCTGCATGGACTTCTGTGTCCAGTGGAGACCTGAGAAGGGGCACTGACTCTCCAGGAACACAAATAAGACCCAAAAGCCCATCTTGCTCTCCACACTGTGGCCAAGGCAGATGCCTTCAGCAAGTCCAGCGACAGGAGGGGAGGAGGATGAAGGAAGGCAGGAAGGAAAGAAGGCAGAAAGTGTTCTGCTTGTATACCGCCCCATACCACTTCAAGGAGTCTCTGGGCGGTTTACAGTTTTAATTACAGTAGGCAGGCTGCTAGACATACACATATGCAGGCTAGAAATGAGCACGTTTCTATGAAGAGGGGAAAGGGTACAAATGGAAAGAGAGAGGTGGGGGGAAAAAGAAAGAAAAGACACAGAGAGAGAAGAGGGCGACCCAAGACAGAAAGAAAGGGGCAAGACTTCAAGGAACCCATCGCGGGGGCCCTCAGAGATGGCTCTTCCCCTCCCGGACCCTAAAGGCCGTCCGTCCAGCCGTGCCAGTAGCCCCCCCCGCCCGCCTGCCTCCTCAGCCCAGGCCCGGCGGAGGCCTCCTCCATCCCCTCCTCCTCGCAGCCCTGCCGCGGTGCTCGTGGGGCAGCCGGGGCCCCCTCCTCCCCTTCCCCTCACCTAGTGGTTTGTTCTGGGCTGGGGCTCCCGGGCCGGCTCGTGTTGGCGGGCGGGCTGTCGGGTGGCTCAGTCCATTGGTAGCTCCCAGGAAAGGGGTGGTGGTGGTCCAGGGTAAAAAAAGGAGGGGGGGAGAGGGAAGAGAGCAAGTCGCGGCGGCGGCGGCAGGCACAGGGCAAACACTAAGAGAATGAGCGGGGCCAGGTCCGGCCAGGGAGGAAGTGACGCCAGCGCCGCAGGCCTCGGGGGGAGGAGCCAAGCTGGCCCTTGGACGCTATTTATAGCGCCTCCCAGCTGTGGGCTGCCCGCCGGCCCTGGCTTGAATTTCTTTAGAATTTTTCAATTTTTCTCACAGCACACCAGGCAACATCTCGCGGCACACTAGTGTGCCGCGGAACGGTGGTTGAAAAACGCTGCTATACACAAACGTGGAAGAATTACATATGCAAGGATGGAGTTTAAGAACAAATTATGCACAAATTGTTGTGCCGGATAGTAGACATGGGCACGAACAGAAAAAATGACGTTTTGAGTTTTCGTTTGTCGGAATAGGTCCGTTTCGGGTCGTTTCCATATGTTGCGAAAATTTTCAAAAATTTGTCATTTCGTTTGTCGTTTGCCGTTTCCACCGTGATTTAGCGCAATTTGATTTCCCAGAGCATAGGGGCGTCCCGCAATCAGGGCCGGCGCTAGGTGTTTTTGTGCCATAGGTGGCGGGTGGGGCAGGGGGCGGGTGGCAGGGGGAGGGGTGGGTGGGCAGTGGTGGTGGGGGCCCATGGGCGGGTGGCGGCGGCGGGTGGGCAAGTGGGCGGGCGCGGCGTGGGCCGCAGGCGGGTGGCGGTGCGGGCGGACGGGCGAGTGGGCAGTTAGGATATCACTTAGGATAGAAGTTCTGTTCTTGGCTTGCACCCCAAATGTGTGTGTGTGCAAGCAAATTGAAGTTGGGAAAATAGAAAATAAATGGTAGTATATAATATATTTTTAAAATAAATCCACACCTCCCACTCCCAGTCAAACCTCCCCCTTTATCCAATATCAGAAAAAAATCCTCACAAACTGCCAGAGAAGAAATAAAGAATAAACTGCTATTCCCTTCAGCAGACAAAGCTGCAGGGAATCAAAGAAATTATTTTCTAAATTCAATTCCCTCCCTGCCTGCCTAACTTAAATCCTAAAGCCTCCAGCCTCCCTCCTCAATCTCGATCGGATCACACCAGCACCAGCAGCCAGCCCTCCTCCCTCAACCACATCCATACACCCGACTGCGATTTCTGGAAGGTGCCTCGGCTTTGTATGCCCTCCAAGACATCCAGAAGTGTCAGTCAAAAACCTGGCGATGCCATTGGTGGAATGGTTCAAAAATTTGCATGGTCCCATCCCATGCCCAGCCCAAATGGGCAGGTCTAAAAACATAAAAAATAAAATAAAATAAAATAAAATAAATCAATACGACGTTTTATTGCTATAAAAAACCCACTGCTGCTACTATTAACATTCAGGCATTTACAATAAATAAATTTCACATGTTTCTGTGGTGATTTGGTGTGTTTTTTGACCACGATTTCAAAAGAAAAATTGTGGTCGCCATTTTGGATCCCCCCCACCGCATGGCATGGCGAGACAAGGATGACCCCCCCCAGCCTGGTGCAAGAAGCCCAGGACAGGAGAAGGGGGGGAAGGCCGGGGACCCCCCAGAAACCACCCCTCTGGTAGGTGGCAAAGCCTCAGCGAGGCATATTTTCGCCTGCTTTTTTGGCCGGGAGTTGGGTTTTTTTTAAAAAACTTTAAAAAACTTTTTCTGTGCTTCGCATTGCGCGATCGCCGCGATGCCACAAACGGAAATGAAAAACCCGACCAAATTTTTCTTTTTTCGGTTCGAGTTCAAGTTCAGACGGCTTAATTATTGTTACCGTTTCCGTTACGTAACGGAAACGATAACTGAAAATGGAAATGACAATTTCGCCGAGTCGTGCCCATGTCTACCGGATAGCATCATCTCTTCTTGTTTCTTTTCAGCTCATGAGTCACTTTAACAACTGTTTCGTTCCAAAAATTAGCAGACAAATGGGAAATTGCTAAGAAATGCAGCCTGTGGTTGTCTGTGTCAATAAGTGGTACTTCCCAATCACCCCTGGATTTAGCAGAATGGCCAAATCTACATTCCAACATGAGTTACAAAACTATCTTATACAGAATCCGATCACTGACCTATCTAAGCTAGTACTGTCAATGCTCCACCTAAAGTGACTCTCCAGCATATTAGTTGGGATGACGTTTGAGCAGGAGGGCAGGTGTTTTATCCTGATATCTCAGGCTTAGGCTACAAGTGGACTATGGTATCAGACAGGAATCTTTCCCAGGGCTACATTTGTCCATCTCCATACAGTTCAGAAACAACATGTAATAATAATTCCATTTAGCCATCAAATCCCCCATGAGCAAACTTCTAAATATCAGTGGGTCTCCTCCACTCAGATGTCACATATACATTTCTCCTGAACAAATGGCATGGCACACTAGCTAAGCAATTGATCTCTAAATTAAGAAGTCCTGTATTCAAATTTTGATTCTGCCATTAAACATCCCAGGTTGCTTTAGGAAAGTCATCCACTTTGCTGTTACCATCTATCTACAATTTGGCCATAATAACATTTGGCCATCTTAAGGGCTGTTCCAAGAAATTAAACAAAATATTGGGCCTAAGCAGATTCAGAGATATTTGCACATTATTACTGTTAAACAAACACAAATTCACACAGTACCAAGGGGGAGGGGGGAGAGGGGGAGAGGGGGAGAGTGTTATGCAAATGGAAAGAATTATGGGTACAAACTTATTCACCATTTTGCCTGCCGTTGTTGTGGTGTTTCTCCACACACACATTTTTGTGCATTGCCTAAGGAGCATGCCCATAGTGAAAAGAAAGAGATAGCGATGAATAAGGAGAGGCCCTCACAGAGTAAAAATAAGCAAGGCTGAACAACTAGCCTTAAGAGAAAGAAGGCCATCTGTTTTTTTCACATTTTAACAGCACTCTTCTACATCTTTCTTCAGGACATGGTGCTGACACAAATGAAGTTGAAAGCATAAGCAGCTGAGGCGGCCGAAAGGTCTCAACACAGAATGTGCTGGCAGGGAGCTGTACTGCTGAGAGAGGCTGGTGGAATCTATCAGTACCACCCAAGCTACAAAATCTGGAAACAATTAGAAACGTCTTTGGGAACAGTTTCCTTTTTTAGGCAAATTATTAATGACTACACAACTGAGAAGTGATTTGATAACAGAAACTTGCTGCACACCAGCTGTTGTTCAAAGACTGACTGAACTCGCTGTAGCAGCCATGAAGAGATAGAATTACCGTTTCTTGCTCTGTTCCACATAAGGGCCAGAAAACAATGTTACCACTTTAATTTGGCTCGTCTTCTTTTGCTTTACGCCTGTACTATGTGAGTATGAGAACTTTCTCACTCTTTGTCTTTCCATCTTTCTCTTTCTTCTATTAGTTCTAATTAGAAAATAAACATTAAAAAATCAGATTACAGGCTTTCAAGATGTCTGCCAGGGCAATTGAACAACTACAGTGTTGGAGTTCAGGAAGGAAGAGATGAATTCAAGCCGTGCACTCAAAGCTAAGTGGTATATGAAACACATCTTAGGCTCAACAGATGTGGATTAGTCTGGGAGACAGTGATGGCATAAGGTCACCCAATGACCTTCATGCTTAAACAGAGTCAAATCGTGGAACAGCAACGAATGGTCATCTCACAGGCTGTGCTGAAGAAATCTGAATGTTAACAGAAAGTTCACCTACTCATTTAGAACAACGAGTAACCTAAAGTAAGCATAATGATCTGCATCTACTGGAATGCTCATGAAACCACTAATTCAATCTAAATCCTGAAATCTGAGGTGAGACATGAAGTCCTTTGTACTCTGGATGACTCTAGATGTCAATAATCCGCATTTGGATGCCATAATCTAAACCAAAATAAAAGCAGAAAATTATTGTACAGAAAAAGTCTCCCCCCTTCTTGAGAAAGAAGAGATATTAATTTTATTAAATGTAGGTGATGTATTTCCATTTAACTTTCACACACACACAAAAAAACAACAGCCAAAAGGTTTATTTTCATTTTCTTTCAGGTATAGCACAAGTTGATCTAAAACAAGTGTCAATGCTGCTGCCAAATGGTTCTCTAACATGCTTGATGCACTTCCACTATTTAAAATTCTAGAAAGTTTAATATATTTTAAAAATCTTATTTATTATTAACTTCAAAATGAATCAGTTTTGCAAACAGAATCTTCCAGTTTCAGTGAATGGTAAAACTTATATTTTATTTATATATATTTATTTTAAACACTTTTACCCCATTTTTCTCTTTGGAAAGGACCCAAGGCAGCATACAACACTGAAGGAAAATATTGAAAGATGGAGACGATAAGTGTACAACCAAGAAACATTAAAGACAATAGTCAAAGTTAAGAACAATGATGCAGTAGTGAAGAAGCATCTTAGATAATTTAAAAAGCAACATTAAATCTAAGAACAATAAGCAAACACATAAAAGGGGGGAGCCACTCCAAGAGATGGAAAACTAAAAATGAAATAAGACAAGTAGTACTACAAATTCAGTCCAAGCAGTAATGCATAACAGTCCATCTAAAAGTCATATAACAGGTAGTCAGTCACTCAGGGAAAGCTTGCCTGAACAGAAAAGTCTTGGCCTGCTTGCGGAAGGATAGTAAAGATGGGGCGGATCTGTTCTTCTGTGGAAGGGAGTTTCAAAATCTGGAAGCAGCAACAGAGAATGAATGCTCTGTCCCATGTGCTCATCAGATGCACCTATGAAGATGACAGGATTGAGAGAAAGGTCTCTCCCAATAATCCCAGCCAGCTCATTCTGGGAGATACAGTCTTTGAGGCAAATTAAAGGCCTTTTAAACTTTGAAGTAAAATGTAGCAAACCGCCCCCCCCATTACAGTGGACCCTCGTATATAACAAATGGTTTGTATAACATAAAATCTGTACAACATAAAAAAATTCTGGAGATAGGGGAAATTTGCTTATCAGAATCGCCTATGGAGCGAATCCATACAACATAAAAATGGTCGCGATGAGGGATTACTCTGTTTTCAATGCATTCCTATGGGAAATTTGTATAAAGGAACATTTGCTTAACATAATTTCATTTGGAACAAATTAATTCCTTTATACAAGGTACCACTGTATTGAAAAATAACAACACTCCAATGTATTAACATAACATTGGTTTTAATGCATAATTTCCCAGACCTGAACCTGCAGGTGTGAGATGCACAGAGCTCGACTATGACTTCTCATATGCACTGGAAGGGTGTGAACATGGCGATACTAAGAGCATACAGCCCTTTCAGCTACTCTTCCGTGCCTGGGAGGAAACACAAAACAGTCAAACTGAGCAGGGAATCAATAGGACTGAAGCACGTTCAGCCCAGCGTATTCCTTCCCATTCTAACTTCCTCCTCTATAGGCCAATCTCATATGATCCAAGCTTCATTAATAGGGTCGCAAAATCCCCATAGTGAACCATTTCTAATATACTTTAAAGGAGTCCAAGAGGTGTCGTGCAGACTTAATTCACCTGAATTTCTTATTTCCCGTTATCTCTCCTGCCTCTTGGATGAAAGCTAGCACTTCCTTTTGATTTAAGGCTTTCCTTCAACTCTACTTGTACCTTGATTTATTAAAATGAAAGTTAGGGAAGAGACAAGCTTTATTTTGTTTTGTGGCTGACCTTGGGTAGATTTCTGCATTTGTCTTCCCTTTAAGGCAGAGAAATTAATTGCTCTGGGATACCTTCGCATCCGCCACTGAGATCGTCCCTTGCTCCTTTCATTCCCTAATGACATCATTACATAGCCAGCCATTTCCAAAGGGACTGCTGTTGACTTGAGAGAAAGTATCACAACCTAATGATGCTTGTACACACAAGTGTTCGTCTTCAAATATGAGAATGCCAGAGGTGGCTGTTCTGCCAGCCTGAACTGGTCCACTCCTCAGATCATCTCTTTCTGCTACTCTACCCCCTTCCATCTTGAGATAGGGTGACGCAAGGAAGGTGGAATAAATGAGATAACCTGTCAAGCTCAGTCCAGACCATTTCTCTCCACTCCCTGGCATGCAACTTCCTTTTCAGTGGTTGTGCCTTTTAGGAAGTGTTACCTAACAGTGACTGCCTAGATGCCCTAAGCACATCCAATCTTGCCTTTCGGAAGCTAAGCAGGGTCAGCCCTGGTTAGTACTTGGATGGGAGACCACCAGGGAATACCAGGTCCTGGAGTAGGAACTGGCAAACCACTCCAGTATTCCTGCCAAGAAAACTCCATGGACATGGAGTCATGAAGAGTCGGTCACGACTGTAATGACACAACACACACACACACACACACACACACACACACACACACACACACCACAGTGCTCAGTGCACCCAGAATAGCTGCCACTGTCCCTACATCTATTCTCCATGCCCCCAAACCCTGCTAGCCTCGCAAGGTCAAGAAGCTAGAATTTGGTATCTAGATTTCCTCTGCATTAAAATTCCAATCAACACCTGCATATGATTTTGTGTGTTTCACTAAAAAGAGGAAAAGGAAATAAAAGAATTAAGCAAACAATGGGTTTTAGATTGTCTGAAGATGTTGCTTCATTCTTGCGGATGATGAGTGGCTGCAGTCAGAACCAAAAAAAAAATCTTTTGGACCATGTTGAGTAAAGAAAAAAATCTGAGAACTTTCAAACTACTGTAACAATCTGGCTATCAATTACATATATACAGAGGACATTCCGTTTCCTTCAATGGGGCTTAAGCATGAGTCAGAGGCTGCTCATAGCCATAAAACTTCAACCACGGGTGTGTCTCCCTTGTGTTAGTCACAAGCTGTCCATGGTGTAAATTGTTCAGGTTGCAACCGTGCCTTCACACCCTTGAGAATGAGCCCCATTGAGCCAGGAGGCTGGAAGCACAGCCAGGCATAAGATGAGTAGCAAGTGCTATTTGACATCAGCTCATCTTGTTGGGCTTTGCCTCAGGCTGGAATATCTTATAAATGGGGCACACTGCTACTTTTGTGTCCCAGTTAATCAGTGAGGCTACAAAATAAAACAGGCTGAACTGTGCTTTCATCATTGTAAGTCTAATTACACTGGTGACAATGAGGCCTGTAATAAGACTTCCTGGGGTAGGAATTGGCAAGCCACTCCAGTATCCCTGCCAAGAAAATTCCATGGACAGAAACAAAAGGCTAAAAGATATGAGGCTGGGAGGTGAGCCCCTCAGGTCAGAAGGCGTCCAACATACTACTGAGTAGACATGGGCACGACTTGGCAAAATTCTCGTTTCCGTTTTCGTTCCTTGTTTCCGTTACGCAATGGAAACGGAAATGACAATTAAGCCGTCAGAACTCGAACTCGAACCGATAAACGATAAATTGGGTCTGATTTGTCGTTGTCGTTCATGGCATCGCGCGGCGATCGCGTGATGCCAAGCGGCACAGAAAAAAGTTTTAAAAATAAAAAAATCCCGATTTCCGGCCAAAAAAAGCAGGCGAAAATATGCCTGTCTGAGGGCACCTACCAGAGGGGTGGTTTCTGGGGAGGGGTCCCTGGCCTCCCCCCCTCTCCTGTCCTGGGCTGCTGGACCTGGTACCAGGCGGGGGGGGCATCAGTCTCGTTGTCTCCATTTGCCATGCGGTGCGGGGGGATCCAAAATAGCGACCGCAATATTTTTTTTGAAATCGTGGTCCAAAAACCCACCAAAGCACCACAGAAACATGCGAAAATTAGCTATTTTAAATGCTTGAATTTTTACAGTAGCAGCAGTGGGTTTTTCTAGCAATAAAACGTCTCCATTGATTTAATTTAATTTAATTTTTATTTTTTTACACATGCGCAATGATGGGCTGGCCATGGGATGGGACCATGCAAATTTTTGGAGCCATTCCACCAATCGCATGGCCACTTGGCCAGGTTTTGACTGAGACTTCTGGGATGTGCCAGTCGGGCATAAAAAGCCCACTATAACCCTAGCCCTAACCCTAACCCTAACCCTAACCCATACGCCAGTACACTGTCCTTCTTAGTGGGTCAGAGGCACTAACCTTACCCGTAATAACCCTAAGCCTATCCCTTGCCCTAACCCCAACCCTAAGCCAGATCTGTACTCGCATTGCACTACACGCAAGTACACTGTCCTTCTTAGTGAGTCAGAGGGCGCCCAGCAGAGGCATTCTTCTCTCACCTCGCTCACAGTCCAAAGTTCCAAAAAACTCCAAACCTGTACGCCAGTATGCTGTCCTTCTTGGTGAGCTAGAGGCACCCAAAAGAGAGGTGCCTCTGCCAGTGCCACTTGGTACGCAATGGCTACACGGTCATGTACCCTTCCTTTTCCCTTTGTAGGGGGCTAGAGGAGGCACCCACCCCAGAGAGGTGCCTCCAGGAGCCTGCTACCCTACCCCCCAAACCAGTACTAACGACAAACAACAAACGAGATGACAAATTTCGCGACAAACGGAAACGAGCCAAAATGGGCCGGCTCCGACACACGACAACTCAAAACGTCATTTTTCCTGGTTGTGCCCATCTCTACTACTGAGGAAGAGCGGAGGACAAGTACAAGTAGCTCCAGAGCTAATGAAGTGGCTGGGCCAAAGCCGAAAGGACGCTCAGCTGCAGATGTGTCTGGAAGAGAAAGGAAAGTCCAATGCTGCAAAGAAATATACTGCATAGGAACTTGTAATGTGAGATCTATGAACCAGGGTAAGCTGGATGTGGTCAAACATGAAATGGATGGATTTGACCAAACTCCAGGAGGCAGTGGAAGATAGGAAGGCCTGGCGAGCTCTGGTCCATGGGGTCACGAAGAGTCGGACACGACTGAACAACTGAACAACAACAACATCTTGTTGGGCAGCTAACTAAACACAAGCTCAACATTTACGCTCCAGCAGCCCTTGGTCCTTGAAAGAAAGATGTAGAAACTCAGATCCTAAGTCGTGATTCCAGTGGGACATGGGAGGGCAGTTTCTCCTGTCTCCCATCCACGGATGTAGTCCCTCTATTTCAAAAATCTATTTAATACTGATGCTTCTATCTTGGTGACTTTTGGTCTCTGAGAGGTAAAGGTGAGATCCTTTTGCAAGTCTTTGAAGGAACCCTGCGTCAGGAGATAATGTGATGTAATAGCATGTAATACTGTATATATTTCTCCTAAAATCTGATTTGACCATAATAGACAGGGAGTGATTATTCCAAGAGTTTCATGGTTCAGGGGGAGTTGAGAATGGGCACATCCTAAATTTTCCTCCACCACATTTCAGGGAAGAAAAAAATTGAGAGGTAAGAGAGTTGCACTGTATGACAGAGACAGATTAAGTTAGGATTCAAGGCATGCCTTTGCAGAACCGGGAAACTAGACAGACATTTTGAGACCAGAGAAAGACAAAGCAGGAAAATCCCATCCCTGAATGGTCCTCTGGAAATGCTGCTCATGCCTTAAAGAAAATCCAGGCACATTATATTTGTGCTTGGTTTTCAGTGACTTCAATTAATCGATTTATTGGAAGATATTATACATTTCCTTGACATTGTCTTATTTCCCAACGGAAGGAGTGAAATGGTTATGTGAGTTAGCAAACCAACAGCACAAAGGGATAATTTTTGAGCATACATACTCCTCTTTTCTGCTTCTGTCCTCTTTTTGCTTCTCAAGGGCAAATTCCGAGAGGCACAGCATGGAGATGTGTGTCCCTTGATATTTCTCTGACAAGGTCTGTAGATCAGCCGAACCAGTAAGGGGAAAGCAATGACATGGTTACATCCATTCTGAGAAAATGACCCTCTAACAAACAGTTGCTGTACTTGTTAAAGTGCTGCAAAGCCCAATTATATCGTGTTGATCCTGAATAATCAGGGCACACATTTCTAATTTAATTACCAGTATTGTAATTATATTTGCAGAATATGTTGGCTTAGGTGAGCTTAAAGGTTGGTCTGGTCTACATTAGAATTAAGGAAACTGTACATTGAGGGATTATCCAAAGGTTTCAGTTCTCTCTGACATGGAATCACATAGATCCATTTTATGGGAGCCGGGCTTTCCAATATTACTTTGGAGTCACTAAAGATCTCCTCTTTTTTTAATTACAACTATTTGATTTTGATGGGGGATCATGCTGGAAAGCAAGGAAGAGAAAAGGTCACAGGGCTGCTATCACAATAAGAAACTGGAAAGGAGAAGATGGCTGGATGAATCCCAGGAGAAAACATCAAGGATATAATATTTTATCAAGGCTACATTCAGCTTTTGAGAGGGATGAGGTAGTTGACAAAACAAATGTAAGTTAGCCTCTCAGCCAGTGAAACTACTTTGTGACAATGATAACCATTCCCTAATAAGTGTCTTCTTTCATCACCAGGTTAGAATCATTGCTCATGAAATTGATTCTCTCAGGGAGTGTTGTCCAAGGCTAGTTCTAGAGAGTGGGTGTCCAACTTGGGCATTTACTAGGACCTCAGAATTATCAGGGAGTATCTAAGCCACCAAAATGAATGGCAGTTGAGAGAGACCCACAAATGAACAATGCTACCATTTCCAGTTTTGCACTGAATTACCTCAGAGACTAGATGTGGCCTCGGGGAATTCTCTGAGTGCCACACTCTAGTTTTCCCAAAATCTAAAGATTCACTGAAAGTGCCAAAATCCTAAAATCAGTATGGATCCTACCCCAAACTCTTCTTTGCTGCATTTTTGTATCCTAGAGCAGAGATTTGAAAATTAACCCAAGATCTGCAACAGGACTAGCCCTGATATGTCTCTATTATTTCATCAACATGCCAGTTCTTGATACACTTGTCACTAGAGATGGGCACGAAATGAACAATTTTTTGTTTCCATTTTCGTTTTTTCGTTTCGTTACGTAACGAAACAACAAACGAATTTTCTCTCCAAAATGAAACGAAACGAACAGAAACACCGGATATTTTGTCGTGCGTTTCGTTTTCATTATGGCAATACAGTGAATTGCTTTAAAAATCACAAAAATCACAAAAAATTGAAATAAATGGTAATGAAACTGTAACGAAACGAATGAAAACAAAAATGAACTTTTTTGCAAAAATTCGCAAAAAACAGAAACGAACCGAAACGGACCCCCTAAATGACAAACAACAAACAAAACACCATTTTTTTTTATTCGTGCCCATCTCTACTTGTCACATATGAATAGCTCAGTATTCTAGTCTTAACAGAATAATCTTACTTCTATTTCTGCCTTAGAGAATACAAGAAAAGACTTTATAACACTTTGATAAGTATTATAGAAATTCTAGTTCTGATAAACCTCATTGGGTTCGAATGCCAGGCTGCGAAGGCAGGGCACAGGATTTCAGAATCCCATTGTGTCTTCAAGGAGAACAGCCAACTGATTGCCCAAATCATGTGTGGCTATTGGGATCATGTACCCTGCCACTTATGTTGATTTGGGCAAGCTTGCACCACTAGAAGGATAGACTGGCAAACCATGTGTGAGTACCAGAGATTTTGGGATAGCTTTGGCCCCAAGCCATAGGTCCAAGTCCCTATGAAAAAATAACCCCCCCCCCCAAATGAGTGGGTGAGTTCCAAGTCATGGGATGAGTCTGAATCATTTTTTTTTGGGGGGGGACCTAAGTTGAGTCACTGATGGGGCTTAAGTTTGACTTGAGTCACCATCCCTGACTTTTACCTAGGAAACCTCCAGAAGGGAACTGTAAATCAGGACTGGCATGATGATGCTTAATTACCATGAAGGGATTCTAGCTCCAGATGGTAGAAACTTCCAGCTATAATGTAATTAAATACACACACTTAACTGTCTTCCATGCAAACAGTGTTGATCAAATGAGAAAATAACAATTTTCCTTTTGTTGCAAGTGCCACTGTGTTTTAGCAATATAGAGCTAAATGGGATGTCCATTATACAGAAGCAGGCAGAAATGGGAGTCCAGTAAAGCAGGCAATCTATATTTTAGTCTTGAGGGAGTACCGAAAGCAAGATATATGAGAAGACTTCATAGATCATCCAGCAGTGTTTTGCTCTCTAACATTGCTCTGTGTATCCTAATGTACAGAGCTTCTATTGACCTTAGAAGAAGAAGAAGAAGAAGAAGAAGAAGAAGAAGAAGAAGAAGAAGAAGAAGAAGAAGAAGAAGAAGAAGAAGAAGAAGAAGAAACAGACTGTATAGCAAACAATCAGTCTGTCTGGATTGTCTCACCCTTTCAATATATACACATGCCCTGTTGTATTATGACAGGTTTTCATAAGAAGGGATTGAAACTGCAGACTTGTTGGTTTGAGGTCAGAATAGCATTCAAAAATATTTAATTTCTGCTTCTTACATACATTATGTGTTGATGGTGCCAATTATTGGGATGGGGGTGGGGACAGCCGGCAGCAAAAATGAGAAAGGAAAGGGGGAATTAGCCCTCCAGGTGTGCAGAAATATATTTATCGAGTCTAAGTTCGAAATATGCTCTTCAGGGACACCTTTGGGTACAAGCAACTTGTTTTTGCCCTGAAACTCAATTCCAATAGAGCAAGAGGCCACACGCTTGTTGTGCCTAAGGTTCAGATTGTATAGTAAAGAAGATACTTTGTCAACTTTTCTTTTTGAGAAAACAAAGCTGTGTTTATTTTGAAACTGACCAGTTACAAAACAAATGTGAGCTAATTTGCTAAGTGTGGATTAAAGTAAGATCATGCTACAGGGCTTTAGCTCTTACAGGAGCTCTGCTTCTAATGATCTGTTAACTGTATCATCTGGCTTTATCCCTCAGTGCATCCCTGAAAGGTGCATGTCACTTCTTGCCCTTTCTTTTTATGCTGCTCATTACCTCTCCCCTTTTTTGTATGTTCTTGGCAATACAGAGGCTGTAAAATGGACGGTGCATGCTCCCAAGCCACATTAATCTCTCTTGTGTTTTTTGGTAGTCCTTTCCATGCTACTGAATTGTGGCAGGGAGAAAACTCAGCAATTTCCCCTTAAGCAGGTCCCCCATGTGACTAGTTTTAAAGTCAAATTGGTAGGCATTTACCACCACTTGGCAGCACCCCTGAAATTCAATCATGCACTGGCAAAACTGACACTGAAGATGTGGTGTAATCTCAGTGGGTTTTATTGCCCTTCCAAAGTTGACAAAGTCTGATTTAGATCTTCTCAACTTTTTGATTAAGTATAGTCTATTGGTGTAGCACAGTAGTTCCCAAACTTGGGTCACCAAATGTTCCTGGACTAAAACTCCCTGAAGCCTTCAACACTAACTGTGCTGGCTAGAATTTCTGGAAGTTATAGTCAAGAACATACGCAGACTCAAGTTTGGGAACCAGTGGTGTAGAGAATACATCAGTATAATATCAGTGCATTATCTAGGACAGTGGTGGCAAACCTTCGGCACTGCAGATGCTTTGGACCACAACTCCCACAGTCCTTTGTCAGTGGCTCAGAATTCTGGGAGTTGTGATCCAAAACATCTGGAGTGCGAAGGTTAGCCAGTTACTACCACTGATCTAGGACAAAGTCACAGTTGCTCAGTCTTATCTACTACACAGGTTGTTTGTTAGGTCAAGGGATTATACCAAGGGTACTAGGGATTATACCAAGTGCCTTGTGGTTGCAAATAAGAGTATCCATACAGAAATCGAGGCTGGGGAGGGGGGTGCTCAAGGATATGTGATTTGAGATGTCAATTAACAGGAGTGCAAACTGGAGGAAACACCCATTGTAACCCCAGGGTGATACTACTAACTTGACTTTAATTTGCACTAATTGACTAAACCTAGTGGAAAATTTACTACATTTGCACCCCAATTCCTTGATGGAAGATTCCAATTTTTTTCTGTTCCACTGTTCCCCAGCCAATTGAAACTTGTAGTTTCAAAGGATAGCTGCATGGGAAGGTTTGTACATAATATGCATACTTTTTTTTGAAGAGGTGAGGTGTGATATCCAATCATCAGCTGTCTCGGGTGATGCTTTAAAACCACATCTTTAATATAACATGTACCTTTCCTTATTTACATCTGAGAAACATTACATAGAATAATAGAATCATAGAGTTGGAAGAGACCTCAAGGGCCATCTAGTCCAACCTCCTGCCATGCAGGAACCCCCATCACAGGACACCGGACAGATAGCCTGACAAATCTGTGTGTCATGAACTTTTGGGAGTCTAAATTCTCTAAGCACAGGATGTTCATCTGATGAAGCGCACCTTGATTCACACAAGCAAGCAGAGTGTATGATTTTTAAGTGGTCTAATGAAGGTGTTGCTTACCCCTATGTCTAAGGGTCACATGGCTATCTTTGATCTCAACCTCAATGTGAGTGTTTTCCTTCTTTCTCTTTCCTTTATGCAAGGATAAAGGCAGGAAACCCAAAGAATATGGGGAGGGCAGAGAAGGATCTAGAAAGGGACCATCAGGTTGGGAAGTGCTATACAGAATTATTGGGAAAAGACCTCAATTTCCCAAAATAGGAACCCCATGAAGAGGCTTGGTGGAAGTTATTTTCAATTTAATAGGGGAAGGCATTTTTGTCTCTCTTTATTGGCAGTTTATAAATTATCCTTATAAAAATCTACCCTGGATGCTTACTGTTTTTAGGCTGTTAATTACTTCCTTACTTCTACTGATTAACTGGCCTCTGTAATAACTCAGTGCCATCTGATGAGAATGTGGATATCTCACTGAACTTAGGAAATCATCCACATAATCTTTTTTAGGCTTATCTGATGAATAATATTTATAACATCCATTCTATTATACAAATTCAGAAACGATAGGCTTATGACAACTTACATAACCCTTATCTTTTAATGCTAGCTGTTTTCATTCTTTTAAAGATAGATTTGCCAAAACAAATATTGCATCAGCTTTATCTTCATAAGCAAAGAAATGTCTCAAACGTTTTCTACTTTGAAATAAAAGTTATTTATTTGCTCTTTAATGTTTTTCATTTTGATTCTGATGGTGGTCTTTCATGTTGGTTTTTTATTTCCTTATTTTTTTAAAAAAATGATAATTTGTTTGCTTTAAATTAATAAATTCTTAAATAAATATATCCTTAATTACTGTCTTATGGGAATTTAGTAGAATTGATCACATGTGAAATAGGCATAAAAACAACATATAACTAAGAATTGTCATCAGAGGAAAGGCAGGTGGCGGTTTGTAAATCACATGCAGGTCAGAAGCCTGCTTTTATGCCTTCCACTCTTGACTTCTTCTGACCTATGTGTGATTTACAAGCCGTCCCCTGCCTTTCCTCTGATGACAATCCTTAGTTATATTTTGTGTTTTATGCCTATTTCACATTGCTGCATCTAACTACAATATACAGTATATGATTTACCTTACTGTATATAAAATATAATACAGTGGTACCTCGGATAACAACTGCCCCGGATAACGAATAATTCGGATAACAACTGCAAATTTCTGGGTATAGGGCTGCCTCTGATAACGAATTTTCCCTATGGGCTGCCTTGGATAACGAATCGCAATTCTTAGGTATAGGTCTGCCTTGGAGAACGAATTTTCTTTATGGGCTGCCTTGGATAACGAATCTTCCTATGGGCTGCCTCGGATAACAAATTTTCCCTATGGACTGCCTCAGATAATGAATTTCCAGCATGCATCAGTAAAAAAGTTATCCCAGGTGAAATTGCATCTATACCTTTAAAGTGCACTATTTAAAAGAGTTTTGAGCAAAAAAAACAGGTGTCTGCGCCTTTTTCCTAGGCCCCAGAACGGATTAAACGGTTTTCCATTCATTCCTATGGGAAACTGCATTTCGGATAACGACGTGTTTCGGATAACAACTAACCTCAGAGAACGAATTACCGTCATTATCCGAGGCACCACTGTATCTATATAAAATCAAACACTTCTGGAAATGAAGGATTACCTGGGTATTCATCATTGGCCAAGTGTACATTTTAATTGATTTATAATTTTGCCGAAATTTCATTTGGATCCATGATTTTGAATTTTGTAATACTCTGATATGAGTAAATAAAGAAAAGACAAATATGAAATATGCATGTGTGTAGATAGATAGATAGATAGATAGATAGATAGATAGATACTTAAAAATTTTCCCTGCTCGTCTAGTAACTAGGCCACTACTCTGGGGAGCTTATAATGTGAATATCAACAAATATCAACAAAAATTCAGTAACAATGACAAATAAAACATTAAGCAAAAATGTGTAGCAAATTCTATATTAAGAGACAAGACGACAGCAAACTAAACAATCAGCCTATAAATTCTATAAAATTGCCTGAGTAAAGAACCACACTCTTCCTTATTTTTCTTGAAATCAAGGAGGCACAGGAAACTATGCCCTTTCTTTATGCATATGGTGGATAAAATCTTGTTGTGTAAGCTTATACTGTACTAGGTAAGGCTGATGACAATTTTTCAGAAATAAAACATTTCCAATTTCTTGCCTGAAGGTCCAGGAACCCCTTTCATAACCAGGACGTTGTGGGAGCGATAGGGTAGAGGAAGAAATCCTTAATTAGCGAACATTGTCAACATTGAGAGGACTTGGCTGCGGGTGGCAATTCTTGTCAAGTTCAGTAGCTCCACTTCTCTGATGGGAATAATGTCACTGGTGGTGGCAGAACTGTCACCAAGTACTGTAAAGGGAAACATGATTTGTTGGGGAAACATGATATTTGTGTGCAGCATTGCAAAATTGTGCATGCCCCAAAACTGGCAAAAGAAGTTCTTTAATGAGTGGCAGTCTGCGGTGACTCTTGATATCACTTCTGTTATGCAGAAGAACACTGGTTAAAAATTGTCTTTACACTGCACATGTAAAGCGGATCCATAGCTTTGATATTTGTATTTTCATGAGGTAGTTAGAATATTTTGTGCAGCTTAGGGGAGGCTGCTAAAGATTCTCTAGCAGAGAAGTCTGAGACCCTGGTAATTACACTAACTCATGTGGTTTCCCACAGAACATGACCGTTCTAGTTAAAGGGAACTCAAGTTGTCTTTATTCCATTGTGTAGTGCAGCTACACCACTGTAATCTTGCCTAATTAAGTCCCACCTTTTAAACCACCTGTACAAATTAATTTTTAAAATTGGGATTTGCAGTCAACCCGAAAGTCCAGAGATAGTATTCATTTTGAGAATGTGATTCATTAATGCATTTGACTGAACAATCAATTCCATTGCACTTAGGAAATCATTTAATTGCCACGCTGGATTTTGCCTACGGGTTAGATTTATGGAACATTCTTTCTTACCCATCTTTCTCCCTCTCCTCCACCGACTGCAGTTCTTTATAAGTTCTTCTTATAAGTGAAAATGTAATTGTTGATGACTGTGCTCAACAGGGTACTGTTAGGCCCATCAAAAAAAAATCCTATCCATCATTTTACCACTTGGGAGTACTAAGCCTATTACCAAAGAATTCAGCTCTTGCTATGTTTTAAGAGTGTATTTGAAAAATGGGCTATTAAAATAATGGATGACTGCTGTAAAAATGTTCACCTTTGAATTCAAATCTAGGTGTGCTAAAAAAAGAGGAAAGCTTCCAAATGAGGGTAAAAGCGCACAATTAAAGTATTATGGATTTGATTAATCCCTTTCAAGCTTATTTTTAGAAATTATTCATTATGCTATAGCATTGAATAAGATGAAAAGGACTAATCTCTTTTTATTAAATAGCCTTTTGTCAAAGCAGGGGGAAAAAACATCATATCGATGGAAGTTAATTATAGCATTACGGAACTTTGTATCTCTCCCCCCTCCATCCCATTAGACAGCTGGATGAACTTCTCACTAACATTTTCCAAATCTCTCTATGTATAAAGCAAATTAACATTCTTAGTTCTGAGATATTTTAGATTATCTAGAAATCTCTTTTTTCCCTAAGAAACGGAACCATTTTTGAACAAATGGACAGCAAAGCACTGGCTGTGTCTGAATAATCAAGATATTCTCCACAAGCCACATTTTCTGTTACAATAAAAATAGTGCAGGACCAAACTGCCATTGAACGGGTTTTGGTTCAGTTCCCAGCATGTTGACTGGTCCCCAAACTCTTTTCTCCCTGCCACCCCTCATGCAAATCACCTGTGGATTTTTTGTGTCATGGCACTGGAAAAGCTCTTGTTTTACTACAGATAATGGCAGCAAGACTGTCCAAATTCTCCCCTTGTTTACCTTATGCCTGTCCTCTTCAGCACTTCAGACTTTTAGTATATGCCATGAAGGCTAAAAGATAGATAGCATTTTGGTTTTAGAAGAGGTAGCCATGTAGTCTTTAGTAGAATATCAGGCAAAACTCAAAGGGGGAATTACCGTAAAATTAAAAAAATAAAATAAGAAAAGATAAAAATATGTGATGCCTTAAAAACAAACTGTTACATTTTAAGGTAAGCTTTTGCAGACAAATCATAGACTTCTTCAAGTTCACCATATGTCTGTAAAACTGGACTTGTCCTGGAAAGTTCACATTAAAATATAATTGTCTTTGAGGCGTTACAGATCTTTGTCTTTTTTAAATTTTATTTTAACTTTTCTTATTTTAAAATTTAATTTTTCCCGCCTTGTGTTTTGCCAGACTGGCAACAATGATTCCATCTCTCAAAACAAAACACTCAAAGCAAACAAATCAATTGTACCAGAATGTTCTTTACATTTTTGTATCTCTCTATCAAGGTAAGTACAGTGGTACCTTGTATAAAGGAATTAATTCATTCCAAATGAAATTCTGTTAAGCAAAATTACCTTTAGACAAATTTCCCATAGGAATGCATTGAATACGGAGTAATCCCTAATCGTGACCATTATTATGTTGTACGGATTCACCCCATAGACGATTCTGTTAAGCAAATTTCTCCTATATCTGGAATTTTTTATGTTGTACAGATTTTATGTTATACAAACTGTTTGTTATACAAGGGCCCATTGTATTCTATTTGCTTCTAAAACATCCTAAACATCTACTGCAGATTACTTTAGGTTTGTATCATCCATCCATCCATCCCCCAAATTAGGGCTGTGCTATTCAGTGGTGGGTAGGTGGTGGGAGGGATTTCAACTCTCAGAATTCTCCAAGAATGCTAGAATTGTGGGAATTCCTCCCAAAGACAGGTACTTTAGATTTCACTCATCTGTACTGAACCTTGCTTTAGCATTTTCTTCCCATTAAAAAAGAAAATTGCCCTGGTACTTCCTTGATGACCTCATTCTTTGTAGAAAATATAGCCTTGCTTCTTGTTAGCTTTACTGAAAACATATCTGAAAGATCTAGAACTCTCCAGAAAGACCTCCATTTCTGAGGAAGCACTGAGGCATTTTTTAAAACATGAAGCATGGTGTGAGGTAGCTCTCAGTCCCAAATGAGTGAAATGTCTGAGGCAGTTCTCAGTCCGGATGAGTCTGTCTTTTGTTGAAAATCTCAGAATTCTGCCTGGCGAATTCTTGGAGAATTCAGAGGGCTGGAGTCCATAAAACCTGAATGACATAACCTTACATTTCTTCCTACAGTATATCACACCCTTCTCTGCTGTTTGCCTCACCTTCTTCTGTGGCAGCTCCTCTTTCTTCTGTCCAATTTCAAAGAAACAGAATGTTGAACTGACAAGACACAACCACTTCTGAATTATTGCTGCATCCCTTACTTGATGCAATGCTTGCCTAGTAGCAGTTTTTTTTAAAAAAAAAGAATAAATTCTTTTTTTAAAAAGAGGTGTTGACCTTAGGGATATTCAGCCTGATGCTGAACCATCACTTCCTGCCCCGCTAAAAATGTCACCCTCAGTGTAATCAGGAGATGTCCTGTATCTCACCCAAATAATTGATATAAGTGATCACACCAGTCAGAAAGGAAGACAAAGAAAGGCATAGGGAAATGCTACAACAACCCCCCCCCAACTCTCCTGTCCTCTACATTCACCACAATGTACTGAGTAGTCATTGGAAAGGACCATGCCTTCTTGTAATTAGATTTATATCATTTGGTTTGATGAAGAAAAATTGAAATCAATGGTTTGAAATGGCAGGTCAAACATTGGTTTAGTCACACTCTTAAAGCCTTTTTACACGACTCCTAAGATCCGCTGGCCACTTAAATTCGGACCATAGATCTTAGGGGTTCGTCGCTCTTCCTCTGTCCCCACCCCCCTCCCCACTTCCTGGTTGCTGGCTGCGTGAGGGAGGGAGAAAAAAGAAAGAAAAGAATGCCGTCTTACCTCCGTTCTGTTCCCGGCAGCATTCAGATCTCTTAAAGGGGCGGGGCGCAAAAAAAGAACAAACAGAAGCCAGGAGAGCCCCGCACTCACTATCCTTACACCAGATCAAATATTTGTCACATCCAAAAAGCAGGTACCTGAAAGCTGCGCTGGGACGCGCTAAAGTGGGCGGGGTCGCACTTAATTTCCTGTTAACTCCAGAGCTGGTGGGTAAACATTTTTAATCTCCAGAGCTGGGAGCCATTTGCCCCGGAGTTTAGGGGTCGTGTATAAACACCCTTAGTGGTCTTGGTCCTTCTCAATCCTTACCCAGTACAAAAGATGGCCTCTGTCACCACCTTGTCCAAAAGAGTTAACTATCAATATGCTTTTTTCAGCTAAAACATAGATCCACGAGTTTCCTCCATAAGTTAAAACTCTTTTCATTCTTGTTGAAATGAAAGGCGTAAAGATTTACATTTCTGGATTACAACTTCTAGAATTTTCCATGATGCACAACAAGCTTCTAGCTGAAAATAACAGTGGAAAAATTTATGGTGATTACTTTCTTAGGATCATAGCTCCAATAATTGTGTTCCATTTTATTGTATGTTTGAAATGATCACAAACCTTTATTCCAGAGGGAAACCGTTATTTGGGGACTGTACAGGGAAAGGTTGTATATGCTTCTATATGAAAAAGTGTTGCATAATCATGTTGTAAACTGCTGTAGCACTATTGGTTAACAACAACAACAACAACAACAACAACAACAACAACAACAACAACAACAGTTGCTTCTTGGCAGAATGTTAAGTTTGTAAAACACTGTGTTCATTTTAATTTTTAAAATGCTGTTGTACTTGTCCTCTGTAGCCTTGGTGACACACATACCAATCTAGTGCTATAAATCTGCTCCTCTTCATTTCTGTTTCGTTCGCTTTGTTTTTCGTTACCCACCACCACCTTGTCCTCGCTGCAGTCCTCTGTCCTGGTCTTGGAACTCCTGCAGCCAATGTAGGGGAAAGCCCACCCTATAGCTGAGAGGCAGGAAAAAACAAGCATGGCATCTGGGGACTTAAAATAAAAATAAAAACAAAAATAAAAAAGCACTGACCTGGCCCAGGAGTCGCATGGTCAGTGCTGTAAAATAAAAATAAAAAATAAAAAAATTAAAAAAAGCACCGACCTGGCCTCTGGGGCTGTATGGTCGCTGCTGTAAAATTTAAACATAAATAAATAAATAATTTTTTTAAAAAGGTGCTGGCCAGCCGACTTAAAAAAAATAAAATAAAATAACCGAGGCACTAGCATCTCTCAGCTGTAAAAATAAAAAATAAAAATACCCCCCTAAGGGAGAGTTTTATAATAATAATAATAATAATAATAATAATAATAATAATAATAATAATAATAATAATAATAATAATAATAATAATAATTAATTAATTAATTAATTAATTAATTAATTAATTAATTAATTAATTAATAGCATCCCTCTGTCCGCTTCTGGCCTGCAGGCCAGTGGGGGAAGGGAAATGTAAAAAATAAATTTTAAAAATGAAGCACTAGTGCCTCTCAGCTTCCCATTCATGGGAAAGAGGAACACGAAACTTTTAAAGATTAACATCCATGGCTGATGACATCATCAGCCTTATGAGTGCAAAGCCATGCAAATACAGTTCCAGCCATTACATATTAATATATGCCCTTGGTTATCTTATATCAGATCAGTTCAAACACAGGGAGATCCAATGAATTAATGACCTCCAAATAATCTAGTTAGTAATGGTTTTGTGGAGTTCATAACCTCCTTAATGTATCAGTCTTCCTCACGTTCAAATCTTCTCTTTTTCTACTATTCTCACTTTTTCCCAAGCCAGAGCCTGTCAGCTGTAAAATTTTAAAAATAATAATAATAAAGACCTGAACCGAACTGAACTGGAAAACGAACCGAACCTAAACAAATCACCATTTTTTCGGTTCGTGCCCAACTCGATCTGAAAGCACATGACACAGTCTTACTGGTGAAGCTAAGGAGTAGGCCTGCAGGCTCCACAAGATATCGGAATAGAAAATTACTTGGGAACCATACATAAGTCACTGAGCTCCTCTGAAAGTCGCCACCACAGGAAGAGAAACCGGTGGTGGAGATTTTCTGACTTTAACAGTCTGTAACAGGACTGAAGTCCTCCAAAAGCTTCCCTTGATGTCCTTTTAAGGAGAAAGTTGATGTAAGAATATTTTACCTAAATGATGAATAAAGGGATCCATGAGAAAGGGGAACATGAAACTTTTAAAGATCAACATTCATGGCTGATGACATCATCAGCCTTATGAGTGCAAAGCCATGCAAATACAGTTCCAGCTATTTCATATTAATATATGCACTTGGTTATGTTCTATCAGATTAATTCAAACACAGGGAGATCCAATGAATTAATGACATTCAAATAATCTGGTTAATAATGGTCCTGCTCTGGTTTTTGTGGAGTTCATAGCCTCCTTAATGTACCAGTCTTTCTCATTTTCAAATTTTCTCATTTTCTACTATTCTCACTTTTTCCAAGCATTCTTGTTGTTCATAAATCTGAAGTATGACGGCCTATGTTTAGTTATTTTTGCTTTTAGTCTTTTAGTGAAAGTTCAGGCTTGATTTGATGGAGAACCCATTTGTTTGTGCTTCTGGCAGTTTGTGGTATCCATAAAGCTCTTCAAGTCTTCTTCATCTACGTGCCTGAGTGTGTCTGCATGTGTTCGTTTTTTAAAATCCTTATTTAGTTTTTCCCCTTATGTTAGCTTCAAAATACAAAGAAGTGCGAATGTGTGTGATTTTTCCTCCTTCCTGCACCTTTGTCAAAAAGTTAAAAAGAAATCAGGTCAGGTACACCCAAAATTTGACATACTGCACCAGATGGGAAGATCCTGAGATCAGATTATTTATGCAGTGTTTTATCATTATGCCTGTGCCTCCTACCAGTTTCATCTCTTACAGTATACAGTAGCTTGCTTTATGTCTCTGATACTCAGGTTCACTTCAGCCATATCAGATGGTAAAACTTCTCCTGGGCTGCACACTTTTTTTTGGGGGGGGGGTCTTGGTCTTAAACGATATAGTTAGGATGGGTGTAACAGGGTCATCCTGCTGACAGACTGCTGCCATTGTTGTTGTGTGCTTGATTCTTCTTGCATCTCCCCTTGCATGATGAAATCCTGCTCTGTATATCTGGGGTCCTCTCCACAGGAGGTTGCCTAAGGGTACTGAGGACTAGAGTGGTGTGGAGAATACAGGTCCATGGCACTAGCTGGCAAGTGACTGCTGGCATGACTTTGAATCATACCCCTCCCAGCTCCACATGGATAGTGCAACAACAGTCTAGAACAGTGGTTCTCAACCTCCCTAATGCGCGACCCTTTAATACAGGTCCTCATGTTGTGGTGACCCCTTGCCCTGCTTGTAAGAGGTCACAAGCCCCCTTTGGCAGGCCACAGGTGCCATAGAGAACTTCCCTCTACAGGCACCCTCAGCCAATCGCAGCCTCCGGTGCCATTGACTGGCATCCCCTCCAACCTATCAACCTATAACTCACTCTTTCCCCCCTTCCTCCCCTCCTCCTCCAGACCCAAACCATCTGTGCCTTTTTCTACATTGGCTCATGGTGACCCCTGTGAAATAGACGTTCGAACCCCCAAAGGGGTCCCGACCAACAGGTTGGGAACCATTGATCTAGAATATTTAAGAGAAGTGCCAGCCTAACTTTCTCCTGAGCAAGCAGGAAGTTCATTTGGTGCAAGGGACCTTTCTGATCTGCAAGCTCCAACCTATGGCATAAGAGCTAACGTTCAAGTGCAGAAACTCTTGCAATTGAGAACATTAACTGGGCTTGAATGTAAAAGAAACACTCGATCTGCATTTACTATAGGCAGGTTGAAAACCAGAAACCAATTGCTCATCCTGAGTAGTCCTCGGCGAAATTTATTAATGCTGTGGGGACAAAACACAAAAAATACTGCCTGTCAAAGGGCATTTCGGAAACTTTTTATTGTGTGGGGGTGGACAATCACTCTTCCAAAGGACCTTGTCCTTTAGGTACCTTTTACATTCCCCAGATGATGACAATGTACAAAGGTTCTCTTTGCTGGGAATTAATTAATTTGATTCATTAAAATGGACTAGTATTTCAGTTCAAGCTGAATTCATGTTATCACAGCAGAACAGATTTCGGAACAGTGGCACCCAGGAAGCCTTTCTTGCAGACATAAAGGGTTTATCAATAGGCCAGTATGACATTAGCAGCAACGCTGACCTACTTAGAAGACATAAAATGCATAAGACGGGCACTCACATGTCTAGTTTACAGAAGGGAAGCTGGAATAATGGTCTGGGAGCAAGCAGGATCAGGACTTTGCTTGGTGCTGGCGTAGGCTCTTTCCTTGACGCAGCAATGAATTTACTTTCCATCAATCTCAGGGCTGGATGAGCGAGTAGGTCAACATATCCTGTGTAGACTGTGGCTGGTAAAATGCAAGTGAAGTACACATCAATCACAAGAGGTTGATTGCATTTAATGAATTCATGCTGACATCCGGCCCCGTTTTTAATTTTGCCTTAGTGAAGAGTCAAACCAGGCAATACTGATTCAGGAGTAGTGCAATATTAGAAAATGAAAGCACCTTGGTGCTTGAACCCATCTGATTTATGTTTGAGCCGACAGGCAAACACAGTCCTTTTTTATTCCCAGGGGCCATTTCCCAAACAAAGCAAGCTAATGTGTAAGATACAGAAAATATACTAAACTTGAGTTATGACAGACATCTTTCATTGCTTCAGGATTTTCTTCTTCTTCTAACCTTGAGCTATCTCTGCCATCTAATTCAGTGGTGAGTGAGTGAGTCTAGCCACCTACAATCCCTGGAAACATGCCTTCCCAGCATATAAGGCTGTTGTCCTTTTTTTTAAAAATCCTTTCTAAAAGAAAAATATTTTGGAGTTGGGACCTCAGGACTGGGTGCTGCCCTCCATGATCCATAATGACTGTGTACAACTCCCAGACTTCTGGAGGAGAGTCATGCCTTATCTGTTGGTACTTTCAGGCTCACAGCTACGGTCTGTGTCACCCAGGGCAAACATGGATTGCATGCTCTCTCTCTCTCCCTCCTCAGCCAGTATAAATACTGTGTTGTCATTTTGTTACTCCTCACCCAGGGCCGGTGCTAGGTTTTTTTGCGCCCTAGGCGAGGGGTGGGGGGGATGGGGGGCAGCAGGTGGTGGGCGTGGGCGGGGGCATGGCAGTGGGCGTCGAGGGCAGGGGTAGGTGGGGCAGGGGGTGGCGAGGGGAGAGTGGTGGTCAGCTAGGGTGGTGGGGCAGGGGCGGTGGGCGGTGGGGCGGCAGATGGCGGGGGATGGCGACGGGCATGGGGCGCATGGCGACGGGCAAGGGGGGTGGGCTGTGATGGGCGCAGGGGGCGGTGGGCAGACGGCGACGGGCAGCGATGGGTGTATGGCGATGAGCGGCTGGCAGGTGGGGGGACGAACAGCGGGGGGCGGGGGCAGCAGGCTGGCCAGTGCCCTGTCTCCATTTTGGTGCCCTAGGCAACTGCCTAGTTCACCTTAATGGAAGCGCCGGCCCTGTCCTCACCCCACCCACCCCCCGCCTGGCTCCCGGGACATCTGGCCTGCCTCCTACCCCCCCCCCCCCCCCCCATTGAGGCCCTGGCAGTTATGAGCCATCAAAGAAGAACTAATTTGGTGGCCCTGCTTGGCTTTTTCAAGGTAAACAAGAGCTTTAAAGAGCAGTTTTACCAGTTCTAACCCCTCCTCACCCCCCGCACAGTGACTTTCCATGAAAATTGAGCCCATACCTCCTATCTCCTGGTCCGTTGCTCTACCCACTGCACCACACCGGGTCGTGCCTTATCTAGTTTCCCTGAAATATCTTATTTCCCTGTCTTTGAAATCAAATGGAGTAGAACGGGAGCCTCACAGACCCTTCAGTGAGAGACAGCGTTCCATCTGGACATCAGTATTTTCCATTGCATAAGCGTGCTTGGATGTCACAACAAACTGAAATAGTTTAGAATCCTTCTTGCTGAGGATGTGCTTGTGCACGCGAGCCGTCGGCATTCTTTTGCAGCAAAAGACACTAAGGAGCTTGGGTGCGTGTCATCTTTAGGACAAGGGTGTGCTATCCTGTAACGCTGGGCATGAAGTGAAGAAGTTCCCAGGGGGCTGGAGGCCCCTCAATATAACATTTAAAACTACTCACCTTAAAGAGCAAAGAGGAGATTTTTGAGCCTTTCTTTAAATAAAACATACAGTTTGTAGGGTATGGGTTTGCTGGAGACCCAGGGTGCTAGGGTTCATTGTTATGGGCTCTACTCAGGTCCCATAAATATGACCCCCAGCAATCTTCCAGATGTTGGCATTCTCGTGTTCTGCTAGTACAGCTATCCAGAGAACGAACCTCAATTTGTTGTTTGGTTAGTTTGCTTCTCCTTGTTGTAAGAGGGGGAAATATGTTATGCCAGAAATTTATCTGTTGATAATTTTGACCATCCTCATTTGGTTTGATAGAAAAATAATTCCTTTTTGAAGAGATACTCAGATATCAAGTTTAGGGTGTTTACCTTAGTTATAAAGTAGTTGAGGGTAGGTTACATGTGTATCTCTTTTCTTTCATTTTAGAGTCATCTCTGGGACAACTATCAAACCACCCCCAGCTCCCCACAGTTTACGGTACACGTGAAATAAATAACCAAGTAACTCCTTCCATCGGGCTTTCCCCCCTCTCAGAAAATACCAGAACTAGGGGGCATCCACTTAAATTGAGGCTTGGGAGAGTGAGAACAGAGAAAAGAAAATACTCCTTTACCCAGCACATTGTTAGTCTGTGGAGCTCCCTGCCACCGGATGTGGTGATGGCATCTGGCCTGGATGCCTTCAAAAGAGGACTAGACAGATTCCTGGAGGAAAAGTCCATCATAGGTTACAAGCCATTATGGGGGTGTGTTATCTCCAGGCTTAAAAAGAGGGTACTTCAAAGGCCAAATTTAGGGGAGTTGTATCAGGAGACAGATATCTAGTCTTGGTAGCTCCCAGAGGCATTTGGCGGGGCCACTGTGAAGTACAGGAAACTGGACTAGATGGGCCCTTGGCCTGATCCAGCAGGCTCTTCTTATGTTCTTAGATCAGAAAGTGTGGGCAGTGAGGGAAGCTTGCAAGTCATAAAGATATGTATCAAAAACAAACAAACAAACAAACAAACAAACACTACTTTTGGTCATCTTGCTATGTTACAGGGGGGAAAAGAAATTCTAATAATTATAAAGAAGTTCCCAAGATTCAGCAGAAATTCTAAAGAACCCTTTGAATCGAGTGGAAGCATGGAAATTTCTTCCCTTGGGAAATAAAAGAAAATGAATCATATCCAAATTTAATTTAGTTTAAAATGCTATATCTTATCTTGCTTTAGAATCAGAATTAAGTTCATAGATTTGACAGAGAGTCACAGAGACTTTGCAAACAATAAGAAATATCAAGTTGCAATACTACAGCAGTTAAACCAAGTTTGACAATTAGGTTTAATGGGAAAGTTAACAATGCAGCTTAGAAAGGAATGTTTTGAAGAATTTTAAGCACCGTGTTGCCTTTTTAAAAGGCCGACTGCCTATCTAATCTATCGGAGGAGATTTTAATTCTTGGAAGGTAGATTTTTCAGTCTTAGAAAAGGTAGATAAAAACATTGCAGCATCTTAAGGATTAACTGATGTATTTCAATGTGAGGTTTTTTGGACAAGTCCACTTCCTCATAAATAATAGGATCTGGACTTGTCCACGAAAGTTCACATTAAAATAGATTGTAAGGTGCCACAACATTTTTGCCCTCTTTAGTATTTAATGTTTCTTTTGTTTTTGCCTGATACGTTTTGTAGGTTTCTCTGCAAAGATCTGCAGAGGAGTCTGTTAAGTGCATTCAGCTGAATGCATGTGTGAGTCTCTTGTGACTGGTGACTGCAGTTCCTACATCCCAAGCCAGGTGTTAACAAGATCTTCCTGTGTTTAACATCATGCTCTGCAGAAAAATAATGTTAAAAGGATTCAGCTGAGCAGTGTTTTCATGATGGGGGCCCCCACTTTACCAATGAAGCAAGTATTGTAATCATGGCCAGTTATATGCACTTCAAGAACCCTTTGTAGACAATTAAAAAGACAGATATCTAGTCCTGGTAGTTCCCAGAGGCATTTGGTGGGGCCACTGTGAAGTACAGGAAACTGGACTAGATGGGCCCTTGGTGTTCCTAGCTGGTGCCTCTGGTTGTTCAGGGCCTCCAGGGTCTTGACGAAGCAGGCGGTGAACTCCTGCTCATCGGGGGACCCTTTGCTGCTCTGAGGGGCCATGGTGAAGGGGAAACGGGCACCCCTGCTCTCTTCCAGTGAGGCTGCCCCCACCCCTCCGGAGTGATGCCGTTTCCCCTCTGCAGGGGGGGAGCAACCTTAGGAAGGGCGGGGGATGGCTGGGTGGGGACAAAACAGTGGGAGGGGCGGTCCACAATTTTCCAATGGTGGGCAAGCGGCCGAAGAACTCAGTGCACCCCTCGAGGTCTGAGACACAGGGCACTGGGATGGGGCCCACCTCCTCCATGCCACAGCCAGCCATGGTCCCATCCACTCCATGGCACCCAATGCCTGCCTCTCTTCCACTGGCACTGTCTGCTCCGTCAATCCTGCCCGCCCCCGCTGCCTACCACCATCAGCCCCGGACAGCCCCCGGCCTCTACAGCAGGCAAGGGTCCCCTTGGAGGGTGCCCCACCTGGCTGTGGATGGTGGTGGAGGAGGAAGAAGAAGAGGAGTAGGAAGGCAAGCTGAGTGGGGAGCGTGTCAGTTGGGGTGAGCTGCTGGGCTGCTTCCCCTGGGTGGCGAGGTGCAGAGTCCCCACCCCCCCCCTGTTCTCACAGGTTTGGGCCCCCTTGTTGGGTGGGTGTGATGTGGTGGGGAGCAGGAGGGGTGCAAAAACTGACTTTTTGTCCCAGGGCTCTCCAAACCTTTGCTACACCTCTGTTCCTTTCAAGCAAGAAATGAACCAAAGCAAGCCTGTGGCTGTTAAGGCTCCTTCCATGTTCAATTTCCCATATTGTAAAGGGCCTGAAGAAGACATCCACTTCATGATATTGACAAATTGAATACTCCCCCTGCTCCAGGGAGGGCAGAAGAAATTGTGTTGTTTTTTTAAGTGTACCAGAGCATCTCTGATGTGCTACATCACTTATAAAAAAACCCTAACAATTGAAAATTTCTTCTCAGAAGTGGGAGGCAACAGGAGGAGACAATGAGAGGGATTTTATTTCACTTTATTTAATACTTATCTTAAAGATGACCCACATGTGGCTGCCTTAAAAATTAACTTTCTCTGCCCCTCCAACAGGCATGTCAGTGTTGTGAAGTGACTGTCTTAAAGTCTATGCAACTCCTAAATTACCAAGAGGAGTTCTGTGGTACACTCTGAGCTGCTCGATGGTGGAAATTGCAGTCACTCTGGAAAGGAGATTAACAGCCGCAAAGATATAGTAATGCCTTGGATAATGATTGCCCCTGATAACTATTTTTTCAGATAACGAATGGACATTTCCTGATATAAGGGATGCCTCAGATAATGAATGTTTTATCATGCCCTTAAGAAAAGTGTACCCAGGATGCATTGCAGTCCCCATAGTATGTGGAGGAGTGGGAGGAGTTAGCATTTCCCCCCATAGTGTTAGGAGCCATTTGGGATATGTTTTGCGGAGGGATTTGGATATTTTGAACTTTGAAAGGTAGGAAGCTGAGGTTTCCTCGCTTTTCCCAGTCCATTTCCATTCCTTTCGATTTTATAATGGAGTGCTGAGCTGAACTGCGGTTTGCAGAGGAGTGTGACGGCTTGTTTCTGTTTGTGTTCCTTTCCATTTTAAAATGAGTGCTGAGCTGAGCTGAGGCTTGCAGAGGAGCATGCTGGCTTGTTTCATTACCTAACAAAACAAATAACAAACTGCTCCTCTAAAAACAAAAAAACAAAACGGAAATTTCTGTTTCGTTTTGGTTAGCTTTTCATTTCACCGGTGTCTCCTACCTGTGACTCGCTGCCATCCTCGCTGCTGCCCCCAGCCCCCAGGGAGGGGGTTTCCAGAATTTGTTTTTTAAAAAGCCAATTGGCCCGTGCCATAGCTGGTAGGCGGGCCACGTGGTCGACCAGTTAAAAATAAAATAAATATAAAATAAATATAAAATAAATAAAAATAAATATAATATAAAAACCGGCCTATGAGCACCGGACCCGATCCACAGGCCTCCAGAAGAATTATTTTTTTTTAAAAAACCAATCCGGCCTGTGGGCCACTGAACCAGTCCGTGACCACCAGACCCGACCCATGGGCTGCCAACCCGACCCACAGGTCACTGAACCAGCCAGCATAAAAATAAAAGCTGACCGTCCCATGCTACAGCTGGTAGGCAGGCCACGTGGTTGCCAGTTTTAAAATAAAATAAAATAAAATAACCCAATCTGGCCCATGGGCCACCGAACCCGCCTGCGAGTGCCGGATCCAACCCGTGGGCCGCCGATCTGGCCCATGGGTTGCCGAACCAGCCCGCAGGTCAGCAAGAAAAAAAATCCGACCAGCCTGGGCTACAGCTGGTAGGTGGGCCACGTGGTTGGACAGTTTAAAAAAATCAAATCAAATCAAATGCCTGTACTACAGGTAAAACTGTGCTCACGACCTGGGTTCAATCCCCGGTAGCAGGCTCAACGTTCACTCAACCTTCCATCCTTCCGAGGTTGGTAAAATGAGTACCCAGCTCGCTGGGGGGGCAATGTGTAGCCTGCACACTGTAATTAAAATTGTAAATTGCCCAGAGACTACTTGTAGTGGTATGGGGCGGTATATAAGCAGAACACTTTGCTTTTACTTTGCTTTTAAATTAAATTAAAATTTTAAAAATCCAATCTGGCCCCCGGGCTGGCAGGATTAAATAAAAAATTTTAAAAATTAAAAAAATAATTTTAAAAAATGACTGGTGGGGTTCAAAGAAAAGAAAAGAAACCTTGAACTAAAACAAATTACGAAATGATTTTTTAATAAAAAACTTACGAAATGAAACACCATTTTGGTGTTTCATGCCCATCTCTACATGCTAGTTATCTCTGTATGCTTTGAGGGTTAGTAGGTTAGACAACCAAATATAAAATTCATGCTTTAGCCTAAATGATGCCCAAATCTGGAAGATGCCAGGATCCTTCCTGTCACAGAACCTGTCTCTGGGTATTTGTACACAACCCCTAAAGTCCGCAGCAAATGGCTGCCAGCTCCGGAGCTTACAATTGTTTCCCCACCAGCTCCGGAGTTTGCAGGAAATTAAGTGCAACCACGCTCACCTAAGCGCATCCCAGCGCACTTTTCTTGTACCTGCTCTAGGAGGGTGAAAATCCCCAGGTCCGGATTTAATCTGGTGAGTGTGGGGCTCTCCTTGCTTCTGTTTGGTTTTTTTGCCTCCCGCCCCTTTAACAGAAGGGGCGGGAGGCAAAAAAAAAACAAATAGAAGAGAAGGAATCAGGACAACGTGGGCTCCGGGCAGCTTCTGAGGTGAGCCTGCATTTTTTCCTCTCTTTTTTCCTCCCTCCCCTCATGCAGACAGGAGCAAGGAAGTGCAGAGGGGTGGGGATGCAGAAAGAGCAACGAACCCCCAAGATCCCTGGTCCGAATTTAAGTGGCCAGCGGATCTTAGGGGTCGTGTGAAAAGGCCCTCTGAGGGGTTAAATGGTGAAGAGCTGGTGGAGGAGCCTTGCAGCTCAAGTCAGCAAGCAGCTGGGTCTGATGACTCAGCTGAAAACATATCTTCTCCCCCTAGAAGGGCTATGAGCAGGATTCTGCAAAGACGTGCTACCAGGAGAGCTAGGGAAAGGGTCTTTGATGCTAGACAGGGAATCAGGTCGGGAAGCCCTGAGTACTAGCAGGAGCGTTTCCAAAAGTAAGGGTGTGTTCCCTGTTTTGGGATAAAGCTGGTAAGCTCACCTTCAGCTCTCTGTGGGAGCAACGTGTCATTTGAACTTGCAACCACGTTCCTGTCTGTGACCTTGGCTCTGTTTCCTGATTTTGGACTGGCTTCCTGGACAACAGCTTAATCTGTTCCCTTGGGTTTGGCATCTGGTTTCCGTGAGATATTCTGGTTTTGACTTGGACTGTTAATTGCTGGGAGTTGGATTCTGTTATTTATCTGGCACTTGATTGTTGGCAAAGGACTTGAACTTGCCCGGCTTTCCACTAAAGATATTGGCAAAGAACTGAACCCTGTTTGTGTGTGTGCTCTGTGTGCGGGGCTTGACAGAAGAACTGACAAATTATTCTTGGGAGTGCACAGCCCAGTGATCACAAGGTCTAATGTTTGTGACCGAATTGGTGAGACTTGTCTTTTTCTAGTCGCTTACAAGCCCCTTACAAATATGGAACCCGGCACCCCTGTGCGGTTGAACAGAAAAGGATAACAGAAGCAGATATATTATGCCTTAATGATCAGTTCAGCAAGAACAGTTTCAAAGAAAAGAACCAGTGCTGATTACGTAATCAGCTCATGTCTGTTGCAACAACTCCACATTTGATCATATCAGGAAATACTGGGAGAGGGGGGAGGCAGGTTATGTGCTTCTCTATGCATGATGCAAAAAACTTGCTTTGCATGGAACTGGATCACGATATATACCTAGTCCCAGTTGCATCCACAACTAGAGCCATGGAAAAAACCAGCTAGTGCTTCAAATCTAGGGGTCCTTCTATCAGAGATACGACTTTGTAGTGAGGGTCCAATGGTTTTCTGGGACTGTGTGCTTATTTTAGTGTTGGTCAATAGCTGAGCCAACTTTCAGATTTCTGTTCATCAGGGTCAATAGCTATTTACATCACAGTCAGAAGGGGCAAGGATCACCCTAGCTGGGGATGGGGGGAGCACTAATCTTACGCATCTGTAACCTAATGTGTCTGTATGGGGCTACTATACAGCAACATTTTCAGTTGTCCTACATTTGTCTCCCTCCATTCCTTATTCACAGTGGCTATTTTTGCACTGTGTATGTAAGATTGCTAGGTGATGCACGTTGCAGCTATTATTTATTGTTTTGTTTGGGGAACTTTCCATTACAAATCAAGACTGTGTTTTCCCCTCATTCAAGCTTCATCCTTTCTCCTTAATTGCCACCAAAACTTGCCTTTCTCCCCTTTTTATAAAGTTCACCCCCAATTAAATGGTCTTACTCAGAAACATTTAAACCGACACATCTAAAAACACGGTAAGAGATATACACAGTTCTTCATACAACCCACCCCTGTCTTTCTAGGTGAGTCAGCCAGTATTTTGGAACCTGTATTCAAAACAGAAAGCATAATAAACATCCCCAGCTTATGTTTTCATCTGCTTATTCATCTGATCCTGTGGTTTTTTTCCCCCTCCTTTCCCTTTACAGTTCACTGACGAAAGCCAAGTACTAATTTATCTTCATCTACACAGCTTTTTTAAAACAAAACAAAACAAAAAACCCTTGCAATTTGCACATTCTGGGGTGTTTTTCTGACCTCATATGAATTCCAATGTGTTGAGGATTACATTTCAGGTAAGGGTTGTGGTTACATATGCACATTCTGTATTTCTTGCATCCACGGAGATTTTTAGCAAATGATGTGAAAATCAGAATATATCATTCCTACTTTTCAGCATCCTGGTTTGCCATAATCATCCCTATCACCTCATCATCACCACCACTGCCACCACTGCCACCCCCAGCATCACCACACAATTCCTTAGTGCCAAGGAATTAGTTTTCTAGGAATTCTAGGAATTAGAATTCAAGGAATTGGAATTCAGAGAAGTAGTACTAACATACTACTTGACTCTGCCAAAATAAACGAAACAGTGTCTCATATATGAATGTCCAAAGATTGCACAAGCAGATTGAAATTAGATATGGCAGAGTGGCAAAATGAGTGAACTTGGCATTATGTAACAAATATGATTTGCCAACCTCCCCAAACCCATGGGAACATCAGGTAGAGAAGGTGCCAGAAAATGCTGATGTCTAGATCTTGTGGGATTTCTAGATCCAAACCAATAGACATCAGACGTAGTAAAAGAATGATGAAATGTCTGGATCATTGATATTGGAATTCTATGGGATACCAACAATGAAAGAAAGAAAGAAAGAAAGAAAGAAAGAAAGAAAGAAAGAAAGAAAGAAAGAAAGAAAGAAAGAAATTTATTGTTACAATATATTACACTGACAGGGACAAAAAGCAATAGACTTGTAGGAAATGTCATCGCAGTTATTTTGGGAGGAAAGTGCACGGCATGAGTGATACCACTCTTCAGGTGTAGACCTGTTCCTTCAAACTGCAAAAAATAAAAATAAAAAGAAATTTAAAAAGAAATAATAATAATAATAATAATAATAATAATAATAATAATAATAATAATAATAATAATAATAATAATAATAATAATAATAATAATAAACTTTATTCCCATTGTTGCCAATCAGGAAAAGCGTCTTCAAATTTGGTCAGCAGAATGGGCTTAGAATCACCATATTTGCGAAAGTGCACATTCAGCAGCCACAATGACAATGTTGTGGGGCTGGTGAGTGCCATTTCCCAGCTCTTACACAGTATGAGACTACACACGTTTAATTGGCACCCATTTTATTTTTAAGACTGTAAAACCTTGATTTAAAACATTTTGCTCCAAGTGGGGTGATTACAATGGGGGGAAACCTGGTCCCTGCTGGTTTCTAGTGGTGGCATTGCTGTAGTCATACACACTAAATGATATCAACGGGGGGGGGGGGAGAGAGAGAGAGAGAGAGAGAGAGAGAGAGAGAGGTATTGTCCATTACATAATAAAAGACCAGGTGAGGAAAGTTATATTAGACGACTAAAATCAAACATTCAGCAGGCGCTTTCATGATTTAAAGAAATATGCCTGGCAGACTTTTCTGCCATGAAATTTTGAGACATTCATTTATAATTTTTCTATCCTCTCCACAAGATTTTGATGCATGCCTGGAGAAGTAATTTTTAATTGTGAAAGCTTCTCCTCTATGTTCGATTTTAGTGGTCTGAGAAAGGTATCACTTATAGTGTACTTAATACAATCATTTATTGTATTACATTAGCCCACGGAGGTAGAGGCAGAAAGCTGTCACCATGAGGAAAAAAGTCTTTGAAATGGGCAATTTTTGCTGAGACCACCCCTTCTCTTTGTTATCCTTTTTATTTTTTAAATTTCTCTACAGCAGTACCTGGCAAAAGAAAAACTGTTTGGGGGAGGGAAGATAAAAGCCACTTGGTTGAGGAAAACTGCTACAACAGCGAATCTATGGATACCCTAGCATTGGATCCGGCAGTGACACATGCCAGAAAATAAGGAGGGGAAGTGATGTAAGACAAACCAGAGCTAAGTAATTTTGCGGGAGGGAGATTTTCTTTAATGTAGAGAGTTTGAAACATTTAAGGGGTTTGCAGTCATAGAGAAAAAGCTGGTGTGTTCCTTAATTATGGCTTAGAGACTTGATCAAGGGAACATCAGAAATTAGGTTTAAATCTCCATCTCGCACTATATCCTGTGCTCTGCACACCCTACCTTGTTACTTTATCTCCATCAGCCTTTTTGTTTCCCTTGCTGTACCCCCCCCCACCTCCCGGGACCTCTTTTGCTTTGCTCTGGGCCCTTGGGAGAACTGTAAAAACACAACAGTGTTTACTATACTTGGACGTTACACTGTGTCGATTAAGGTTGCCTAGATACGGGAATAAAAATCCAGTGGCTGCACTCTGGAGGCCTCACCTTGATAAAAAGGGTGTCAACTACAATAAAACTGATTAGAAAAACATTAAACAAATCTGCACCTAATGATACATCAAGTTCAGCAGCCTGAAGCTGAATTCCTATAGTGCTCGTGTGAGAATAAACCCCACTGAAATCAGTGGGATGTCCTCTAGAATAGATATGAGTGCACTCTTAGGGAGGTCCATCAGCCATGATTTACCACCAGAAGGACCTGCTTGTGAGGTAAATTGCCAGATCACCTGTTCATGTACACTTCTCAATTTCTTGAAGAGACCTCAAGGGCCATCCAGTCCAACCCCCTGCCATGCAGGAACCCTCATCACAGTGCTCCCGACAGATGGCCATCCAGCTTCTGCTTAAAAACCTCCAAAGAAGGAGACTCTACCACCCTCCGTGGCAGCATATTCCACTGCCAAACAGTCTAATTGTCAGGAGGTTCTTCCTAATGTTCAAATCTTCTCCTTTCTTCCATGGGTTGTCCCCTCACATCAATATATTTTTTAAAATAAAATAAAAATGCTGTGCTGTTATGTATATAGAGCATGTGCATATAATTTTGGAAATTCAAGGGGAAATGGACCTCTCAGCTGGAAGAGGTTCTATTTAGTTTTGTTCCAATCTTTTTGTTTGTTTGTTTGCAAAAGAATAAGTAGCTGGTGAAAACAGCCTTTGCACATTATATACTACCTGGAAGCAATACATGAAATGGCCGCAGGTGACATGATTGTTAACCATTTTATTGAAAGCCTTTTAAAATCTTGAAGGGTATTGTGTATTCTCTATAATCAATTGGCATTTAGAAACTAAGTGTGTAATGAGCACAATTAGCCTTAAGAAGCAATATATATTCATTAAGCCCGCTTTGCTATGCATAATCAATGGGCACACTTTGGTTCTGTTAAATCCTTGGTTCATTCTTTCCGCTAACAGCCCTCAAAGCCCCCAGGCATTTCCGGCTCTGAGCTGGCAGGTAGCTCATGCATGCGCATACTCAAGGACGAGATAAGCCTTGAAGCTTTATTTAGAGTAAAGAGACAATTACTCTTTCATGACACTTAATTGAACAATGTCTTTGAAGCTGCTTGAAGCTAGCCATCTGCCCGGGAAGCCCGAATCTATTCCCTGCTTAAAGTATCCACGATGTGTCCTTCACGCGGGGATGATTTAAACACCTGTCAAACGGCAGAATCTCTAATAGCTATCTGTTTGGGATGGCGAATCCTCCCTAAAAGTTCTCAGCCGTCTTGCAGGCAAACTTCAGAGTAGAGTTACCAATTAGGCTCTATAACTGGCGCCAGAAGAAGGGATCAATCACGGAGGAACTGTCATAGATGTGTATGTTGGATACAATGTATGGGCCAGATGCAGTGACGACATCCAGAGGGGAGGGCAACGAAAGGAGTGATCAAAAGTCTATAAAATTGTTTGCAAAGCCATTGTTCTTTGGAATTCTATTTTGGAGAGTTATCTCCGTAGAGTTCCCGCTGTTAACAGCTCAATAAAAATCTCTTTCCTCGTTGACAAGACCCAAGCTGCCTGTTTGCATTTTGCGCCGTCCCAAGCTACTGGCCAGGGCCGAGTCAATTCCTTACAATCTCACAGAGACACAAGACACATAGGGTCAGTGTGGTTCCTTAACATAACGTGTAATACAAAAAAGTGACAAACATATAACTGAGTCTCTTCTCAGTTGTGACAACACTATTGGGATGGAATACTTTGTTTCTGAGCAGCTAGGGATAGGAACAGGGTGGTTGGATACAGTGGCGTAGCAAGCTTTTGGGGCGCCAGGGGACAAAGTTGTTTTTGCGCCCCTCCCGCCCTCCCCAACCCCATCACATCCACCCAGCAAGGAGGGAGCAATCTTGCAGGCATGGTGTGTGTGTGTGTGTGTGTGTGTGTGTGTGTGTGTGTGTACGCGTGCACGCACACACACACACACACACACACGCATGGTAGCATGCACGTACCTTACCTCCCCCACGGTGGCCCAGAGCAAGGCGAGGAAGAGTTGGAGGAGGAGGAGGGGGTGCTGCAGCCACTACGCTCGCACACCCTGCCTGCCAGTTTGTTTCGCCACTCGCAGCAGCGGTGGAGGCGGCTGTGATAGAGTGGGTCCCGTCACCAAGCCTGAGGACTGCTGGTGCGGTGCAGGGCTTCCTCCTCCCCCCTCCAGGTGCCCCCAGATTGCTGCACCCAGGGCAGATGTACCCTTCTGCCCCCCAGATACGCCCCTGGTTGGATACAAAACTGTACTGGCCTCCTGCACCTTTTATAGCTATGGGAAATTGAAATTTCACATGGTAAGCTACTCTGGCTGAGCTGCCTTTTTTTGTTCACATCTGTTAAAGGGGCAGGAGCACTTGTCTTCTTTTGTTTCTGGCTGCTACATGGGATGGAGTGTGTGATTGGGTAACCAAATGACTGGGCATGTACAGTCATCCTGAAGCAAAAGGCATTTCAGCAAGAGTTGCTTGCTGTGAATATTTACACCTCAGGACATTCCCTCTTCTCCTAAAGTGTAAAAGCACAACAGCCCTGTCTACTTTTTCATCTAGCTGTTGAAGTACATGTGGGGATTTCTATCTCACATTCCAAAATGACCTTGCTAGATTAGGACACTGTGCTGCTTAAACTGGCTGGGTGGCCATGTGGTGCCATTTTCTGCTCCCACCTCAGGCAACAAAATGACTTGGGCCATCCTTGGGAACAGCAGTGGAGGGGGAGAGGTAGGAAAGGAGGTGATTGCCTCTTCCCTTACCCCTTTTTAATGGAATGCTGTTAAGAAAGCATTTGGATTAGATGTAGGGCTTAGACTTGGATTAGATGCAGGGATGATCCGTCAGGTTGTAATGATGCTGCTCTGGGTGCTAAGGTATTTGTTGGCCACTGGAAGCCTGGCAGAAAGGGTCCTGTGGGAAGGTCAACATTCCCTTCTTCTAGGTCAGTAGCTCCCAGTTTTGGGTCTCCAGATGTTCTTGGAGGAGAACTCCCAGAAATCCTGGCCAGCACAGCTAGTGCTGAAAACCTCGGGAAGTTTTTGCTCTAGAACAGGGGTCCTCAAACTATGGCCTGTGGGCTGGATATGGTCTTCCAGGGTCCTGAATCTGGCCCCTGGGAGCAACTGCAGACTTCCCTGCCCCACAGTGTCTGTCAAGGGAGGGGATGAAAGGGAAGCGGCTCAGCAGGGTGGAGAGGAGGAGGAGGGAGCTGCCTCCATTGCCACTGCCAGCCACCCAGACAGAACACACCAGGGCAGCCACCAAGCCCCTGCTGAGATGTGCTATAGCCGTCCCCCTGCACCTCTGAGCTGTCTGCCCATGGCAACAGTGCTCCAGCTGGCCAGCAAGCACAATGGAGGCTACTGTGGCAGCAACTCAGGGAAAGTGATGCATGGCCTCGGCCACATGCCCCCTCTAACCGCCACTCCATCCGTCTCATCCTCCTTGCTGCTTCGACCCTCCTCTCCTCGGTTCCCTTGCCCCTGCACCCGCCGCTTGCCTCCTTCCCTCGTTTGCCTCCCACCGCCTGCCTCCCACCACCACCACCACCACCACCTCTACCGCTTGCCTTCCCCCTCAGTTCCCTTGCCCTTCGCTGCTGCCACCACTTGCCCCAACTCTCCTCCCTTAGTTCCCTTGCCCCTGCCCCCTGTTGCCCCCCTCATTTCCCTCCTCCCCTACTGCCACTCCAGCCACCACTTGCCTCCCCTCCCTTGGTTCCCTCGCCTGCCCCATTGCCTCTGCCACGCGGCCCCCAACAGTTCTGAGGGGCAGTGAAGTCTCCATTTAAGAAGTTTGGGGACACCTACTCTAGAGACATCTTGGGACTATGCAACTTGCCCAAGGCCACAAAGGCTGACTCTTCTGGGATGCACGGTGGGGAGCTGAACTCCCAGCCATTGGCTCTGGAGCCACATGTCTAATTTAAGGAGCTATCCAGCCACTTTCCCAGTCTACTACTTTCTGGCGAACAACGGTTATTGCCGTGTTGTGTGTAATGTGTGGGACAGGTTTGGCATGGCCTTCCGTTTTGTTTTGTTGTTTACAGAACAGACTCCTCACAGACAGAAGCTAGCTGAACAGAGCAATGGAGGCTGTTTGTCCTCTAGAAGCAGAATCAATGGAATGCAGAGCTGTGTGTTATTATAGCAATAACTCTGGCACTGTTTTGTTTTTTTTAAAATAAAGCATTTAGACACCACCAAATGTAAAACAAAACAAATGCCGTTTGTAGTACTTCTCTTCCAGCGATTATTCTTGGCGGCAGTTAGGGAGTTAGCGATTTGTAGCATTGCGGTTGCACTGCTATCTGATGAGAGGAGCTGTTTGTCACAAAAAAAACATAAAAAGTTTCTCTTTTGTTTCTCTCAAGCCTGCCTTTGTGGTTGCTGTGGCCTTCCACATTCTAGGCAAGGAAGAGCACTTGCATGTGCATGGCTAGGGAGAACGGAAAGACAGGATTGGCTTAGAGCTTTCTCATTTGCCTGTAATTCTTGGCTCTTCTGGCCCCATCCTGCCACTATCCTATTTGTCTCGTAGTGTTTCAACTCCACCCCCACCCTCACGGAAAATACAAAACTGCTGAGCCAGATTGTCAAACGTTGACTCTGAGATGTGTGCTGTATGCCTCCTTCCCACCACAGGAGTTGAATTCTCTTTGTTGAGGGCAGAGAGTGTGTATAGACAACAGACAAGTGGCTCCCAAATTATAAATGCTCAGAGTGGATGCTGCAGGCCCAGCAGTGAGAGATCATTTGGCTTGATCCATGGATGGAAACCAGGATCCTATTGAGCCAAACTGTTCACACAGAAACTAGAGTGTGAGTGATATGTTGCATCCCCCCCCCCATTTGTGGCAGGAGCTGCCTACAAATGGCAGGGGGGCACAGTAGCAAGCTGCGTAATATTAATGGCTATTGTGCAGTTTTCCGGGGTAGTATTAATGGGTAGTATTAATCTCCGGGCACAATAGCAAGCTGGGTAGTAATGGCTATTTCCACTTGTGTAAGGGCAGCGCTTGTGCAAGCAAGGGCTCCTGTGTTATTACTAGGTGGGGGTGTTTATCACTCCCGTGTGTCCCAAAGGATCCTAGCCATAATAGCGCATAGGGCTGTGCAGAGGTCCCTCGATTTGGAATCTCATTTGTTCAGATATATAAGGAGCCAATCGTGTGCTGAAGAAAGCTATGTTTTGTTTGCCAAAATGTTTGACTATTTACATCACTGTGAGACACTGATGGCAGGTATGATTACGTTTTGGATATCCCACAGCTTGGTTTTAATTTTTTTGTGAGCATACTGACTCTGTTAATAATAACAACTGCAAGCCAATAAGTTCACTCTGACTCGTGACAAACTTCTCCAAGGTTTTGTACCCATGGCTACAAAGCCTGGATAGAGACTTAGTGAGGAATCAAGCCAGCCTAAATAACTCTGTGGTGTCGAGTCAATTCTGAATTATGGTGCCCCTTCCCAGGGTTTTCTAGCTAGAGAGTATTAGAAGAGGGTTAATCATTCCCATGTTCTTGGGGAGCATCCTCAGATTGTGCAGTTTTCCCAAGGCCACACAGGCTGGCTCTTCTGGGATACACAGTAGGGAATAAAATTACACCTAGATATGAGTTAGTCAGCCAACTAATTGTGTATCATCAAGTCATTTCGGACTTATTATGACCTTTTTCAGGGTTTTCTAGGTAAACAGTACTCAGAAGTGGTTTACTTTCTCTTTCTGGGGGGGCACCCTGGGACTGTGCAGCTTGACCAAGGCCACACAGGCTGGTTCTTCTGGGATACTGAACTCCGAACCTCTGGCACCATAACGAGATACCTACATCATTGCGCTATCTAGATAGCATTCTTTTATTAATATTTATATTCTGCCTTTCCACAAGTGAGGATAATCTTTCCTTCCATTTTATCCTTATGGAGATAGCTCTGCAGCCTGATAGGCTAGGCCAGTGGTGGTCAACCGTCGGCACCCCAGATGTTTTGGACCACAACTCCCAGAATTCTCAGCATAGATTTCTAATGAAAAAGGACTGTGGGAGTTGTGGCCTAAAGCATCTGGAGTGCTGAAGGTTGGCCACCACTGGGCTAGGCCTGGGCTAAGCCAGATGTTTTGGACCACAACTCCCAGAGGAAGTTACATTCCAAAGGAAAGCGATATGGGTTTTTCTTTTACTTAGACTAATATTGGATGAGCTTAAGACAGTGCTACAAGTATTGAACAGTTTTAAAATATCTGTAGGTAAATGTCAGGTTTCAGGACATCCTTGAAAAATTTGGATCCTATATTACAACTAGAAGGAGCTACGATAGATTTGGATGAAATTTCAGCTCTCATTAACAAGACTGAACTGCACACTGGAAAGGAACTGCAGTATTTCGTTTCTTTCCTGCTGTTTTGTGATGACTCCTAGGGACTCTGGAATCTGTAAAGAACTACTGTATGCTGGAATGGGCCAAGCCAGTATCACCTCAAAAGACATTAAATGAATAAAATCAAAAAGAGGTACTGTACACTGAAAGATAAATGCAAAGAGGTCTGTGTGTGTTTCCCCCCAGCCAGATTGCTGCAATTAAAATGTTATAGTATCTACATAGAATGATAATTGTAGAATAACATTTGGGGAAATGGTTAATTGCTTGATCCAGGAGCAACCCAGGAGCTTTGCATGTGATGCTCTGATTGCAGGAGTTTCACTATATTAGTCTGTTAAGAACACACATGCACACATGAATAACTAAATAGATTGGTTGACTTTAAAGTTTTACCACTATTCTTCCCTCTTTGATGGATCTTGAAGTGGTGAGTCTTGCTTCAGTTGCTTTTGCAATCAAGGCTACAAGTCTCCACATAAATAGATCTGAAGTTTTTTTTTTAAATAACAATTCCTGCAGCATGGATGAAAACCAACGTAGAGTTAAAACCAAAGTCCTAGTCAGGCCTTCTCCTGACTCATTCAACAGGGCTGTGATCTTGGTAGGGCTGTGGGATCCATGTAGGTCCTGCCACATGTCTCCCTACTCACTCTGAAAATAGTCACATCTTCCAATGAAGGACTGAAGAGGGCCCTGCAAACACTTTTTGCTGAGTGCACTTATTAAATTCCCATGGTTCCAAACCATTCAGCTGAATGCATTTACAAGCTGATGTTGGGTGGCCATTGTTATCAATGTGCCACAATTATGGTGCCTAATGTGTTGAGATCACGGTTGGTAGGGCTTACATGTGCACTTTCTTCCCTATCATGATTTGGGCCCCATTTGCACATTCAGGCATCTCATCCAAAAGAGACTTAAATTGTAAGTTACAACTAGACATGGGCACGGAGGGGCGAAATTCTCGTTTCCGTTTTCGGTTCTCGTTATCGTTATGTAACGGGTAACGGTAACGAGAATTACTCCGCTCCAGCTCGAACCCGAACCGAAAAAGAAAAATTGGGTCTGATTTTTCGTTGTCGTTCATGGCATCACGGCGATCGCGTGATGCCAAGCAGCACAGAAGAAAAGTAAAAAAAAAAACACGATTCCCGGCCAAAAAAGCAGGCGAAAATATGCCTGCCTCAGTGAGGGCACCTACCAGAGAGGGGTGGTTTCTGGGGGGGGGTTCCCCCCCTCTCCTGTCCTGGGCTGCTGGTACCAGGCTGGGATGGGCATCCTCGTCGTCATCTCCATTTGCCATGCGGTGGGGGGGGGATCCAAAATGGCGACCGCAATATTTATTTTTAAACGTGGTCCAAAAACCCACCAAAGCACCACAGAAACATTTGAAAATTAGGTATTTTAAATGCCTGGTTTTTATAGTAGCAGCAGTGGGTTTTTCTTGCAATAAAACGTCTCCATTGATTTTATTTTATTTTTATTTTTATTTTTTTACACCTGCGCAATGATGGGCTGGCCATGGGATGGGACCATGCAAATTTTTGGACCCATTCCACCAATCACATGGCCAGGTTTTGACCAAGACTTCTGGATGTGCCAGAGAGCATAAAAAGCCCACTAACCCTAACCCTAACCCTAACCCTAACCCTAACCCATACGCCAGTACACTGTCCTTCTTAGTGGGTCAGAGGCACCCAGAGGTGCAGCCCACTAACCCACCCTAACCTTAACCGTAACCCTAAGCCTAGCCCTTACCCTAACCCCAACCCTAACCCAGATCCGTACGCAAGTACGCTTCCCTTCTTAGTGGGTCACAGAGGCACCCAGAGAGGTGCCTCCCAGCCAGAGCCCACTACCCCTACCCCTAACCTGTACGCCAGTACGCCAGTATGCTTTCCTTCTTAGTGAGTCAGAGGCACCCAGAGTGGTGCCTCTGCCACTTACCCCCCAACCCTACCATAATGTAAAAATATATGGTACGCGGCGGCAACGCAAAACACTTCCCTTCCCTTCCCTTCCCTTCTTAGTGGGTCAGACGTCAGAGGCACCCAGAGAGGTGCCTCCAAGAGCCCACTTACCCCAACCCCAACCCCAACCCCAACACAAATGACAAACGACAAACGAAAACTACAAATTTTTGAAAATTTCCTCGACAAATGGAAATGACCCGAAACGGACCCGTCCCGACAAACGACAACTTGAAATGTCATTTTTCCTGGTCATGCCCATCACTAGTTACAACTACAGAGTGGGGTCTGATCAATCACCATTGATATGTGTCTCATTCATTCAGTGGGTTTACTCTAGTATGGATAAACTATTATGCAGAGCCCCTTGCCTCTGCTGAACTAAACAGGATAAAAACAAAGATTCTTTCTCAGAGAAGAGGCAAGAGAAAGGAAGAGTTACTATGAGGTTTAGCCCCTTCCCCCCTTTATCCAAACTGCTTACCAATACTGCATAGCCAACTAGTCAGATGTTCCTCTTCTTTTGCTTATACATGGATACACAATAAATGGTATTACTCTTAGTTCCCCACCTGCAGACTAAAGCGATCAACAGTAGATACTGAGTAGATGTTCCTCTTTCTCCTTCTTAGTTACTATATTGAAATTCAGTTGTCCTTGATGCCTGCTAGTTTTCACGAGCAATTATGGATGGAACAATAACAGAAACATTTGGATTAGTGGGAATGAGATACAGGGAAAGTTAATGTAATCCTCTAAGCTCTGGCTTGAGTAAGCTGCACTGAAACCTGCACATTTCCTCACTGTTTATTCCTGCTTTCTTTTTTGCATTAATTTTCTGTGGTTGTGTATCGTTCATCATTCTCCATGGGCCAGACACACAGTTTGGAGGCAACCTGTAAACAGCTTGGCCTATAATCCCCAGCACGCAAGGTGCAAGTCTAGGCTTTGGATAGGCTGCTCTTCTTCTGGAGGTATCTCAAATGCCCTATGTTCCCAGTTGTCTTCAGCTCCATGCCTGGCAACAAGGAGGCCAGAGAGGTGGTTTTTTCAAACTGGCATTGCATGTCACTGTGCTAGCTATGATGGCAGGATCTTGAGTTAATATGGTTCTGTTCTCAGAGGCAGGACCATACGTGGAAAGGTTTGCACCAATAAATAGATCCAGGGAGGCTTGGTTCCACATGTATTCATTCGTATTAGAGGGGTGGTCAACAGGTAACTTGTAGCATTCATGATGATGGAAAGGAGACATGCTGAGAAATCATGTACAAAAAAAGTTTATAAGCAGCTGTTGTAGTCATACTGCGTGTCAGCCGGCTGCAGATCATGTTGAGTGAGGTCCTTACACTTTTCCCTCTTACACTTCTAATTTTGTTCCAATGACACATCTCATAGGCTTCTTTATTAGCTCATTTAAATATCTTCATAGCATCATTAGGCATTAAATGGCTTTATTCTCCATAATGCAGGATTTGTGTTCAGCATATTTTTCGCAGATCTCCCTAAAAGGATTCTTACCACAGTGGTTGCAGCAGCAGGGACAACATGAATCAATTGTAGGTGATGTGCATGTTTATTTGCTTTGTGTAGCCAGTGGTTTCTATGGCTACTGCACATCTGCTTAATGCAGTTTGCCATGCATTTTTGGTAGCTGTCTCAGACTGGATGTTTAAAGTTCACAGTACCCATTTAACTAATCCCAGCAGCCTACCTGACAAGCAAAGGAAGATTGTTCCATCTTGCATGTTCTGGGGCGAAAATGTTGCATTTATGACAATCATAAAGTTTCCACTTTGTCTTCTTAGCCAAGAGTTTGACTGTGCTCCCCAGAATTAACTTATTTTGGGGTCTGGGTTCCAGAATTCCCCTCTTTCGACTCTTACGCTCCTTCATTAGAAATATCATCCAGATGAGGCTTTTATCATGCTGCCAACTTGATTTGCTCACATAATGTTTTTGGGTGTCCAGATGCAGTTCTGTGCTTTCTTACCACTTCTTCCATCTGTTCCTTCACTAGAGAAAATCAATTAAGGGAAGGAGTGGAATGTTTTTAGTGCTGGGTGCTGGCTATCTGCACTCTAGGTGTTAGTGCTGCTGGTGGAGCATTTCTTTCTCTTCCACAATTCCATTAGAAGTGAAATTAGAAGGGTGATTCTACAAGGAATAATGAAACCCTGGATTCTCAGTGGGTTAGGTAGCTGAATGTGGAGACTGAGGTTGGGAGTTCAATTCCTCACTGTGCTTCCTGGGAAAAGAGCCAGCCTGTGAAGCCTTGAGCAAGCTGCAAAGTGCCAGAGGTGCCTCCAGAAGAAGGGAGCGGTGAATTGCTTCTGAATTCACAATACCTAGAAAATCATAGAAAAGGTCTCCATTAGTAAGAACTGATGTGACAGACATTTGTTTGCTTGTTTGCTTGTTTGTTTGCTTGAAAGACCCTCCCTTTATACAACTACATTTAATAACAACCACAACAGCAATATCCTGTAATTCCTTATTGCTGTCCCAGAGATTTATTTATTTATTTATTTATTTTTACAACTTATATGCCGCTCACTACCCAAAGGTCTCTGGGCGGCTTACAATCAAGGAATTAAAACAGTTAAAAACATCAAACAACAATAAATAATTAAAACAACAATAAAAACCTTATACTAAAATCATCACACTAAAATTGCCATCAGAAGACCCACAATCTAAATTGTATCAATTAAAAAACTTCTGGAACAGGAAGGTTTTTACCTGGTGCCGGAATGTAATCAGTGTTGGCGCCAGGCGGATCTCACTTGGGAGGGCATTCCATAGCTTGGGGGCAGCTGCCGAGAAGGCCCTGTGTCTGCAAGCCATCCCTCTTACCTCCTTGAGGGATGGCTCTTTCAAGAGGGCCCCCTTCAATAGGCAAACCCAATGGTGTGTCCTCAGGAAGAGCCTCACATAGTTTGCTCTCTAAAGCTTAGAGAATTTGGGCAATTTAGTCCCCCCAAAAGGTAACTTTTCCTTACTTCGATCTAAGGAACGGCCATAGCAGCCTCTTCTTATCTGGTCACCTGGCCTCTTTCGAAAATTTTTTATACAGAGTCTGGGCAATGTTGTCTTCCATGCTCCTGCTATTTTGACTAGAATCTTAAGAAGTCTCCATCTGGAAGTATTGTTTTAGATCAGTGTTGGCAAACTTATGGTACAGGTGCCAAAAGTGGCACTCACAGCCCTTTCTGTGGGCACCTGATATCACCCCTTCACAGCCACCTGTATTCAAATTAAATTGCTGTATTGGTACTTTGCAAAAAAAAAAAAATAGTGGGTTTTGAATCACACTTTGGGTACTCGGTCTCTAAAAGGTTTGCCATCACTGTTTTAGATGATGCTCATTGTGAACAACTCCTTTGCCTGTTTAGGTCTTCTTTTTCCATTAGAACACACTGCCCACATGTGGATACCACAACAAGCCATGGTATTAGTAGCTAAATTTGGATTGTTCTGATATGTTCTGATATGATTAGAGATGGGCACGACTTGAAAAATTTTTTTTTCGAGTTGTCGTTAGTCGGTCCGGTCCCGTTTCGGCTCGTTTCCGGTTTTCGCGAAAATTCGCAAAAATTAGTCAGTTCGTTTTTTCGTTTTGTTGTCGTTAGTACTGGTTTTGGGGGGGAGCGGGCTCCTGGAGGCACCTCTGTGGGGTGGGTGCCTCCTCTGGCCCGCTATAAAGGGAAAGTGGGCTCCTGGAGGCACCCGTGGGTGCCTCCTGCCACTAGGAAGGGGAAGCAGGCTCCAAGAGAGACCCCTCTACATGGGGGTCTCCCCTCCTCACCTGCTGCTGCTGCAAAATGCTATGCAATAGCCATATGGATATTGCATAACATAATGTGCAGACAGTGAGACCAGTGTGAGAGTGATAGCGTCATGCCTTCCCTGCACAAGGCTCCCGCACCACCATGTCTCACACAGAAGGGAATTGTACTTGCTGCGTGTAGTGCAATGCAAGCAAGTAGATCTGGCTTTAAGGTGGCTTAGTTCAATGGCTAGGGTTAGGCTAGTGACGGGTAAGGTTACGGTGGGCTAGTGGGTTGCACCTCTGGGTGCCTCTCTGACCCACTAAGAAGACAGTCTGTGACGTATGGGTACGGAGTCAAGGGTTAGGGTTAGGGCTAGGGCAGGTTTTAGGGGGCTTTTTGGCACATCCCAGAAGTCTCCATGACCAAGTGGCCATGCGACTGGTGGGATGGCTCCAAAAATTTGCATGGTTGTCCACTCCCACATGGCTGGCCACTCGGCCAGCCCATCATTGCGCACTGCGCAGGTGTAAATAAAATAAAATAAAATAAAATAAATGGAGGACAGAGGAGGAGAGGAGAGACATTTTGTTGCAAGAAAAAACCCACTGCTACTGTGAAAAATCTGGCAGTTTATAAATTTTCACGTGTTTCTGTTGTGCTTGTGTGTTTTTGGACCACGGTTTCAAAAACAATATTGCGTTTGCCGCCACATTTTGGATCCCCCGCCCGCACCGCATGGCATGGCGAAATGGCAACTCGAGTCCGGCTGCCCAGGACGGGGGGGAGGCGGGACCCCCCCTCCAGAAACCACCCCTCCGGTAGGTGCCCTGCGCCCTTAGTCAAGCAGCCATTTTTCCGCCTGCTTTTTTGGCCCGGGAATGGGTGGGGGGAGAGTTTAAAAGTTTTTTCCTGTGCCGTCCGTGCCGCTTGCTTGCGCTTTAATTGCGGGCGGCCGGCGGCGAGACTGGGCTTTTTGCTGGCTGCGAGCCTGCGGCGAGTCCCACCAGAGCAGCCCAGGACGGGGGATGAGGGGGGAGGCTGGGGACCTCCAGAAACAACCCCTCTGGTAGGTGCCCTGAGGCACGGCAGGCATTTTTCCGCCTGCTTTTTGGCTGGGAACCGGGTTTTTTTTACTTTTAAAAACTTTTTTTCTGTGCTGCGTGGCATCGCGCAATCGCGCGATGCAAGGAACAAGCACGACAAATCAGACCAAAATTGTTCGTTCGTCGGTTCGAGCTCGAAGTCTGGCGGAGTAATTCCCGTTACCGTTTCCGTAGAGTAACGGAACCGAGTAACGGAAACGGAAACGGGAATACCGCTAAGTCGTGCCCATCTCTAGATATGATATGCAAATCCTCTTCTGCTAATAAGTTATAAGCAATGAAGCAACAATCTTACATGCAATATAACACTGGATTTCAATGGGAGGAGTCTCGGGCAGGAAATATTTGGGTTCGGCCTGGATTAGACAAAGGCAGCTTTTGCTGCCTGGAAATGCTTCTAATGTCCTTCTGCAGCTTTTTGTGCCCTGCTGACTATAGGGATCATGAGAGAACCTCTATTTTTAACTCCATCACCCAACCTGCATGATAACCATACTAGGAAATCTTTCGTGTGTCCTGGATAAGCACTACCTACTTTCCGGTAATGCCATTTACCTGTTTCAGGTAGAAAATTATTCCAGGCAACTTCTTTCTGTTTTTCCTCAAACAACTCATTGTCTGCGTCAGAACTGGCAGTTGCTATCAGCAGCCTGGTTCTCTCTCTCTCTCTCTCTCTCTCTCTCTCTCTCGTTTTGCTAGGATCTCTAGACTTGGGCCTCTGCTAAGGAAAGAAAACACAGCAGGTTGTCAGCCAGCCTTGACTAGAAACTTTAAAAAAGGGCGAAGCAGAAGCAGAAGTGGTAGTGAAATTGATCATGACAAAATGGACAGCCAGGCATCACTTCCAATCTGGACAGCAACCTGACAGAATATATGCTTGATCATTCCCCCTCCCCATCTTTCTCTGATGAGTACCTCACTTGTCATTTGCATGTGGCTTTGTGGCTCTTTTCCAGCCAGTTAGAGATTTACTGTGGCAATAAGTGTGTCGCACTCACTGTAGTGGTGCCCCTGGCCAGAATCACACACAAAGCATCTTGTTCCTCAGAAAGTGGGAAGGGAGCCTGCCACTGCCCACAGAGTCAAAGCCAGCCTCCCATCAAATGCCTCGCTGCCAAACAGCAGGTGCAACAGGAAGGGCTAGGGAAATGCCCAGTGGTTTACGCAGTACAAATGAGCCCCAGCTAATGGGCTGTTTCGCACACTTTTCTTGAAAGGAAGTGGTCCTTCTAGGGTCTCCCCGTAGCCATAGTTAGAGCACAGTTAATAATAACTAGGTTGTCCCTGAACCACAATGAAGAGGCCAATTATTGTTCTGAGGGCTGCTGGCAGAAAGACGACACACTGTATTACTGTTTCCTTCTTGCTAACCTTGATTGTGGTAATATAGGGCAGGTCAACCAAGTAGGCAAAACAAAAACAAAAACACACCAATAGAGTCTCATGTTGAATGACTCCAGTAACAGGCTGCCCTTAATATACTGTATAAACAACTGCAGAAAGAAATATGGCAGAAAATAAGAATGGTGAAGGAAGAAAAACTTTCAAAGGAATGTAGCAAAATTGAATAATTGGATGTGAAGCATGATTCATTTAAAATGTACAAGAAAATAGGGCAAGCAGCAGGTGTGTATGTAGAGGAACTGATTCTCTTATTGGCAAGAATGGTAATACCTTGATAAGCAATGAAGAGAAACTACAGGAGTGGAAGGAATATAGAGAACATCTCTTTAAAGATAACAGAAATATTGAACATGGTGTCAAGTTAGGTGATGGTGTAGATATCATGAGGAAACAGTTAGTACATGCCATTAAACTATTGAAGTGTGGTAAAGCCCCAGGACCTGATGAAATATATATGGATGTTTTGTAATTGCTTAAGGAAGAACAATCACTTTCCCTTCTGGTTGAATTATACAACAGCATCTAGAAGTGGAACCATCCCACAAGACTGGCTCAAATCTACTTTTATACCTCTTCCAAAGAAACCTAGTGCAAAATGTTGTAATGAATATCGGACAATCAGTTTGATGAGTCACATGCTGAAGTTGTTTTTAAAAAACCTGCATTTAAGAATATATTGGAAGTGTGAAGAGAGAATTGGAGATACCCAATTTGGATTCAGGAATGGATTTTGAACTCAGGAGGCATTATTTAGTCTTCAAATACTAGTTCAGCGATGTCTCAATGTCAATGTCGATATTTTTGTTTGCTTCATTGATTATGAAAAAGCATTTGACTCAGTTAAACATGATAGACTTATTAATATTCTTAAAGAACTGGGCTTGGACAGTCATGATATCAGATTGATTGGGAATTTGTAATGGAATTAGTGTGTTGGTGTCCAGATAGATGGTCAGATATCAGAAGAGGTGTCAATTATGAAAGGTGTTCATCAAGGTTGTATTCTCTCACATCTACTTTTTAATTTCTATTCAGAAAGAATTTTCTGGGATGTCCTTGAAGGAAAGAACCAAGGTGTGAAAGTGAATGGAATTCTTGTTAATAACATAAGATACACTGATGACACTGTCCTGTTTGCAACTAGTCTGGGAGATTTGCAAGGATTATTGGATTCTGTTGCTGCAGAAAACAGTGCCATGGGATTGCGACTTAACGTAAAGAAGACAAAATGGTTCTCAGAACCTTCTCAAGATCGGCAGTGATGTAATTGAGAGAGTATCATCTTATAAATACTTGGGATGCTTTGTCAAAGATAACTGTGATCCCATGTGAAATTCATTGTAGAATTGAACATGCTACAAATTCCTTCCAGAAAATGAGAAAAGTCTTGACAAATACTTTGATCCTATGTTGTGGCATTTACCCTTTCTCTTACTCAAGTGGCTAACTAGGAGGGAGTTAAAGGGTTAACACCATGTACCAAACAAGGAGTGTGGAGGCGGAGCCCAAGTGCATAAAAGGCTCAACCTGAGGAGCTTTTAGTCAGACAGGGAACATCCATCTAGCGGGACAGAGAACATTCATCTAGTGAGAGAGGGCTGAGTTAGTTTGTGAGAGGTTTGAAGTAAAAGACAGAGCTTGAGTGTTATTGCTTTGAGAACTTTTAAGCATTTGTACACCAGTGAACTTGAATCTGAAACATCTTTGTATTCAATAAACATTATTTTATTTGGTTCCATGTTACACTTCAACTGGGACTCAGTTATGTTAAACTGGGATACCCTGGATGGTGGCAGGAAAGCTAAATAGGTAGCAAGTGCAGGTCAGTGTTCTGTGAAATGACTGGGGGATCTGCAAAGTAGTAGCTACATATGCATTCAGCATACTTCTTTATGGTGTTGAAATGTGGACCCTTACAGGCACATTATACAGGAAGCTGGAAGCATTCAAAATGTGGATGTGCAGAAGAATTCTGAAGATACCTTGGACAGTCAGAGTCACTAATGTGGCTGGATTACAGCACAAGAAGTTAGAAATCCTCAATACTGTAAAGAGAAGAGAATTGCAGTATTTCGGACAATTGCAGTATTTCGGACAATAAGAAATACCATCTGCTGCAAGTTATCCTTTAAGGAAAAATAGATGGGAGGTATGGCCCAGGGCATAGGAGAACATTCTGGCTTAAGAACTTAAGCCAATGGTCTACAGTAGAGATGGGCACGACTTGAAAAAAAATTTTTTCGAGTTGTCGTTAGTCGGGCCGGTTCCGTTTCGGCTCGTTTCCGTTTTTCGCGAAAATTTGCAAAAATTAGTCGGTTCGTTTTTTTGTTTTTTTGTTGTCGTTAGTACTGGTTTGGGGAGGGGGTAGCGGGCTCCTGGAGGGAGCTGCAGGAGTCAGCCAGAGCCACAAGTGACGGACTGGCAGACTCTTTGCACCCGCTGTGTCTCACGTACTTGCATGTAGTGCAATGCAAGTAGATCTGGCTTAGGGTTAAGACGGCTTAGCGCAACGGCTAGGGTTAGGCTAGTTACGGGTGAGGTTAGGGTGAGTATTGGGGCCCACCTCTGGGTGCCTCTCTGACCCACTTAGAAGGACAGTGTACTGGCGTATGGGTTAGGCTTAGGGTTCGGGTTTGGGCTACGATTAGTGGGCTGTTTATGCCCGATTGGCACATCCCAGAAGTCTCTGTGGTCAACCTGGCCAAGTGGCCATGCGATTGGTGGAAAATTTGCATGGTCTACTCCCATGGGCGAGCCCATCATTGCAAATGTGCAGGTGTAAAAAAATAAAATAAAATAAAATCAATGGAGACTTTTTTTGCAAGAAAAACCCACTGATTTAAGTGGAAAATTTGCATGGTCTACTCCCATGGGCGAGCCCATCATTGCAAATGTGCAGGTGTAAAAAAAAAAATAAAATAAAATAAAATAAAATAAAATCAACGGATATTTTTTTTTGCAAGAAAAACCCACTGCTGCTACTGTAAAAATTCAAGCATTTAAAATAGCCAATTTTCGCATCTTTCTGTGGTGCTTTGGTGGGGTTTTGGGCAACGATTTCAAAAAAAATATTGCGGTCGCCATTTTGGATCCCCCCCCACCGCATGGCAAATGGATGCGCCCTCCCAGCCTGGTACAGTCAGCAAAACCTGGCCATGCGATTGGTGGAATGGCTCCAAAACTTTGCATGGTCCACTCCCATGGGCGAGCCCATCATTGCGAATGCGCAGGTGTAAAAAAATAAAATAAAATAAAATAAAATAAAATCAACGGAGACTTTTTTTGCAAGAAAAACCCACTGCTGCTACTGTAAAAATTCAAGCATTTAAAATAGCTAATTTTCGCATGTTTCTGTGGTGCTTTGGTGGGGTTTTGGGCAACGATTTCAAAAAAAATATTGCGGTCGCCATTTTGGATCCCCCGCACTGCATGGCAAATGGATGCGCCCTCCCAGCCTGGTACCAGCAGCGCAGCAGTAGCAATAGCCAAGGAGAGGGGGGCGGGGAAACCCCCCCCCCAAATAAAACACCCTTCTGGCCTGGTAGGTGCCCTCAGACAGTTTTCGCCTACTTTTAGGGCCTGGAATCGGGTTTTTTTTTAACTTTTAAAAACTTTTTTTCTGTGCCGCTTGGCATTGCGCGATGCAAGTAACGAGCACGACAAATCAGACCAAATTGTTCGTTCGTCGGTTCGAGCTTGAATTCTGGTGGAGTAATTCCCGTTTCCGTTTCCGTAGAGTAACGGATACGAGTAACGGAAACGGAAACGGGAATACCGCTAAGTCGTGCCCATCTCTAGTCTACAGTGAGCACAGCTGCTCTATTTAGAATAGCCTTAGATAGAAACCAGTTCAGGCTACTGATCGCCAACATTCTACAAGGACATGGCACATGAAGAAGAAGTTTGGAATGCAGCTTGGAATTATACCCACTTACAGGATGCATCCCAGGTGTTTCAAAGGGACCTCTCTTGATAAACATAGATGTATCTCTCCTGCAAACTAGCAGCATTCCAGCATTTAGGAATTAATTTTCAATATTTCTACTTGAACCAATTTATCTGACCAATGCTTCTTTCTATCTTTCTGTATCTGTTATAACCTATTACCGACAAGCCAGATTGACTGAGCTGTTTCAGCCCAGTCCAGCTGCAACATAATTGAGTCAATGACTTGCTTCTGTATTTTATTGCCCATTCCATTCAGTTTTATTACCCTTGTGAAATGTAACTCTCTGACCTGACTGGCAGTGTCTAAACCTGTCCAACCAAGTTTTTCGCACCACAGAGTTGTATAATCAGACAAGCTACCAGCAGTATCTAAAGCGAATCAGACCAACTGTATCTTTGGAAAGTACCCTGCAATGCTTATTAGGAAACTTTCAATTTTTCCTATGTGCGTGTCCGTATGACAAGCTAGATTTTAGTTAGGAGAACATATGTGGCTTATTTGGTGATTGCTGAGATGTAACATGCTGATCGGTGAAGGGGATCAATGCTTGCAACTTGTGGATTGGTGGAAGTGGTTATCACCAAGCTCCTTCCTGTCCAAAGTTGTTATATAAGTGGCCGCGGTCATACCTGCATTTTCTCTGTAGTTTCCCTTCGGCTAACTGCACATAAAAAGACCGTGTCCTAACCACGAAGAGAAGTAAATTCCGGTCCCAGCCGACCACTCCCCTTTGAACAGCAGTTTCAGCGAAGTTTCAATAACCATAGCCAGGGGCTGGATTTAGAAACTTCGCTTGAAAATGCTTACTTATTTGCTTCTGTAACCACGACTGGACACAGAAAATACACAGTAAAATCAGTTGTTCCCATTTTTGACAGCTTAAACACTACAGAGGCTTGAAAAGTAGAGACAGAAAGAAGGGAAAATGCAAAGTAGACAGGTAGAGATGGAACCAGAATAGGAAAATATAACGCAGAAGAGAGGACACTAACTGCACATTAAAAACCATGTGACCACCCGGAAAAAATACGCCATGGCCAATGTGTCTCTTGGCCTTTGTATCTGAAGTATACCCCCCTGCCTATCATGGGTGTTAAGGACCTGACCCAACCTGTGATAATTGAAAATCCGTGATATGTGGATGCTGGGTCAGGTCGGGGGGGCCTGTCTGGGGTCTCCTACACTTACCTGAAGCCTGGTGCTACCCTGAACAGGCCTTCAATAAGTCACTTCCGGTTCACCGGAAAGCACTTCCGGGGCCTCCGACAGGCCTAGGAAGGCCATCAGAGGCCTCAGAAGTGGTTTTCAGCTATCCGGAAGTCATTTCCAGTTCACCAGAAAGCACTTTGTGGGCCTCCAACAGGCCTGGGAAGGCCATCAGAGGCCCATTCAGGGCAGCACCCAGCCTGGGTTAAGTACCGGAGGCCTGAAACAGACCCATCCAGCTTACCCCAGGGGACCTTGTCTTTCATATACTGTGGTCCTGCGATATACCAGGACCTCAGTATATGAACCACAGGGCGGGGGAACACTGTACCCCATTTAGATTAAATTGCTTTCATTTTCTCACTCTCTATGCATCATATTGCCTCCATACCCATCAGAAAACAAACCTCTAGGTATGATCTAGTCACACCTGCAGCACCAGGTAACACTAATTTCTGTCCCATCACCCTTCCCAGTGCTTCATGGATAGATCCTGTCCTGCTTTTAGCGATAACTCCCCACTTTTTCGTAGGCACCACAACTCTAGAGATCCTTCTCTAATGTGGGTTGGGCTGGAGTGTGTGTAATCAGGAATGTCACTGTACCCAGGGCCATTAAGGAGAACTACGCAGTTGCCTAGGGTGACAAAATGGAGAGGGGACGCTGGCCAGCCTGCTGCCCCCCGCGCCCATCGCTGCCCACCCCGTGCCCGTCGCTGTCCGCCCCCTGCCACCCCGCCCCTGCCCTCGCCCCTCGCCTAGGGCACAAAAAAACCTAGCGCCGGCCCTGACTGTACCCCTTGCCCTTACCTAGGTTCTGAGGGGTGGGGGTGGGCATCAGGGAGAACAATGCTTCCCCCAACTTGGTGCCAGCACCAATCTGGGTATCAGTCTCCTCCTGGTAACGGTGTGCAGAACGGACAGCAGCAGTGGATCTTGCCCTTGCAGCTGTTACCCGGCAGCCCTGCGACATCACAAAAGTGACAGGCAGAGGGCAGGGAGGTATAGGAAATATAAAATACGCCTGGAAAGGCACAGGGGTGGGGGCAGGGAGAGTCTTCAGAAAGTGGAATGGAGGGGAAGGCAGGGACAGAAGGAACAGCAGAGATAAGAAAGGGAACAGGAAACACTAACAGAAGGACAAAGGATGTGGCAGTAGCAGGAGGTTAGGAGCAGAGGTGCTAGCCCTGTAGCAGAGTGGAGATCAGCACACACACACACACACCGGGTAGGGGTTAGGAATTGTTGGGAACCATACCTGCCTGGGGTTGTAGGGTTAACTTAATTGTTTGAGGGCCTTGTCCTGCTCCAAGGGTTAGGCTTTGTATCACAGGGCCCTGGACCTATGGAGACTCAACTGGTGCAGGCCCTAATTGCTGCAAGCGCTTGTGTGTACCCTGGGCCTGAACCTGCCAGTATTTGCCCGTTCTCAGGACCAGCCTCTGGCAGTAATTAATGTTAAGGCCAGTCAATGCTCATTCGATTCTGAGGCTAGATCCTGCAGGCATCAATGACAACTGTAGTCCTTATTCCCAGTGCTACTGTCCTGACTGACGGCGGTTATGATGCCCCTCTGCCAGGAGAGAAGGGGAAGGGTGTTATATGGGGAGGCTGATTTCGGTAGCTGTATCATTCCATTGGTGGTGGTGGATGTTATGAGAGTCGTACCTACCTAGTCCAGGTGGGAAAAGGAGTAAAAACTCTGAGGATCCAGCTGTGTCATGATGACTTTTCACATTTTCCATGGGTACTTGGCAAAAATAGTACTCATGCATTCATGTATTGTCCAAGAGTTATGTAAAATGGAAAAAGACGGCCAAAGAAGACACAGACCCGCAGAAGGTTTCCATATGCAGATTTATATGCAGAGGTGAAAATTTAGAAATCATGTCTATGCCATGCATTTCAGCGCTATGGCCAGCTAAGCCATAGTGTTCTTGCCAAGGTTGTATTCTAGGTATTAATCGCTGCTGAGCAAATTTTAGACTCCTGTTGTCTTCAAAGCAGATTTAGGAAGATAGGAAACTGCCATATACAGTACTACTGATTCATCTAGTCTAGCATTGTTGATCCTGGTTGGTGGGAACTCTCCAAAGGGTTTTCACAGTCTTTCTTGGAGATACAAGGGAATAATAATAGGAGGACTTCCTGCATACAAAGCATGTGCTGCACCACAGAGCTACAACCTTTGAACAGGACACCCTTCAAACAAATGCAGGAATGTCCTCTGCAAAGTTAAATTGCACCCTTCACTTTAAGGTATTAGGATTTCTAGACAGACACAGATCTTTCTATGACTAGATATCACCAGAAGGATGAGGTATGGATGACACAAAAGAGGATGCAAGTTTTCATTCCATTTGTAAATACTTATCTATATGTATACAGTAGATGCAATCTTAGAAATAAGACTACTGTTCTTACATTGTACTCACAGAATTTGTAGTCTTCCTAATCATCACCACTGAACAGCTGTTGAGTCGTTCGAATACTGTCGCTTGAATCATTTGAACATTCAGACAATGATCTTAAGGAGTTTTTTTTAAAAAAAATCCTCTATGCTTGCACAGAATAACATGGCTACCACTTCAAAAATGTTTCCAATGTTACGTCTGTGAAGATTCTCAGTCATCCAGGTGCGTTTATCTGGGAGTTGAGTCATGGCTACTGGACTTCTTTTTTGAGAGATAGAAACGTTTCGCTGTTCATCCAAACAGCTTCCAATGTTACTGTGGTGACTAGAGATGGCAACGAAATGACCATTTTTTCATTACCATTCTCCGTTATTTGTTCAGTTACGTAATGGTACGAATAACGACTGTTGTGATGGGGCAGGCTCGAACCGAACAGAACGAAGAAAATTTTCTTCAGTTCTGTTCGTTTCCATTACTGGCGTCGCGCCGCTTGCACGATGAAAAATGGAGCAGCGGAGGGCGGTGTGAGGGGGCTGAGATTCTGCCTCAGCACGCAGAGGCGGGATCCCAGACCCCTGTCCAGCCATCTCCGATTGGTGAATGACAGCCAGCCAGGCTGTCATTCAACAAGCAGAGGGCGGCAAGAGGGGGCTGGGCTTGGTGGAGCCTCTCTGCCCCCTCCCTGCCAGAGCCGACGCGAGACTGCCGGTCTCACGAGAAGAGGCGGGATCTGAGCCCTTATGAGGGCTGGGCTCTGGGATCTCGGCCTATTCATCGGCACTCGGCAGGCTTTGGAGTGGAGGATGTTGGAGCTCAGCTGAGCCCGGCACCATCTTGGCCACATGGCGAAGCGGTGACGGTGCAGCCGGCTTGGAAGCAGGAGCGGAGGGTGTCATTGGAGCATGGGGGGAGTGCAGCGGCACACGCCCCCACAGGTTTCCTGGGTCTAGGCCTGGGGGTGCGGGGCGGCGGTCTGCTGGGGCGGTGGCTCCCGGGTCGGAGTGGTTCCCGGGGAGAAGGGCCCCAGTTAGGGCGGTGCTGTGTGGGGCTCTGGGGTAGCGACCCGATGGGGGTGGCGGATGGAGCGGTGGATCGGTCCTTGGGGAGGGGGCCCAAGGGAGGGCGGCACTCAGCGGTGCTCCGGGGGGGGGGGCCTGTTGTAGGTGGTGATTGGAGCAGCGCCTGTCTCCGGGAAGGCTCCCCGTGGCCATGGGATCGCTCTCCCGGCAGGCTTGCCACCGGCTCCAGTGGCGCTTGGCCCCGGGAGGGTTCCCCGTGGCTGTGGGACAGCTCTCCCAGGAGGCTTGCCCCCAGCCCGGGAGGGCTCCCTGCGGCTGCAGGAACGCTCTCCCAGCCCGCATGCCTCCGGCTCCAGTGGCGCCTGGCCCTGGGAGGGCTCATTGCAGCCGCAGCTTGCCGCACTCGAAAAATGAAGAAATGGAAACAATAACAAAATAACAAACACGAAATGCCATTTTGGCATTTTGTGCCCATCTCTAGTTGCGACGTGCCAGACAATTCCTTCCAACTGATGCAAGCTTATGAATGAGAGATCTCCCAAATGTCCTGTCCTTAACATCCCTGCTCAGCTCTTGTAAACCCAAGCCTGTGGTTTCCTTTATGGAGTCAATCCATCTAGTATTTGCTCTACCTCTTCTCCTTCAGACTTTTACGTCATTATCGTCTTTTGCAGAGAATCCTGCCTTCTCACAATCTGCCCAAAGTAGGACAACCTCAGCTTCATCAATTTTACTTTCCAGAGATAATTCAGGGGTGGCCGGGGTGGCACCCTAAAATAAAGAAATAGAAAGAAAAAAAGAAACGCCGACCTGGCTCCAGGGGCCACACAGTTGGCACTTGAAAAAAAAAAGAGGAACTAGCCCCAAGCAAGCACGTCAAAAAGCCCCAGCCCCAGGGGCCAGGATCATCCCGCTGCCGCCGCCGCCCAGTAAGGATGATGTGATGAATGATGATTGAAGATAATGAGGATGTGGATGATGAGGATGGGGATGCTGCCAGTCCAGTTTGTGCAGTTGTCAATGTCTGTGTTTTTTATATATTTTTAAATGTTTTTCCCACCCGCGCGCTGTCAAATGGATTAAATTGCGCAAAGCGGGGAAAAAGAATGATTCAAAATGAACCAATGAAACGAATATTGGGGGGAAAAATCATTAAAAACAAAACGAACCAAACCAAACCCCTAAAATGAACTGAACCAAAACGAATCACCATTTTTTCGGTTCGTGCCCATCTTTAGTTACTGCTGCTTTCTGCCAATAGGATGGTGCCCTCTCCATCTCACCCACTCACCTCAGTGTTTGCCCAAGCCTTATTTTACCAGATGTGTGGGCATGATTTCTTTAGAAAAAGGCAAGCACTCAGTTATCATGCTGAATCTGATCCCTAAAGACTGAATGCAAAGTTAATGTTATCTAGATCACTGTTTTTCTTACTCTCTATCAGGTACAGGGCTTTCTCTTTCAGGACAGAAGACGAGACTATTGGGTTTAGTTGTGTTCTGGACTGTTAAGCTATGCTCCACCTGTGAATAAGTAAATAAAAGCAAATATAATAAGTAAAGTGTGGTAGAATTCTATCCTGGAATTTTGTAGAAGTAGTGTTAATATTCATGGAGGACAGGTTTTAGGTTTGTGGGACCTGTTTCATTTGGTGCTAAAATGGCAAGAACTGAGGCTGGTGCAAAGAGCAACTCATAAAGTGGAAGGATTTTTGAGCTCTTTTTCCACGTTTCTTTAATTTAATACTATAGAAGGGGGCATTTTTTTCTCTGCCACTGATAATGATTGCAAGTTGGAAGTCTTTTGCCAGTTTACTTCACATTGCTGTCTACTGTCTGCCTCCCCAACTGGCACACAAAAGCCTTAAAACTGGTATCTTATTTCACAACCGCTGTTTTGACTAAGCTTGAAGCAGAGACAAAGGCTGCTTCGTCTACTCCTGCCCTGTATGCTTGCTCTTATCTAATCTCACCCTGACAAAAGAGGAGAAGCGCAATGTGGAAACATAAAACAAATACACAATGATGAGAGTTGCACGACGATGGTCTTGAAGTGGTGTTTTTGCTTTTCTGGGATGCAATTGGCCCTTTTCAACAAAAGGTTGGAAAGAAAGGGATGTGTTCAGGAAAGAAGTTGCCATCAAGGGAGAGAGTCAATGCCATTGTATCATGGTTTGTTGTTTCAATTGGATAAACCAGCAATCAAGACAGATTATTGTGAGATTCTGCCGAACTCATATGGAGCTGTCCCGACTCTCACAAACTCAGCATTCCCAAACTAGGTGCCCCTCAAGTATGATGGATTACAGTTCTTATCACTACCCAGCAATATGTCCATCTCCATCCACTGGAATGTTTGGGGGTGAGAGTGTCTGACACATCTAGACAGCACAGTGCTGGGAAAGGCAACTGTACGGGATACTAAATGTCACGATTCCACCCATCTGTAGCTTTTATGTTTACAATTATGTGAAATTACTGTTGCATGTAGACAGGTTTGAACTTTGAATACCTATATTGTCAATGGGTATTGTTATATCCAGTCATTCACCAAAACATCCACCTGAAAGTCTTGTCTTGCACATAACTTGCTGCCAGGGGAGTAGAACAAATGACAAGCCAGGTCTGGAATAATTTTTGGCTTTACATTGCTGTTCGCTTTGCAGGCATCATCTGACCAAATGATTCAGCTGCTAATGCTTTAAGATCCATAGATGTTGGGACCTGAGTAGAGTCATGAAATGTTTACGAAATGAACAGGGCTTAGCTTGTGGCTGCCTTTTACTGAGTTATTCTTGATCTGTACACTTACAAATAAAAATACTTTGATAGTCAGCCCCAGTGCTTCCTTCTCTGAGGGTAACTGTTCAAAGAAGGATGTTCAGCACAACCTAATATCTAAGGAAGGGTGGTATTTAGAGGTGGGCATGAACCGAAAAAATGGTGATTCGTTTTGGTTCAGTTTGTTTTAGGGGTTGGTTCAGTTTGTTTCATTTTTAACAATTTTTTCCAAATATTCATTTCGTTGGTTCATTTTGTTCATTTTTCTTCTTTCCCCACTTTGCGCAATTTAATCCATTTGACAGTGCGTGTGGGAAAAAAATTCCAAAAATATATATAAAAAAACACAGATGTTGACAACAACTGCACAAACTAGACTGGCAGCATCCTCATCCTCATCATCCACATCATTATCTACAGTTATCATTCAATACATCATCCTTATTGGGCGGTGGCGGTGGCGGTGGCGGTGGCGGCAGGGCGATCCTGGCCCCTGTGGCAGGGGCTTTTTGAGGGGCTGGCTTGAGGCCAGCACCTCTCCCCCCTCCCCCAAGTGCCGACCATGCGGCCCCTGGGGCTGGGTCGGCACTGGTTTTATTTTTATATTTTTCTTTATTTTAGGGCACCAACCCAGCCACCCCTGGAGCTGGGTCGGCACTCCTTTTTTAAATTTTGATTTTATTTAAAAAACTGAAACCCAGTTTTTATTCTACCCTATAGATAAGCAAATATGTCACTTTGTCTTAAACAGAGACAGGAAAAACTACTTTGGGGAACTATAACTCCCAGAATATTATCCATGGTAGCCAAGGTATTTTGGGATTTATAGTGAAAAAAGAGTAGTTTTTCCCCTTCAGTGGGCCCACACTCAAATAGGGGGAATACGGGTAAATTTTACTCAAAATGAACTCATTCACACCTGCCCCTTAAATGAATTGTTCCTGAAACTGAGAAAAGAATTAGGGGGAGTGAGGTATCTCTGCTGTCACCAAAGATCCAGGACCAAGAAGAGCATTGTTGTCTGCAGGAAAGTCTAATCCATAGAAAGATTTACTATTCCTGTCTGGAGTTCAGCAAAGTTTCTCTTTTGGGCTACAATTCCCAGAACCATTGGTCAGCATGACTAGTAGGTTCTGGGAGTCGTAGTTTAAAAGGAGAGAATGCAACTTCATCATGCTCTGTCTCTGGTCAGCCAAAGTGGGCAGAGATATCCAGTTCCTTAAAATTCTTCCCACTCAGGATATGTGCCTTGACTGCACCATCTGATGCGCCACCATCTGGTGGTGCAGTCAAGTAGAGAGTGGAGCATTCTTCTTCTAGATGGGTCCTGATTAGACATGGGCACAAACTACAGTTGGGTGGCTTGACATGGTTCAGCAGTTCTTCCGGGTATACAGGTACAGGTGTTCCTAGGGGACTCCGGTTTCCCTTCCCCCACCTCCTCCTTTGGGTGTCTATTTAGAGAGAACACCCAGGGGAAGGAGGGCTGGGAAGCCTGCTGGATAAGGGAAGTCGGGCTTCCTGACAGAATAGCCAGGCCACCAAACCATGTTGAATCGTGATTCGTGCCCATCTCTAGTCCTGATGTGTTTGCAAATGCATGTGATAGGCAGATATATTCACCAGGAATATAGAACTAGCCATGGCTTCCTGATCAATGTATATTCAGTGCAAATCTGGCTTTTTACTCATTGCCTGGGAACTTACTGGGTCTAGAATTAATGGTTTTGGCTTCTCTTGTGTGTCACACTGTTTGTGGCAAAGTTTTAAAAATAGGCAGCTTGTGATTAGAGCAAAGTGGCATCCCTAAAATGTTGGGATGACTCTTCCTACCCCACTTTGGGCCTGATCCTCCTCCATCTCCAGTACAATGGTAGAACATACCTATCATACCTGGAAAGACCCCTAAGTTCTTGCTTCTCTGAGAATGATGGGAAAAGATTCCTGTCTCAAACCTTAGAGTTTGCAGACAAGGCTGAAAGTACCTTAAAATAAGGCAGTTTCTTGAGGTCACCTATATTTTCATTCCCATTCTGCTGCGTATGATTGAAATTATTGGTACCAGGTGCTCAGGCAAGCTGAAGTTGCCTTTACAAAGAACCACAGAGCTGTTTCTAAGGTGCCTTTGACCCAGTTTTTCCATGATTGAATTTTGGATCCAGGGAGAGAAGAGCTTCTTTCTGTGTGTATATTCATTTCAGATTTTGCAGATGTTCGCACCCATGGATATATAACCCAGGCGTAGGTCTGCTGCACTTTCTTATCCCTAGAGATGCAGGCGAGATCATTGAGTGCCACCAGTTCATGTTTCAACAGTGACTCACAAAGGCGAGCAATTCATCATGGGTTCCTTTGCAGCCCTATTTTTGGTTTGCTTTCAGCACACAGCCTCCGTGAAAAATCCCAGGTGTTCTCGCTCCAAGCAAAGCAAAATGTGCCAGGAGTGCCCTGCACGAAGCGAATGTGCTCATTAAAAACAATTTCTGGGAAGGGAGGCACAACCTCTGCTTTCATCCTCTCCTTGGTGTAACCCCAGGAAGTACAAATGCACCTGAAATAGATGAACAGGGGGGATGCCAGGGAACCTGAGGGTGATCCAGAGACCGACTGAGGGATTGTGCCTGATGCTGGTGGTGATACACTGGGAGCAGCTGTCTCCAGTTCCATGAGTCATGACTGATATTTTGAGCAGGCGTCTATTTGGGAGCTTGGAAGGCTAATTTGTGAAGACGAATGAGTCCAATGGACATTAATACTTGGCACTTGCACATACTAAAAACATGGGAGGCTCCCTTGTCTTCCTTGCTGTGGGGTTGCCATGTTGCCATCTGCTTAAACCGATGAAGCGGTTTGGATGAACAGCGAAACGTTTCTGTCTCTCAAAAAAGAAGTCCAGTAGCCATGACTCAACTTCCAGATAAACTCACCTGGATGACTGAAAATCTTCACAGACATATCTGCTTAAAAGTCTTTCAGCGCACATTTTGGGTGTAAAAACAACAGCAAATCGTGTGGCACCATAAATGCTGGTGAGTGTTACCTGGTCCGTGCTTTTAGGCAATGCAGCCACCCTGCATCCAACGACGAAAGGGAATAAAACTTGTTAGTCTTTCAGGTGCCACAAAACCCTTGGTGGCTATTTTAATAGTTTAACTTTTTTCACCTGGTAGAAGAAGTTGATTCAAAACAGAACTGAGCAATGCATGGAAGAGAAGATTTCAATTCAGGCAGCTTGTCCCTCAGTAATTAGTTAGATATAGCTAAGACACACGTGGAGGGAGGGAGAACACTAAAATATCACTTTACATACAATTCATATGCTCCCTTATGGAAGCTCTTTTTTCCTTTTCTTCTGTCACTGCATTCCATAACATCTTATGTTATTGTAGCATTTTACTAAGCAGTAAGGAAACAGAAGAGATCTTCAAAATGTAGCCAACGGCAGTATTTTTGCACAAGATGAGAAAACTCAGGGATCAATTGATAAATGGTGTCCCTTTATCTCCCCTGTGAAAAGGCTTAGATGCCCTCTGAGTTAAAAAAACCCCTTAGATATTGTGACCCAGAGCATTCCACATGTGATTTATTAGATGCACTTGGTAACCTTTCCTTCTGATCATTACTGTTGCCTGTTAATACACATGCATTACCCTCTCAGATAAAATCAGTTATATCACACCACATAGAGACTTCAGGCTTCTTGATTATTTTCATGATTGTTAATTTGTGCTTGTTTTTGTTCTTTTACTATCTTGAAACTATTCGTTTACATTTTTCATATATTTCACCATAAACTGCTTTTAGATTTAAAAAGAAATTAAAACTAGTAGAAAATGCGTAATAGGTCCCCTTATTACTAATTGCACAACCTTCCCTCATGTCATTTACAAAAGCTGACAGTCATTGCTGTAGTTATTAGTTATCCATAGTTTGCTAGGTGGCGTGAACAATATCCATGATGCTATCACAATTGTTCATATATGTATGTTGCTGAAAAGCATGGTGGCATCAAATCAAATGAAGAGAAGGTAACAGCAATGATGATGCTCCTGCAATTTTCTGAATGGAAGGGGGGGACCAGTAATGACAATGGTTATGGTGATCAAGAATGATTTAAAATTTTCCTCTCTACAAACCTTAGAGTTAATAATGAGAAATTGTGGGAGGAGAACATCCAATATGCAGGTCATATCTATTTGCCAAGGCAGAGGTTGAAAAATTCTGACCAGAAAGGCCTTCCCAAGCAAGGAGAGGAAAAACAGCAGGATGCCTCTTGATGTGATCTTACTTTGAGTCAGACCCACTGAAATCAATTGTACCGAAGTTAATTGCCATGACTGATTTGTTCCATGGCTTCCAATGGGACCACTACAAGACCGATCAAACCTGACTCTAACCCTGAAGTATGGATGTCTCTAACTTCAAAGTACGCGTAGAACTGCTTAGTGGAAATAAGTGATTGCCTCCTGTGGGGAATCCCCTGGTAAAAATCCCATGGATTTTAGCTTGGTATAGACACGCACAGCAGTTTTAATTCCAGGCACAAGAGTCACCCCCCCATGTGCCCAGGGGATTTGATTTGAAGCACTAACCACCCCTGCTTAGTCCAGGTGTGCTCCCAGTTAAGTTCCTGAGGTTCCCAAAAGTCCAAGTTCAGAGAAGTGAGCAGAAAGTATGAGTTCCAGTTCCAGGGGCAGTCCTTTTAGGGAGGGATGGTAAAGGCAGGTGATGGGGGCCCGGGCTCCATGGCAGTGTTCCTCCCAGAGCCCCCTTTGTCACACCTGTTGCCACTTCCATCTCCAAGACCAATGCTGGTTTGGAGTCAGCTTTGCTGCTCCTGGTCCAGACTTGGGATGTACTGGATCAGTGGGTGCTGTGTTGCCAGAGCCTCCGGTCCCTGCCCCCTTTCATGGCTGAATGGGCTGGGTGGGAGGAGTGGGTGGCTCCCCTTGTCCTCTATCCCTATTTGCAAAAGATGGGGACCTAGTGCTCAGCTGCCTCCACCCTCGTCCCCCCCTTGCCAATAATTTGCTGTGGTTGACAATGATGGCTGTGAGCCCTGCCATGCCTGCCTTCTTATTCCTGCTGCCACACTTTCCTCCACCCCTCTGGCATCCGGTGGTGGTCCTCCTTCCACCTGTGCCTGGCACATTCCTCCCAGCAAGATCCCCAGGAGACTCTCTCTCTCTCTCTCTCTCTCTCTCTCCCTGGAGCTCCTGTGGGCTGGTGGAGCAGGGCCAGATGTCCTGCTGGGTTTATTCAAGGTGACCCCTTCTCACTCACCCCCTTCAGTAATTCCCCCTTGTCAACTCATGGTCACCTGCTTTGCTCCTTTCTCCTCAAGTATCTCCACCAAGACTCAAAAACAAGAAAGGAAAAAAAAAAAAAAAACAGAAATGGGCCCTTTTTGCCATTGCCTCTCACCTTTGGAATAATCTTCCGCCTGACATCTGCCTGGCCCCCTCTGTGGCTGTTTTTAACAAATTATTGAAAACCTGTTTTTTAAAGCAGGCATTTCCTCAAACTTAACATAAATATTGACTGTATTTTTATGTTGATTTTACATTATTGTATGAATTATATGGCTGGGTTTTTTTTTTTTTTCATTGCATTGTATTTTATTGTATTGATTATTGTTAACTGCCCTGAGTGGCCTCACTGCCAGATGGGTGGTATAAAAATTAATTAAATAAACAAATGTACTCCCTGGGTGCCATTTTTCAAAGGAGAGGTTCATACTGAAGTTTCGTATTGTATCTGAGGGCCTTTGTGTTGGTTTCCCAGTGGGGCATGTCTGCAGTGCTTGATATTCAGGGTGTTGTGTGTTACCTGCTTGTTTTCTCAGTTTACTGCCTTCCTCAGCTAAACACTCTTTGCACCTTCTCTAAAGTAATGAATGTTAATGCAGACAATTAATACTGTACCAGGAATATGCTTGCTTGCACTGCAGCTGTGCTGACTTTTCTAGAACCGCTGTTTTCCTGGGGATAATACGCACACTTCTGCTAAGAATGTGTAGCCTGAAGCGGTGTATTATATTTCATTCTGAAAGCTCTCTAATGGGTTTGTATTTAAATAACTAAAATTAATACCCTTGTGTGCATGTCCTTGCTTGCAGATGAATTACCATTATGCACCCAGTAGGGTTTCTTTTACACAAAGATGTCCAATAAAACATCTCTGAATGCAGAACGAGGAAGTTAATTCTCAAGTGTCTATTTATTACCTAAAAACATATTGAGACTGGGAATGCAAACCATTATTTTTTTAAAAATATATATATATATACATTTGTGGAAAACATATCCTGAAAACCAGTTTCTTTCAGAATTAAGGCCCTTGGTGGAAACAGTCAAACAATAATGTTGATACCTGTTCCTCCCAAGCAATTCTCTCTGGATAATCTAAGCAGAAGCACTGACACTTTCCAGATGAAGTTGCTCTTAAGCCTTTCTTTCATCCCAATATAACACGCTAGTCACCATATGACAAATCCATCTCTTTCCAGTCGAGTCATACCCGAAGGAGATGTATACAAGAAGATGCGCCTAAGAAGTAAAACAAGAACCTTGCCACGTTCAAGAAGCAAGGGAGTGGGTTACATTTTTTTTAAATTTAGTGCACTCCCATCCCATCTTTCTCGCATCATGTTCAATGGATTCTGTCTGATTGTTAATTATCATGTGGGGAGTTTTTTTTTGGGGGGGGAGGGCCTGATGTTGCATGTGGGGATGGGATTAAAGCAAAGCAAAGCAAAGCGTTCTGCTTATATACTGCCCCATACCACTTCAAGTAGTCTCTGGGCGGTTTACAGTTTTTAATTAACGTAATGCAGGCCACACATTACCACCCTTCAAAGCAAGCTGGGTGCTCATTTTACCTACCTCAGAAAGAATGGAAGGCTGAGTCAACTGTGAGCCTGCTACCTGGAATTGAACCCCAGGCCGTGAGCACAGTTTTACCTGCAGTACAGGCATTTAACCACTGCGGTACGAGGCTCGGTTAATTTCTTCTTAGGCGGTTACTTCACATCCTTCCTCATTCTGAGATTATGTTCATTTCATGATAACGTTGTTCGCGATCATGTGGTCTTGTCCCGGTTCTGACCCTGTTTCCGTTTACCCATGGGCATGATTGATGGTATCGTGACAACTGTTACTTCACATCCTTGTTTTGTGATAATTTCTGTACTTCCCTGCCTTCGTTTCCCCATTTTTTTGGTCCGACCTTTCATTTTTTGATATTTTGATTTTCCGTTACTTTGCCCTTCATCCGTTAAGTGGAAAAACTCCCGGTTTCATGCCTTCTTCCCTCTCTGCGATGCATTGTTTATACCGTTGGGATTGTACTGGAGAATGCAACTTCACACTCCTGCCAGTAGATGGAGAATGCATACATTGCGTGACAAGCGTTACTTCAGAGAATTCCCGAGGCCAGGGAGAGGTATGGCTCATCACGCTCTGTTCCCAGTTCAGGGGGCATGGTCAGGATGAGATGTCACACAATGGACGTGGAGTAACCTTTTTTCATACCGGTCCCAAGCGGGACAACGAACCACGATGAGAGGGACTTGAAGTAACCGTTTTAATTTCTTCTTCCCAGTTAACAGTTGCCTCAAAAACTGCCACTTAAAGGGCAATTAAGCTGAGGAAATGCCTTCTTTCACTGGCACCGGCAGAATTTCAGGGCTCTGTGGACTAGGTCCTAGGAGAGAGATTCAGGACAAAGGTTTTGCATTTCCAGGCTTACCAGTTTGCCTGGCTTTCAGGTTATCTCCCAGACTACCTTGGCTTTAGCATGGCTTCTGTATCACTTTCTTACAGACCATGCCTTTTACACCTGTAAAAAGAAAAAAGGAACAGATCCGAATTTATTGTATCTTTAGGCAACTTTGCGATGCCTGTCAACATCAGCGGCCAGTCTGGGTGCTCTGTCGCCTATCCTCGTAACAGGGGTAAGGACCTGCCTTCTTATTGCTCTCCTTCCTCTAATTCACATGAATTATGTCTTACAGCATAATCAGTCAGGCATTTTAAATGTTGTGGCAGTAGCTGATATAATGAGTGATTGAATATAAACACAGATAATAGCTACTACATGCCATTAAGTTGCTTCTAATTTATAGCTGAGAAATTAATGACCTCCCAAAGGTCCGCCATTAATTGTCCTGCTCAGGTCTTGGAATCCAAGTCCATAAAGCAGTGGTGTCCAAACTCTGGCCCTCCAGATGTTTTGGACCACAACTCCCACAGTCCCTTGTCATTGGCAATCTAGGCTTGGAATTCTAGGAGTTGTGGTCCAAAACACCTGGAGGGCCAGAGTTTGGACAGCTCTGCCATAAAGGCTTCCTTTACTGAGTTAATCTCTCTCCTGTTGAGAAACATATGAATAGTTGGTAAATAAGAAGCAGTCCTCTGAGTACCATGGAAAACCTATGAGGAGAATGGGGAGTGTATGGACCAGAACTAGGAGAGCCTTTCTCACCCTTCAATACTTGTTGGGACAGAGGCCACTATTTGCCCCAGTCATGAGCCCTTACTGATTAGGAGTAATTGCATGGATGAGACACAGGAGAAGCAGAAGTGAACACCCTTGATTGTGGCTTTTCATATCCATGTCATATTTCCTTTATGAAGGCAGGTCCCCAACCCGCCTCCCGTGGAGCCTCTCTTCTGTCTCCCCATCTACTTGAATGGGACATTTGGAAAACACATTCCCTTAGCTACCTTGTTTAGCGCTTGGGAAAGAAAGCTTGTGGTCCTCACTCTTTTTTTCATATATGCTACTCTGTTCTCCAGTTCAGCAGCCGGATTGCTGACTGAGGTGGGTTACAGAGATCTCATTACACCCCCACTAAAGCAGCTCCACTGGCTACCAATCAGCTATTGGGCACAATTCAAGGTGCTGACCTTAACCTACAAAGCACACAATGACCTAGGTCGAAGCTACCTCAAAGATCACATCTTGCAGTATGAACCGGCTTGGGTGCTAAGGTCATCAGCATAGGCCTTTCTCTCCATCCCACCACCTTCACAGGTGCGTCTCATAAAAACACATGAAAGGGCCTTCTCTGTTGCTGCTCCCAGACTTTGCAACTCCCTCCCACTGGAGGCCAGGACTGTCCCATCTCTGCTGTCTTTCCAGAAACAGGCAAACACCTTCCTCTTCAGGCAAGCTTTCCCTGAATGAGGGACTACCTAGTACAGCGTTGGCAAACCTATGGCACGGGTGCCAAAGGTGGCACTCAGAGCCCATTATGAGGGCACCCAACATTGCCCCTTCACAGCCGCCTGTATTCAGGTTAAATTGCTGTATTGGCACTTTGCAAAAAAAAATTAGTGAGTTTTAAATTGCAGTTTGGGCACTCGGTCTCTAAAAGGTTTGCCATCACTGACCTAGTATATAAGTTTTATATGGATTACCATGCATGATTACATTGACTAATTTCATAAGAACACCAGTGCTTTCCATGTTACTTTCCATCCCACATAATGGATTTCTTTTTGTGTGTGTGCTCTTTGTAGCTTTAATGTTACAGTAAACCCCCGCCAATCGCGGGGGTTAGGGACCCACTCCATGAAAATCCGCGATATGCGGAAGTGGGTGGGGGGGCCTGGGGGCGGGTGGGGGGGCTTGCAAAAACCTCGGAGGAGCGTGGGAGGCTGGGGAGTGACCCGATCATCCCCCTGCCGCCCCCCGCGTGGCTCCAAGGCCCTCCGCAGGCAGCCAGGTGGCTGCGGAGGGGGACGCCATCCCTCCGCGCACCCGCCCCGCGTGGCTCTGAGGCACTCCGGAGGCACCCGGGGCGGCTGCGGAAGGGGGACGCCGTCCCTCCGTGCACCCGTCCCGCATGGCTCGGAGGCAGTCCAGAGGCGCCTGGGGCGGCTGCGGAGGGGGACGCCGTCCTTCCGCGCACCTGCCCCGCGCACCTCTGAGGCACTCCGGAGGCGCCTGGGGCGTCTGCGGAGGGGGATGCCATCCCTCCGCGCACCCGTCCTGCACGGCTCGGAGGCAGTCCGGAGGCACCGGGGCGTCTGCGGAGGGGGATGCCGTCCCTCCCCGCAGCCCTCCCTCACGGCTTGGAGGCCCTCCCATGCGGCTCCGAGGCCTTTCAGGCTTCTCGGAGGTGCGGGGTGGTGGTGGTTGCACGGAGCGACCAGATGACCCCCCGCGGTGCAGGTACTGCGATCCCGCAATGTAGCGGGACTGCAGTACCTGAACCGCGAAATGGCGGGGGGTTACTGTACCTTTTAATGTTCTAAGGTGCCTCTTCTAATTTCACGTTGTTAACTTGAATATGTCTTAAATGTTCTGGCTGTATATTGTCCCTCATTATTGTAAGCCATCTTGGTTCCTTTTCCAAGGAGAAAGGTAGGGTAAAAATATCCAAAATAAATAAATAAATAAATACTTGGTGACTCATCCTTTGGGAATCTCTTGGTGCTTGAGAGAAAGAGGTAAAGAAGTGGTTGAGGGAAGCAGGGGGAGAAATCACAGTGAACAGCTGCAGTGCTACACATGCTGATCCCTGTTGTGCGCGCGCTCTCTCTTTTTAACTTTTTTCTTAAATTAATAAATAGATTACTAACACATCAAACATAATGCACAAACGTAAAGTATTAGTGCTCCCCACACCCTTGGGACCTTTATATCTTGTATACTTTACTTATAACAAACTTTCTTCTCTCTTATCTACCATAGAAATACATATAACCATTGCCTGTTTTTCCTCTTTCCCTTTACATAACACAGCTTTTATAAATTCTTCCCATAATTTAATACATCTATTAATATTCATCCCCCCCTTTATTTGATTTCTGAAGTCAATTTATCATAAACTGCTGTACTCCATATTTCATTATATCACTCTTGTAACTGAAAGTCCCAATTTGGCTTCCAATTTTTCTCTATTAGCAATTGAGCTGCAGTCATCAAATTCATTACCATTTATCTTTATTTTTTGGATTATTTCTACCCCAATTTTCCATCATCAGTTAAAAATGCTGTTTTTGGGATTGTTTCAATATTAATTTTCAACAAGTCTCTGGTTTCTTCAAATACTTTTTGTGTCACTTTGCAATTCCACCACATATGAAAATATGTTCCAACTGCTTTATTACATCTCCAACATTTCTTAGAGATTTGGGATCTATAGTATTTTAGCAGTGTTAAATACTATCTCCCTAAAATTTTATACCCATTTTCTTTTATCCTAATTGACATTTTTCAAAGTGTCTTCTATACCATTACCCCCCATCTCTTAATTTCTTTCCCCTATATCTATCTCCCATACTATTTTTAGAATTCCCCTCTTGCCTGTCAAAAAGTCTATAAATTATTCCTGTTCTTCCTTTCTGTTCCCCCCATCAATTTGTTTTTTCCAAATTATTTAGAATTTCTTCAAACTTAGTCAATTTTCTATCCTCTCGTTTCATTGTTTTCACTCTCTGTTGACCATCTCTTCAATTGCCTTAAATTTAACAAATTTAGTTTTTCTTTCATAAAGTTCGTTCTAATTTGTTTTTTTATTTTGTTTTTTCCTTCTATTCTTCCAATTTGTAAATCTGTTTTCTTTTTAAAATACTTGTCAGCTTCTTAATTTGATATTTTGAGAAATTCTCCAATTCTTTTACTGGGGTTGAGGGTGATGTTCCAGAACTTAATATCTATCTCCATTTATTCCGCATCTCAATTACATTCCTTATTAAGGGATTCTGAATATTTTTGATTGTTTTAAAAGATTTTTTAACCAAAAGTCTTCTTGCATCTCTCCCATTGCATTCCTAGTCCTCCTTTTGGTGGTAAATACCACATCTTTTTGTTTATCCTGGCTCTCTTCCCTCCATCACAGTATTCATTTATTATTTGTTTGGAAGTTGAGTAATGGCAATTGGACTTGTTTTTCTTGAGAGATAAAAAAAATTTTGATGCTCTTATAGTCTGCTCTGACCTCTTGTCACCCTGGTCTGAAATAGGCTCATAAGATGAACAATGGCCTGTATAGGCTTGTTAGGTAGACAACAGTATCCATAGCCTAAGGTGCTGAAACCCATATGCTATGCTTTCAACAATAACCAGACAAATGAAAAAACCTTCACCACCAAGGCCATAGCTAAGGACCCATAGTTTATGGGTTTCAGCACCTTAGGCCAGGCACATCCAAACGTCGGCCCTCCTGATGTTTTGGACCACAACTCCCAGAATTCCAAGCCTGTATTTCCAATGGCAAAGGACTGTGGGAGTTGTGTTCCAAAACACCTGGAGGGCCGAAGTTTGGACATGCCTGCCTTAGGCTATGGATACTCTTGTCTACCTAACAAACCTATTCAGGTCATTGTTCATCTTATGAGCCTATTTCAGACTAGGGTTACAAGAGGTCAACGTGAACTATAAGATGGAGGACTCACACTACAATTATTTAGACTGATGAAGCTGTTTGGCTGAGCAGCGAAACGTTTCTATGTCCAGTTGCCATGACTCAACTTCCAGATAAACTCACCTGGATGACTGAGAATCTTCACAGACATATTATTATTTGTTGTAACTGTTTTAATTTCTTCTCTAACAATTTGATTCAATAAATTTCATTCAACAAATATGATTACTTTGCCCGCTGTAATTTCTATGGGTTTTACTTGAGAATGCCATTTGTTTAGCCCTGGGGTCTTCTCCAAGGAGACTTTAAATGTCCCATTTCTGTGTCTGATTTCTACAATTTTATTGAGGTTCCAGACAAAATGTCACCATCTGGTTGTAATCTTCTTGCATTGTTCTCAAAAGTTCTTCGTTTGTCTGTTTTTCTTGTCATAGAAAGCCAGTTAAGCATATAAAGGATTAAATAGCTGCAGTTTCTTTGCTGGGTGGAACAGGAAAAAGTGTGATTGAGGCACAATGGGAGAGGTTTTCCCTGAAGAAGATGCATGATACCAGGAATTGCCTTTTTGTTTCTATTGCCTGCTCTACATCTCTGTTTTCAGAACCAACTAACAAGCATGAACAATTAAACCAACATGCTTTCTGGATTGGATTGTCTGATTCAATCTAGATATGAAGTTGAACAGCCAGCCTTTTAAAAAAATAATTGTGTTGAGCAACTGTGCAAGAGGACACATGTGATATCACAGCAGTTTGGGTAATAGATAGGTCACCCTCTGGCTTTTCTCCTTTTCTGTACTCCTCCCAGTGAATGAACTACATCTTTCCTTATTCACTTCTGTTGTTAAACCAGTTTCCATGCTAAAGGAGCCACCCTTTTAGCAAGAGAAATCACCCACCAAAGAATTCATGGTTGGTTTTTGTGTGTGCAGTTAACAGGAAATTGGGTATTACAAGCCCTTAGTTCCCTAAGACAAACAAAATGTCAGTGTGCAGCTGAAGAACTACTTGCTGTTACAGTCACCCCCCACCATTTCACGGTTCAGGTACTGCGGTCCCACTACATCGCGGGATCGCAGTACCTGCACCTCAGGGCCGTGGGGGGCGGCAGCGGGGGGCGATCGGGTTGCTCTGCGCCACCCACCCGTGCTCCTCTGAGAAGCCTCAGAGCTGCATGGGGGGGGCGCCGGGGTGATCGGGTTGCTCCGCGCCGCCCCCGCGCTCCTACGAGAAGCCTTGGAGCTGTGGGGGTGGGGGCAATCGGGTTGCTCCACGCCACCCCCTGCGCTCCTCCGAGAAGCCTCGGAGCCGTGCAGGGGGGGCGGGGGCAATCAGGTCACTCCGCGCTGCCCCCCGCTCCTCCGAGAAGCCTCAATCATGCCCCTGCCACCAGGCCCCACCCCACCTGCTTCCGCATATCACAGATTTTCATGCATCGCGGATGGGGTGGGTCCCTAACCCCCGTGATCGGCGTGGGGTGACTGTACCTTTTTGTAAATTTAGATATTTATTTATATTTATACTTGTTAACCGACCGATTTTCCCTCAGGAAAAACACATTACAAGAACAAATGTTCAAACAAAATGTTGCATCTGGACTCTTTCTCTCTGGGAACAGGGGCATGAACTGAGTGGGAGAATTTGTTTGCACAATAGGAACCGGACTATTTTAGGAAGCAAAGGTATTTTTCTTTCCTTTTCTTACTAATCTTGATCCTTCCTCTTGTTGGCATCCATGCATTCAGGCTCTCATGATTAAGTTGAATCTGAAACAAGAACAGACCTGCAGGCTGATGAAGGCTGAGTACTCGGCGACACTTTTTGGAATGGCATCTATCAACAACTCTTAATGGAGTTTTTGAAGTTTAATTTGCTAACAACAATGTCTCTATCACTGCCGATAGATTCATCGGGACATATCAATTGGGGCAGACGTGGGATATTTGTGGACAAGCGGTGGTTGGTTGAATTTAATTATTTCCATTGTTCTAGTTTGAGGTTGGCAAAAAAGACGCCGCCACCCCCAGACCGTTTTTAAGACCATTCCCCCATGGCACCTTCCTGCCTTCCACTCTCCAGACCTTTTTAACCAGAAAAAAAAGCTACCAAGGCTTGCTGGGAGTTGCCCCTTTGCAAGTCCTTGGGGCAGTGATTCTCTTCTTAAATGGGGTTTGGGGTCTCCCCTCAGAGTTAGCATGTACACATGCAAAACTACCTTTCAGACTGGAAGTGCATTTCCTGCCATTTGAAGTCCCCTCCTTCCATGGTGGACCATGGCTCTCCCAACAGATCCCACGGGCAGAAAATTGGCCTGCTGACCTCCCAAGTGTGTGCCCTGCCCTTGTTCTAACATGGCTGGATCCAAGCTTAGTAAAATGAATTGTAATCTATGGAGCCGAAGGTGGACTAATATAGAAAGGGATACACACACTGATACAAAGCCCGCTAGCCAGACATAGACATGAAGCATTAAATAACCTGTATTATTTAATTTTATTTATCATGATGGTTCTCTCCCCGCCCCAAACTTTTCTCTCTCTCTTTTGACTGCTATTTGGGTTACCCAGTTCTTTACCATCTGGTACTTACTGCTCCAAGAAGAAGTTGTATAATCCGTGTGCCTATTTTAAATTGGTGCTGTTCAGAAGCACGTTTTTGCCAAGAGCTATATACAGTGGTACCTCTTAAAATGAATTTAATTTATTCTACATGTCAATTTGTTTTAAGAAAAAATTGTCTTATGAAGCACGGTTTCCCATAGGAATGCATTGAAAATGAAGTAATCTGTTCCAGAAACTGTGGATTGCTTCGTTTTATGAAAATTTTGTCTTACAAAATGTGGTTTCCCATAGGAATGCATTAGGAATGGATTAATCCATTCCAGAGACTAGAATAAAGACAAAAATAAATGTTTTTTTTTTCCTCCAGGGTACATGCGGAACATTTTTTCATCTTGTAAAGCATCCCATAGGGATTTTTTTTGTCATGCCAAGCATGACTATTCCCATAATTTTTTTCTTTCTATCAGTTTTTGTCTTATGAGGCATTTGTCTTAAGAGGTACTACTGTATATATATATTTTTCTTATAGGAATCTAGTGTAAACTTCAGACAGTCAGTTTCACCTTTTTCCTAGGATTCCACCCCCCCTTTTCCTCTCACCCTGGTTTCTTTTCTTTCTTTCTTTTTTGGGGTATTTAGGATTCTTATTCTATATTCTCCTTTATGTTGGAGTTTTAATCTCTAACTAGATATATTAGCAGATGAAAAATAAGTCTTCTTAGCGTTTGCAGTCACACAAATGACCCTGGCAGGACAGAAACTAATGAATGGTGGTCAGCCCAAATTATTTCTTTACTTCTGGCAGCAAAAAATGACACTCACCCCCTTATTTGATGACTGTAAAGGACTTATTTAGATGTAACATGAGCTCATGCCCATTATATTTTTTAAAATGGCTGACGGCTGGCAATACGAAAAATTTTAATCCCTTAAAAGCTGAGGGAATTGAAGTCCATACACAAAGGCCTTGAAAGCAATTATTTGTTTTATTAAAGAATAATTAAAAGGGGTTTAAACTGCACTTAAGGGGGTATCATATGTGCCAAAGACATTAACATTGAGCAGCTTAAAAGAAAACAGGCATTTACAAACAAATGATAAAGTAGGGAAATGTATGTGTTCTAGGGAAAGATAAATTATGGGCCTGTCCAGACAGAGATATAGATTGGTATATGGATCACTGTTGGTGTGAATTGGTTCAACCCAGATTGAGTTGTTCATATACATCTCTACTTACTACTTATTTAAGATCTGTCCCACTCCTTTCTGGTACCAGGTTAGCAGCTTTTGTTTTTTTGGCATAATATTTGACAAGTTCTTAATTATACATGTAGCCTGTGCAAATGGCTAGTTTGCACCCAAATGAACCTGCAAGTGGTGTTAATTGAGGTGACAACCTTGTGATATAATAGGTGAGCTGTGACATTAAAAGGGAAGATGGAGAAAACCTCTTTTCTATTGTCTTCTTATTATTTGCCTAACTGATGCAGCACAGTTTTAATACCATGCTGGGCTGATGCAGTGCTCTTCTGGTATGTCACACACTTTATTTAACAAAAGAAGGCAGGCACTGTGGCCAGCTGAAGGAAGGCTCTGAGAAAAGATGGGCAAGGAGGCTATTTTGACTCCATGAGCTCTGCACCCACAAGGCAGTGCAAAGACCCTGCTGAGGAGAAAGATAAGGAAAAGGTGGGTGTCTCCTTCCTATTGTCTCCACAGCCTCAACCTCAACATTTCCCCCTCATGCGAGGACCACCAGCATGAGGTTGCCCACTACCACTGTCCTCTGCTGCTGCCTCCTTACTCGGAAGTAAACCAGGTCAACTTAGTCATGGGCAAGCCAGCAATCTAAAGACTTGTGTGGATGCTTCTCATGGGAGAATAAACATCTCCAGTGCGGACAGAAGGATTGCTCAAACTGAGAGATTAAACAGATCACACTGAAGATAAAAGCCATTTAAGTGTGACCCAGAGTGCTCCAAATTCCCCCCATCTGGACAGGCCTAAATGAGAAGTTTCAGAGAGAAGCAAATAAAGAAATTTTGAATGAGGTCAACGTAGGGGGCAAGGAGGAACAAATAACAGGGACTTCTGTGGCTAAAGAAGGCTTTGGAGTTCAGGAAGGTGACAGAAGGCTGTAGAGCAGGGGTCCTCAAACTTTTTAAACAGGGGGCAGGTTCACTGTCCCTCAGACACTGTTGGGGGCTGGACTATAGTTTGAAAAACTATTTAAAAAGGAAAAGTACTTGAATAGCCAAACAAACATGGAAGAACAAAAAATGCAAATCCAGGAGGCCCAGCCAAACCACTCAGGACTTACACCAGTGAGCATGAAGTAAAACAGCTCTAATTTCACTAAACAAGAAGCAAAATGGGAGGTATCGCTATGACCTTGACAAAACAGCTTCACACCCCTAAAACCTTTAAAACATAGACTTCATCTGAATGAAACCCTTGCACCTAACCTAATAGGGCAGGGACTAATGCAGGGAAGCTACTGCAGCCACTTGGCAACCAGGGCCCCCTTACTTTCCTCCCAGAATTTACAATACAATAAACGCTCCACTCAACCCACCTTCAATGTTGCTGGGGAGAAAGCAAGAAGCCCTAAATCTCTTCACAACAGAGGGTGCCTCAGCTCAAGGAGGCCATGATTGGGAACTGGGAACGTTTGGGAAAGAATCTTTTCCAGGAGCCCAGGGAGGCAGGCGGAAGCTGGACACAGACTTCCAAGCCCCTGGGGGACCCATGCCACACCCCTACTTGTGCCCTCCCTTGCGTGGCAGCCCTCCCTTACGTGGCTTACCCTCAGCCACCACCCCCACTCCCTCCACCCTCCCTCCATACAGGCCTCCAGTCTCTCTCTCTCTCTCTCTCTCTCTCTCTCTCTCTCTCTCTCTCTCTCTCTCTCTCTCTCTCTCTCTCTCTCTCTCTCTCTCTCTCTCTCTCTCTGCACTTTACAGGGACAGGGCTAGCATCCTAAAAGCACCCACCCTTCATAGCCAAAGGGGAAGAGGCACGAAGGGGGGAGGGGAGAGGAGGGGGCAGTGAGCTTCCGGCCCAAGTGGGGACAAGTGAGGGGGGGGTCCTGCAATGGCTAGCGGACCAGATTCAGGACCCTGGTGGGACAGACCTTGCTCACAGGCCATAGTTGGAGAAGCCCTGCTATAGAGGTACAGGAAAGGAGAAATTGTTGTGGAAAAGGAAAACAAATAAAGGGGTGACATACTACTGGAAAACAAAAGGAAAGCATTTCAAAGCTCCCGATGTGGGATGCAATTGGAGCTCTGGATAATTCTTATAAAAGGAACCTCACCGAGGTGATGAAAGCAGTCAGGTAGTAGGTCTGAACTTGTCAGAAAAGCTGTTCTCTCCTTCCATTGCAGTTCTGACCTACTACAAGTGGTTGCTGAAATGAGAGGGGGGAAATAAAAAGAATGTCAAAAAAGTTTAGCACAGGTGCCTTAAATACAAAGGAGAGCAAAGCACTTTCTGGTAGGTGTTGTTTTAGGTGTGCTTTAAAGAAAGGTCTACAATTTGCAAGCATTGAGGGAGAGAAATGATGGAAGGTGGTTGCAAAGCATGACCGGATAGAATATGTTGATAGTACAGAGTTCTGGTGGAGACTGTTCCAACAGCTTAAATAGAGTCTGCTTCTAGATGCAGTTGATCTCTTCCTTAAATAGCAGAATTTAGGAGAACATCCTAATATCTTACAAAGATACATTCACTCTATCTTTAGGTCATTTTCCTTTGAAGTTTTTTTTTAAATTCTTCAGGTACCCCAAAACCTCTTGAAGCCCCCATGCGGTCTGGCACCTAAAGAGAGATTGAATAAATTATGAGAAGTCTTCAATTAAATATAAATATGTTTCATAATATTATCTCCTTCTTCCACCTCTTCCCTTTGAAACACTGAAGGACAACAGATTTTTTTATACCAAATGATTTTCTAACACAAGTTATCCAGGTGGTGTATTACCAATGTTGCTCTCTTATATATGGAATGTGTTTTCATCATCATCGCAGTTAGTCACAATAACTGCTATAAAACATGGGATCACAGTATTATTCTAGATGTGTGAGCAGAAGCCATGTCAACCTCGTTGCAAAAGGTATATCAGAGCAAAAAGTAATTTGAGGCTTCAAAGGCTGAACACATAAAGAGGTTGAACATGGTATTATTGAGAAATTGATTAATGAAGAGTGTGTTGATGTATTTCATTCATGAAGTTATGGGAATTCTGCAGAACACCCATAAATTGCTATAAAAAAAAAATTGCTACATAGTAAAAAGATCTACAGAACAAAATTGCAAGAAGTTTCCCAGATCTGCCACTTAAAGTATCAACAATTCACTTTGTAGAGAAATAATTCTTTATAGTTGCTCAAAATCACAGATTTGTGTATGCAATTTTTTAAATTCACACTTACTTAACAACCAACTGAACATATCAAAAGCAAACAAAGAACTGCCACCAACCCAGGAAAGATAGGGAAGTAGCACCCAGCAGAGAGATGGGTCTCCCTTTGAATTCCAAGGCTGGAATAAAAGATTGGTTAGTGCTAGAAAGGGTGTCCAATTTTTTTGGAAGGAGGGCCACATTTGGTGGCTGAGAATGTGGGGGGGGGAGCTGCTCCCTGCCCCTGCCCCCACTGCACACCCCACCCACTGACCCCTTCCAAGCCCCACCCACTGAGTCCTCAGTCAGCCCTGCTCCACAGGCCAAGCAGAGCCCTGCCCACTGTCCCACACTACCTCTTTGAGGCTGGGCCGGGGCGCTTACCTCCACTCCTTCCCTGTCCTTTCCCCCTTCCTTACTGGTCGTGGCGATCTAGTTGTAGCAGCAACAGCAGCCGAGACAGTACCCGCCAGCTTTCTTATTCCATGTTGTCACCCAGGTGCCCTCCCTCCTGCCTGCCCCATGCTGCCCTGTTGGGCAGAGAAGAAACTCCTGCGGGTGCAAGAGGCCCACCTCATGCTTCAAGGGAGCACGGCGCTCTTTGTTGAGCCGGGTCTGGCCTTGAAAGCTGGCAGGCAGGAGGTGGCTAGAAGCCCACTGACGAGGCTCCACAGCAGCTGCGAGCCCTAACACAGCTCGCCTGACTACCCCGTGGTTAAGGTGGGCAATGTGGGGGAGGGTGGGCACCTGCTGAAAAGGCCCAGCAGTGGAGGGGGGCCAACAGAGCCCCAGGCTGAGAAGGCTGTGTGCCACAGTGGTGGTGGGTAAATTGGCGCAATTGGGCAGGCAGGACTCAAGGCACAGTGGCAAGGGCCCGGGCCAGATCGGTGGGGGCCAAGGTCAACGAAACTGTGCCGCGGAGGCGGGAACAGCAATGCCAGGCACAAGAGGGCAGGTGGAACGCAGGACACAGAGGGGTTGAAGGGCCCAGTCCAGACCGACAGGGCCCAAGGCCAGCAAGGGAAACACACAAAATAAACAAAGCCTAAACCCCTGCCCTTCCGCAAACCTCCTGGAGTGCCAATGTGCCACACAAACTCCCTCAGCAAGCAGGCCACATAGGAGAGGGCTTTGCAGTGGCCAGCAAAGGCCCTAACCCACCCAAGCTCCTCAGCCATGGTAGCAATGGAGGCCTTATCCACCAACCACTGGCCAAGAAATGCCGTGGGGGGAGATTTTGAAAAAAATGTGGGGGAAGGGAGGGGGTGGGCCAGCCAAGTGCGCACCAATCAAAATGGCATGGTGGTCCAGATTCAGCCCCCAGGCTGGACTTTGGACATGGCTGTGCTAGAATGTCCCTCCCAGTCAAACGTAGTATAGGCAGCATGCAAGGTTGCAAATAAAACTTCAACAGATAGGAAAGACAGCCACTAGATTAATGCATATATATGTATTTATGCCTTCATTATCTTCATATTTCTTTTGTCTAGAATTAAAAATGTGAAGGGATGCATGGTAGTTGAAAATGTGGTTCAATATTTTTCCCAGGAGGTTGTAAGCAGAATTATCCTGTAGCTATTTATAGAGGTAATGAATTGATTTATTCAAATCATAGCAGATAAACAGGGAATGGGATCCATGAAATTAAAGGCCAGTATACAAGAAATCTGGAAAATCAATGAATTTCAGACAAAACACTGTGCAGTAATGAAATGAAAAGTGTCATATAGAACAGCTTGAATTAAAGCATCAGGTGAAATTATAATACATCATGGTTAGCCTTTTGACCCTAATTTTCCACCAGCCCCCTTGTTAACGCTTGCTGTGTTCCCAGCTGTTTAGCAATATTTGGCCTAAAAACGAGGACAAAAAGAATTACAGCTGCCTTTTCCAAGGAACTGTGTCCTGAAGTCGCAGGAGAGTGGAGAGGAAATTGGTCCATGGAAATTCAGATGGGAAAATTAAAAGAAATGCAAAATAAAGTAGTGAAGTCTCAGTCACAATTGTGTGTGTTGTAAGTGGGGCAGGAGAAAACAAGGAAATGGTAGGAAATAAAAAGTTTATTCAGAGCAATCCAGAAGCAAAAAAAACTCTAGCCTGGAAAAAAAGCCAGCTCTGTAGTTATTTTTTTTTAAAGCTCAAGATAAAATTTTGATAAGGGAGGTTAAAATGTCTCAGGAAAGGAAACCAAGCCATTGTGAAAACTGAATTTTTTTGTCAGAGGTAAGGGAAAGTTAAGCTAAGACCTCAAGTCCACAGTCAAAATCTGAAAAAATTAAAATAAAAAGAGAAAAAAAGAATAGATAAAGTGAGTTCTTATGCTTGGGTGCCTTTTCTATTTGGTCTCTAACACATTTGATTTTCCTACCTTCTGATCGTCTTCTTTCCTCTCATCACAACAATGGTAGATGTTGCATCAGGGGGAAATATATATTGTACCAGTTTTTCTCACTGGCCCCAAACAGCAGCCTTTCGTCAGCTACTATGATTGCAGCATTTTATCAGGGTAAAAGCTTGTCCATAATATCCACTATCTTTTAGCTTGGCCAAGGGCACATCACAAAAGCAATTGTGTTATCTTTTTACTCATTCTATAAACCAAGTGTCAAGCAAAAAGAAGAAGAAATAAAGTCTTCTATTGTCTTTTCCAAAAAAGAAAACAAGCAGTGCTGTTTCTGAAACAAACATTTAATAAACATTTCCTCCCTTCCCTTCAACAGATTTATAATTCATTCCATAGCTTCATACGTCTGTATTCTAGTCCCATCCATATGCCCATGGATCTTATACCCAGTCTATTCTTAAACCACCAAAACATGATACAACTAACAGTGGCTGCACTTACATTTCTCTATTAATTTCTACATGCATAGAAGTTGAAGAGCCTACATTATGTTCTCAGACTTCTGGATGATATCAACCAACTGTAAGATGTTTGACAGAAGTAGGAAATTAATGGTTGTGTATGCGCACAATCTAACCTTTTGGGTTTTCTCCATATGTTCTCCCTCCAAATATAACCTTGAATCCATAAAAACTTACCTTTATGAGGCACCTCAATGGCTTTGTAAGAAGACATTATCAGTTAGAGGAAACAGCTGGTACCTCTCAGGAGCTGTGAAGCCTACCCAAGTTTCAGCTGTTATTTACAAGCTTCTTTAGTCATCTTCTTTCAGCACATATCCTTTTTATGATTTGACCTTTTGAAACAATAAGAAACAATGTCTGGATAGCTCAGTGGTTTAGGTATCTGGTTTTGAAGCTAGAGGTTGAGCACTCTTCCCTGTTGTGCCTTGTGTGAATAGAGCCAGCCTACGTGGTCTTGGACAAAGTACACAGTCCCAAGATGCCCCCCCCCAAAAAAAGGAATGGTAAAGCTCTTCTTTTTAAAAAATATTTTAAAATTTATTTTCTACACTGAACCAAATAAAACAAATGTATGTTGCTTGTCTCCTGTCATGTTACCAAATCAATCACAATTTCCCCCCAACACTTCAGCCCAGTATAATTTATATCTCCTTTCCCAACTTAAAAGAACATACTTTCATCCTTAGTTTACTTACTGTCTCATCTATATTCTATCTTTACTTATATCTATTTTCTAATAGCCTAATTAGCCTGCCTAATCTCAACAATATATTCAATCTTGATGTTTAATTCTTCAATTAGCTAAACACCTTAGGATACATTTTAGCTAACTCTATATATCATAAAATACCTAATTTCAAAAGCCATCTCTAACTCAAGTTAGTTCTTTATGGACTGTTATAAAAGAGGTACCTCTTGGTCTACAGAATTCATTTTATGCATAGTAGTTCTTACTACCACAATTCTTTTAAGGATCTGACAAATTAAATTTTATTTATATTTCAGGTTGATCTTCACATTTCCCTTTTCCATTTCCCATATCATGCCAATCAATTAGTAGCTGTGGACAATCAAAATACAGAAAACAAACTTTTTTTATGTAATCAATTCACTAAGCCTGAAACTCTCTTTCTGAATTTTCTTTTTCCCTGCCAAGTCCGTTATCTTCATAAGTTGTTCTTTTATCTTGATAGCAATCTTGATAGTTGCTCTGGTGCTGAAAAGATTCCAAGCTCTTCCCTCTTCTGTATCCATATTGAGTAACTAGTGGAAAAACCATAGCTTTGACTATCCTGACCTTAGTTGGCAAAGTGATGTCTCTGCTCTTTAGGATGCTATCTAGGTTTGCCATTGCTTTCCTCTCAAGAAGCAGGCGTCTTTTTATTTCGTTGCTGCAGTCGCCATCTGCAGTGATCAAGGAGCCCAAGAAAATAATCTCTGTCATTGCCTCCACTTCTTCCCCTTCTATTTGCCAGGAGGTGATGGGACCGCTGGCCATGATCTTAGTTTTTTGATGTTGAGCTTCAGCCCATTTTTTTCACTGTCCTCTTTCACCCTCATTAAGAGGTTCTTTAATTCCTCCCCACTTTCTGCTATCAGAGTAGTATCATCTGCATATCTGAGGTTGTTGATATTTCTTCAGGCAATCTTAATTCCATCTTGTGATTCATCCAGACCTACCTTTCGCATGATGTACTTTACATAGAGTTCTTATAGTTCACAATAAAGAGATAATATTGCTTGTAATTGTAGTTTCTGCCACTCTGTTTCCAAAAGGAAAGCGACTGGATTGAAGAAAGGAAGAGCAAAAGAGGCGGGGAACAGAGATTCTCCAGCAATTATTTACAAAACATGGAGTCCATCCAAGGTCAAATAACATTCCTTTGAAAAACAGCTTTCCCAGTGCTGCCCTTAAATTGTGTCTTTATATTTGCCACATATAGAAAGCACAAAACAAAAAGGAGTTTCCTCAAGAGTTTTTTTCTCTACCAGCCCCAAAAACCAATAGGCAGAAGGAGGGATAAAAGCAATTTTATTCACAACACACAAAATATTTACAGCTTTCTACAGCGTGGTGGCTCAGTGGACTAAGGCTCTGAAAACTGTTGACTTCAAAGTCAGCAGCTTGGCGGTTCGAATCCCGGGTGCCATGCAGTGGAGTGAGCTCCCGCTGTTCACCCCAGCTCCTGCCAACCTAGCAGTTCGAAAGCATGTAAATGCAAGTAGATAAATAGGTACCGCCGTAAAAGGCGGGAAGGTAAAAACACTGTTTCCTTGCAGCCATGCCGGCCACATGGCCATGGACTTGCACAACACTGGCTCTTCCAGCTTGAATACGGAGATGAGCACCGCCCCTAGAGTCAGGCACGACTAGCACACATGTGCGGGGGGAACCTTTACCTTTACCTTTACTTACTGTTCTCTGGTACCAACAGCTCATGCCTTCACCAGTTAATGGTGTCGGTTTTCCTCCAGTAGGAGATAAGGCATTCTCCTGCTTCCACAAAAATTCACCGCCATTGCCTTCATGGTCTGCAGGCACTGCCTCTTCTTAGTTTCCTCTCCAAGGAAACTTACCCTTCTTAAGGTCCCTTTTATCTGGAGGAATTCAACTTGATAAGCTGCAACACTTATCAAGTTGTCTTGCCATGGTGTAACCAAAACCAGAAGTCAGGAATGATAAACCTCTTCTGAGTATCCTCTATCTGGAAAACCTTGAAAAGAGTTGCCATACGTCAGACTTAATGGCACATGCTTATTACATTATTTATTAGAAAACAATTTTCCCCACCGAACATATACAGCCATTGTACTTTCTGTAGCGTTAATGTGCTTGCCCCTGGCCCTTTCACAGGCTCTTGATAAATACTGCTTCTAATTTTTCTCTTTCGCTGCCACCAACTAGCTTCTCTAGTAAATTAAAACCTTCAGACTGTTTTAAATTGAATAAAAATAAAAGAAGTTTATTGATTACAAGGTAGAATCAAAATCATTAACAGTAATGTGTTGAATTGCAAACAAAAAGAATATTGCTCAAATCCACTTAAGTTTAGTTACAGTGGTACCCCGACTTAAGAGCAGCTCGACTTAAGAGTAATTCGACTTAAGAATGGAAAAATGTTGGCATTTTAAATGCTGCCTTACAAATTTTAGATATGGTCTGCTCGACTTACAAATATTTTTTCATTTTTTTATTTTTTAACTTATTTTTTCAATTTTTTAGATAGGTACCCCGACTTAAGAGTACTTCAACTTAAGAGCATGCATTCGGAAAGGATTAAATTTGTATGTTGAAGTACCACTGTACTAATAAAGTAGAACATATGCACACCCAGTTCCTAAGTTCACAAACTCTAAACACTTAATTTTCTTCCCAGACACTCTAAAAGCCCTGTCTCTTCTCTTTCTATCTTTTCTCCAGTAAATGCAGGTCCCTATCTATCCCTATCTGATTCTTCAGACTCTATCAGATTTCTTCTCTGACCAAATCAGTGCTGAACAGAGCCTTACATCTCCTCAGGCCACTCCCCAGACTCTCTCATTGGTCTACAAACCCACCAATCAGTACAGACAGTTCTTATGAATTATTCATTACAACAGGTAAACACCACACTTTCTACTTACCATGCTTCTGTTATCAACTCATCTAGTTGAGGAGATAAGTTTCTTTTGCTTATAAATTGTCCTTATAATTTTTGCTATATTTTCCATACTCAAAAGTGATCTCGTACTACTGGTGGGAAAGGATCTGGTGCCATAGAAACATTCCATTAGTGATGGTTCCCTATAAGTTTGGTAATTCACCTCAATTGGATCCACACCTTCTGTACTTACTCTTCTACAAGCAGATGGGCCATTCCTACCAGGACATTGCCTTGCCAGTGGCAAAACAAAAACAAAAACAAAAACAAAAACAACAAAAAACCTGTTTTCTCGTAAAAAAAAATGCACCCTGCTATATATCGTGTACACAGATATTTTAAAAATTAATTTGACCTGTGCTAAAATCGGGATTTTTAATGTGTAACTGCACCCTGAGTCAGAACCAAGAAATAGTGGAATTCAAGCCAGTATGGGAACAGCTATGTTTTTTTGGGCAATGCACCAGTCTAGCTAGGAGATATTTTATGGCCTTTCTGTCAAGAAAAATCCAACAGCAAGCTCGCATGTGCAGTTAGTCCAACACCTAAGCATATTTCACCTGATGAATATTTTACCAAGTTTTACTGCTTCTCTTAGGGGGAAAGTTCACCCAAGATAGCCCATTGCAGACCCTAACAGAGAGGCACTAGCTTTCTTACGTTGTTTTGTGCCATCAAGTTGGAACCAATGTATAGCAAGCTTAATAGAACTTTTTTCACTGTGCAGCGGTACCTCTACTTATGAGTGAACCGACTTATGAATAATTTGACTTATGAGCCGAAAGCCCTCCCCCCTTTTAAATGCCACCTTACAAATTTTAGATGCAGTTTTCTCTACTTACAATTCCTCCAGACTTGCCTTCCAGCAGGGGCTTTGAAGGCGAGCACCGGCCAGTGGGTGGGGGGAGGTGGGGATCACACCGCTGTTTCACCCATCTCTTCCCCAGCACCCTTGCCTTCCAGCGGGTGGGGTAGGGAGGCGGAATCTGCTGTCCTCCCCCAGCCTTGCCTTCCCTGCTTGGGCTCATGCGGGGCCAAATTCAAAAGGATGCAGCCTTCCTCCTCCTCCTCTTCACCCGAGACTGGGGTGAAGAGGAGGAGGAGGAAGGCTGGATGCTTTTGAATTTGCCGCTGCATGAGCACCCTCACTGGTGCCAAAGCAAATTCAAAAGGGTCCAGCAGGTGGAAGGGGCGATCTGTGTGAGCATGCACACGCCTCCCTTCTACCCGCCCGGTGCATGCTGGCACGGCTCGGGTGGGTGAAAGGGAGGCACGTGCATGCAGAGCTGCACCAGCAAGCACCGAGGGGGTTGCGGTGGTGAGCACTTGAGTTTCAAAGGGCTACAGCCGAGTTGGTATGGTTCTAGCCCTTTGAACAACCCCCCCCCGGCACCTTCCTATAGGAATGCATTGAAATCCATTGCCTCTGGAATGGATAAATTGATTTTCAATGCATTTATACGGGGAAATGGTGCTCTACTTAACGAATTTTTCTACTTAGGTGCATGCACTTGGAACGGATTAAATTCGTAAGTAGAGGTACCACTGTAATATATATATACAGTGGACCCTCGTATAACAAACGGTTTGTATAACATTAAATCCGTACAACATAAAAAATTCCAGAGATAGGGGAAATTTGCTTAATAGAATCACCTATGGGACGAATCCATACAACATAAAAAGGTCGCGATTAGGGATTACTCTGTTTTCAATGCATTGCTGTGGGAAATTTGTATAAAGGAAATTTTGCTTAACATGATTTCGTTTGGAATGCATTAATTCCTTTATACAAGGTACCACTGTATTTATGGAGTCATTTTACCAGTTCAACTCCCTCAGTGAGCTTCCATGGCTGAATGGGGATTTGAACTCAGGCGTCCTGAGTCCTAGTCAATCACTGTCCACTAAAACACTCTGGGTATCTACATTTTGTTACAATGAGTTTGGAAAAAAAATCATTCTCTCAGGCTTGAAGGATGTTCTGATTCAGAACTGAAAAATGCAAATTGTTCTTTGGGCATTGATATAACAACTGGAAATTTGCTTTACATTTGTATCCTACTCATCCACCCAGCTTTTCTTCTTCTCTTCCTCCTGCTCCTGGTTTGTTGGGCACTGAAGGAAAAGTAGTAGGACTGAAACCACAGGGCAGTACAGTAATTTAAATAAACAACATTCTGTAAGGGTACATTTTCCCACAATTCTTATGTAATCTAATCAGCATATGTATTGTTCAAAGGACAGTTAAATAAATACTAGGATACATCATCTCTCTCTCCTTTTCTCCTTAATTAAATGGCTGCAAAGCAGATGGATTAAAAAGTCATCTCAGAACTCAGTCATCACATTCTAGAATACTCTGGTGTGTTACTCACATGGACATGAAGTACTTCCACACGAGACAGCAAGAGTTTGGCGGTACTAGTTTTGAGAACTCACAACTATCAGACAATTTCATGCAGGACATTGAACTGGAGAGCAGGAACATTCCTTTTAAGGCGAGTTGGGTATTTTTGGAAAGAGTAACATCTAATAGCAGCCAAATCATTAGTATTATAGCGGAGAAGGAGTGTAGGCAAGAGAAATCGCGCACACACCCGCATGTGCTGCCAGTGCTCACCACCAGCTGCCTGAGGTGGAAATGCAAATAGAGAGTGAATCTTTGTTTTTCCCCATAGATATGAAAGACGAAATAAATGTGTGCAGGCACAACAAATTATTATTGGCCTTTTCGAGTGAACTGTATTAAATATCTCATTGAGCAATAGACCCTGAGCAAAATTAAACACCAAAAAAAGGAAAGAAACTGATTTTTTTTTTTTGGTCAAAACCTGTCCCATGTTCTTTGCAATCCTTAAACTTTCAAGTGATTCCTGGATGATTGCAAATTGCAACAAGGTTTTAATTCTTTCCCTCCTTTAGCTTAGTCAGACACTTTTCTAAAGTGGCAAGTATTGCATGTGATGAATACAATACAGTATTTGCCACTTGATAAAAAAGTGTTGGTTTTTATTTTATTTGCTGTTATTGTCTTGTCACATGGATTGTACTATTTGAACTACCCAGAGTGGCCTTGCTGTTGGATGTGAATTATAGAAAACTATTCAACCAATCAATATCACATAAATTGAATAAATCATAGCTGCATTGAAAGAGTGATCCTGTCAAATGCATCTGGGCCCTTTTTGTCACAGCACTGTAAACCTGAATTATGAAGTGGTAAAGTACAGTCAGTTCCTATGTAATAGGCAGGAGTAGCATTTTATGTTCTGCTGTTCTCCTATCCAGGGCCATAAGGAAAAAGATTTAAATGACATTAAAATACGAATACAAGGACAGGGCATAGTAGTGGGGATTTGCTGTTGTCAATTTGCTTTTTAAAAATATCAGATCAGCATCCTATAATATAAAGACAGAGAATCACCTCATCTGTAGCTCATTCAACTGGAAAAATAAATTTCACAAACTATGTTGTGTCACTCAGATTCCACACATTGTGGACATAATCTGTTTCAACTGTTACCCTCAGGACAACGTTTTAGGGCATTGCATACTAGGACAACTAGATACAAAGATAGCTTCTTACCAAGTGCTATCAAACTGTTGAATAATTATTATTTTTTCTTCTTTTCTTCTTTTTAATAATATGTTATATTGTGTTGTTGTACTGTATTCTTTATTGTTGAATATATGATTCATATATTTCCTTCTTATATATGGAGAACACTTTTTACCAAAACAAATTCCGGGTTTGTCCAACCACACTTGGCCAATAAAAGGATTCTGATTCTGATTCATTGCCACTCAACCCTACAAATTACAATAGGTGAATGTGACTCACGTGGTTGCTTGTTTCACACAATTCTAATAGTACACTGGTGCCTCTTAAGACAAATTTAATACATTCTATGGGTCAATTCATTTTGTGAAAAATTCATCCTACGAAACATGGTTTAATGTGGCTCCCATAGGAATTCAATTCACATTGAATTCATCTTGTGAGGCATTCCCTAGGAAAAATCTGTTTTACGAGGTTTTCCTATTACCGAAATTTTCATTCATCTTACGAGGTTTTCGTGTTAAGGGGCATTTGTCGTACGAGGTACTACTTGGGGAAGCACTGCATTTTTTCCCTGGCAAATAATATTATCCTCTTTTTGTAAATGTTATTTTGTTTTTGTATTTATATTGTAGATGATGATGATGATGATGATGATGATGATGATGGGTGGTGGTGGTGGTGGTGGTGGTGGTGGTAATAATAATAATAATAATAATAATAATAATAATAATAATAATAATAATAATAATAATAATAATAATAATAATAATAATCTCCAGTCATCCTAGGCTCTTCAAAAGAGCTCGATCATTGTAGAAGGCCAACTCCAGCTTAACACCTGGCAGCTGTGTTCACTAGATGATGATAATAATAATAATAATAATAATAATAATAATAATAATAATAATAATAATAATAATAAAAGATCAGCACCAAATTTGGCATTGGAGTAGCTGACAGTCTTGGGGATTTGAGGGAATTTGGGCAAAGGGTTTTTGAATTACTGTTTGGCAGTTGTTTGTTTAAGTAAAACTGCTTTATCATTTTTAAACATTTTTAGAAACAGCCCTGACAATTGCTTTGTGTTGGGCTCAGAAGCAGTTAGCTGACAGAAAAGAGAAAAGCTGGAGTTTTCCTGTGCTTGGTGTCTGTGATTGGTAGTGAGCACAAGAGGGTATCCTGTAGAGACTATCTTGACTTTTGCCATTGGTGTTGCCAGCATTCAGGCTGCTCTTTGCTATGTAAAGCTTGGCATTCTTTTCCTGCTGTCAATACAGGCATGATATTGTACAACAATATTAGACCATTTCCTAGTGTTTTCAGTCATGGATGCCGAAGCATGATGTTTCAAAAAAAAAAAAACAAAAAACCAGAGGTTTTCTGAAGAACTGAATATTCTTGTCTTCAGTTTGCCGTATTTCTATATTGGCTCCCAAATGCCTGATGACAGGTACATTTAATATACAGCTAGACTGAATGTTTTGTCTGTTGCAGATCAAATAGACTAAATAATGATCTGAAATGTATTAAAGTTAATGTGCTCATTACTACCTAACCTACCAGGACACTGTGTTGCAGATCCCAAAGTGACAAGTGTAGAGAAAAAGAATTGCAAAGGAAGAGCAGAGAAGGAGAAGCAATTGAAATGGGCTGTATTTGCAGATCCCAATGTCCATCCAAAGGATTAGATATGGACCAGTTATTCTTGATACACCATACTTAATAGTACTCTGGATTAATGAATAGTCTTGGGTGTAGCTATAACCAAAAAGTTCTTTTCCTAGACAAAGCTCTAACTTCTGCACACTTTCTGAAACTAATTCCTAATAAGACGATATGTATCTAGTCAGAAGAACTTATTATTGCTGGTGACATTGTGATTTGAAAGCTAATTACTAATACTATTGTCATTCTGTTTTCCTTACTTCACTTGGTCTCCATCTCTCTACTACCGGTATGTACTCTGTGTATATAAACCCATGACCTAACTATTATGCTCCATGTATCTGGATATGTTCCTTGCAATTTAGGAAATGTCAGACTGAGAGATGTGTGTTAGCCTTTGAGATGTGTTAGCCTTTGCTTTTATCTTTATTTTTGTTTAAAAGGGTAAAAACTAACCCGCTTATACTCATCAATTCAAATACTGTGACTGCCACCACATGACTTTTTCTTACCAGTGCTCTTGCCTCCACTCATGATTTGATTTCCTTATGGATTTCCTTGTGAATGCATGCCAGAATTGCGCTTTTTGTTTTCTGGTTTGCTTTCCACTTCGACATGTGGATTGGCTGACCGGGTTGCAGCGGGCTCAGGAATAATTTCACATAACTCTAATAAGAGCACAGTTGTCTTCTCTCTTACGAGTTACCGCATAGTTGGCTTTCTCACACAGTAGCATACACAATAGCATTTAGAATTTATGGCAAAAGCTGGAACACCCCTAAGATAGAATGATAATGTTTCTAGAGACTCTTGGTTATAGAGATGGGCACGAAACGAACAATTTTTCATTTCTGTTTTTGTTTTTTTCGTTTCGTTTTGTTACGTAACAAAACAACAAATGAATTTTGTCTCTAAAATGAAACGAAACGAACAGAAACACCAGAAATTTTGTCATGCGTTTCGTTTCCGTTACTGCAATATGAGTGAATTGCTTAAAATCCTTAAAAAATCACAGAAATTGAAATAAATGGTAACGAAATGGTAACGAAATGAACGAAAATGAAAATGAATTTTTTGGAAAAATTCCCTAAAAACGGAAACGAACCGAAACGGACCCTCCAAACAACAAATGACAAACGAAATGCCATTTGTTTTTATTCGTGTCCATCTCTACTGGGTTAGGCTCCTTTCCAGAGAGGTAAAGGAATACTGGGCCCCATCCAGCACCCCAGGGCCATACTCCCTTTGTGGAAGGAAAGGGCATGAGAGGAACAGTGCTTTCATTGTGCTGCCTGCAAATGTTAACAGCATTATTGTTAACAGCATAAAGTAGTAGTGATTGCAGGGGCGTATCTAGGGGGGCAGCAGGGTACATCTGCCCTGAGCACAGCAATCTGGAGGCACCTGGAGGGGGTCAGGAGGAGGACCACCCAGCAGTCCTCCTTTCCCCTAAAGCTTGGCGATGCGCACACACACGCACACACACATGTCCAACCATGCACTAGCCCATGCACATACACACATACACGTACACACACACACCATGCCCATAAGGTTCACCCCCCATTGCTAGGTGGGTGCGATGTGGGTGGGGCAGCAGGAAGGGTGCAAAAATGAACTTTGTCCCCATGGGGTCCAAATCCTGGCTATGCCTCTGATGATGACAGTAAATGAATGCAGTAGAGACCACAAAATGGAGTGTGTGCTGCCCATAGGTAATCAACCTGTGGTTAAAACTGTGGAGTGGCCATGTCTGAAGGTCACTTTCAAAGACGAAATGAGCCAAGTTTGTAAAAGATTTAATGTACAATTGGATTGGCAGCTCACCTTTACAAAAATAAAATAAAATAAAATAAAATAAAATAAAATAAAATAAAATAAAATAAAATAACTCCACTATCTGAAAGGTCAAGGAAAAAATTATTTAATAAGGGCTACAACACATATAAGGCAACCCTTGTGTCCTCCCCCCCACAAAAAACCCTTTTGCTATCCCCTTCGGTCTATCAGGAACAGAGGAGTAGCCCTTTGTAAAGGATATGTGAGACTACACTGTGATCCGTGAAGCTGGCAGCGCTGGCGGAGAGCATTTGGTTAAAAATCAAGAGAAGCAGCAGTGGCACCTCATTGAGGATCTTCTGCAGCCCTCCTGTTGAAATGGAAATGTTTTGAGTATATTTTCTTAGACAGATTTCCAAGCAACCAAAGGAAAGTGATGTTGCAGTAATTGATATGTCAGCTACCCAGACAGTACACCTTAGCCAAAAATTTAAGGTCTAACAAATGCCTTGCCTTGCTGACAACTTCATTTTCCAGGAGGAAGAAGCAACAAGAGGATTAGCTATCAACAGGGAAGAATTTGGCCATAATGTGGAAATAGTTGGAACTCAACATGGAAGTGACCATACCCTCTTGAAAATTGCTGTACAGAAGAAATTGAAAGTCACTCTGAAAGCTGAGAAAGTTGATTTCATTGTGTCTAAAGAAATATCGGGTGAGATCTCATAGTAAGAAATATTCTATAGATGGAAATACAAAAAGGATGGAAGAATTTTTTTAAAAAAAAGATACTGAAGCCACAGTAACAGGCAGTTCCTATAAGGAAGTAAATTAGGAGATATCTTCTAAACCAGGCCTGCCCAACAGGTAGAACGCGGACTACCGGTAGCCTGCGAAGGGTTCAAAAGTAGCCCACTGGCCACCAATAAAAAAGAGAGGGGATAAGTTCTCCAGCTCACCCTCCCCCACCCCAAGGACCATCACTGCCCCAGCAAAGTTCTGCGTCTGCTAGCCCACTGCCTTAGCCGAGCAGGGCAGTTCAAGGGCCATGGCATGGTCCCCTGCTCCCCCCACTGGCCAGATGATCGAGCGGGTGCAAGGGAAGCAGGTGCATGGTCAGCCTTCCCATAGGAATGCATTGAAAATCAATTAATCCGTTCCAGAAGAGCATGTGCTTGGGATGGACAAAATTCCATCAGGCTGTACTTTCCAAAGTACCCAGGCAAATCAAGGAGCCTTCACCACCAGGTCACAGCTAACGACCCATTCTTGATGGGTTTCAGCACCTTAGGCCATTGTTTACCTTAAGGCCATGGACACTAATGTCTCCCTAACGAGCCTATTCAGGCTTTGTTCATCTTATGAGCCAATCAGACCAGGGGACAAGAGGTCAAGCTGACTATAAGAAGGTCTCTTGCACTAGCTGTATTCAGACCGATGAAGCTGTTTGGATGAACAGCGAAACATTTCTATCTCTCTCTCTCTCTCAAAAAAAAGTCCAGTAGCCATGACTCAACTCCCAGTTAAACGAACCTGGATGACTGAGAATCTTCACAGACGTATTCATAAGTAGAGGTATTAGTGTAGTAGCCCTCAGACACTTTGGGCCAGAAAACGTAGACCTCAGCCTGTTCAAAGTTGGACAGCCCTGTTCTAAACAAATCGGAGTGGATACCTAAGGAGTTTTCAGACAAACAGAGAGGGGTGTACAGGAAATGTAAGATGGGGGCAAATCATCTAGGAATAGTATACAGTAACCCCCTGCCGATCGCGGGGGTTAGGGACCCACCCCACCAGCGATCCATGAAAATCCACGATATGCGGAAGCGGGGGGTGGGGGTTGGGGGGAGGGGGAGGGGCAATTGTGGCGCGCGCCGGCGGCCGCCCTCACCACCCGAGACTTTTTGTCCCTTCTCCATTGAAAAGCATTGCCAATGCATTTCAATGGAGAAAATTTTCCCCATTGGAAAGCATTGGCTCAATGCTTTCCAATGGGGAAAATTTCTCCCATTGAAAAGCATTGGCAATGCTTTTCAATGGAGATTGCCCCCCCCCGTCGCCCCCCGCATGGCCCCGAGACTTGTCGGAGGGGGGGTGGCAGGGAGCCATGCGATGGCTCCCTGCCACCCCCCTCCCCCTCCGGAAGCCTGGGAGGTGTGCCGACGGATGGCAGGGAGCAACGCGATGGCTCCCCACCAGCCACCCGGGTGGGTCCGCGGCTTCCCGGGCAGGGGCAGGGGCAGGGGTGGGGGGGCGATCGTGGCGCATGCCGGTGACCGCCCGCGCCACCCGAGACTTTTTGTCCCTTCTCCATTGAAAAGCATTGCCAATGCATTTCAATGGAGAAAATTTTCCCCATTGGAAAGCATTGGCTCAATGCTTTCCAATGGGGAAAATTTATCCATTGAAAAGCATTGGCAATGGTTTTCAATGGAGATTGCACCCCCCGGCTTCCCCCCGCACGGCCCCGAGACTTCTTGGAGGGGGCGGGGGGTGGCGGGGAGCCTGGGAGGCGTGGGGGGGATGGCGGGGAGCAACGCGATGGCTCCCCGGGGGTGGGTGGTGGTGGTGGGGAGCAACCCAATTGCCCCCCCCAGCGGTGCAGGTACTGCGATCCCACGATGTAGCGGGACCGCGGTACCTGAACCGCGAAATGGCGGGGGGGTCACTGTATAAATGAGCAGCCAGGGAGAAGGCCAAGAATGCTAAAACTTGCAAAAGTGGTTTACAATAATAATGAGAAATGCCCCCTTATGTTTAGAAGGAAAATGAAGGAAGGTGTAGGTGGGAAGAAATTATACTGGGGAACAGAAGGCAGACCTGCTGAAAACCTACTTTACTTCTGTCTTGCCTCAACAGGAGAACAGTGTTCCACCAAAAGGAGGCCATGAGGGGGCTGCTGCCCAAGATAAGTACAAATGTGGTGTGTGGAACACTTTGCCAGTTACATTAATTCAGGTCAACAGAAGCAGATGAGATGCTCAGAAGGGTACTAAAGGAACATGCAGATATAATTTCAGAGCCTCTCTGACTTTGTGAATTCTCGAAGAGCAGGTGGACAAAGGCTGTTCACATTTTCCAACAAAGGAAAACAAGAGAACCTGGTTGCTACAAAAAAGTGTAGCTACCTCAAAAATAAGCCATTGTGAAGTCACGGTGAAGAGATAAAATTTTAGGACCTTTGGACCGGTTCCGAAAGTCAACAATACGGCCCAATTGGTCCCCATACTGAGAAAAGCAAGCTGCTTTTCACCCCGTTTAAAAATACCCAGCCGTTCCCGAAATATGGGCAGAAAGCAAGCCCCCCCCTTCCTTCCGACTACAATGTTTTTCAATGGGAATCGGCTTCTCCCCCCCCCCCTTCCTGCTACAATGTTTCTCTATGGAGCCAGCCTTTTCCAGCCTTTTCTATAAGCGGAGGTTTTGAGCCTATCTTTCAGAATCCTTTAACCTTTTACTGTCTTTTACTATTAACCCGTTCCTGCCTCCATTAACCCTTTCCCCTCCCTTCCCCTCTCCTGCTCACCAAGCAGAACCCCAAAAGGACTGCAGCCAGGGACTCAGCCTGGGCAAAAATAAGTCTTAGACCAATTTCTATATTCTCTACTCAGGCTGAAGGGGGGAGTGACTACCCATCTCACCCTTTGGGCCAAGAAAACACCCCCTTAAAACATTGGTCCTCTTGCCTACCTCTGGCACCAACCAAAAACACAAAAGGCTTTTTCCTTCCTTCCACCTCTCTATTCTCTTCTCCTGTTTAACCTCCCCTCATCCCACCACCCTGAGGTACCCTCTCCCCTGACCCCCATCTCTCATCAACTGGGGCTGAAGGAAGGCCAGGCACCAAGAAGAAAATGGCCACGTCGCAGGCTGGCAGAGGCATCTGGAAACCTCCATAATCACCAGGTATCTTCAACACGTATCCCAGTAGCTGCTCTTCAGAAAATCAACATTCCTGTCTGCCAACCCAGATTGTCATCAACGCCCAAGGACATTTTTCATTATTTCATTTACACCTGGAGAGGACTTGTATTTTCATATCTGCACTCCCTGAAGCCATGAGACCACTCCTATAGAATTTACATCCTTGTGCCTTTACACCATTGTATCTTTCCAGCACGCCTGAACATAATCCTATTATGACTTGTGTCCCCATGTATCAAAAACCATTGTGTCTCCTAAATGTTTGTGTGTGTGTATGGGCCCATCAACCCCTCCTACCCCCCCCTGAGGTTGGTAATTGCTTTCTGCCACCTCCTATTGACTAGCTGATACTTCCAGTTTACCAACACCCAAGAACAATGCCACACTTCCTGGCCTCCATTGAGACATTCTGTCTGGTATTTGCATAAGCCCTGATTGCTACCAGGGGCTAGCCAGGACCGCCCCCAACCAACCCCCAACCCCTTCTGATTCCAGGACTGCCCCCAACCAACCCCCAACCCCTTCTGATTGGGACATTTGAACTGCCCCTGACCAATCTCTGGGATTGGTGCCGCCCAGGGAAAGGAAGGGGGAAAAGTCAATAAAAGTTGGAACCCATCGCATGTGCGGGGTCGACATCTTAACCCGGTTGGAAGGCGGATGTCCACCTACTGTTTTTTTATTGGTACCAAATAAAATCAGTATTCCTCGGATTTCTCGCGTTGGATCTTTATTGGCTTCTTGTGGGATTCAGCGGACTTCAGTGGGGCTAGCCCATCTGAAAATAATTTTAAAAACCCTATTTTGGGTCTTAACATATGGCGACCACGAAGGGACAATTGGGAAGGAGTTAAGACTCCCCAAAACCTCTCTCTGGCCACCTCCAAATTCTTTGGCCCTGGTTTTTGGGAGCCACCTTTCCAAGCGGCTTTAAAGGTAAAACTGGGACTGGTCAATTCCCTTTTTGGCGCCACCTGGCCATTTGCTGGGAAAAAGGGAACTGAACTTGCCCAGCAGACCCTTGCAAGCCCCGAACGAAAGAAGAGAAATCCGAAATAGGGTTTTTTCCTTTGCAGCGCTGCAGGACCTGGAAGAAGGTTGAAACCAGGAGTCTGGACCCAGGATAGAGGGACAGAAGGCTGGTAAGAGTTGTACTTTGGGAATTGTGGAATTGTGGGACGCCCTGGACTCCTTTAGGTGTGCCCCCAAGAGCTGTTTTGGCCCCTTTTGGGTGGGGGGAAGAGGTTTTTTCCTGCGTTCAGGACCATCACACCAACATAAGGCCACCGCTTGTGCCACGAGCATTACATACGCTCGGGGAGAAAGAGGTACTGCTAGGCAGACCTTCGCAACCGGCTGGCAGGGCGAGATCGCGAGTGAGACGGGGGTTGACGAACCCCTGACGAAGTGTACTGAATCATTAGGATTCGGACCTCGGCAAGCAACGTCTCCCGGATCTGGGGGTTCAATTGGTCTAGGAACCGAATTGACCCGGGGTAAATTGTGTGCAGGAATTTCCCGGTTGGAAGGAATTTCCTGTTTGGCAGGGATTTCCCGGTTGGAAGGAATTCCCTGTTTGAATTTCCTGTTTGGAAAAAAATGGGAAGCTTGTTGTGGGTTTTTTTGAAGTTAGCTGCGAGGATGGGTACCCCTTTTGTGTTTTTTGAGGTAAAGAGTTTGGTCCCCGTTTAGCTGTGAGAATGGGGAATGAACTTTCCACTGCTGGGAGTGCTAATACTCCCCTTAAGAGCGCCCTGGACCACTTCTCTGCTGTGGTGGATCCAGAGACTGGAAAAAAATATAAAAAAAAAAATTAAAAAAAAAAGGTAAAAAGGACTAAGCTAGCGAAACTCTGCAGAGAAACATTGGCTTTTATACCACCTTGGCCAGGACCCTTCCCGAAGGCCACGGGAGGGGATTTTCTTTTTCCAATCTGGGCGGAGAGGCAGGCATTTGCCGGCAAGGCGGCCTCAGAACCCCAGTTTGTCAAGGGTTGGGAAAACTTGCATCCTTAGCACCACCAAATGCAAGCCCAACCACCTAAGAGATCCTGTTTGGAGGGGGGAAGACTGTCTCCACCTGACCCTCTCCTGTGCCAGCCACATGGCTGACTCATCACCAGCCGATCCCATCCCCATCATCTCTAGAAGGGGGTGCTAGCAGAGCACCAGCCTTCCCCATCCTCCTATCTCAGTCCCAAGGGAATTCAAATGCTAGCCCCCTTGGGGAGACTCACCTCTGTCTTTAGAACTGACCAGACAGTCAGAATGCCAAAAAGCCCCTCTTTTCAGGAAACCCAGGCACCTTCGCGTGGGGACCCCCCCCCACAAGACAATATTCATCTGCCAGGTCCCTGGGACTACTTATGTACATAAACTAACCTCCTTGCCCCTTGGGTCCATATTACTGAATCCAGGGGAGGCCTCCTTACAAGGAGGCTCTAGCAAAGGTATGTGGACCTGGTTATTCTGAAAATACCCAAACCCCCCAGATGCCAAGCGCATTGGAGCTCGATTGATTTTCCTCTCCTACAGAGGAAAAATCATTCAGCTCCAATCCAAAAGGGAAGGTGAGCCTTCTTCACCTTTCTCTCCCTTTCTCTCTCTCTCCCTTGCTCTCTGCCTATCTATCTATCTATCTATCTATCTATCTATCTATCTATCTATCTATCTATCTATCTATCTATCTATCTATCTGTCTGCCTATATTTGATGAAAGTAAGGGAGGCACAATGCCTGCCTAACTGAGTTTTTCCTAGAGTAGTTGTTGAGATGCTCAGGAGCTGCCTTTACTGTTTTTGTCTTTTTGAAGAAAAAAAGGGAGGGGGGGCACGTTACCTGCCTCCCCTTTGAGGGGGGGGCGTTGAATGAATGTCTTTTGAATCTGGGTCACGTGGTCTTGCAATTATTGCATGTGCTAATGTATGCCTGTGATCTCTGCTCTCTCCCTTACTTTGGTTGTTATAACCCCTCGTTTTGTTGTGTGTGTAAGTGTGGAGAGAGAGCATGGAAGTGTGTGTGCCTGTGTGGATATGCCCTCCTCCTCTTCCCAAAACCAGGGGGGGTTGACACCTTCCCCCTTTCTCCCCTCCTTTTTTTTTCTCCCCGGGGGCAGAGAGTGAGGGTGCCTCTGAGCTTCTGCAGAGTGCACTCTCTGTCTGAGCAGCAAGCACTGTGTATGTATATGTATGTGTGTGTGCCCATGCGAGATGCCCCCTCACTCCCTCTGTGTGCTGGATGGTTTTGAGCTGCACATGGGTGGTAGCCCCCCCCCCTTTCCAGCCTGCAGTAATTCCAGGCTGGAATCCTAAGCATTCCCCCTTGTTGTGTCCTGGTTGCAGGTGTGTATTTACTGTTTAGTGTTTTAATGTTTTCCCTTCCCACCACCAGCTTGAGGGAAAAAGCCTATTGCACAAAGAGGCAAGTTCCCCCCCCCCACGGGTGGGCTGGCTCTGGGGAGGACCACCCTTTAGCTCCTCAATTTTAAAGATGGCTGGATTAATCCTAGCCTGGCATGGCCCTGAAAAAAGTGGCCCTAATGTTTATTTGTCCTCTCCATTCTAAGAAGAGAAGGCATGTGTTTTCCCTTGTCTACCCCCTTTTAAGGGGGGGGGCGACCCCCTCCACTGACGCATGTGCCAAGCACACTATCATATCCGAAAAGGGGGGAGCCTGGGATATGCCTGGCAGAACCTACCCCCCCTATCCCTTAGGAGAGTAGGAGCCCCCTTACCCCCGCCCCCCGAACAAAGAACCGCCCCTCTGTACTCTTTTCCAGGTTCTCTACAGTCTGGCAGGAAATGGGAGAATGGCTGGTGGGTGATCAATGGGCTTGGGCAGTTCCTCTCAGCAATACTGTTCTACTAAGTCAAACGGTTCCATGAGGGGCTCATATTCCTCAGGGAAACCTTTACACAATTGGCTAAGACATCGATACTTCCACCCTGAAGTGGTGGTGGCTACGGTGGCTCTGGTAGTGGCAGTAGCTATGGTGGTGGAAGGCGGTTCTAATTCCTAGGAAACAAAGCTTTAGCAGGAGAGGAGAGCCAGAGAAGTGACAGGGAAGCTACAGGTTACTACAGTTGTGAACTCAGCCAAACACAGTTGTGGCAGGGTAGAACTGCCTCATGAAGACATGTGTTAGACAAGCGCTTGTTTGCAAACATCAGGACTGTATTTGTGACTAACTGTATAACAGGATATTTTAGTTTTTTGTGTTCTGTGGAAAGTGCAAAGCATTCCAACAAGGGTTTTTATGTAGATTATTTTTTTCCACACCCATACTGTTGATTGCTAACTGTAATAGACTGATCATGATGCTGAATAAATGTGTCTCTTTTTAATGTACTGTGTAAAGTTAGTTTACTGTAAGTTTAACATGCACTGGTTTTAGCTGCGTAGTTGGCGTGCATAGTTAGTTTAAAATCTGCCAACACTTTGGGACAAATGGGTCCTCAGTATACCGGGTGAAAGACATTTCCAGAGGCTTAGACGTTTTAGCCTATTTTGGGGAAAGCAATAAAGAGTCTTGTGGCAGCTTAAAACAGTGTTTTCATTTGGTATGAACACCTGTGGACTGCAACTAACTTCATCAGATGTAAGCTTTAGTACCCGTGGTTTATTTCTGTGAAGATTCTCAGTCCTCCAGGTGAGTTTATCTGGAGGTTGAGTCATGGTAACTGGACTTATTTGAGAGATTGGGGTGTGTTGCTGCTCGTCCAAACAGCTTCGTCAGTTGCTGTAAATTCATAAGTGAACTATAAAATGGAGGACTCCCAACTAGCTTTTCTCAGACTGACGGGGTTGTTTGGATGGGCGGCGAGGCGTTTCTATCTCTCAAGAAAAGGAAGTCCAGTTGCTATGACTCAACTTCCAGATACCTGAGGTTTAAGTTGGCTGCTGTGTAAAACTGCTTGTGCCAAATAAAACTGGTTAGTCTTTTAACTGCCACAAGAGTCTTATGCACCAATTCAGATGGTCCACACCTGCATAACTGATGCAGCAGTCAGTTCTCAAAGTTGTACCTTTGAGATGCACTTGGCAAGTAAACATGTAGTGCATTGCTTGCTTGAGTAGACAGCTCTGTACAACCTAATCCATTTGTGTTTTTTCTGCTTTTTTCCCTAAGTGGCACTGTTGCCAATTTTATTAATTGGGTTTAAACCCTGTGTTACTAAGTTTTTCAGAAATAGTTGCCTAATTATCAAGCATTGCAGAGTTCAAATAAGGGAGAAGCTACACATATGGCTTCAGTTCATTCAAATCTCTACCCTAATGATAATTGGGAAATAAGCTGCAATTGGTTTGCAAAGGCATGGTTGCTTCCTGCCTCATCTGCCTACAGAACAACCCATGGGGGATTAAACCTATACCCCGGGGGGGTTCTTGTGCAGGCCTGTTACCCAGGGGAGGCATGGCAGCCGAATTCGCAGAAATGCCCAAGGCCAGGGCTAAGTGGGATCTTTTGGGGTTTCCTTGTGAATTTATTCGATGATGGCCACCTACCTCCAAATTAAAAGGTCCCTACATTCGACTTATTGGCCACCAGCCTACGAAAAAGTTGAGAGGCTCAAACTTTGAACAACAGTTGGCTCAAAATCTGCCAAGAAAACGGGACCCGAACGGCCAAAAGCCCTGCCCATTGCTGCTCATCTGAGCCACCCCCACCGCCTGCCTAGAACTGCCTCCACTCAGACCCCCGCATGGTCACCCCCTTTTGCTGCCCTAGCCCGAAAGCCTGACCCAGGGAACCAGCCCCTGCCGTCCTCTTCCAGGGAGTCGGGAGGGGGTCTCTCTCTCTCTCTCTCTCTCTCTCTCTCTCCCCCCCCTCTCTCTCTGCAGGTGTTACGACTGTCCCTCTTCAAGGAGACCTCCCAGTCTGGTGGTGATGGAGGGGCCACAGCCCAGCTGCTTGAACATGAGGGTGGAAGACAAATCCTGGATCCATTTTCCCCGGGTCAACACAGCCCCCCCCCAACACCGGAGGAGGGGGGCGTGCCAACAGCTGGAGCCCCTCCGTCTTAAGATCATCTGGTGGAGAGCAAAGGAGGCCCCTTACCCAACCCTGATCCAACTGACTTTCTGCAGCCTCTCTTGGACGAGGAACTCACTGCTGTTTTCCACACCTAACCGCAGGAGTAAACCTCATCCCATTGGACTTTCCCTTAGACCTTTCTTGGACTTTCTCTGGACCTTTCCCTGGATTCTGTTCAATCTTCACCCAGATTTACATCGACTGGACCTGCCCCCCCATCTGTTCCTGCTTTGCTTGGATTTTGGGACTCCCACCTTCACTACCAGCCCTGGACTCTCAATTCGCCAATGCTGCCAGCCGCCTGCCTGCCCAGTCTGCCAAGAACTCCGGAGACTGCTCGCGACGCTTGCTAAACCCCTGAGCCCTTTGGTGAGTGCCGGGTCCCTCTCTCTCTCTCTCTCTCTCTCTCTCTCTCTCCCTCCCTCACGCACTCTCTTGCTCTCTCTAAAGCCCTCCTCTTACGCGCTCTCAGAGAGCTACTGCTGAACAGTAAGCCTTTCAATCCAGGAAATGTAGAGCCTCCAGCTGCAGGACTGGTCTACCTGGAATTTGAATTTGGTTCAAAAACTTAACATTGTTTCATCCCTGAAATGGCTGACTGAGTCCCATAACACTACTGAACTGGGTGCCCAGATACTAAAAGTGTTTTTGTTTCCCCAAATCAGAGTAGAACCACAGGAATCAGTTCCCAACTGGAGAGTTATCCAGGGAGTTCTCTGCCTCTATAGAAACAATGGGATTGTTATTTGGTTTTCACCTATTGGCAATGTTTCCTAAGCAATGCATACAGCGTGCAGACTGAGGTCTTATATCTCAGCTTATTTCAACCTAAAAGGAAATGGAGGACCTTCTTAGGAATGGCTGGTTATCGTTGTATTTGGATTCCTAATTTTGCACAATTGGCTAAACCCCTATTTTGTGGGACTAAAACAGAGGGGTGAAAGGGTTGGCATTCCAGAACCTAAAGATCAAGCTTATCGAAGCTCTGGCTTGAGGTATACATGACCCATATTAAAGGGAGCTGGTGGAGACCAGCAGCCTATCTGGCCAGCCAACTGGACCAGAATGTCAGGGGCTGGACAGCGTGCCCTAGATAACACAGGCAGCTGCAGACCCAAGTCGAGAAGCAAGTAAGCTGACTTTGGGGACATCACTGACTCTTTATGCCCCATGTGCTGTTAGCGCAGTATTGGAGCAGAAGGGAGGCCACTGGATGTCGAATGCTAGAATTGCCCAGTACCAGGCTGCCTTACTGGACTCTCCAGGACTGCGGTTGGTAACATGTAATGTCTTAAACCCTGCCACCCTGCTCCTCATGGGAGACATTAATTCAAACAGTGTGCTTCTAGCAAGCACACAATGCATTGAAACAATTGATTCAGAGTACACAAACCAGCCAGATCCTAAATTGGCTATTTCCCTCTATCTAAATTCAGAGAATTGGGTGCATTTTGTGGCAGAAACCATCCAGAGGTTGCACAATATTTAGACATATAAAATGGTCCCTGCATGCACCCTGGCAAAAAAAAAAATCCAATGAAAAATGTCACTCAGATGTTGAAGTCTCACTTCCCATTGGCTTGCTCCCCCATGCCTTGCCTCAGATAAGAATACCTCTTAGGAGTAAACTGGCCATGTGTAGCTCCTAATGGACAACCATGTCCTATTGGAATATTTCCCTCCAATCCCGTTGAACGCGGAAAGGCACCCCCCAGACCCTTCTAATTAAGCAGGTGGCTGGACCCTAGGATATATGGAGCAGATCCACGTGGGAGGTGATCCTGTCGGACACCTTCAACCCGAAAAGGGGGGAAATGTGAAGTCACGGTGAAGAGATAAAATTTTAGGACCTTTGGACCGGTTCCGAAAGTCAACAATACGGCCCAATTGGTCCCCATACTGAGAAAAGCAAGCTGCTTTTCACCCCGTTTAAAAATACCCAGCCGTTCCCGAAATATGGGCAGAAAGCAAGCCCCCCCCCTTCCTTCCGACTACAATGTTTTTCAATGGGAATCGGCTTCTCCCCCCCTCCCTTCCTGCTACAATGTTTCTCTATGGAGCCAGCCTTTTCCAGCCTTTTCTATAAGCGGAGGTTTTGAGCCTATCTTTCAGAATCCTTTAACCTTTTTCTGTCTTTTACTATTAACCCGTTCCTGCCTCCATTAACCCTTTCCCCTCCCTTCCCCTCTCCTGCTCACCAAGCAGAACCCCAAAAGGACTGCAGCCAGGGACTCAGCCTGGGCAAAATAAGTCTTAGACCAATTTCTATATTCTCTACTCAGGCTGAAGGGGGGTGGTGTGACTACCCATCTCACCCTTTGGGCCAAGAAACACCCTTAAAACATTGGTCCTCTTGCCTACCTCTGGCACCAACCAAAAACACAAAAGGCTTTTTCCTTCCTTCCACCTCTCTATTCTCTTCTCCTGTTTAACCTCCCCTCATCCCACCACCCTGAGGTACCCTCTCCCCTGACCCCCATCTCTCATCAACTGGGGCTGAAGGAAGGCCAGGCACCAAGAAGAAAATGGCCACGTCGCAGGCTGGCAGAGGCATCTGGAAACCTCCATAATCACCAGGTATCTTCAACACGTATCCCAGTAGCTGCTCTTCAGAAAATCAACATTCCTGTCTGCCAACCCAGATTGTCATCAACGCCCAAGGACATTTTTCATTATTTCATTTACACCTGGAGAGGACTTGTATTTTCATATCTGCACTCCCTGAAGCCATGAGACCACTCCTATAGAATTTACATCCTTGTGCCTTTACACCATTGTATCTTTCCAGCACGCCTGAACATAATCCTATTATGACTTGTGTCCCCATGTATCAAAACCATTGTGTCTCCTAAATGTTTGTGTGTGTGTATGGGCCCATCAACCCCTCCTACCCCCCCCTGAGGTTGGTAATTGCTTTCTGCCACCTCCTATTGACTAGCTGATACTTCCAGTTTACCAACACCCAAGAACAATGCCACACTTCCTGGCCTCCATTGAGACATTCTGTCTGGTATTTGCATAAGCCCTGATTGCTACCAGGGGCTAGCCAGGACCGCCCCCAACCAACCCCCAACCCCTTCTGATTCCAGGACTGCCCCCAACCAACCCCCAACCCCTTCTGATTGGGACATTTGAACTGCCCCTGACCAATCTCTGGGATTGGTGCCGCCCAGGGAAAGGAAGGGGGAAAAGTCAATAAAAGTTGGAACCCATCGCATGTGCGGGGTCGACATCTTAACCCGGTTGGAAGGCGGATGTCCACCTACTGTTTTTATTGGTACCAAATAAAATCAGTATTCCTCGGATTTCTCGCGTTGGATCTTTATTGGCTTCTTGTGGGATTCAGCGGACTTCAGTGGGGCTAGCCCATCTGAAAATAATTTTAAAAACCCTATTTTGGGTCTTAACACCATGCCCAAATAATCTTGTATCTTTTATTTCGTTTAATACTTATAAGCTGAGTGGAGAAAGGCAACGCTGTGGATGTATTACAGTTTCTTTCTTTCTTTCTTTCTTTCTTTCTTTCTTTCTTCTTTCTTTCTTTCTTTCTTTCTTTCTTTCTTTCTTTCTTTCTTTCTTTCTTTCTTTCTTTCTTCTATACTGCCCATCTTCCAGATAACAAACAAAATAGTAGAAAAAACCCAAATAATAATAAAAATGAAGGAAAGAAAAAAATGATGTCTTGTGGTCTGCAAGTAAAATGGAGGCTAGATTCTGCTACTCTTGAGTGATTTTGTGGCTGGTTGACAGGTCATACCCAAAGACTTCTCAGTCTCAACAATGGCTCTTTGTTATGCATACGGAGAGGTAAAACATTGCGGGCTCTGTCCCAGGCCCAGTGTTGTTCAGCATCTTTATAAATAAGAGTGGGGGAAGTGATGCTTACTTGGGGGTAGGGTGGGCTAGCTACTACTTCAGAGGAAAAACTTGGGATTCTTAACAGATTGGACAACTTGGGTGAAACAAAATAAGTTTCAACAGGGAAAAATATCAAATGCTGCTTAACCCAACAGAGACTTGGCTCTTTGGCACTGGATCCATCTGTTAGAAATCTGGACATCATTATCCAGTTTCATGGTGGAACCCCATAAATTACAGAGTAATCAACAGGTTTTAAAATATAGAAACTATATTAAAAACAATTCAGTATGTATCAAGATGAAAAACTAATTTAAAACATTTTAACCATTTAAAAATCTCAAATGTTTAATGAGCAAAAACATCCCTGAGACCCTGATTACTTAAAAGCCTTCCTGAAAATGAAAGTCTTTGCTGATGATGGAAGGGCAAGAGGGAGAAGTCCAACCTGGCTTCTCAAGGCAGCACATTCCAGATTCCTAGATCAGCCTAGCCCAGTGATGGTGACCCTTTTAGAGACCAAGTGCCCAAACTGTGATTCAAAACCCACAATAATTTTTCGCAAAGTGCCAATACAGCAATTTAACCTGAATGCAGGTGGCTGTAAAGGGGGCAATGTCGGTTGCACACAGTAAGGGCTCCAAGTACCACCTTTGGCACCTGTGCCATAGGTTCACCAACACTGACCTAGCCCTAGATTAACCATTAAGCAAAATAAGCATGTGCATAGGGAATCAACACCAGAAGGAGGGACCACAAGTTTTTTTTTTCAGTGCCAGATTTAGCATGGATGCAAATGTTTCCTGCTCCTAAATAAATCACATCCTTCCATCTTTCACCCTTGGCTCCCCCCTCAAAAACCCCAAGAAAACCACCTCCCTACCTAAAGTAACTCTGAACCAGGAAGAACTAAAAAGTATAAAGACTCGCTTAGAAAACTCAGATTTTGAATGAAATGATCAATCATCATCATCATCAGTGCTTGGTGTTTATTTTTTTCTCTTCTTCTATACTTTGGGAGGTTGGGTGTCCTTTTCTTTTAGCCCCGTGGCCTCTGCACTAGACATGGAAGCCAAAGAAACAACATTGACTGTAAAAGCGCTCTAAAAGGCATTGTAAGTTCTTGTTTGAACTTCTCAGTTACAAATTCTGATAAAATCTGTCTACTACATTAATCAAAGCATGAAAGTGCAAAATTTGGCTGGAAGTGGTTAATTTGATTGTACATATAATCTTGTAAACGAGATGTGGTTGTTGGGTTTTTTTTGCCACATGCTAAACAGTTACATTACCATATTTTGCATGCATATTATCTGCATGTTATATGTCTTCTTTTCAATCCTTGTGAGATCCTCTGCATGTTATATTTGTAGGGGGCACCATAGTCTTTTCAGTGTTTAGGGCCTCTAAAGGTCTTAATACGGCCCTGGAGTAGCCATCAAGTTACATCACGGATTGTATTGTGACTTAAACACAGATAAGTGGATATAGGATTGTAGACCTAAACTTAACCTTTTTCATGAGTAGAGCAGTCTTTGACAGTAATTTATTTTACTATGGAAAAGTTAATGTATGGATTTTCTGCTTGCTTACAAAGCAATTTGTCATACGATTTATTTGATCCAGTTTTCATCCAGACTTGCTCAAAGACCTCTCTATTCCTTGTATTTTTTATTTGAAATGGTAATGCAATGTTTTCATGTTTGCTGATTAACTAAAGCTGCATTGAAACACAGTATATGGTTTCATAGTTAATTGAGAAAGCGTTGAGTAATGACCTCTGAAATTAATACTGCTTCAAACATTCCCATACTATAAAAAACTCCTCAGAAAGTGAATGCAGCACTATATAACAAAAAACTGTAAGAACAGCACTGAAATACAAAAAAATGCTCTGGGAGGCCAGTCTTACTATCTGTGGTCTTTTTTAGCCATCACATTGGAAGCACCAGAAGAAAATGGAACAGATTGTATGAATAATCTGTTTCATAATCACCTGATACATGCACCAATCCCAGATACTCATCACCATCAAAACCTAATGGCTGGAATCCGATTGGTATTTGTGTTAGCCGTTCATAACTTTTGCAGCTAATGGACAAGGTGCCTCAGTACATCTCTTTTGAGTGACTGCCCATGTGACCAGGTACATGATGGAGATGCACCACAGGACTTTACCAATTCACTGCAATTAGCCATGGTTGGTTAGTCATGGCAATCTGATTTGAAGATCAGCAGAATTCTGGCTCATATAGCCTAGGTTAGGTGTATGCAAGAGTAACATTTTATATACCTTCTTGGGCTAAAGACGACCTATCTAAAGGCCACCCTTGCAAGAAATTAGATTTTGTGCTAGTCAGGGTTAGCATTTCTAGAACATGATATCTGGGAAATTAGGCAGTGTTTTTAAACAAATGCCCTGGACATGGCAAGGAAACTGTTAAAACCAGCACCCACCGTTCTGTACATTCTAGGATTGATTCTTCCCTTTCACTCCTTTTCCCTTGGCCTTTGTTAACTCAGCTATGTGTTAACTGGGGATCTGCAGAAACCAGTTGGAGGCCAGACTCTAGAAAGCCTGTCAATGAAATCTTTCCCAGCAGGTAAATCTTTGTTTGCTATACAGTATATGGCTTTCTCATAATCCTTTCATTTTCCAGCTCTTCCACTGATAAATTGTTGGTATGGGAGTGTTCTGGAATGTCCTGTTGATGTTTGTTTGACATGCATTCTAAAAGGAATTCAATTGTGGTTGTAATCTTATATTTATTCCTGTCGATTCATCATATAACATCATTTTAATTCCTTCTAAGGTGGAGTGGCGATTAGTAGCTTTATCATCATTAAAGAAATAAAGGTGGAAAACCGGGCTTCTTTTATCTTCCAAGTTACGAAAGCTATCCCATGTCCACCTCTACGAGGGGCAGTTCTTTCTGAAGCTAGAATGTTCATTAACTATCATCGTCCTAGCAATCTGTGTTGTTCCTAATATCTGCAACGGTCCCTATGAGCTTGCTTTCTGAAATGCTTATTCTGAAATTGTCTGTGGAGGTTCTCAGTTGTCTAGGTGTGGTTATCCAGAAGCTGAGTCATGGGAGCCGGACTTCTTTCCTTATGGAGTTGGAACGTTTCGCTACTCACCCAAGTACCTTCATCAGTCTGAGAAAGGTTAATGGGAGGCTTCCAATTCATAAATCACCCCATTCTGATCTTAAAAGTCACGTTAGATTATTCTGAAACTCCTTGCGTTCCTATTACACTGAATGTTATTGAATAAGGAATTTTATCACCTTTCTGAATTTCGCTTATCTGTAATAATATTAATACAAAAATTGCAAAACAGTCTTTAGATTCCACATCCTTCCTTTTCAACTGCCCCCTCAAGATGGTTGTGTTTTAACCGTATCATCTTGATGCACAGCACAAAACTTACTAACTAAAAATCGATCTTGGGATAAATTTGTACTAAAATTCAGACTCATTTATTTGAAGTGCTTTGGGCAGATATAAACCATGTCCATTACTAGAACCTGCATAAACAGAAATGCTGTTTATGTGGGGCTCTTGCCAGAAAGAGTACAGAGGTTGAATTCAAGTAACTTAAAAGCATAAAAAAATTCGTAACCATTTGTAACATTCGGATAAGATATTCTTCTAAAACCTTTCCTAATGTAAGGTTCTGTCAAGGTTTGGGACTACAACTCCCCCTATTTCTGGAGGATGCTGTAGTTCCAAACCTCGGCACTGCAGAAGACATCAAATTTGGGAAGGCTGGTCAGTTGTATCATGGAGGCATAGAAGACCAGCACAAGCTGTCCTTCCTCCTGAGAAGAAGTGCTGCCTCTTAGCTTACCTTACCCTGGCACAAGAATGAACTGCTACCACCCTCTTCCTCCTCACCCTTCTAGGTAAGGGTATCAAGGCCAGAGGACAGGGCATGGGGCAACTTGATCTGCATTGACACAGTTATGTTGACACTAGCCTGTAGTTTTGCAGTTTTCCCTCTACAGAATGGCCTTGCACATTGGTTTCATTCTGGTTTAGCTTTCAAGAGTGGCTAAAATGACATCTTTTAAATGCTTCTGAGACATTGGACCCTTGAAAATATGAATGGCACCCATTAAAATGTGCTTAAACGGAAGGAAGTGTAAGTCTGAAAATTCATGAGCTATGTCCTTTTGGTAAATAAGTCTAATGGTTAATTTCTGAATAATACTGCTCTTCGTTTATGTACGTCGCATAAAAGTGAGAGTGGATGGAAAGATATCTAATAAAGTGCTGTGCAGCATTTAAAAAATAATAACATAAAACCAACATAAAGTTGGGACAAGCATCTGCCCATCCATGATGAGGAGCAGAATGTCACAAGATGCAAGCTCTTGAAACATTACCCAGAATGAAGCCACTGCCTTAGGCCATAGCTATTGAAAGAACCATTTTTTTAAAAAAAGAGCATAAGGCTCTTTTATCTTTAATAACTGTGCAAAAGAGCGAGTTTCAACATGTGTGGTTCACCTTCAAGTTCCCTTTCATATACAATTACTAGAGGTGTAGGACCATGCCTTCTTCTAATGAGGGCATCCCTACAGGACTGGCAGCAGATTCGCATCTGCTGCATTGACTTCCCCACATCTTTTAACCTAGCCAGTTGCTGTTGGGAGCTATGAGGGACATCTCAGAGCTTCAAATGTTACATTAAAAAAAACTTGTGTCACCGAGGCCAGTAATGCACAGTACTGTGTGTTGTGCTTTATATGGACCAGTTGCCAAAAAGTATTGGGTAATGATGATAATTAATACGGGTGACGTCCAAAAAGTCTCTCAGGTGAAAACCTTCAGGTTGTAAATTGTCTGTGATAACCTTGCTTATTTCTTGATAAAAACAAAGATTTTCTCTGTGGGATGATGCCTCAACAAGCCTCCAGCAAGCAGTTAAAGAACCGCCTAGCTCGTTTCATGAGCTCATTCTACAAATGTACAAAATTGTGAAACCAGAAATAGCAGTCAGATCTCACTTTTATACCTTTCAGACATTAGACCCTCGCTCCGAATAATTAAGCATAGCTACAAACCTTCTCACAAGTCAAATGGGAACCTTCAAACGTTGTTTATAATTTATGTGCTATTTTGCAGAGTGTATGGTTTAACATACAGCGTTTATTTTGGTTTCGTCCATTTATTGATTGTGGCAGAGAGATCCAATAGCTTGTCATTCTGCGAATCATGGTGAAGAAACATCATATTAGTAACATCAAAAAGACTAGAGCAATCAAATGTCATGCTTAGGCCTACCTCATGTAAAAGTATTTTGCTGCCTGTGTCCCTCCTAAATTCCTATTCAATAACAGTGGTGATGAGGCAGCATCTAACACTGAACCTGAAGACCAGAGGCTAACACGGTGTGCACAAGGTAGAATGACATCACACATAATGCTGTCACCCTGCCCCCCTCAAAGCCCTCTTGCTCCAGCTGGTCTTCAACTGTGGCAGCATCCATCTCTAACCCTCTACCTCATCTGCGTACAAACAAGGAGGCTGCCACCTCTCTGTGTGGCCTGCACAGTCAGCTGATATTTATGCCTGTTCTATGTTACACTATGTAAGTGGTGCATATTAACTTGGCAAGACCTTTATGATTTGGCCGGAATGCTGAAAACAGTGCAACTGTTAATAAAAACACCAGCCCGACACCTATTGTATATTTATGCCAGAACAAAGGGCAAAAATCACAGTGGTGAATAGCCATTAATTGATGAGTTGTCCTGCACATTCCAAGTTGTTTGACAGGCATGCAATTAGGAATGTAAGCAACAACTCATCAATTAATGGCAGTTTGCCGCTGAAGTTCACAACATTACACATATGCGGATGGAAATATACAATACTATTTGGGCTAATAATTTAAGAAAATGTTAATATATTTTATTATATAAAATGATACTTAAAATAGCATTAGTGCCCTTATTTTCCAATTCCTTCTAAATGTCAAATGGATTGTTATCTGAGGCTCAAAACCACCATTATCTTTCTCAGGGGGCATATGTTGCTCTCTTTGGACATTCAGTGGCAAAGCGTCCACAGTGTGTCTTTGAAGAAATCAGTCAACTTTACTTTAGCAGAAGTGGCTGGCCTTGAGTAATTTTGCCCTTGTAAAGAGAACAGTATCATTTGAAGGTGAAATGAAATACCCAGGTGTTCGTGTATGAATGAAGCTCCAACTCACTTGAAGTCTTAACCTACAAGGGACATTTTCCTTTTGTATGAATATTGAAACTACCCCCCAAAAGCTCCCCCCACCAAAAAACAAAACAAAAACCCACAGCTGAGTAATACTTTTATGAGGACAAGCACAATGATTTTCAGACCCCCTCCCTCCCGAAGAATAAAAGATGATATTGCATAGCACATTGACATTTATAAGTACAGTACTGCCACGGAGGGTGGTGGATTCTCCTTCTTTGGGGTTTTTTAAGCAAGGGCTGGATGGCCATATGTCGGAAATACTGTGATGGGGGTTCCTGCATGGCAGGGGGTTGGACTGGATGGCCCTTGAGATCTTTTCCAACTCTATGATTCTATGATTCTATGAGATGCAAAATTAGAAATTAGGTCTATAGTTTGCACTAAATCACATTTCTGACCCGACCACTATTCAAACAAGATGATGCCTGGTATGTATGTCTTGTCTGCTATGAAAGAAGGCACATGGTGATATGAATGAGCATCCCCCAAAATGCAACCAAAGTATACAGATGTCCCATCTCCCCATGAATTCTTCATAGAACCAGATGATGCAAAAGTTAGTAGAGAAGATTCCCAAACTGAAAGACAAAGAGAAGACTTGTATGGCATATGGGCATGTCAGGGAAATGTATATACAAAACGTACATCAAGCTTAACCTGTAGTACAGCTGCAGGCAGAGACACAACTAGGAGTACAGTTGTCCCCCGCCCTTTCACGGTTCATATACTGAGGTCCCGGTATATCGCAGGTCCGCAGTATATGAAAAAAAGGCCCCCTGGGGTAAGGAGGAAAGGCCTTCCCAGGCCCGTCAGAGGCTCCAAAAGTGTTTCCCCTCAAACCAGAAGTGATCTCCAGATCACTAGAAAGCACTTTTGGAGCCTCTGGGGGACTGGAAAGCCCCTTGCAGGCCCGTTTGGGGCAGTGCCAGGCCTGGGGTAAGTACAAGAGCCCCCAGAGAGCCCGCCCAGTCCTGACCTGACCCAGCATCCACATATTGTGGATTTTCAATTATTGTGGGTCGGGTCAGGTCCCTAACCCCTGCGATAGGTGGGGGTTTACTGTACAGTGGTACCTTGTACAAAGGAATTAATTCATTCCAGATGGAAGTATGTTAAGCAAATTTTTCTTTATACAAATTTCCCATAGGAATGCATTGAAAACAGAATAATCCCTAATCACGACCATTTTATGTTGTACGAATTCACCCATAAGCGATTCAGTTAAGCACATTTCCCCCATCGCTGGAGTGTTTTATGTTGTACAGATTATATGCTATACAAACCGTTTGTTACATGAGGGTCCACTGTAATCCAAAATAAGTGATTTTCAGCTTCAGGCACATCCTTGCATTTCCTCTGATAGTTATTCTTGTACAAACATGCTAATTCAAAGCAAAATTAAAGGCCCTTGTCCTTTTTATTTTTACGGTTATTTGTGAGCATTTGTGTTTTGAGATTATCAAAGCACATTAAATGTTGAGCTTTCCTGCCTCCCACATCTAAACTCCCCTTGAAGAAAAAGAGAAATATGATCTGGGAGTTTTAAGTAAAGAGCATATATATTTTACATCTAGCTTTGTTCTACAGTACTGAAAGAAAATCAGTAGACGGCCATGCCAGTAGCTTCCAGTTCACCTGAAGGCGATGGCTAGGGGGGTAATTCAGTAGGATTAAATAAAAATCTATGGGGACCAGGAGCAATTATCCCTTGGATTAATAATGCCTTAAATATAGAATGTGCAAACCAGCTCTCCAAGGGATTAGAAGCTTGCATAAAAGAGAAGACTAATTACTGGTAGTTGAATAGAAGGACTGGATTGTAAAGTTGGAATGCTGATATTAACTAGTGATTTAAATCTTTAGTGATTTAATTTTTTTTAAATGTAGTGGTTGTCATTTAATGAGCCCTTTTATACCGGTACACAGCCTGGTGAGTGCCCCACTGGGATCCTCATCATAGAATATTGGGAAATGATAATGAAAGGAGTTGGCTTTTTCTTTGAAAAACAATGGGGGAAAGCCATATCTAACATACAGCTCCCACCTCAACTTTTGAAATGGCAATCAATTGCTATCCAGCTTAGTATAGTGAGAGCTAATGTTGGCTGTATAGTTCAGTGGTTTAGGTATCTGCCTGTGGAACCAGAGCTTGGGAGTTGGGTTATCTACTGTGACTCCAGGGAGAAGAGCAATTTTGTGTTAGTTGTCCATGGAGAAGGTTCATATTCCCAGAACGTGCCCAGAGGGGGAATGGTACAGCATTTCTGATTATTCTCTATCTCAGAAACCCTGGAAAGGGTCACAAGGAATCAGAATTGACTTGACAGCACACTGTTATAATGTGTCAGAGAAGGACATGGATTTCAAATCCCCCCTCAGCCATGGAGCTCACGGGATGACACTGGGCCTGCCACGAACTCTCCATCGCTTTTAGTTTCACCTACATCACAAAGTTCATGTGATGATAATCACGGGTGGTGAGAAAGCCAATGTGATCTACTGTAGAGGTTTGAATGTTAAGAGCAGGATTCAGAAGACTTCATTCAAATCCCGACTGATCCAAGAAACTCACTGAGTAACTGTGGGTTGCATACTTTGTGTCAGCCTCTTCTACCTTGCAGGATTTTTCTGACTACAAGGGCTGAGAACAGACTGGACTTGTTGACGATGTGTGATTTTATTGGTATTGGTATGGATAGAACCCCTTCACTGTTGCGTTCAGCAACTATTTTATGCTACTGTTGTGCTCTCAGTTGTGGTGGCCTGTTCACATGAGGGAGCCAATCTTTGGTTGACAACCCTCTCCAAATTCAGACAAGCTTGCTCTCCAGATAGAAGATAACATACTTGGGTCTCAGGGGCTGTACACCTAGCCTTACTTAGTTTGGTGGAACCTGCTAAGGCACACAATCTCCTGGTACAGCTTTCATGAGCGCACGGTCCTTCCTACACCTTGATGAGACATAGAAGTTTTTGGATGAAATGAAACACATATCTATTGATGTTTTAAGAGTGTAATCTAGAACATAATCTGGGTAAACTCCGGACGTAAAATGGATGTATAGACTTCTTCCACCACTAAAGCCCAGGGATATGGAAAATTTACAGCTTCACAACTTTTGATCTACAATTCCTAATTGCTTCACAATATCCTGGCCAAGGGGCTGAGCCTGTGGGCAGTTTAGTCCAAAAATATCCTGAGGTTCTCTACTGCTAGATGAGAAAAGAAAGATCAACCTATCATCTGAGCCATGTGAGGGACGCAGAAGTATTTGGGTTGCATTGTGACAACATATACATTTCTATGAACACGGCGGTCAGGAAAGGGGGAGGGGAAAGGTCACAGACATTTTGCCACTTGCCAGTTTTACTTTAAAAAAATTTATTCCAGTGATCTGTATATGAAGTTATCTGCAACATGTTTTTTAACCATGCACCACAATGCACCTTTCCTTTATGTTCCTAAAATACATTCAATTGGAAATGACAGTCGGCTACAATCCATAATGAGTGGATCTGATCAGAGGTGTACATTTCAAGGGAGAGTTAACTGTGTTTGTCTCTTGTGCCAAAGCCTACAAAGCGTCTTGTGGCAGCTTGAAGACTGGTAGGTTTTCTTTGGAATAACCTGTCATGAACTGCAGCACACTTGATCTGTGGAACTTGTCTGCCCTCCTTGAACACTTAGGTCAAATGAAGCCTGTTTGTTTTTCAGTTTATGAAAGAATATTTGCTGAGCGGATGTACAGCTCCTTTGCTTTCTTCTGTTATCATCGTCTTTCACATTTTAGCTTCTTGTTATGCATGCCCAAGTCCTTAATATGCATTATTATTCAACCTTGCATGCCGAAGGTTAGAATGAACACGTTTAGAACCAACATCATGCAAACTTCTAAAACACTTAAGACTCTATTGGTGTTATTATAATATGTGGAATTTTCAGAACGTGCACATCATCATGCATTTTTTTTTCAAAAGGAGTGTAAAAGTAAAAACAAAAAGACAGATCATTCAATAGTATGCAATCAACTGATTCTGCCTTCGCAAATGGTGGAAAAAAGGCTGCGGGTGCAAGTCACTGAAACGGTCTCCTGGACAAGTCCCACCGAAAAGAACAAATATATGCAAAAAAGTATCTGGAAGTTGAGTCATGGCTACTGGACTTCTTCTTTTTTTTTTTTTTTTTAGAGTAGCCATGACTCAACTTACAGAGAAACTCACCTGGATGACTGAGAATCTTCACAGACAAAATGCAAAAAAGTAGCAATGACATTCTTATGTCTACCTCACTCAAATCAACAGATTCTCTGCTCATGAACTGCCACCTATTTGGTCAATAATTTGGGTTATTTTTAATTAATTAATTAATTAATTATTTTCCTGAAGAATACCAAGTTTAATACATCACCTATGGACACCTAACTAGGAGGAGGCAGGGCAGGGAACTTCTTGGTGCTCTTTCCAGATAGTGTCCCGGTGGGAGAAGGTGGGCATGGAATCTGGATTGCCCGTGCAACACCTGCAAGCCCAATGTGCTCAACTGCACTGCAGCACAGCAATTGTCCACCTCTACCCCCTCAGCACTTGTTATGTTATGTTACAGTCTAGCAACATCTGGAGGAATGTAACAGGGCTCCACTTGGCCTTTCTAATGCCTTACTGTTTCTCAATGGACCCAATGAAAAGACCACAAATGGGAACTGAAGGAAATAGACCCTTCCCCCTGCCCCAGAACTGGGAATTATTCAGAGGCATGCTGCTGTTGATCCTGGACGTTGTGCACACAGTCATTGTGACTCATCCCCATGGATGGTATGATCCTCCGTTTCAACTTTTGCTCCTATCCATACTGTTTCTACATAACTGGAGGAGGCTTCGATGAGCAAGAACTGTGTGCAGTTCACAACACAAATGAACAATATTGAGTTGGATCCAAACTTAGTGATATCAAGAGCAGGCTGCTGGAATCACAGGCCTTAGTCATGACTAAGACCCCTTTCACACGACCCCGAAAATCCGCTGCAAAATGCTCGCAGATGCGGAGCATAAAATTTTTTCCCACCAGCAGGGGACTTAAACAAAAAGTACAACCACACCCCAGCGCATTTTACAAGTACCTGGTCTCGAGGAGGTAAAATCCTTGTTGCTGTTTCTTGTTGCTGTTCTAAAACATTGCATGCCTGGCCCTCCTCCATTTTTTGTTTGTTTTTGTTGGGTCCCTCCCCCCTTTTAAGAGACAAGAATCCTAATGGGTTTCCTGTCCTGGAACAATTGGCTGCAGGCCAGAGCAGGCGGAGGTGAGCCTGCATTTTTTTCTCCCTCCCCTCACCACAGACAGAAGCAATAGAATCAGAGTGCAGGAGGGTGGGAACACAGGAACACCATGTTGGGGGATCTGCATTTAAGTTGCAGCTGATTTTAGGGGTCGTGTGAAAGCAGCCTAACTTAACTCCTATTTCGTGCTGTAAGCACAACAATGTCTAGATTAATGCTGGGTGCACAACACTCAGAATTCATATGTCTTTGCTCTTCTGGAATAACCAGAGTAGTAAGCACTGATAGCACTTTTTCCAGAGTGTGTATTTAAAGTTTCATAGTAACGGCCTTGGATCTGCAACATCTGACAATTCTGGTGCAAGAATGACAATGGTATATCAATACAGAATCATGTTCCTAACACTAATATTTTCCATAAGACCAACACAATGATGTATGGTGGAGCCAAGGCTCTCACAATAGAAACACTGGGGCTGTCTGACATTATTCACCACATCTAAGACTACTTTTTCCTAAACCAAGTGGTGATGTTCAGAAGAGCTATGAGAGAAATGGGTTCCCCTTGGAACAGTACATCACTGCAAGCTATCTTTGTCATAATGCAAAGCATTTTAGAGTTGTTTGGTCTTGAATGGGAAAGTAAGAGGCAGTAGCTTTACACAAGACCAGATCCTCATGTTAATATGGACCAAATGCCTGCATTTTTAGACCCTCCCAGAAGGGGCTGGCTATGGTTATTATCATGAATGGCACTGTGTCAAGATGTACCTCTACACCACTGCTGATACAGAACAGCCAGGGTGTGGGTACTTTGAAAAATAGAAGCATGTAAAGGGGAGGGGGGGAGCCCAAATGTATTTTTCTTTTCTTGAGTGCTCTTTGTAGCTCTGTTGCCTTTTAATGTTCTAAGATGCCTCTTCTAATTCCCTGTTCTTAACTTGAATATGTCTTAAATGTTCTGGACTGTATATTGCCCCCCATTATTGTAAGTGACCTTGGGTCCTTTTCCAAGGAGAAAGGTGGGGTAAAAATATTCAAAATAAAATAAATAAATAAATAAATATTGAATCAAAAGCTACATTTTGAAAAATCTGTTTTGGTAACTCTAGAATTACAATAGCACTAGGATTCAATAGCCACCACCCCTGAGAACTTTCCAGTAGAAATTATGCTTGCAGGTAAGCAAACCTAGTTTTCAGTTTCTGAACGCAACTGGAAACTGAAAGCCTTCTGAAAGCCCCATTTTACCCCATCATACATCTGAACAGAGGCTGGTGCAAAGAAGCCAGTTTACAGGCTCTGTCATGTCTGATTCTCCTGTTGTCTGAAAGCTTTACATCTGGATTTTATCAGCCAAAGGGCCAAAACTAGCACCAGACTTGAATGAATATACAGTATTTCTACTTTCAGAAACTGAAGCAGATGTAGGGAAGAATTATGGGATTCATGTCTAAACCCAGGAACAGAGATCATCATAGGCAACTGAGAGTTTATAGGAGGAACTTACAGAATGGATAAGAATGAGAGCTAAATGGAGTCAAGAATACTAAAGTGGGCAAAGACTATATAATGGTACCAATGACAACAAATTCTGTTTGATATCCCCCTAGTAATAATAAACCACTTTGCTTCACAGCACTGATATAGCCAGCCATGTGACTGCCCCAACTGGGAAGGCCTGCACTGGTCTTTTAGTAGTGCACCATACTCGATACCTCCTGTTTAAAAAAGTGCACACCAGAGATGGAAATCATTAACTTTATTTGGATTGCAGTTCCAGAACCCTCCAGCTGGTTGGAGTCTTCAGCAAACTGTAGTCCTAAATAGGGCTGCCTTCACACGACCCCTAAAATCCGCTGGCAACTTAAATGCAGACACACACCCCCATGGTTTTTGTCCTCATTCCTGTGTTCCCACCTTCCCGCACTCTGATTCTATTGCTTCTGTCTGCAGTGAGGGGATGGAGAAAAAAAATGCAGGCTCACCTCCGCCTGCCGTCGGCAGCAGCTAATTGTTCCAGGACAGGAAACCCGTTAGGATTCCTGTCTGTTAAAAGGGGGGGGGACCCAACAAAAACAAACAAAAAGTGGAGGAGGGCCAGACACACAATGCTTTAAAACAGCAACAAGGATTTTACCTCCTCGAGACCAGGTACTTGTAAAATGCGCTGGGGCGCTCTTAAGTGGGCGTGGCCACACTCTAGTTTTTTAAAAGTCCGCTGCTGGTGGGAAAACAATTTTATGCTCCGCATCTGTGAGCATTTTGCATCGGATTTTAGAGGTCGTGTGAAAGCAGCCTAGGAGAAACGTTTTCCATCTCTTGGGCAGCCACTTGGACGCTTCCAAAAACCACCCGACGGCTAAATTCATGGTCAAAGGTGGCATCTGATTCATGATGGAGAAAGAGAGACTAAACTCTTGGTGAAGTTTCCTAATGGTCTGGAAAACAAACTTAGGGTCTGTTCTCTTTTCCTCCCCTTTCCAGCAACTAGTCTGGCCTCTTCCCTTTCTGTTTTTCAACCGCTCCATCTTCTGTCTCTATTCTGTTACAACTTAACACCTGCATGAAAAAAAGCTAAACAAAAACAAAAACAGGCTCTTTAAAGAAATGTGCAAAAAGCTCAGAGATCTATTATAACCAATACATTCACAAAGGGGTTTTTCATCCTCCCACTGCATAGCAGGCCACGTAACAGGACAATGATCAGGACAAGACATTGTCTCATTCAAATACTAATTGTTTCTGTCAGGCATGTTAAGAGTCCTCATTGCTGACAAGGGACATTGACAAAAGACTTCCCTTGTAACAGGAAAAATCGGTCTGGTGCTTGCTTCTGTAGCGTGTATGGAAAAGGAGCTCAGAAGATGGGTACTGAAAACATTCTCTTACTCCATCTTATTTTCCTTCCTCACATGCACAGAGTTATTGTTGTAGCTTGAGTTTGTTCAGCTGCTGAAGAAAAGAAAAGAAAAGAAAAAGAAAAGGTTAGGATTTTTGATCCAACAGCTTTGATTAAGGTCCTTGAATGTTATGACTTCAAGGGAAATTAAAACAAATATGTATCAACATCTAACATAATAAAAAATGAAGGTTGATGCAGCTCATCAGCAACAGATCTGGGAAGAGCACTGCAGGATTAATCACCTTCTGAACTGGAGGTAAAAACAGAACAAACAGAAAACAGAAAGTTTCATATTGGACCGGTTGTAATGAGACCTGCCCCGAGAACTTCCCGTCTCCAAGTAATCAAATGGTCACTGCACATGAGGAAAGTCTGCTAGAAAACTCCAAGTAGAATCAAGATGTCAGCATAACCATGACATCTTAATCTAATTTTTTCATTCCGGACCCTGGATATTCAGCACTGATTAAGTAAAAACCCAAGTACTAATTCGGTGGGTAAAATTAGTACTCAGGGAAAGAAACCTACTAGACTGGGAGAGTGGTGGAGCAGATCATAGCCACAGTGACCAAATTACAGAGCAGCAAAGCACGGCAAAGGAGGGCAGCTCCACAGAAGCACAGATGCTTTGGATCCTGAACATCTGAAGTGTGCCCTCTGGTTGTTGTACAGCTCGGAAAGACCCACTGTGTGTGTAACCTTGTGCAGAGAGAGACCAATGCCTGTACAGAACAGGGTGGGCGATGCTATTTTCAGATGTTCTGTTCTGAAACTCCCAGCTGCTGCTCCAGGTAGCAGAGCTACTGGTGAGGGATTATGGGAAGTGCTGCTCAAAAACACCTGGTGGACCACAGTTGTCCAGCCTGGTGTAATAGACAATACTGGGCTAGATAAACCAATGGTCTAACTCAGTATAAGACTTTTCTTAATATCTTTTATACCTCCGCTCTCAGCTCCGCTTTTTTGAAGGCCATAAGGGAAGCATAAAATAATTAAATCTGGGCTGGGGGAAATGGAAGGACATGGTGGATATGATTAAGGTCACCTGTAACATTTCCTTTACACTCTGAACCTGGCATGGGAGTGAAGCTTTGGGGGAGAACCCAAGTTATATTTAGCTTCTAAATTCTATTCCCCCCACCCCCGGAAGTATTTTTACAGGAAAGTACCTAAATGTTTTTGAAACACATCATATACAGAAACAGATAATCTTCTGTTTTTGTTTTCGCCAATGCCTCCAACAGCACAATGCAAGTCAAGCTACATCAAAGCATGTCTTCCTCTCCTCGTGAGTCAGTTTGACACAAGAGCACTTTTAAGTTGGGGAGAACATGGCAGGGCAAAGACACGGTAAACAACCCAAAACCAAGGGTTGTTGGTGGACAATCCCTGCACACACACACACGGTTGTTCTATACCTGTGATGGTGAACCTTTTAGAGACCGAGTGCCCAAACTGCAATTCAAAACCCACTAATTTTTTTTGCAAAGTGCCAATACAGTAATTTAACCTGTATACAGGTGGCTATGAAGGGGTGATGTCGGGTGCCCACAGAAAGAGCTCCGAGTGCCACCTTTGGCACCCGTGCCATAGGTTCGCCATCACTGTTCTATACTGTTTTATCTCTGCAGAAAGGCTATTTTACTTGTTCTGCAAGTGAAGAACAGCATATCCCTGTGGCTTCTGCTAATTAGGGGATATCACCTGAGCTGTTACATCAGCCAAAGAGCCCACGGGTCAGGAAAAGATTAACTGAACTCAGAAAGATACAAAAATATTTCTGACAATACGAATAACCATTTGGCAAATAATACCTTTATTGGTCCTGCAAAGCTGCATACACCTGGTTTCCATACCAACCAGTGGATGGATTGACTTGAAATATGGTCTGTAACACTACAATATGAGTATCCTACCAGGCTATAACAAGTCACCTTAAGATTGAACAAACGTCAGAGTTTAAAATGCTGATGCCATCCGAGTCTACAGGTTTTGTGCATCTGACAATTCCAAATTAACAAATAAGATATCTGTACATTGTTCATGTGGATACTAATTTAATATTACACCCCCACTAAACCCCGTTACTTGTCAAAGAAACAGCCACTGTTTCACAATATGCTGAACGGCTGTAGCAGTGGAAAGAACAAGCTCTAAGAGAAGCCTACAAATAAATCATTTGTAACAGTGGGCTGAGCAAGCATTATAAACAATTTTTCAGCTGCCGTTGGATTGTTTTCTGTAGACTGTCATTCCGTTCCACAGTTAAGATAACAAACTGCTCTATATTACTCTATAAAATATATATATTAATGTCTATAAATATCTGCTGATTATTTGTAAGACAATTCCGCGCATGCATCTCTTGGAGACCCAGCAAGTGCTTTATGTTAAGGAATGCACAAGAAACCACTGGAGAGGCACTAGTTCTGTAACAGAAGGAAACGTTCTTTTAATGAAACTAACATTGCCATTCATTTGGGGTCACGCCAGGTGGCTGTCCACTTTTCATTCTTACTGATATTTGTATCACATTAATATGTATTCATTAGAAAGGATAAATTTACTCAAAGGTTTTTTGATGAAGGACAATTTCATTCAAACTATTACATATGTGTATTTTGGCATGCAACATTATTCAAAGCCTTCACTGAGCAGGTGGCTATTTTGCAGCAATTATTATTATTTATTTATTTGATTTATATATTTATTGCTAACCTCTCCTCAAAGATGCATTTGTATAGCTGGTACATGTTTTACATAGAACAATCTAAACTTTACATTGCAGTGCTGACTAAGGGAGTGAGCCACGGAACGGAAACCTAGTAGAGCTAAGCGCTCTTGGGAACAGACCAAGTCTGGACAAGGTCTGATCAAGAAGCACAAAAATAGATAAATAAATAAAAATCTAGGATTTATGAATGCAGATTTTATTTTAAATGAAAACCCACAATTTTTCTTACTTAATCTACAATTACACCAATTCATAACATTATTTCTAATTGGTGTTAGCTGTTGGGATGCATACAGCTAGCTGCTCAGATCACATTATAGCAACATCTGAACTAGAAGCAGAAGAAAGTAGTTACAGTTAGAATATGTGTATCTTTAAAATGAAAATACCCCCTCCTCCCGATCCTTAAAATATGGGCTTGCCTTTATTGTATTAATTTCCAGGTATTTTTTTTTAAAAAAGGAGAAAAATACTTAGTTTTACCTAAAATGAGATAGAATACTTGATCAGTGCTGGAAATGATGACAGCTGTAAATTTAAGCACTGCAATTTTGAAAGGTGATAACTAGGCTAAAGTCTCAATGCACACACTACACTGGCAATCATGCTATGGAATGCGCTGGAAGTTTCTACCACAAATGCATGTGCCGGATAGTTCTGCTAAGGTGCTACTACGGTATGTCCTTTGTGTTCTATCAGACTTGTCAGATTTATATTAGGTTTAACAAGCAAAACCAAGAATGAGGCCTACTGCACAGTTCATATGGACAGACAAAATTAGTTTAGCTTAAATTGAGTTCATCTATTAGAATTCTGGTGAGAGCTGATATGTAGATTAGCATCATGTTAATTGTGCATTCCAGTTTGCATCAAACTGTCCTATGCTATGCTATCACAATGTCTGAAGAAACTTGAGTAAATGAGATACAGTGATTTTTCTGAATGTATCCCCTTTAAAAAGTGCATATCGCAAATTCAGGTATACAGCCATAGCCATGCACAGGTTAAAAAAATATATCCACATGATATAGCCATACAATATTTCAAATAGAGAGAACTGCTATACACAACATTGCACATATTTACATACGCCAGAAACCCTGCCATTCCCAATACTGCCTTTATAGCAACACTTAGATTACAAGCAATTTTCCCTTAGAAAAATAAACCATAACACATTCATTTGCAACTTTCCATTGGAAGAGGTGGTAAACTGGCTTTTTTAACTGGTCCACTTCACAAGTTGTGGAGTGGTCTCACAGGGCTGAAACATACATACAAAAACAATCAAGGGTGAAGTCCAGTCCCGTACACAGGAAATGAGCATAACCTCATATGCTATTTTTCTGTGCTAGAAGACTGTGCAGGTAAAACAAACCCAACCCTCTGAGTCTCCACATCATCTTAATATGTCTTTTTTTTTTGCCAATTTTTTTTGCGAAAAACCAAAGCCTGAGACATGTTGGTTTCAATGTGTCTTCTAATCTGGCTAAAATACTATGTGTATCTTGGGAGTCTGTTACTTCCAACACAGCCAAAACACAAACTAAATGCAAGGTTTTTGCGAGTGCGCTTATACAGTTAGGTGCAGCCTCAAGCTTAGACATGTTAAGTGTCATCTGGACAAAGTTAATCATGTTTAAGGCCAAATGATTTCAACAGAAGAGGATTAACACACATCTGACTATCTCCCACTGAAATCTACGAGATTTGAAGATTACTTTTTACATACCTGGGAACAAGCCCTGCTGAATTCACTGGCACTTATTTTTTTTGTACAAATATACTCATTTTGAACAGCTAACACCCACTGCGAGTCCATCCATTTCAATAACTGTTTTACAAATCACAGATTTGAAACTGTACAGGCAATCTGACATGTTCATGACAGTTCAAGAACCATCATGATTAAGAAGTGGATATGAAAAATGACATCGTATAATGAAAGAGGTGGTCATTCGTGTACAATTTAATAAGTGCAAATTGTCCTGTATATTCTTAGTCTCTCTCAAAGACAGTCACATTGATGTACATACTTTCAGTCAAATAAATAGGAAGGGTTTCACCTCTGCAATATTTTGTGCTAAGAAACTGGAAGCAATGCCTAATTCTATGTTGTGCTTAATTTTTCGCTTAGAATATTTATAACAGTAAACTTCAGTAATGCAATACATTCATTCTTGTAAGAACATTTAATTACTTAACAGTTTGAATTCATTCCATGTGGAGTTTAAATGATTTATTATCCCCTTTAAAAAAGCAAAATTCTTATTGTCCTGGAAACTGTCAACTGCTATATGTTCTAAAAACAATAAAAGCACAACGGAAGTTTTCAGTTTCCCCCCTACACTGTGTAAAATCAAGGAATTTTGCATGCTTGAAATTGTTTTGTACACACACACACACACACACACACTCACAAACTTTTCAAAAAACACATTCTAAATATGAATGCAGTGTGCGGAATTTTTCACAATTCGAGGGCACCGAGTCCAAAATTGGTACTGATAGACAGAACATTTCTCCTCACAAACCCTGAGGCAGCCTTTGTTGAATCATATTTTTTAAAATGCCCTCATAGTTTGGGGGACATATACCATGGAGTAATGTGGGGGGAGGGGGGAGAGGAAAAACACCGCTTTATTTATTTTTGGATACTGTGAAATCTCCAAGCAAGGGCTGGCAGCAAGGTGCAAAGTGAACAGGCAGGGAAAGAGCAGCATGTTTTTTGTTTGTTGCATTTTTTTAACTCACAGCCTGGTACCATGCACGACTCAGTGTGGGCAAATATAGTTGTGATAACAACAACAACAACAACAACAACAACAAGAACAGATGCAAATTTTTGCAGTGCAGGCTGGTGCAATTCTCTGCATGGCACAGTTAAGTCTGTGGTGCCTGTAGAGGGTGGTGGGAGGCAGCAAGCATGTGGGTGGGTGTGGGGGGAGAAAGCTAAAAGTCTGTATGTCATGCATAGCTACTGCGTGCTCAGCCGGCTTCTTCCCCGCCCACCCCCACCCCCGAGGGCTTCTTCAGACATCAGAGTTGGAGCTGAGGTGCGTCAGCCGGGGATCTGCGTTGATCTCATACCTGTAGTGGTATCCCTCCATGTGATCTCTACAGGCATCCCTGATATTGTACATCCACTTTTTGATCCCTTTTCGGTTCAAGTATAAAACCAGGAGGAAAATGGCGCCAATGAGGGCCAAGACTATCCCAAGGAAAACATAGGACGTTTGCAACTGGGTCTGGTCGTCGTCTGGCTCGAGACACTCGAGGCCCGAGACGGGGAGGCTCACCAAGGAGCTGTTCTGCTTCTCCTCGGGCTCTGAGCACTTGAGGGCCTCTTTGGCCTCCACCTGGTCGCTCTCCTTCAGCCAGCGGGCCAAGTCCTCGATGCCACAGTCGCAGACCCAGGCGTTGCGGCCGAGGTCGAGGCGGGTGAGCCAGGGGAGGCCGCGGAGCTGCGCGAGGGTGTCGTTTCTCAGGCGCTTGAGGGCGTTGTCGCCCAGGTCGAAGCGCTGCAGCTGGTGGAGGGCCCCGAAGGAGACGTCGCGCAAGCTCACCAGGGAATTGTTGTGTAGGTCCAGGTGCTGCAAGCTGGGCAGCCGGGAGAAGATGCCGGGAGGGAGGGAAACCAGGCCATTGCTGGACAGATCGAGATGCTTCAGGTTCTGAAAAATCCCCCTCTGGAGCAGCTCCGCAATGGCGGCCACCACGCTGTAGTTGTACAGGGAGTTGCTCAACCTCAGCTCCTCTAAAGGGCTGCTGGCGTTCCCGAAGGCCATGGGGCTGACCCACAGGAGAGCGCTCTGGCTGAGATCGAGCTGCTTCAAGTTGGGCAACCGGGCAAAAGCCTCGGCCCCCACCTGCTCTAGCTGGTTGCCCCTCAGGCTGAGGTTCCGGAGCTCCAGGAGGGGCTTGGAGGGGAAAGCCTCAGATGAGAGGTCTCGGAGGCGGTTGCCCGTCAGGAAGAGGTTCTGCACGTCGCGAGGCAGGTCCGGCGGGACCTCAGTCAGGTTCTGGTTGGTGCACTTCACCGTCTTCTCCTCCACGAAGCACTTGCACACTCGGGGGCAACCGACCGGCTGCTGGGTCAGCACCCAGCCGGAGAGGATGAGCAGGAGCAGGAGCAACAATTCCAGCCACCCGGCCCCTTTCCTCTCCCCGGATGGCGCAGGGGGTGCCGAGCCCCACAGACAGCACCCCGGCATCACCGCCTTGGCCAGGAGCTGCTCGGCGGGGGGGGCACTCGCGCGGCTGCTGCTGGTTCCCTGGAGCCCCTTTTTCTTCCCTAGGTTTGCTGCAAAGCCGACACTGAAATCAAGCTTGAGGAAAGAAGAGAGCCAAGCTGGGAAGAGTGGGTCACCTCCTGGTACGTTCAATGTTCCTGAGAAAAGGGTGTGAGTGTGTGTATGGGGGGGAACCTTTTCCCTTCTTTCTCAGCACAGCTTGCCTTGTGCCGCTGGCTGGCAGAACACCTCGGACGTAGAGAAGGATCCACCGAAAAGATTAAGCGGCTCCTTCCGGTGCTTCCCGAGGGGTCTTCAGTGATGCTGAAGTTTGCTGTGCCTTCCTTCTCACATTCAACCACCCCTGGAAGGAAGAGTCAAAAGAGAGGCTGAGAACCCACAGAAGCAATTCCCCTTAGTGAAGCCACTTTCCCTTCTAGGAGTAGTTTTCTCCAGAATCATTTGCCCGCCCGGAGCACAATTTTCTCAAGCCAACAATGCAAGCCCCTTTAAAAAAGCCCCCCCTTCAGTAGAACTGCCAAAGTGCCTAACTGCAAATTCATCATCATCATCATCATCATCATCATCATCATCATCATCATCATCATCAGAAGAAGAAGAAATATCATTTCAGCTTGACTTCATTTTCTTCAAGTGATGGTGAGGTGGGTGAGGAAGCCCTTCCTGTCCTCTCCAGAAATAGTTAAGAGACATTGGAAAAAAAATTAGCCAGCCTAAATGCAAATATATTAATTTTGGTTTCTCGACCAGTAAAAGGGGAGTTCTCTTCCTCCACCGCACCTCCAGATTACAGGATTGTAAAGATTATCAAACTCTCCTGGTTGTGAAAAAGTGAGCTGCAGCCTGTCTTTAGTGCTGCTACTTTATGCATTAGGCAGGGCAAGATGACCCATTTCTAACAGTCTTCCAACTTTTGAGGAACCTAGATCCTAGGGGTTCACACCTTCCTTCCTCTTCTCTAATTTTTAGAAGTAGAGAGAGAGAGAGAGAGAGAGAGAGAGAGAGAGAGAGAGAGAGAGAGAGAGAGAGAGAGAGAGAGAGGAGACGTCTACCTAATAAGAAGGCACCCATATACTGTACATAAAAGTAATCTGAGCAAGGATTTGAACCTGGGGGCTTCCAGATCATCCCACCTGAAGAACAACAGCCATTCCTTCTGCTCCGTGCTGGACAACCGGCCGTCCCCAGTGTCGGGGTCAAGGCTATCACTTGAGCAGCTCTCAGGTACGGTGCTTCTCTCCGGCACCGTCTTTTTCCTACCCGCCGAAAGAGTTGAACCCTTCAGGAAAGCAAGGGGTTTCCCTTCCCAGCCAACGACTGCTGTGGAAACTTTGTGCTTAGAAAGTGAGAGCGCGACTTCGGTCGCGGCGAAGGTGGATCCCATTCCAGCTCGCGCGCGCGCCCGCCCACCCCCTTTGCATCCAGGCTCCGGGGAAGATGGAAAAGTCTGAGCTTTGGAGCGGTGTTGGTTTAAAAATCTGATCAAGAAATGTGCTTTCTTCCTCTCTCTTTCCTCCCCTTCCAAATGAGTCTCCCTTCCTCCTCCTCCTCAGGGATGCCCACGCGGAACACCACTCCTCCTGTCCCGATCCCCTGGAGAGGAAATCCCCTTCCAACTCCGGGGGGGGGGGGCGCATTGCCTTCTCAGGAACGAGCCCCCGGGCGAGACTGCCAGGAGCGAGCGTCGCGTCGGTTGCAAAGCGAAGCGGGGGCACCATCGGGTCCCCCTGGTATGACACGCGGGTTCCATGCTTTCTTTTTCCCGGTGCTCCTCGCCTGGGCGGGAACGGGAGGCTCGACTCCTGGCGACCCGGGGCTGCTGCAACACCCCCCCCCCCAATCCCCGCCTGCCTTCCTCCCTTCTGGATCGCCCCCCCCCCCGCGCAGCATCCGCTTACCTGGGCGCGCCTTCGTCGGCCGGGAGGGGGACTCTGCCTCCAACCGGTCCCGGGCAAACTCCGGCGCCGACTGAGAACTGCATGGCGCGGGCAACAACTTTCCCTCCCACTCCCTCGCCGGGCACTGCCTACCTAGCCCAGCCTCCGGGGCCGGCAGAAGCCAATGGCAGCCGCCGCCCGCCGCCGCCACCGGGGGGAAGCCGCCTGACGCCGCGCGCCACGCCCTCCCTGGAAGCCGGGGCTTTCGGTCCAGTCACGCCCCCTCCTCCCCCTCCCACTGGCAACGTGGGCCCTCCCTCGAAGTTTATTTTTTGGGGTGTGATGGGGGGACGCTTCTCTTGCGGAAACTTCTTCTCTCTGCTCTCTCTCTCTCTCTCTCTCTCTCTCTTCTCTCTCTCTCGCACGCCCCCCCCCCCCCCCGCCGCCTTTGCGCTCCTTCTCCGGACGGGCGCTGCCGCGGTGGCTCTGTTTGCGCCTTCGAGGAAATTTCCTGTGGAGCGAGAGTGCCCCGGCGTGGGAAGGGGAGAGGCACTCTGCTTAAGCTCAGAGGCACTCGTTCCGTCACGAGCGCGCGCCGCAGCCGCTGCTGGTCGGTGGCCTCGGGCGTCGGGGGGGGGGGAAGAGCAAGGAAATCAACCGCTGGTTTACCTGGACGTGTTTGGGTCACCTTCCGCCCGCATAGCTCAAGGCCACAAAGGGCCGGGCTTCCCTGTTGTTTTTCCCTCCTTGGAACCCAGGACAATGCAATTACAGATAATAGGAATACAGATCAATACACAACATAAAGAACGTGACCCCTCGCTTCTAGCTATGCTATGGGGAGCTGTAGGAGAAAACATCTGACAGGCACTCCTGCCCACCTCAGGCAAACCCTGACGAACCCCCCCCCCTTTTTAAACTCCAGTCATGACTCTGTCTGCATTACCATAGCTTCAGTCTTAAATACAGTAGCTTGGCCTTGAATAGATAGACACTATCTACTGCTGCTTTATCATGACCAGGATTGTTATCCAAGTGTGCCTGTGGCATACCTGTTAAGAGCTCCGGCCTGTAAGGACCTGAGGCTCCCTCAGCCTTTTCTCTGGTTCATCCCTGCTGGTAATATCCCAGCATGTTATCTCTTTTTTTAATTCAATATTTTATTTTATAAAACAATGCAAAAAACAAAATACAAATACTAAACGTATATATTTTTTATTTCTTGTGTCTTTTATGTGAACCGCCCAGAGTTCCTTCCTGGGAAATCGGTGCAGTGTACAAATATAAAAATAAATATATTAAAAATATTAAAATAAAACTAAACAACAGGGCTCCCCTCCACCAGCGGGACCTCTTAAACAACCCCAGCATCTTATTATCTGCATGCCTTCTCCTATATTAGACCTCTATGGTCCTCATCTTGTCTATACCACCCAAAGGAACCAGAGGGAGATATATTTTTGAACAGTCAGTGGGTCCATAAATGATGTTATATAGGAAGCAACTGCATATATCTGAAATTCAGAAAGAATAATGTGAACCTCCTCAGTGCATTTTAAATTTTCATGGCACAAGAACAGTCCATCACGAATTGTTCTCCAGAATTTCCATGTACTGTGCTTGGAAGCCAGAGGCTCTTCATTTTAGATTTGGACCTCAGTTTCCATGCTTCCTTGCCATTGGTTAAAGTGACCAAGGCGTTTGGAAATCAAAGCCCCAAAACACTTGGGTGGTGAAAGTTTTTTCCATCCCTGATAATGGTGGCAATCAGAGCACTGAGATGAAGATTAGAATCATCCAGGAAGCGAAAATAAGTTTATGGTTAGCCAGATAAAAACTAGATGAATGTAGCTCCATTCCATGGTGACCCTGAACCAAAGGACAATCCAGATGAGGAAAGTCAGAAGCATCTCTCCCCTCCCCCATTTATTTGGTTTGTTGTTGTCTGCTGCTGCTTATCTATGTATATACCACCCCATACCCCTTCAAGTAGTCTCTGGGTGGTTTACAGTTTAATTACACTATGCAGGCTACACATTGCCCCCCCCCCCCCAGCAAGCTGGGTACTCATTTTACCGACCTCGGAAGGATGGAAGGCTGAGTCAACCATGAGCCTGCTATCTGGCATTGAACCCCAGGTCGTGAGCATAGTTTTACCTGCAGTACAAGCATTTAACCACTGTGTTCAAGTTGCAATCCTGATAGGGTTTTCGGGTCATGTGAGATGTTAAAGGAGTCATTTACCATTGCTACCCATCAGTAAATTCCCATCTGCTAGTGGGGACGGAAACCAGGTCATGTGAATCCTACTTCAGCCCTCTAGCCCCTAGTCCAGTGATGGCGAACCTTTCAAAGACCGAGTGCCCAAACTTTGATTCAAAACCCACTTTTTTTTGCAAAGTGCCAATACAGCAATTTAACCTGAATACAGGTGACTTTGAAAGGGTGATGTCAGGTGCCCACAGAAAGGGCTCTGAGTGCCACCTTTGGCACCCATGCCATAGATTCGCCAACACTGCCCTAGTCTATAGACCAGCTTTGTGGTTTTCCCATTTGTTGTGAATGCCTTTTCACACGTTCAGAATTGAATGCAGGCTTTATCTTGACCTCCTAAGATGATAATTTGAGAAACATGGATCAAAAAAGGCCCTCATGCACATTGTTTGGGTGCTGATGTATCCCCCACTCCCAAAATTACAAAAAAAAGTTAATACAGTACTGGCCACACAAGTTAGTATTTCAGATTTACATAGGTCAACTGCTTGCACCATTTGATTCAGTTCTTTCCCCTTGCATGGATAGTTGAGCAGATAGCATGCTCCCCGCTACCATCAGCCTTAGAGCTGGCAGTGACAACATCTCCTACCCATAGGAGAAATTTATATTTTAATCTCATTTTTAAGCGATCCAGTCCTGCTGCCTGGAAGGTCCTGATTAATGGCTGGGCTGTATATTCATAGTGGTGCAAGCCATTTTATTTCATAACAGGGTTACAAAACAGAGGTTTGCTTTTTAAATCAACAAAGTTCTTAAAAATACGTTGGAGTTGGCAGTTTGCTGTAAAAGGAACCACTCTGAGGAGTGAGTCAGTTCGCTTGCATGTTTGTTGACTGACTGGTGACCTCTCATTTTGAGCTGTCCATCTGTAATCACAGGCTGAACTCCCAGTTACACAAAAGCCCATTAATGCTGTTCTGGTCCACTGAGAATTAGCACCGTACTAAGGGCCTTTTGTGGATGACACAGGACTGATGCCAGAGAACATCTGTGTTGGCAGATTGGGGGCACACCCTTTGCGGACTGCACTGCTGTTCTTTCAGGGCCCTTAGGAAACAATGAAAACCTCAGTGGCAAAGGGCCATAATTTTTTTAAGTGCCTAGTTGCACTTTAAACAGAGATGGAAGAAAGTCACTGAAAATCCACTGTGGGAATCACTGTTGGTTTGCAGTAAGTTGGCAAAGACCTCTGATTTCTGACGATTTAATAATCACTACAAAACACCTTCCCCTCATCTTCTAAAGTGGGCTGCTGCTTCTGTAGGCAAGTCATCTTAATGTACAGCTCATGGAAAGCAGCAGCTAGCTCTTCGTCATTCATTCATTCATTCATTTTATTAAAATATTTTTGTCCATCCTTTCTCCTTAAAAGGGGGAGCCACAACAGTTTTCATCATTAAACACAATATTTGAAGCTAAAGGCATAAGTATAACGGTAAACAAAAGCAATACTAAAACCTCATTCAAAGTGAATCTTCCCACTGTCCTAGCTAAGATTTCACATCAGTGCCCTCTGGTTGGTGGCCTGAGGTACTAGTAAGAATATTTTAAAAAAATAAAATTGATCCCTCAGTTCTCACATAAGAACATAAGAACATAAGAAGAGCCATGCTGGATCAGGCCAAAGGCCCATCTAGTCCAGCTTCCTGTATCTCACAGTGCCCCCACCAGATGCGTTTGGGAGCGCATGAGACTAGATATCTGTCTCCTGATACCACTCCCCTGCATCTGGCCCTTGAAGTACCCTGGTTTCTCCATCATGGTTTGTAACCTGTGATGGACTTTTCCTCCAGGAATCTGTCCAATCCCCTTTTGAAGGCATCCAGGCCAGATGCCATCACCACATCCTGTGGCAGGGAGTTCCATAGACTTACAACGTGCTGGGTGAAAAAATATTTTCTTTTGTCAGTTCTGACTCTCCCAGCCTTCAATTTGAGTGTATGTCCCCTAGTTCTGGTATTTTGTGAGAGGGAGAAGAGCTTCCCTCTATCCACTTGACTCATGCCCTGCATTATTTTGTATGTCTCAATCATATCCCCCCTCAAGCGCCTTTTTCCAGACTAAAGAGGCCCAAATGTTTTAGCCTTTCTTCATAAGGGAGGTGCCCCAGCCCAGTAATCATTTTAGTCGCTCTCTTCTGCACCTTTTCCAGTTCCACTATGTCTTTCTTGAGATGCGGTGACCAGAATTGTACACAATACTCCAGGTGGGGCCTCACATCTCCTCAGGTTGTGCTTAAAGCACACAACTACAACAGGTATACAAAAAAAGCCATAATTCATTAGCCATACTGTTTTCTTTCATATAAATGAAAGCCTGTGCTGACTTTTCTTCTTCTAAACAACTACAGTAGGATTATGGTATTGGTAGATGTGGTTCAAAGCCCCTACCCTACTGAAGAATAAGTATTGCAAACTATACATTGCATGGTCTGTCGTTCCTTCTAGTGACCAGTTTCATAAATACACTCTAGAAATACATTTAAAACATTTCTGGGGGGTTTTATTTAGTATTTTCAGTCAGCACATAAGACATGGATCAACTGATATTGATCCTGCAGATAGGGGAGTCTTACTGTACAGTCGTCCCCTGGCATTTCGCAGTTTGTATACTGTGGTCCCGGTATATTGCAGGACCGCAGTATATGAAGGCAAGGCCCTCAGTGGCAAGCTCCGTGGGCCTGTTTGAGGCCTCCTGCACTTACCCCAGGCCTGGCGCTGCCCTGAGCGAGCACCCACCAGTCTTCCCGGGCCTGTCGGAGGCCCCAGAATTGGTTTCTGATGAACCGGACGTGACTTCTGAAAAACGAAGTGCCTTGCAGATCGCCCCCAAACCACTTCTGGGGCCTCCAAAGTGGCTTCCAGTGAACCGGAATTGACATCCGAAAAAACCGGAAGTGCCTTGCCCCCCAAACCACTTCTGGGGTCTCTAACAGGCTTCCTGGGCCTGTTAGAGGTTCCAGAAATGGCTTACGGTGAACCACTCATTTCTGAAAATCAGAAGTGCCTTCTGGATTGCTCAAAACCACTTCTGGGGCCTTAGGCCTGGGAAGCCTGTTAGAGGCGCAACTGGGGCAGTACCAGGTCTAAGGTAAGTGTGGGAGGCCTCAGACAGCCCCCCCCATTCCCTACCCGACCGAACATGCACATATCACAGATTTTCCTTTATCGCAGATTGGGGCAAGTCCCTGTGTGTTGTGTCATTACAGTCGTGACTGTGACCCCATGTCCATGGAGTTTTCTTGGCAAATAGTGGAGTGGTTTGCCAGTTCCTACTCCAGGCGCCTACAGCACCTGCTATTCCCTGGTGGTTTCCCATCCAAGTACTAACCAGGGGCAACCCTGCTTAGCATCCGAAATCAGGTGAGATCGGAAGTGCTTAGTAGAGATGGGCACGACCAGGGAAAATGACGTTTTCGAGTTGTCGTGTGTTGGAGCCGGCCCGTTTTGGCTCGTTTCCGTTTTTTGCAAAATTTTCCAAAAATTTGTCGTTTCGTTTGTTGGTTTTTCGTCTGTCGTTAGTACTGGTTTGGGGGGGAGCGGGCTCCTGGTCTTGGGGTGGGTGCCTCCTCTGGCCCGCTATGAAGGGAAAGCGGGCTCCTGGAGGCACCTCTCTGGGGTGGGTGCCTCCTCTGGCCTGCTACAAAATGGCATGCATAGCCAATTGGATATGCATACCAAGTTGAGACTCGAGGCACCTCTTTTTTGGGTGCCTCTCTGTTGACCACAGGCCCACTGCTAACTGCAGTGTCACAGTGCGCATACTGAGGGAAGGCTCCTCCTCAGTCTCGGCGCTCTGTGGTTCACCAAGAAGGGAACTGTACTTGCGTGTGTGCAATGCGAGTACAGATTTGGCTTAGGGTTAGGGGGGTTAGCGCAAGGGCTAGGGTTAGGGTTGTTATGGGTAAGGTTAGGGTGAGTTTGTGGGGTGCACCTCTGGGTGCCTCTCTGACCCACTAAGAAGGACAGTGTACTGGCGTATGGGTTAGGGTTAGGGTTCGGATTAGGGTTAGGGCTACGGTTAGTGGGCTTTTTATGCCCGACAGGCACATCCCAGAAGTCTCGGTCAAAACCTGGTCAAGTGGCCATGCAATTGATGGAATGGCTCCAAAAATTTGCATGGTCCACTCCCATGGCCAGCCCATCATTGCGCAGGTGTAAAAAAATAAAATAAAAATAAAATAAAATAAAATCAATTGAGATGTTTTGTTGCAAGAAAAACCCACTGCTGCTACTGTAAAAATTCAGGCAGTTTTAAAATAGCTATTTTTGCATGTTTCTGTGGTGCTTTGGTGTGTTTTTGGACCACCACAATTTCAAAATAAATAAATTGTGGTCGCCCCATTTTGGATCCCCCGCCCGCACCGCATGGCATGGCGAGTTGGCAAGACGACGAGGAATGGATGCGCAGCCCAGGAGAGGGGGGGAGGCCGGGGACCCCCCCCCCAAAAAACCCACCCCTCTGGTAGGTGCCCTCACTCAGGCAGGCATATTTTCGCCTGCTTTTTTTGGCCGGGAATCGTTTTTTTTTTTTTTAACTTTTTTCCTGTGCTGCGCCGCTTGGCGAGTTGGCAAGACGACGAGGAATGGATGCGCATGCGCAGGCACTCGCAGCCCAGGAGGGGGGGGAGGCCGGGGACCCCCCCCCAAAAAAACCACCCCTCTGGTAGGTGCCCTCACTCAGGCAGGCATATTTTCGCCTGCTTTTTTGGCCTGGAATCGGGTTTTTTTTATCGGGCTGCTTGCGATGCCGTTTTTATTTTTAAAAATCCCCAATTTTTCCTGTGTCGGTTCGCGTCACTGGTGGAGAGTTGGCGAGAACAAAACGAGGGAATGGGATTTCGCCGAGTGCCCATGTCTAGTGCTTAGGGCATCTAGGCAGCAGGGTTCCTCGCCCCAGGAGAGGGGGCTGAGGCCGGAGGCTGGACCCCCCCCCCACTGAAACCACCCCTTAGTGGTAGGTGCCCTCAGGCAGGCATATATTTTGTGAGGATGCTTTTTTCACTGGCCGGGAATCGTTGCTTTTTTTTGTTTTGCAAGCTTTTTCTCCTTGGGACTTTTTTACTCTGTGTGTTTTTTCCGCTTTTGGCATCGCGTGTGTTAGGCCAACGCATCACGATGCCGCCACACAAGAACGGACCACGACAAGGAAGTCAGACCCAATTTTTTTTTTAGTTTGTATTTGAGTTTTACGCAATGTTTGGCCTTGAAGATGGTCTAGGAGTATGTTGTCGTTCTGCTGATCGTTTCGTTATGTAACGGAAAGATGAACGGAAAAAAAAACGAGTTGTCGTTTCGCCGAGTCGTTTCCGGCCATGTCTAGTGCTTTTTTCGGGCATTAGTACTAGGCAGCTGGATTGGGTTCCTAACCCCCACAATAAATAGGAGATTGCTGCATTGTGAAGAATTCGTGTGTTGTAGGAATAAGTATGCTGGACTGGGACCTGGGGATACCAGTTGAAAATCTCCACTGAGCCATGAAACTTCCTTAGTGAACTTTGGTCAGGTGCATCCTCTTTCCAAACCTACTTTCTTCATATAATTGTGAGGATAAAATGAAAAGAATAATGCCACTGAATAAAAGGGTGGGATAGAAATGAAACAAATGCTTGAAATAATTGTTTATTTTGCAGCAGCTTTTCTCACCTTGGGACTTTACTGATACTCTGGATTGTGTTTTTTATCTGTTTCAGCTGTTTGGGGAATTCTGGAAGTGTTAGGCCAACACAACCAGAGGACATCTACTTGTAAGAATGCTGCACCACACAAGTGGGAGTGGAAGAGTTCCAAGTTTTAAGGAAGTGTAAATATGAGTAAAAAATGTGTTTTTGTTTTGTTTGTTTGCTATTTGGATTTTTACTGCAATGTGCTATATGTGAGGTTGGCCTTGAAGATGGTCTAGGCTAGGATGTTGAGCTGATGCAGTAGGTGGGAGTTAGTCTGCTGATTGTTGCAGGTTATAAAAATCATGTACTGTATTATGCTGCTGATAAATCTGCACTGGTTGCTAGTAGTGGATTGAACCTTCAAACCTCTAAATGGTTTGGAGCCTAACTATTCTAAAGGAACACCTAGGTCATCCCAAGCCAACACTAGAACTAGGGGGCACTCCATGAAACTTTTGGGCGCTAGATCTGAAACAAATAAGAGAAAGAACTTTTTCACCCAGAGGATTCCTGGTCTGTGGAACTCCCTGCCAGAAGAAGTGGTGAGAGTTATCAGCCTTGACAGCTTTAAGAAAGGATTGGACAAGTTCATGGAGAACAAGGGTATCAATGGCTATCGTTATGGATACCTCAGGACAACCTCTGGGTTGGAGAGATAGGCAGGGTATCTCTCACAGCCATTTGCAGGGAATCGTAAGCAGTTGAAGGCATCTGCTTGGGAATACCCTGAAGCAAATGGTGAGCCACTGTGTGAGACAAAATGCTGGACTGGATGGGCGGTGGCCTGTTCCAGCAAGGCTGTTCTTATATTCTTATGTAAGCCTGTCTTCAGGAAAGGCACTTCTGAAACTGGCACATCAGAGATAGTTTTGGCCTGCATGGCTCCCTGATTGAGGAATGCACATTCACAAAACTCCCTTCTGTTTCCGCTCTTGCTCCTTTAGGTAATGAGTGTAGAAACTTAGCTTTTAAAACACACTTGTAATATCGTTCCATTTATTGTGATAATTTTAACTGTTTGTAGTTTTAATGTTTTATTGTTCTACTTCTTTGCTTTTCTTTCTTTTTAAATTATCATATCACGGTCAATTTTGTCTTTACTTGTCTTTGTTATTTTATAACTACTATACGTCACCTTGAACCCTACGGAATACTAGAAAATGGGGTAGAACAACAACAGCAACAACTCAACATCGTTGGTGTGTGTCTAAAAAAAGAAAAAAGATCGGACAAACTTTGTTGGTTCAGGATTAGGAAATTATTTGTCAACCTTGATGAACCACAAATCAAAACAAACTATTATTTTGGCAGTTCATCTCTATCTGTACAGGTAACGAGTTATTTTGGAACAAGGTCACTTGCTGAAATTATCATGGGGAGGAAGATGGCCTGATCATCACAATCTTCTATTTTTTCTTCCTCTTTATCTTCTGAGTACCAGTCATAAAGCAAAGTAAGCTGATTTCTAAAACATGAAGGTGGGGAAAGCTCATGCCAGGACTAGAGATGGGCAGAAAACAAAAAAATGAAATATTGTTTTATCATCTCGTTACGTAACAAATCGTTTTGTTACATAACGAAAAGGGAGGATGCATTTTGTTACAAAGCAAAATGCAATTTTTCCTCTAGGAACGAAATGATTTGTCCTTGAGGAACCACAATCGCAGGGCAGCTTCTTTGGACTCTTCCCTAGCCTCCGAATTTTTGAGAGGTTTGGGGTTCAAGGGGATGAGTTATTAAACTCCAAAGGGAGTCCCACTAGGACAAAATCATTTCTAATTGATTCAGGAAGCTGCAAACGCCAAATTTGGGGGGCTTACAGGGAAGAGTCCAAATAAGCTACCCTTCAATTTTGGTGCCTCTAGGACCCTGGAGAGCCATTATATAGTGGTTTGTTTTGTTTCATTTCAAAATTCTGTTAGAATTTCGTTACTAACAAAACAAAACAACTAAAGAAATGAAATGAAATGAAACACTATATTTTCGGTTGATGTCAAATAGATGCTCTTCTACACCTAAATAATTCTTGCTTCTAATTTTATGTTCTCTGTCTTGCCTAGACAAAGGAGCCTCGTGGCGCAGTGGTTAAATGCCTGTAATGCAGCTAAATCTGTGCTCATGACCTGGGATTGTATCCCAAGTAGCAGGCTCATGGTTGACTCAACCTTCCATCCTTCCAAGGTTGGTAAAATGGGCACACAGCTTGCTGGGGGGGGGGGGAACAATGTGTAGTCTGCATAATTAAATTGTAAACCACCCAGATAGTACTTGAAGTGCTATGGAGGGGTGACATAAGCAGAACATTTTAGTTTGACTCCAGGGGACTTGCTTTGATTTTATGGCAATCGGCTTCCTTAGGGAAATCTCCACCCTCTTTACATACTGATAATAACTTTGTATACAGAGCTCAGTATACATTATGTGTCTTTGTTTTCTTTGTGTTGGAATAATTTTGGATTCAAATCCAGGGAGTTGGAGAAAGGATATTTTTGCCCTATTTTTAAATGTAAACTTTTAAGTTGAATTTGGAATGGATATATTCTCTGTAGCGGAACTCCTAATGCAGGTTCTATGATTCTGCCCATCCCCTAAACTAGAAGTGTGATCCTGCACTATTGTAATCCATGTGGCTATTATCCCCTTCAGCATTTATGTATGTGAAATGCCAGCTTTGAAACCTGCTGTGATCATCTCATGAGGTTTTGGTTGTGTGCTTGGTTGCATGTGATTGGTTCCTTGTGGTCACATGGCAGGTCCTACAATTGGGGTTCTACATTCATGTATTATATATCGAATACCCCAGAATATGATTTCATATTGATTTTATTGTTTTCACTCTTTTGAAGAAGAGTAGCCATGTTAGTCTAGGCAAGCATATCAGACCAAAACAAAACGAAATACCCAATAGCCAAAATGTGGCATCTTAAAAACGGAAGTAATAGAGAGGAGCTAGCAATTAGATTTTAAGGTTCCACAACATTTTTGTCTCCTCCCCCATCCCCATATATTTTCCAAGAGTTTGTTTTACATCTTTGTGGTCAAACCCCGATGTCTGATGTTTGCTTGTGTTACTGAAAGTATGTCATTATGGCAAATTGTCGCTAATTAATCAGGTGTTAGTTGTTCTTCAGATATGCAAGCATAAATCAGCAGATGGAATCTGCCACTGTAGTCCCCCCTAATTTGCTATATTTTGCATAAATTCTTCCGTTATTTCTGCTATAATTTTTCCAAAAAGCAAAAAAGCAAAGTGTTCTGCTTATATACCGCCCCATACCACTTCAAGTAGTCTTTGGGCGGTTTACAGTTTAATTAGGCAGGCTACACATTGCCCCCCCCCAGCAAGCTGTGTACTCAATTTACCGACCTCAGAAGGATGAAAGGATGAATCAACCATGAGCCGGCTACCAGGGATCGAACCCCAGGTCGTGAGCACAGTTTTACCTGTAGTACAGGCATTTAACCACTGAGCCACGAGGCTTTCAGAATAGATTTACTTGTCTTCTCCCAATTGGTCATCATGGCCTTCTGTCTTCTCAGTCTGCTAATGAGAGATTGATTAAAGCTATTTAAACAGAAATTTGTTTTGTCATGTCCGATGGAATTTTCTGTATTCTGAATTATTTGCTTGAATAGTGAAATACTTCCTGAGGTATTGTAGAAGGATTGTGTTGTTTAAACAGTTTGGCTCAGTCTGCATCTGCTTGGAAGTATTCAGTGAATTCAATGGGACTTAGACCCACTGGTAGTGTTTGCTGTCTGATGTAATATAAAATATAGATATAGATAAAATATATCTAAAATATAAAATATAGATAAAATATAGATAAAATATATGAAAAGCAATTCTTGAGTGAAATGACATTACCATGATGGTTGCTCAAATTATCTTACCCAGCAAACAATGTCTGCTGTATCCAGCTGTGTCACTCTGCTAACAGAACTGATATCCTTGGTGGCATGGATTCTCAAAAGAAAATGTAAATATTCTAATATGTATGTGATTTGAAGATCCTGATGATACATTCTCATTTGGATTGTATGGGCTTCTAACGGCAACAGTGAATCTTTGCAAAAACTTTTATTAAAACAATTTCCAACAGGGAAAACAGGTTGCTCAGTATACAACAATGGTTCATTTAACTCTTCAACAATAAACAAGTTGTTCCATGAGAGTGAGTTAGTATTCATTCTTTCTGGGGATAAGGGAAGACCCCAAAACTCTCGCAATCAGTGGGTTTCCTCAGGCTGGTCCTGTGTCCCTGACACAGTGTTCCGTTCCACAACACGGGTGACGTGCCCATTCTGCTATCGGCTCCACATGTTGAGCCTCCACTCCCTCGCTGATTTGGGTAGTCTTCCATTGCCCCTTATTATCCCTGAATACAAAGACTGCTCTCCATCGGGGTCGCACGCTAATCTCTCCCTCAGATTTCCCTCCTTCTTATTCTCCTCAGTTTCCCGCCAGTTGTCTTCCCTCCAATCATTATCCACCCACGCCCCTCCTCCTTCTTCAGTCAAGAGGAAGCCTTCCACCACCATTCCCTCTTTGACCGTACACTTCATATCAATGTTATCCATGTCATCTCCCTTCTCTTTCATCCACACAGTCAGTTCCTTCATACTTGGTGCAAGGGTATCCACACTGGGATTGTCCTTGTGATTTGTAGGAGTAGACGGCACACCACAGAAGTCTGCTCCCTTCCAGGGTTGCTCTTCACAGCATACCAAAGCAAATTAAACACACAGCTCCATTACATTGCACTGACTCAGCTCTTAGATTGTATCAAGCTTCCACATGCTGTTTTTCCACAGTGCCCTTTTGGAGATGGAAGAACAAGTACCAATCCTAAGAAGAATAGAGAGAAAGCCATGCTTTCCATTTTAATGCAGGGTTCCAGGAAAGGCAGTGAGTGACTGATTTGGGGAAAGTAAGGAGAAATCCTGCCATGTGAGAAAAAGCTCACCTGCATAACATTAGATACTACCATATTTGGTACAGTGACCCCCCACTTATCGTGGGGGTTAGGGAGCTGACCCAACCTGCAATAATTGAAAATCCGCTATATGCAGATGCAGGTCAGGTTGGGCCTGGAGGGCCTAGCTGGAGGATCTTGTACTTACCCCAAGCCTGGTGCTGCCCCAAACAGGCCTGTAAGGGCCTTCCTGGGCCTTCTGGAGGCCCCAAAAGGGCCTCCCTGTGAACAGGAAGTGAATTCTGGTATATTGGAAGTGACTTCTGGATTGCCGAAAATCATTTCTGAGGCCTCCAACAGGCTTAGAAAGGCCCTCTAGGGCCTCAGAAATGATTTTGGGGGATCCAGAAGTCACTTCCGGTTTACTAGAAATCACTTCCGGTTTGCAGGGAGGCCCTTGTGGGGCCTCCAGAAGGCCTGGGAAGGCCCTTGTAGGCCCATTTGGGGTAGCGCTAGGCTGGGGTTAAGTACGGGAAGACTGAAACAGGTCTTTCCCCCCCTTACCCCAGGGCACCTTTTTTCATATACTACGGTCCTGCGATATAGCGGAACTGTAGTATATGAACCGTGAAAGGGTGGGGAACCACTGTATGACAAGTATAGAAACTGACGCTGGTGGTAGTTGTATTTTATGTGATAGAGGTTACTGTTACTGATGCAGAGGGCTTTGCACAGGCTGCGAGGCACATACAGCTCTGCCCTGGAGAGATCCTGCTGCCCAGAAGCTAGTGCTTGATGTGGCTGCCTCACTCTGCTGTATAGCAGGGCCAGTCCCATTTTACTGGCACTTGATCTCCAAGGTCTCAACCCAAGGTCTTTCCCATCCTTTTAAAAAGCACTGCCAGGGACCTTCTAAATGTAAAGCATGTGCTCTACCACAGCGCTATGGCCCCTGCCTCCAAATGTCTTTTTTCTTTTGGGTCCTGTGGTTCTCCTTCAGGTTCTGTGCCTTGATAAAGTGCTTTATCAAGTATCCGAAAGACTCCAGAGCCATCTCTTTGACAAGTCCCTGAAAGCACTCAGTTCCGTCTACTCACTGCTAGGATACAGCCTTTGTGTCCGGGTTGTAACATTAAACTGCCAGACCTCTTTTATCTCCATTTGGGGCCTGCATTTCTCTAACACAAAGGCTATGAATAAAGTTTACATCTTGGGGAAAAAGTGCAGCAGAGATAGCGTATCTTTATTTCTTTCATTAAATAATAATTGCAGAGAACAAACAGATTTATGTGTTTTTGGTGTTTTCTTTTAAAATCAGCTTTTCATCCTCGTTCCATAGCTCACACCGGGAAGCTTTCTTCCCATTCAGATTGATCTTGGCCTCCAAAAATGATATCATCTGTTGCCTTTCCGCAGCTGAGCTGGATTATAGCTTCTCTTTTCCCAGCATAATGGTCAGCAGCCATACTGGCTGTGGGACATGGGAGTTGTCATTCTAACACATGCAGATGGCATCAGATTAGAAAAGACTGTGTTTTAGGTGATTTACAGGGAAGGGTACATGTTACCCTCTAGATCAGTGGTGGAGAACCTTTGGCACGCCAGATGTTTTGGACCACAACTCCCAGAATTCCAAGCCTATATTGCTAATGACAAAGTGCTGGTTCAAGTGTTGTTTTTTATATTTTATTTTATTTTATCTTTTATTTATTTATACGAACCTACCCAGGGGGGGGACCTCTTGAAAGAGCCATCCCTCAAGGGGGTGAGAGGGATGGCTTGCAGACACAGGGCCTTCTTGGCAGCTGCCCCCAAGCTATGGAATGCCCTCCCAAGTGAGATCCACCTGGCGCCAACATTTATGACATTTCGGCGCCAGGTGAAAACCTTCCTGTTCCAGAAGTTTTTTAATTGATACAATATAGACTGTGGGTCCTCTGATGGCAATTTTAGTGTAATGATTTTAGTGTAAGGTTTTTATTATTGTTTTAAATATTTATTGATATTTGATGTTTTAACTGTTTTAATTTTTTGATTGTAAGCCACCCAGAGACCTTTGGATAGTGGGCGGCATATAAGTTGTAAAAATAAATAAAACAAATAAATAAAATAATTGTTTTCTGTGATTGTTGTACACTGCCTGGAGTTCCTTCAGGAAGATGGGTGGTATATAAATAAATAAATAAATAAATAAATAAATAAATAAATAAATAAATGACTGTGGGAGTTGTGGTCTAAAACATCTGGAGTGGCGAAGGTTTGCCGCCACTGCTTTAGATCACATGTGGTTCCCAGATCATGCACCACATCATCCTAGGGCGCCACCAGACCCAGCTGGGCCATTGTGGAACCCTCTCATCCTTATTTTGAGCAGAGGAAAAAGTGGAGGAACAATGAGAAATGGAGAAGCCCCAATGGACAGAAGCAGAGAAGGACCTTCAACCTGGACCAAAGTGTCTTTGGTTGTCCTGTGCTTTCCCACACTGCCTTCTTTGCTCTCAGCCAGAAAGGTGACACTACCACTGCCCAGGTGGCTGGGAAGGCCTTGGGCCCATGGCCACAATCACAGCCACTAGGTTTTGCAGGAAACCAAGGATACCTGGGGCACGACTCAGAACACAAGTGAATGTGGAAGGGGTTAGAGTGGGGGAAGGTCCCACAGCACAAAAAGTTGGATGGAGGTAGGCATCCATATCAGGATGACAGGGAGAAGGGGACACGGTTTCCATGGAGAGCGTTGAGCCATAGTCAGTCCCCTTCCTGCCCCTCAGATTCAGACTCCCGTATTTTTCTGCTAATGAAAAAGGAAAAACATTTTACTACATAAGGGTTTTTGAAAAACTTTTATTGTATGGCTACTTCAATTGCTAACAATTTTTAAGGCTATAGAAACATGTTTTATAACTAATACTGTATTGTTTCTTAACCGATAAACATATATTAAACAAAAGTTATATTTTTATGTTATACTGTATAATTATAAATTATTTTCAGGGAGAAAATGGAACTGCTACTCGGGCTGGCCTTCCCAAAGTATCTTATTGGGAAGCCAGTAAGGCCAGTGGCCAATAAATCAAGGGAGCCATGAGTCAAAAAATGGGAACCACTGTTCTCTATGTTTGTGCTTTAGCTAGTATGGATGAGAGATTATGGGGATTGTACCTGAAGGCTACCGTTGTCTATAAGTGTCTCAAGGCCAACAGTGCTTTTGAAGAATGGCCACCATGGGTGTTATAGCAATATGCAGGTTTTGTATCTCAAACACTAGATTGTGGCTTCTCATTCTCCACTGTCCCCTTGCTCATAAAATCCAAACTCTCGGTGTAGACCTTGTCACAGCAAATAATGTTCTGGCATTTAAAAAAAAAGTTTGTAGCACCAAAGGAAAATGGGAACAAAGATCCAAGGCAAACTTCAAGACTGCCAATTGTGTATGTTAAACTTTAAAGGTCATCTATATCTAACTGGATATATGGAGGTGAGAAAGCTATTATTGAAAGCGAACTGGAATCCTCTTTGTTGAGGAATATCTGTTGCATTGCCTCCAGGGCAAGTGAGGCAGAAAGCAAAGGCAACCACAAAGCCTTTGAAGTTACAGAGCTTGTGGGTATTTCAAAACAACACATTACAGCAAGATGTAACATGGAGGACATGAAATGTGTCTTTAAAGTAGGATTATGAAAATTCTTGGGGAGAATAAAATTATATCCTATTCCTAATCATGGTAGCTGGTGGCATACAGAGGAATAATATGCCTATGTAAACTAGGTGCTAAGAAGCACAAGTTGAATGCTTTTGCATTCCTCTCTTTTGGAGACTTGTGAAGCTGCTGAGAATAACTTTGGATAGGCACCTACAGTACATTTAAGGAATTCTAAGGCCAGGTGTTGTGAGATGGCCTACTTTCTCTCATACTGTGTTCTTCCCCATGGATAAATATGTAACCTGATGGGAAAGTTGAGAAATGCATGCGGGAGGGGGCACGTTTTGCTAGTTTCTCTTTTCAGGATAATTTCCGGTAGAAAAGAAGGGAACTCCAAGGAATCTGGAAAAAAGAGGTGAAATACTTTCTCTTTGCTCATGAACAATGCTAGGAACAACATGGTATGAAGATTTATTTCAGAATTAGAGAACGATAATTCCTGTATATCCTCTTGACGTGCAGAAAACGAAAATGCAAGCTGCATTTTTGCACCGTGTATGTGTGTGTGTGTTTGTGTGTGTTTGTGTGTGCGTGCGTGCGTGCGTGCATGTGTGTGGTGTCATTACAGTCCTGACCGACTCTTCATGACTCCATGTCCATGGAGTTTTCTTGACAGGAATACTGGAGTGGCTTGCCAGTTCCTACTCCAGGTGCCTACAGCACCTGGTATTCCCTGGTGGTCGCTCATCCAAGTACAAACCAGGACCGACCCTGCTTAGCTTCCGAAATCAGACGAGATTGGATGTGCTTAGTAGCCAGTGCCATTTCCAAGAGAGGAGGAAGTATGGAGCTCTTCATTGCTTGTGGATTGCTGCTTGCCTTTGTCTGGTGATCTTTATTCTAGTTTGTGGAGATAATTGCTGTAGATAGGAGACTGTTACCGCCCAAAACAACACTGTATTTTATTAAGTACACAAATGGTGGTTTCTGATTTCATTTCCTATTCACCTTTCAGGCAGTGAAATAAAAAAATATGTAGGTAGGGTGCAGTACCTTGCATCCCTCTTTTGTATAGACCTGATACTATATAAGGCATATGTTACATCATGGGGCATATTCATAATTTTCCCTGTGGCAGACTAAGACTGTTATATTTTATATTTTACATATATGCCAATTAATATATCATTACATGTCAGCCAATACATGCCACTACATGCCAGCCAAAACCACATTATCTTGCTAAAGCAATAAAAAAAGTAAGAGCGTGATATACAAGTAAATATTACATACACTTCATCCACCATTTCTGTCTTTCCTTCCCTGACGGTCTCTTTCCTGCTCAAAAAGGATCTCTTCCCCCTCCCCCCAACATTTCTGGAAATTCTACAATTTTGTTATTGGACAAGATAAAGCTTAGTTTACATAGAGTGAACCCCTTGGCTCATTTAGATCATGGTTGTTTATATTGACGTACAGTGCTGCTCTGGGTTTAAGACGTAGGTATTTCCTTGATCACTGCAGATGGCGACTGCAGCAATGAAATTAAAAGACGCCTGCTTCTTGGGAGGAAAGCAATGGCAAACCTAGATAGCATCCTAAAGAGCAGAGACATCACTTTGCCAACTAAGGTCAGGATGGTTAAAGCTATGGTTTTTCCAGTAGTGATGTATGGAAGTGAAAGCCGGACTATAAAGAAGGCTGATTGCCGCAGAATTGATGCTTTTGAGCTGTGGTGCTGGAGGAGAGTCTTGAGAGTCCCCTGGACTGCAAGGAGATCAAACCTATCCATTCTGAAAGAAATCAACCCTGAATGTTCACTGGAAGGACAGATTTTGAAGCTGAGGCTTCAGTACTTTGGCCACCTCATGAGGAGAGAGAACTCCTTGGAAAAGTCCCTGATGTTGGGAAGGATTGAAGGCAAAAGGAAAAGAGGACGGCAGAGAATGAGATGGTTGGACGGTGTCATCGATGCAACCAATATGGAACTCCGGGAGGCAGTGGAAGATAGGAAGCCCTGGCGAGCTCTGGTCCATGGGGTCACGAAGAGTCGGACACGACTGAACGACTGAACAACAACAACATTTCCCACATGAGATGCCAATGATAGAAACTTGAAGCTTTTGGATACATCTGCTCCTCCACTGAACTACAGCACTGCAGAGGAGCCCAAGGTAATTAAGATGATGCCTGTATTGGAGCATCTCCTAATTCTGGTTTAGTGCTTCAGTATCATGATAAAAGGGGGCCAGTGGAATTGCAGAGGAAAGTTATGGTTTATTGCCTGCCAGGTATAAGGCTGATTCTCTGCTTCTTGTTATGCAGAACATAATGTTTACAAAGACCATTTATTGTGCCACCACTAATTAAGGGTTTTTAGCTTCTGTGAAGGGGAATTGTTAAACTGTAATGGCAGCTTGTTGTTCCATGTGCTGAAGCACTGTTGCTAATAAGCCGAAGTCTGAGCATTTTGTGCTGCCTATTCTTCTACTATTTAATTCCCGATTCTGAATTGCCTTGCTTCCTGCCTTCAGTGGGCAAAAGTGTCAAAGGGATTTGCTGACGTTTACTTCACCTGCAGTAGTTTAGTTTCTCCTTATATAGATGCCATTGGTGTCATTCTGTGATGAACTCTCATTGCAGGCCAAGTAAATGGGAACTCACAATACAAATGAAAACAGCAGGCAACAGCTTGTGGAGTTATAGCCTGTTGCCTGCAGCTATAAAATGGCCAACACTCCTTTTATGACTTTGGTGGCCTTCTTTCATGAAGAATTATTGCATTCCACCATGCTGGATTTGCTATCTCATGCAGGATCAGGGGCATGGTGGCTCAGTGGACTAGAGCGCTGAAACTGTTGGCTGCAAAGATGCCAGCTTGACAGTTCAAATCCCAGGTGCCACACAGCGGATTGAGCTCCCGCGGTTCACTCCAGCTCCTGTGAACGTAGCAGTTCGAAAGCATGTAAATGCAAGTAGATAAATAGGTACCTCCCTAATAAGTGGGAAGGTAAAACAGTGTTTCCTTGCAGCCATGCCGGCCACATGGCCATGGACTTGCACAACACTGGCTCTTTGGCTCTTTGAATACAGAGATTAGCACTGCCCCTAGAATCGGACACAACTAGCATGTATGTGTGGAGAACCTTTACCTTTACCTTTATCTTTAAGGATCAGAAGTACCAAAGGCTATATGAAGTCATGGTCAGCATTTAGAAACAAAGAAGTTTAACTTTAAGCATAGGATTCCATGTGTGTGAGAGAGAGCTAAACCACAGTCATAACAAAAAACAGCCTTTCCAAACTGGTGTTTTCCAGATGCAGTTGATTGCCACTATGCTCTGTTTACAGAGTTGACAGAGACTCACAGGTCAACAGGAACACAAAAAAGTACCTGTAATGATTGCCACATGTTTCAAATGAACGTCTCTGTAGCTGTGCAGGAAAGTGCAGTTACATATGAAAGTAACTGGACATATGGAAAACAGACGGCAAGACTTAGAAAATCTCCCCCTTTCCTACAGCCAGCTGTTTCCCTTTCTGTAATCCCTCACTGCTTCAAAGCTAGCTTTCTTTTCCACCCTTTCTATCTTTTGGTGCAATATATGAGCAGCAGGACCTGTTTCCTGCTTTTAATGGTGAGTTCTTTTCCTTTCCCACTTTCTCTAAAGTTCACCACATGCATCCCTCATCTTTGCTGGCACAACACATTCCCTAACCCTTCTAAACCAAAAGGAAAGCAGATACCCCCTTCTCTTGTGAACTCCAATGGTCGCGTCTCAACCATCTTTTGGTCTCCCTTAGTATCTGCATAACTGGAACTCAGCACCATTGAAATTAATAGAAAATCTGGGTAGACACCATTATTATGTGTTGTCAACTACCTAATATTTTTTTTAAGTAGGAGAATGCAAATGAACAGAATTAACATGGAAGGTATGAACAAATTCCAGGCTTTATTTTCTTCAAAGGAGAAATGGAAGTGGTATGTAGGAGGAAGACTGATCTCATATTACACTGATTGCTATACAAAACAATCTCATAGCTACTGTAGCAAATGCATGCATAATTGTATAATTCTGTCAATCTATTTTGTTGTAGAACATTTAAAAATGTCCCACTGGTATCCATATCTGCACAATTGTGTAGTACAATAATTAATTAAAAGGACTGTTAAAACAAACAAAGGTCTGACCCTTCAGACTGGTTGACATTCAGTAAATTAATGGCAGACCTCTTGTTGCCTGCAGAACCTCCTTTCCCAAAGAAAAATAGAGGAATGGAAGACAGGTTGCTGAGCTAATTTGGCACACTGAAACCAGTCTTCAGAACGCACACCTTCATCACAGTAAAACCACTGGGAATGCAGCAGAATACACAGTAGCAGCAGCAAATACTGGAGGATCACAAGTTAGTGATAATGTTGTGTTGTGATGCATGAGTGAACCAGAGATTGCAGTGGAATGGTTGGGATATCCTATGGTACTTTATCTCCCCCACCCCCCGTGATGACATTAGATGGACTTGGCTTTGATCTCATTGTTTGCATGTCACAGTATATAAACACAACTTATTTGCTATTGCTAAACTGATGTTTTTCATGGACACATGTAAAGATGCACAAATGCTGACAGACGTTCCCACTCTCTCTCACAAATCATCTTCCTCTGCCTCTCACTCACTGCAAGCACATGCATACACACAAAACTCCTCTCGCTCTTCCTGTCTCATTTCGGCACAAAGAGAAAGGGAGGTGTCTCTGTTCCCTCCTGTCAAGTCACAGTCCCGCTTTTGCAGCAAATCTTTCAAGCACAGATGATCTGGGCTTGAGTAGAGGGGAAAGTGAGAGCTCATGCCAGCTGAAGACTCAGACAAGATTAGAACATAGAAGTTTATAATTCACCCTCTTGGCCAGTTTGTTATATGGTTGATGAAGAGAAGCAAGCACTTCAGTCTGTCAGCACACAGTCTCTCTCTCTCTCTCTCTCTCTCTCTCTCTCTCTCTCTCTCTCTCTCTCTCTCTCTCTTGTTCTTTCTCTCTCTCTGTGTGGAGATCCTGAAATCTGCCGAATATGCTGTATGTACAGCACCTGGTCCTTTTTGCTGCATACTTCTGTAATTATTAATAGAGATGGGCACGACTCGGGAAAATGACGTTTTCGAGTTGTCGTGTGTCGGAGGCAGTCCGTTTCAGCTCGTTTCCGTTTTTCACGAAATTTCACAAAAATTAGTCGGTTCGTTTTTTCGTTTTTTCGTTGTCGTTAGTACTGGTTTGGGGGGGTAGCGGGCTCCTGGAGGGAGCTGCAGGAGTCAGCCAGAGCCACAAGTGACGGACTGGCAGACTCTTTGCACCCGCTGTGTCTCACGTACTTGCATGTAGTGCAATGCAAGTAGATCTGGCTTAGGGTTAAGACGGGTTAGCGCAAGGGCTAGGGTTATGCTAGTTACGGGTGAGGTTAGGGTGAGTATTGGGGTGCATCTGGGTGCCTCTCTGACCCACTTAGAAGGACAGTGTACTGGCGTATGGGTTAGGCTTAGGGTTTGGGTTTGGGCTACGATTAGTGGGCTGTTTATGCCCGATTGGCACATCCCAGAAGTCTCTGTGGTCAACCTGGCCAAGTGGCCATGCGATTGGTGGAAAATTTGCATGGTCCACTCCCATGGGCGAGCCCATCATTGCGAATGTGCAGGTGTTAAAAAAATAAAATAAAATAAAATAAAATAAAATCAACGGAGAATTTTTTTTGCAAGAAAAACCCACTGCTGCTACTGTAAAAATTCAAGCATTTAAAATAGCTAATTTTCGCATGTTTCTGTGGTGCTTTGGTGGGGTTTTGGGCAACGATTTCAAAAAAAATATTACGGTCGCCATTTTGGATCCCCCGCACTGCATGGCAAATGGATGCGCCCTCCCAGCCTGGTACATTCAGCAAAACCTGGCCATGCGATTGGTGGAATGGCTCCAAAACTTTGCATGGTCCACTCCCATGGGCGAGCCCATCATTGCGAATGCGCAGGTGTAAAAAAATAAAATAAAATAAAATAAAATAAAATCAACAGAGACTTTTTTTGCAAGAAAAACCCACTGCTGCTACTGTAAAAATTCAAGCATTTAAAATAGGTAATTTTCGCATGTTTCTGTGGTGCTTTGGTGGGGTTTTGGGCAATGATTTCAAAAAAAATATTGCGGTCACCATTTTGGATCCCCCGCACTGCATGGCAAATGGATGCGCCCTCCCAGCCTGGTACCAGCAGCGCAGCAGTAGCAATAGCCAAGGAGAGGGGGGCGGGGAAACCCCCCCCAAATAAAACACCCTTCTGGCCTGGTAGGTGCCCTCAGATAGTTTTCGCCTACTTTTAGGGCCGGGAATCGGTTTTTTTTTTTTAACTTTTAAAAACTTTTTTTCTGTGCCGCTTGGCATTGCGCGATCGCCGCGATGCAAGGAACGAGCACGACAAATCAGACCAAAATTGTTCGTTCGTCGGTTCGAGCTCGAATTCTGGGGGAGTAATTCCCGTTACCGTTTCCGTAGAGTAACGGAAACGAGTAACGGAAACGGAAACGGGAATACCGCTAAGTCGTGCTCATCTCTAATTATTAATGATCTTCTCCCAAAGAGAGACACTACGTTGCATCATACCATTACCCTTGCTCACATCGAGCACTGCTATTTCATTTCTGTGGATCATCTATGGATCCACACACAGAAGCTCAACAGAAAGTTTTTAAAGTCCCGAATCATTTCTTGCCTCCAGCTGAGAGAAAGGCAAAATAAGACCTTCCTTTTCCAGGTCTCTCCCATTTGCATAAGATGTCTAAACTAGTCTTCTCTCCTTTTCAAAAGCAGAGGATGTGCAGATACACATACTATAAGCACAAAAGGGCTGTTTGTTAAGAAAGGTTATAAAACCCTATCTAGTACCTCAGATTATTGAAGAAAGCAGCAGCTGGTTTCTGAAAAATAAAAACAAAAGAAAATGGCAGTTTTGTGCAAAATGGACATTTCTTTTTGCACAATGTTTCATCCACATGAGAACATTACCCTTATTGATCTGACTTTCCATAGTGCATTTCCCTATTGGTTATTCAGCATTCCTACTTGATTCCTTTGATCTTCTCAAAAGGGGAAAACAAAGACCTGTTGTTTTTCCTTTTGTTCTCTATTTCTTTGCATTCATTATAGCAATAGTTCTCTCTGTTGCTATATTATAGTTGCTGAAATACTGTGTTCAAGGGTCTGACCTGATTTATGTCACCTTCTTCTTTGGCTTCTCTCCTGACTTTACAGTTTTAAGTGTTTTCTAGGCTTTTCTTTTCTTTTTACTATAGGAATTGTATTTTTGCATTATTTTCAAATAATATTTATCGTATTTACTTGTTTATTTATTTATAATATTTTACCCCACTTTTCTCCTTGGAAAAGGACCCAATGCAGCTTACAATAATGAGGGACATTTGAGATATATTCAAGTTAGGAGCAGGGAATTAGAAGAGGTCTCTTACAACATTCAAAAGTAACATTAAAGCTAAAAACAGCATGTGAAAAGAAAGGAAAAATCCATTATGATGGAAACTAACATGGAAAACTCTGGTGTTCATGCATGATAATCCATCTAAAAGTCACATAAGAGGTTGTCCATCATTCAGGGAAAGCTTGCCCGAAGAGGAAGGTCTTTGCCTGGTTCTGGAAAGACAGCAGAGATGGGGGCAGTCCTGGCCTCCAATGGGATGGAGTTCAAAGTCTGGGAGCAGAAGCAGAGAAAGGCCTCTCCTGGTGACCTTAGCAACCAAGCCAGTTCATACTGTGAGATTTGATCTCTGAGGTAGCTTGGACCCAGTCCATTTTGTGCTTTGTAGGTTAAGGTCAGCACTTTGAATTGTGATCAATAGTTGATTGGCAACCAGTGGAGCTGTTTTAGTAGGGGTGTACAGTAATGTGATCTCTGTAACCCACCCCAGACAGCAATTTGGCTGCTGCATTTTGGACCTGTTGGTTTCCCGAGACTCTCCATCAGTAGCTCCACATAGAGCGCATTACAGTAGTTGGAATGTCAATAGGGACGTCATAGGGCATGTGTCACAGAGGCCAGAGCATGATTAAGACTCATTAAGTCACAGTGTTAATGGTGTTTGACCCTTTTGGGATACAAGTGACTAGATTTTCCCAGTTCATTAATAATAATTTATTTCAGGCTCTGTTTACAAGATGGCCATACATTTGGAGTTGCACTTTGCTGGAGATTTTTGTTATAGGTTCTCACTTTGCTACTACACATCCGTACTTTTAATAATCATTTCTAACAATTCAGCAAATTTTTATATTGGGAAGTTTCATCCACATGGTAGATTTGAAAGAATATATCTCAACAGTGTCATCTAGTGGCGTAAGGAGCAACATTTTCTTACATATATTATAACAGTACAGTACATGCATTGAGCCATAAGTGAAATAGAGAACATTATACTGTTCTTAAGCATGTTGTTTTTCCACAAAGACTTCCAAAATATGTATTTCTATGTCTAAAATCCATTTAACTTAGTAAGTCATGGTCTTCATTAATTCTTCACTGTAGAAATTAGGAAGTTATGATTCTTTGCACACTGCCCTGGTTACTAAATTGGATTATGAAGTACTATGCCATGCCATCAGATAGGGCACAAAATCAGGCTGTATTCCAGAACTGGCTTTCCTTTCCTAAAGCTTACAGAATACAATTTAAGTCATAACATCAGGGGGAATAAGGGAGCCAGAGACATATTCCTGAAGCTAGAAGTCTTAAATTTGTGACTAAGAACTACAGTCTTAAAGGAAGCTAGCTAGTAGGCATAGCTGTCACATAAAATAATATAAAACTGGTGGGATATAAATTCTTACCACTATGATGTAAAATAGATTTAATGCACAATTTAGAAGTCTAAACACACTGTTAGAAGCCACACTGTGTTTGCAACTTCTAAATATCACTACCAAAATATTCTTGTGTAGTTATGCAGCTGCAATCCAAATGACACAACTATTCAAGGTAAATTGCTTCAAGTTAAGGAATCACCGTAGACATCATTTGTTGCATGAGTTGCACAACTCAGTACCCAAGAGGTAACTGCTGTTAACATTACATCAGTTTAACTATTCTAGATAATTTTGGACACTGAATGTGGTACTGAAAAGAAAGTATGCATAGAGAAAGAAGATGGACAGTGTGTTTTAGCAGCACAGAAATCACTTCATTACTACATGCATTTTTGCACTTCTTCTGAAGTTGGGTAAGTCTGTTGTAGGAAAAACAGCCTCCCGGTGTCATAAAGGCTATAGTCAACAGATGTAGGAATCCTGAGATGAATCCAAGGGATTGGCTAGAGAATCCACATTGAAGTAGGCTGGTACAGGCATAATGTTGCACAGAGGTGTGTGGTGCAGTCTTTGTAGCCACGTGTGATTTTAGACCAGGAAAGCACACTGAACCTCAAGCAATCCTGTTTACCATGATTTAAACTTTGCCTTTTAAAGGGCAAGATTTCTCAAGAACATTAAGCAGCTGACTTGTTCCTTTGGAGAAGCCAGTTAATCTTATTTTATTTTAATTTATTTATTTATTTATTTATTTATTTATTTATTTATTTAAGATTTCTATCCCACCCATCTTCCCGTAGGAACTCTGGGCGGCTAACAGTAGGCTGATCAATTCAGCCAAATAACAATAAGCAACAAAGACACACACAACAACAATTTAAAAACAAGATGCACACCCTTGGCATAAAGATCTGGAACTAAACTTAAGCAGATGGCGGGGAAGGAATAAAAAAAAAAAACTAAGCCAGGTCACCAAAGGCCTCTCTCTAGAAACAGCAAGGTTTTTAAAGCTCTGCGAAAGGCCGTGAGAAATGAAAATAGTAGTACCTTGTCTAAAGGAATTAATTCGTTCCAAATAAAATTATGTTAAGCAGATTTTCCTTTATACAAATTTCCCATATGAATGCATTGAAAACAGAGTAACCCCTAATCACGACCATTTTTATGTTGTACGATTCGCCCATAGACGATTCTGTTAAGCAAACTTCCCCCATCTCTGGAATGTTTTATGTTGTACGGATTTTGTTACACAAACCGTTTGTTATATGACGGTCCACTGTATTCTGATCAGATGAGGAGAGTGGAAGTTTTGTATTCCAAGTGTTCCTTATGGATCAATGATGGTTTAAAAGGTTTCTTTTAAAGCCTTTTCAAAGCATTGTTGATGTGCTATTATCAGGTAAAAAGGTAAAGGTAAAGGTTCCACCCACACATGCGTGCCAGTCATGTCCACCTCTAAGGGCGGTGCTCATCTCCGTATTCAAGCCGAAGAGCCAGTGTTGTGCAAATCCGTGGCCGTGTGGCCGGCATGGCTGCAAGGAAACACTGTTTTACCTTCCCGCTTTTTTATGGCCATACCTATTTATCTACTTGCATTTACAGTGGACCCTTGTATAACAAACAGCTTGTATAACATAAAATCTGTACAACATAAAAAATTCCGAAGATAGGGAAAATTTGCTTAACATAATCGCCTATGGGGAGAATCCGTGCAACATAAAATTGGGATTACTCCATTTTCAATGCATTCCTATGGGAATTTGTACAAAGGAAAATTCGCTTAACATAATTTCATTTGGAACGAATTAATTCCTTTTTACAAGGTACCACTGTACATGCTTTCGAACTGCTAGGTTGGCAGGAGCTGTATGCGGCAGGTTTTAAGTCTGGGAGGAAAAAAAAAAACAGTTCCTCAAGGGGAAGGGGCTGAGCGTGCTCTGAGGTGACCCTACTTCGGACCAAGCTTTCTGCTTCCCTGAAGCTGGAGCCCGTGCTATCATCCTGCGGAAGGAGGCTGGGGACTGATTCCCGTGCAAATAAGACCCAGGCTTGCACTTGGGCACCCCCACACGCGCTCTTGCGCATGCCCCGGGCAGAGAAGACGCCCGAGTCCGACTAACTGAAAAAAAAGCGCGTGAGGACCTCCGAGAAGGGGGGGTTCGAATCCCACCTCAGGCCCAGGCACTCGCTGGCGCGGAGGACGGGAGGGAGGGCAGCCATGCGGGAAACCACTCCCGGGACGTGTCGAAACCCGTGTCAGGGTCTGCCTGTGAAGATTCTCAGTCATCCAGGAGAGTTTATCTGGACGTTGAGTCATGGCTACTGGACTTCTTTTTGAGCTGAAGCTGTCTGGATGAGCAGCGAAACGTTTCTATCTCTCAAAAAGAAGTCCAGTAGCCATGACTCAACGTCCAGACCGTGTCGGGGTCGCCTGACGTGGGAAGCAAGCCAAGCCCATAACGCCCGAAGAGGCAGCCCTCCGCTGAGGCAGCCTCCCAGCAGGAGGAGGAGGAGGAGGAGGAGGAGGAAGGGAAGCTCCGCACCGTCCCTCCTCGCCCTTCGGGAGCCCTATTGCCCGTCCCTCCCTTTCCCACTCTCGGCCTCCGCCGCCGGAGGCTCGGCTGTCTCCAGCCAGCCAATAGGCGCTCGGGATACTCACCCTCTCGCCCAATCCTGTCGCCCTTTACTGCCGCCTCCCCGCTGCCAGTCTTCCGCCGCCGCCTCCCCTGCTGTTCCTTCCTTGTGGAGTGGGGGGGGGGGTGGGAGGGTGTTGTCGCCGTGGCGGCTTCTTCGTCCCTCCCAGCTCCCGGGTTGCCTTCCTCGCCCGCCCTCCGCCCTCCTGGCTCATTCCGGGCTCCTCCCGGTCAGTCCCTGGAGATGATGATGAGCCCTCTTGGCCTCCAGCGCGCCGCCGCCGCCGCCGCCGCCTGCGACCGGCCGAGCCCATTCATCTAGCGACTGGTGAGGCTGGGGGGTGGTGGTGGTGGGGAGAGGCTCAAGGTGGGTGGGGGGGGGGTTGCAAGCGGGCGCCTTTGCTTGTTGGGTCGAATCTGCAGCCGGGGTGGGTCGCGAGGAGGGAAAAGGATCGGGCCCATGCTAGGGCATTGGCTTCCATTTCCCCTTCCGCCCCGGGTTTTTAAACCGCTGACTAGCAGCCCGGAGTTCAACAGGTGCAGGTCTCCTACCTCTTCTGGGCGGACTTTGCCTGGTGGATCTCCGCGAGCTGGGATGCGGGGAGGAAAGTTTGCGGAAGCTTGGCTGAATTCTTAGGGTGGTCTTTTGGGCCTCTCCCTGTGACATTCATGACATGAACACCTTGCAAACATAGCTTGCCTCTGGACTCTGGACTCTCCTTGAGTGCATGCCCAATGCTTAGGGAAAAGGACCCACTACTCCTGTGCCCTAACCATCTGTCACTCTCAGGGCCTTCATGCCAAGTTTCTTAAAGTGAATGGTTGCTGTCTTCTGAAGGCTTGCAGCTTTCACCCGTCCCCCCCACCACCCCGGGGCTACATATTTTAGGGTGGTCTTATTTAATGTATTTATTTATTCATCCTAGAATGACAGATAATGTGTAGGGGGATGACAACCCTCCAACATCCTCCCAGCCAATCTTAGTGGTGATGTGGCCCTGGGGTGGTGGTGGTGGAGGAGGAGCACGGCAGGACGGGTGAAAGCTGCAATCCTTCAGAAGACACCAAGGATTCATACCAAGGGTTTAGGGCACAGGAGTAGTAAGTCCTTTTCCCTAAGAAACGGGCATGCACTCAAGGGGATTGAAGAGTCCAGAGGCAAACTACGTTTGCAAGCTGTTCATGTCACGAATGTCACAGGGAACGGTCCAAAACATCTGGAGTGCCAAAGGTTTGACACCACTGGCCTAGGCTGTCTTGACGTGTGTACTTCCTTCACATATGGCTAATAGGGTTCCCACTTTAAGTTTTCCTATTGCACAAGACCCGCCAGAATTAAATTTTCATTAAGCTGCATTGTTACAGTGTTTTGGCTTGCCACGTAATGAGGGCCTGTAAAAAAAAAACACACCTGATGGTTTATCTCAGAATGAGAATTTTCATCACATATTGAACCTTGCCTGTGTTTGTAGATCAGGTCAGGTGCCCTTGTCCCTTATGGTTTTGATTGAGAGAGGACAGTATACACAAGAGCAGATTGGTGTTTGTTTTTTTAATTTACTGTATTTAGCAGAACAATGAAAAGTGCTAATTCTGCCGAGAGATCATACTTTGGTATGAGGAAGCTCTTGGTTATGTAACTGAATGTTGGCAGTTCTGACTTATGACAGCTGTTCTCTGAGTTTCCTGAGTTTAAACTACTTAGAAGTTCCTTTTTCTGGTGGATTATGCAGGCAGAAATCAAGAGTGGCAACTGTGGTCATGCAGATGTTTTCTTTCACCATTGTGCAGACAGGGAGGCCACAGTTGACAACCTCTGCTATGTATCTCACTCACCAACCTATTTATTTATTTATTTATTTATTTATTTATTTATTTATTTATTTATTTATTTATTTAAATATTTTTTTTAGCCGCCCCACTACCAAGAGGTCTCTGGGCGGCAGTTTAGTCAGTAGCTTGTATCATTTGGTGGAGTATTCATTATCTGCAAAAGCTAATCAGAGGTGAATGCTTTGCTAGGCTTTGATGGATAATTTTTTGAAATTAATCAACTCTTGTCATTTTGTAGTGGAGCATGTGGTGCACCCGTGGAGGATCTAATACTATGCAAATAGCCTATAAGACAGTGACTTCAGAAAAGTATTACAGCATAGGTACATGCATAGGACAGCATAGGACAAGACATCATATTGCTTTCAGAAGAACTCTGCATCTCTTAGCGTGGTCTTATTTAATGTATTTATTTATTCTTCCTAGAATGACAGGTAATGTGCAGGGGGATGACGACCCTCCAATATCCTCCCAACCAACCTTAGTGGTGATGTACCCTTCTTAGTATCTGTTGGAGCAAACCTCCCTAAGATCAGCTGTGGCTCAACCCACCAGAGCCTCACAGGTGTTCTCACTCCATGTGGCCTCGTGGAGAGGCCCGGAAATTATAACCAGAAACCGACATTCTTTGTGGTCGCCCCATCATATTGGAATAAACTCCTGAGTGAGATTCGCCTTGCAGAGTCTCTGCCTGCCTTTAAGAGAGCTGTTAAAAACCTTGCTCTTTGAAGAAGTGTTTGGTGACCACTAACTTAGCTTAATTTAATTCAATTTAACTTTATTTTTTTATGTTTTTTTAATTCATTGTGTTTCTATATATACTGATCTATTTTGATTTTTATTTTATTGATGTAAACTGTTTGGAGTTCCTTCAGGAAGACGGGTAGTATATAAAATGTATGTATGTATGTATGTATGTATGTATGTATGTATGTATGTATGTATGTATGTATGTATGTATGTATGTATGTATATGAATAAACAAACAAACAAACAAACAAACCGAGGTATGATGTAGTTATCATGAAGAAGGGTAATGCTGGCTAAATTTAATCCTGAGCAGGATTATTTTATGCTGCAGTATATTGTGGACCATCTTATAACAACAGGTTGACTTGGTGGCTACAGAGTTGAACAAGCATTACTAATTCTCAATTTTCTTATATTACTTGATTTGCTTAACACTAAGTCTTTGAAGAGTTCATGGAACTCAAAGCACTTGCTTGCTGCTTTTCAACAGTTTGATTGGCCCTAAATAAAAGTACTGCCTACTTCACTTTTATTTTGAAACTTGTCTTGTTCTGCTCTTTCCTCGAAAGGTATTTTCAGGTATGCCCTGTAATTATCCTCCACTTAATTTTCACGATAAGAGTTGAAGATTTGAGGATAGTAGCCATTTCAGATGAGTGAGCTGTGCCATAGCATTTTGGAAGTTAATTTTATTTAGTTATTGATTGATTGGTATCATTTTTACAGGTCTAAGTGCCACCCTCTTTTTTTAAGTTGCACATTTTTTCTTGGTTAAAAAAAGAGTTACAGGTGAATTGTATGTCTACATTTTGTGATGATAATTGATTGTACTCTAGTCAGTCTCTTGGAATACTCTGAGATGACTAAAACAGATCTAAAATATCTCCATTTGTGATTCCTCTGTTTTGTAGCCACACCTGAGTGAGACTATATTCAGTGGAATCTGCTGCCACAGAGGGTGCTGGAGTCTCCTTCTTTGGAGGTTTTTAAGCAGAGGCTAGATGGCCATCTGTCGAAAATATTGTGATGGGGTTCCTGCATGGCAGGGGGTTGGACTAGATGGCCGTTGAGGTGTCTTCCAACTCTATGATTCTATAATTCTACCCCTAACTTCATTAATCTGCGACATAATCAGAATCCTTGGCAGGATTTCAGATAGTATATGCTGCTATATTCATATTCAGTTGAACTCAGGTAGAGCTCCTTTCAGACCTTCCCAGGAAACACATGCAGGAAAGGGCTGAAGCATGAATCTCTGAGTCCTTCCACACAGCTTCATTAGTGGGGTTTTGGTATTTTCCAGTTCAGAATTTAAAATAAAATGGAGAAGGAAGGAGCTGCAGGCATTCAGATTGGGTTGTGCCAGATGATGTGATACTTTAAGCATGGAGCTGTTAAACAATAAAAGAAGAACTATTTGATCCCCCATTTCTGAAGTATAAACCCAGCAGTTTATTGGCTGTAAAATTATACACATCCTTGACACCAGGTCTGTGCCTTGCTTTTGGATCCAAGGAAGACCACTGCTAGCGGAGTAGGATAAGAAGGCTGTACTTGGGCATACCATTGATTTCAACCTAAGAACAGGGAGAACCTATACAGGCTCCACAGATCTTTATCTTTTGAATAGGCCATGAGCTACCTAAGGTAGTGAATGCATTAATCATTAGTTCATTTAGGAACTCAGTTCTAAGGGAACGTCCAGAGGCTTCTTCGGCATGCTGGCGTTTACACTGATGTAAGCTATTTGGCATTCTGTTCCTGGCCTAGTTTGCTATCATCTGGCAGTGGCCTGGGCTTTGTTCAGAGGGCTCTTTGTTTGCTGTCCCTTCTCTGTTCCCTTCTTGTTTTTGGACATCTGGATGTCAGGAGATGGAGTCTGCGTCAGTGTCTGTTTATACTTTTGTACTGCATGGTTGTTGATACACACACCTAGGGCGGGGGCTGCTAGCACGTGGCATTCAAGCTTTTGTTGGTCGTGCTGTTTTGTTAGCATCATGGCAATAGAGCAAACAAACGTTTCTAGTTCCATCATGGTTAAGAGAGTTGGCTTAATATTGCTACTCCCTGCCTTTTTTTCAGAGCCCTTCTACAAGCAGGAGTCTTTTATTTTAACATTTAACTGATCATAATAGTAAACAGGGCCCATTCCATGTTTTTTTAAAAAAGGTTCTAATGGTGCTATGCTAAATGATTTTAGTTAATATGACATTTTTTGTAAAACCTGAATGAGAAACACCTACAAAATAAACACAATTAAAGGTTGATTTGTCTTTCTAAAATGCACATGGCACACATGGCAGATTATCCTACTTCATGAGTAAAATAAATTACATGCTATCATATGCTGAGTTTGTTCCAAATGAATACGTGTGGAATGAGTTCACTTATTAGTGCTGTCTTTTTCCAAATTCTTATGACGTTACATTGAAATGAGCCATGGAGATGGGTGTCATTTGTGCTTTAGTGACATTGTAGTCCAAACCTCTGGAATACCACATACAATGTTTTCTGTTTAATATTAATAAGTATGGAAGATAGGATAGAAACCTAGAGCAACCAATAACCCAGTCATCAGAGCCTCATGGCACAGTGGCTAAATGACTGTACTGCAGGTAAAGCTGTGCTCACGACCTGGGGTTCAATCCCAGGTAGCCGGCTCATACTCAGCCTTCCATCCTTCCGAGGTCGGTAAAATGAGTACCCAGCTTGCTGGGGGAGGGGGCAATGTGTAGCTTGCATTACTGTAATTAAAACTGTAAACTGCCCAGAGACTACTTGGGAGTGCTATGGAGTGGTATATAAGCAGACCACTTTGCTTTGCTTTGATACAGAAGTCTTTCAGCACCACCTTCAAAAGCCATTCTTTTAAGATAAAATAAAATTAGATAAAACAAAAACAAACCGACAACAGAAACAACTAATGTGTTTTGCTACCTTAATAACTAACTACTGTATTTTAATATGGGTTTTCATGGATCAAGTCTACTTCCTCTGACCCAGGAAAGCTCATATTAAAATATGGCAGTTACCGTATATACTCGAGTATAAGGCGAACTGAGTATGATCGGACGGCCTACTTTTACCCCCCCCCCCAAAACTGGGAAAGCTTATTGACTCGAGTGTAAGCCGAGGGCTCCCCCCCCCCCCATTTTACTTGAGTATATACGGTATACCGGCCAAGCTCTAAAGGGTCTCGGGATAGTAATTGGCAACGTGTGCTGGGAGTGTGGAGGCAATTAGGGAGTTAATACCATAGAGTAAACTCCCTGATTGCCTCCACAGTTCCTGCACAGTTGCCAATACTACCCCTAGACCCTTTAGAGCTTCATAACTAAGTCCCCTTACCCCTAAATCTTTCCAGATTTCAGGGAGTTCCCTAAAATTGCTTTGGGAAGGTACCCCTGCTACTTTGGAGTCCCAAGCTAAATAAATTTTGATTGCATGTTTTTAAAATAATTTTGAGTGCATATTTTTAAAAATTCATGCACTCAAAAATTACTTACTTTTGGGGCACCAAAGTAGCAGGGGTACCTTAAGAAAGCGATTTTAGGGAACCCCCTGAAATTTGGAAACCTTTTGGGTTAAGGGGGCTGAGATGTGAAGCTCCAAACAGGGTGCCCCTAGGGGGGGGGAAACCCCCCTTCCAATTGGAATCATATGGGAAGCAGCGGCAGCCTTATTTCCCACTCGAGTATATATGGTAATCTTTGAGGTGCCTGTTCTGAAGTGGCATAACTACCTTTAGAACCCAAATTTCTGAACATACCTTTGCAAGTGGACAAGTGTCCGCAGTGACTCTATGGTGTCCCAGCTCATCCATTTGTGACCCTTAAAATCTTGATACTCAACAGGGTGAAGGTAATGCTATGTCAATTCATGTTCAGTGCTTGCTTCCACAGAACTGTCCATACTACCTGCTCTTTCCAGGCAGGGTGTCTGAGGGTTTTAACCCCAAGGGAGGCCCGTAAAAAAAACCTAGGCACTAGGCCTTGTTGGTGGTTGCCCTGCACCTGTGGAACACTCTTCCTGTTGAAATATGCCTGCCCCCTCTTTGGGATCTTTTAAGCCTTTGTTGAAAACCTAGTTATTCATGCAGGCTTTCTCTCAGACTGGAATATAACTGCAGTACCCTACACATGTTTTAGTTTAGTCTATGTAGTTTATCCGCCACCGTCCACCTCATTGTTTTAGCCAATTATTTGTTATAGGTCAGTGATGGCGATTGGCGAACCTTTTAGAGACCGAGTGCCCAAATTGGAATTCAAAGCCCACTAATTTTTTTCAAAGTGCTAATACAGTAATTTAACCTGTATACAGGTGGCTATGAAGAGGCAATGTCGGGTGCCCAGAGAAGGGGCTCCGAGTGCCACCTTTGGCACACGTGCCATAGGTTCGCCATCACTGTTATAAGTTGTTTATGTGGCCTAGTTAATTGTTGTTTCATTCGCATTAGTTTTTAGCATTAGTGTCTTATTGTATGATGCGTTTTTTGTTCTAAGTTGGCATAATCCACCTAGACTCTAACAAATAGACAATAAATATTTTATCTACAAACATACAAGACACACTAATCACAGTGGGCTTCAAAGCACTCAGGTGAATACTCTCTCTTACCTTTATTGTCAGTATTAATTTCAATAATTTGCTCTCTTGATTGCCACTGCAATGATAGCAAAGTAAAATTTAATCCTGACTTCACTTACTGTACCTTCTCTAGGATTACTCTCGCCTTCTACAAGTGTAACAACACTGTAAACAACCGTTCAGTGTTTTTTTTTTAAAAAAACTCTCTGTTTCCTGATGTTGTTCTCACTTACGGTTGTTATTCAAGCAGGGATTCCTGCCTATAGTGATGTGTTTTTGAGACAAGTGATGGAAGCATTATTTTGTTTTGCTTCACCAAACCCTTTAAACTCTCTTGGTCCAGGGTTGAGATGTTCAGTAACTCACCTCTGAGTGGCTCTTGGTGTCAAATAGCATCCTCCAAAATGTACAGAAAGAAACCTACTCAGTTTGGGATTTTGTGTTCCATGAACAGAAATCAAGTGTGGGAAGATTCTTCCAGAGCAAATTTTATTTATTTATTTATTTATTTATTTATTTATTTATTGAGCTTATATACCGTCCGTCTTCCCGAAGGAACTCCGGGCGGTTCACAACAGAGGTATAGACAAATTCAAAACAGTTAAAATAACAATATAGCACACTTATATAAAACAACAATATAAATGGTGATCTATTGCTGCTGTTGCTGCAGTGTTTTGAATTGCAAATTCTTAAATTCTTTTTAATGTTTGTATATTTACTCCTTTTAGCATTTAAATATTACATTTTTAATTCTGTAAGCTGTTTCGGGTCATTTTAAGGAAAAAGGCAATGTAAAAATATTTTAAATAAATAAATAGTTGATGGTAAGATATACTGTTTGTTATGGAGGTGTGTGTGCTTGTGTGGCATCAGGTTGGAACTGGCTTATAGTGACCCTAATAAGGCTTTAAAGGTAAGTTATTTAATTCATGGTTTTACCAGTTCCTCTCGCCTGGTTCTCCTCCATGGCTGAGCTGGGATTCGAGTTTCTGTTCTCCAGAGTCCCAGTCTATCAACTATGCCGTGAAGGGAACCCTGAAAGAGGCACAGTAGTGTTAGCAAAAAGTTCTTCCATTTGTATGCCTGCTCTAGGGGTACATATAAATCAGCATTTCACTACTGATTTTGTTCTGTACCTGCTTTGTCATAAAGTATTTCCTGTTTAGCTACAGTGTTAGACCCAGCACTGTAGTGTATTTGTAGTTCAGGACAATAGTGATACATTAATTTGTATTAATATTTGTTTGGTGTGTAACCAAACAGATCGAATATACATTATTACTTTGTGTCACCCTTTGTGTTTGCTGTTTAATTTGAAGATAGTAACTGAAGAAAAGTAGTTTCCCAAAGTGTTGTAAAACGACAAAATGTTGGTGCCTTTTGGGATAAACTGGTACTGATCATATACAGTGGTGCCTCAACTTACGAATTTAATATATTCTGAATGCATCTATTCAAACTGCTCTTAAGTCAGGGTACCTACCTAAAAAATTGAAAAAATAAGTTAAAAAATTGTAAAATGAAAAAAAAATGTAAGTCAAGCAGACCATATATAAAATTTGTAAGGCGGCAGTTAAAATGGCAACAGTTTTCTGCTCTTAAGTCGAATTGCTCTTAAGTCAAGCTGCTCTTAAGTCGGGGTACCACTGTATAAGCAAAATCCTGAATTTCATCATGTATTATTTAATGGACCTTTGTTTCTTTCATGGGCAACTCTTTCTAAAACTGATTCTCCTTACATATGGTTTTCTTTTGAATAGGTATGTTTCTTTTGAAATTTGCTTTGTGTTATAAGGCTGGTTTCTTTTTGTACACATTAACTAGAAGTTTAGGTTTTTGTATGTTGCCCTGAAGTACAGTTATATTACTATAATACACTAACCTGTTGCTCATTTCAGCAAGCAGAATACATTCTGATGTGCAGCAAAATAAACGTTGAAGCAACAACTTGTATGTTGAACATGTCTATCATTACTTTGCAACTGGTGAACTTCTAGATAAGAAAGAACTGCTGAGTCAAAATGTTTTATGATGTTAGCAAAAAAATAGGGTTTTTGCTTGTGTTGTCTTGTGTTTGACTAGTGTCGCCTCACATTTTTTCCGTTCTGCTTTCTACTGTCAGTCTAATAGCTTAAGTAGTTTTTGTTAACCATCAGCTGCAGCAATCTGATATTAGTAGCACAAGAAATAGATGTCTTGTGTCCCCTCTTGCTTTAGAACAGTGTTGGAGAACCTATGGCATAGGTGCCAAAGGTGGCACTCGGAGCCGACATTGCCCCTTCATGGCCACCTTTATTCAGGTTAAATTGCTGTATTGACACTTTACGAAAAATTAGTGGGTTTTGAATCACAGTTTAGGCACTTGGTCTCTAAAAGGTTTGCGATCACTGCCCTAGAACTTTCAAGGAGTTCTATAATTGCAGTTAATGATATTAATGATATTGTTAAATTAGCTTATTGCTTTTTAATCTTATGTAAAGACTTATTTAATTTGTTTACTGGTATTATTTTGTTTACAGATTTGTTGTTATCATTGTGCTTTTATTGTATTAATTTGGTCTTATATCTAATTGTATTTTGTATAGTGTTCTAAGCTGCCCAGAGTGGCCAGTTGGGTGGGGTATAAATCTAAATAATAATAATAATAATAATAATAATAATAATAATAATAATAATAATAATAATAATAATAATAATAATAATAATAATAATAATAATAATAATAATAATAATGTAAAAGGAAGAATAAAATGTTGATAGATACACAACTTCATAAGTTGTGCTACTGCAGGTGGATTTGTATCCGTCTCTTGCAAGTGGATTTATGTGATTTAATATCCAACCACCCCTGATGTATGATTTTTCATTATTTAATCAGTCTATTTATTTATTTATTAGATTTATATACTTCCCATCTGACCAAAGGTCCCTCTGAGAGGTTTAAAATGTGAGAACATAAGTAAACACAACTATACATATACATCACACATTAATTATATAAAACTGATAATAGCCAAAACAAAAGTTATCAATAAACATGGGATCAGTGGGGGTCAGAGATCAGGGAAAGCCTGTCTTAACAGCCAAGTCTTCAGTTGTATGTCATCATCACTTGTAAAGAAACAGTTCTCTCTTCCAGGAGTCATATGAATGTGCCTGTATTATATAATTAGATTCTTGACTTTTATCCAGTGCAGATGATTGTTAGAGATATACATTAGAAATGGGCAAAAAATAAAAAGCTGTTTCATCATTTCATTAGGTAATGAAATGAAACAAAATGAAACAAAATGAATTTTGTACGAATTGTTTAAAAAATTTATACGAAACGAAATGGGGTGGGCGCGGAATGAAACATTGTTCTGTTTTGTGCCCATCTCTAATAGACAGACAGACAGACAGACAGACAGACGCTAGATAGATAGATAGATAGATAGATAGATAGATAGATAGATAGATAGATAGATAGATAGATAGATAGATGAAAAAGACTATTGCAACGCTCTCTACGTGAGATTGCCCTTGACTCTTATTCGGCGACTTCAGCAGGTCCAAAATGCAGCGGCCAGACTGGTGGCGGGTGTGCATCGATGTGACCACATCACCCCAGTACTGGCCCGCTTGCATTGGCTACCCGTTGTGTCCCGAATAGGATTCAAGGTCCTGGTTTTAACTTATAAAACCCTCCACGGCTTGGGACCTGAATACCTGGCAGAGTGAATCTCTCAGCTGAGACCCAACCAACCAGAATGTCGCTGGCGCACTCGCTTCGGGTGGCCACACCCAGGGGGGCTCAGAAAACGGTGACCCGCAACCGAGCCTTCTCTGTGGCTGGTCCTGTGCTTTGGAACCATCTCCCGAGTGAGTTGCACCTTGCACAGTCCCTGCCAGCCTTCAAAAAAGCCTTAAAGACCTGGCTTTTCTATGAGGCGTGTGGCGACTGTTAATTTTTTTCCCCTCCCTGTCCTGCCATCTTGCCATTGATGCCATTGATTCCTTTTTGTAGTTTTATTACGATGTTTTATTTAATTTGTCATTTCTGTTATTGTTTTATTTTGTTGTAAACCGCCCGGAATTCCTCCGGAAGATGGGCGGTATATAAGTATTAAAATAAATAAATAAATAAATAAAATTGCTCATGAATATATTCTGTCTAGTCTATTTGTGTAATAGTCTCTACCCAAAATCTGTTAATATGAGCAGGAGTTAATTTAAGCATCGTGAAGTTTATTTTATTTTTCTTTGTCCTTATGTCCATCATACTGTGCATAGCTTGTAAATATGTATTTTGGTAATTGCTAGAGTGGTGGAAGGAAATCCTTAAAGGTTGACACAAATCCCGGATGGAATGCGGTGTGGCACAGTATACAGTGATCCCCCGTCTATTGTGGGGGTTAGGGACCCACCCGACCCGCGATCCTAGAAATTTGGCAATATACGAATGCAGGTCGGGTCGGGCCTGGGGGCGGCGGCGGCACATGATAATTAAACATTGCGTATCGCTTCTCCCGACCCCCAGGGCGCGGGGGAGCAGCGCACAATGTTCTTGGCTCCGTTGCTTAAAGGCATTTTAAGCAATGCCCCGGGTTCCAGCTCCAATGAGCTGGAGCCCTTCCCCACGCCCTGGGCTCCAGTTCATTGGCGCTGGGATGGGGAGAGAAAAACCTTTTGTTTTTCCACCCCAGCGCCAATCAGCTGGAGCCTGGGGCTTGTCTCCCTGGAGGCATTGTGCTCTGCTCCCCCACGCCCGGGGGGGTGGGTGGGATCGGGAGAAGCGGTGTGCAATATTTAAAATGCCTTTCAGGTTCCACTGTACTGCGGTCCCGCAATATAGCGGGACTGCAATATATGAACCGTGAAAGGGCGGGGGACCACTGTAGTCTGGTGCAGTGGGAGTTGATGTGTGGAAAGAAAGAAAAAGCTGTGAGGACGTATCCTATTCCTGAACTCTGTTCAGAGCGTCAGTATTCTATTCAGAACTCTTGCAGTTATTCCAAGGTCTCTGAATTCATGGATCTACCCTTCATGAAAACCAGGCATCAGTAGCTTTAGTGGTGTGTGCACAGCTGCTTTTCACATATGGTAACTGTAATACACTGCCCCCCTTGCAGAGAATGAATACACAGGCTTACATGCCCTTGACTATGCTAACAAGATAATTTTTTTAGCTGATTCCTAATATAATTTCCCTTCTCTTTTTTTACAGGTCTCCCTTGCAATTATGGATATTTAAAAGAGCAAGACAGTGTGGAGGGGGTATCCCCCTCCCCACTCCTTCTGTTGCCTTCTGGACACTTTTTTGCTTGGACAGTAATCCAGTTTTATGTAGATAAAGAAATGAAGACTTGAACTCTGAATTTATATTGATAAAATATTTATTTTTTTAAGTGCCAAGCCTTAAACAGCACAATGACTCCTATGGCTGCTATCTGAAACGGAATAAGAAGACCTGGAAATCTTGAATGTCTTATGAAGAAGCCAAGTGTCTCTTGCATTTCTTATTTAAGAAAGTCATTCAATCAAGAGTAAGATGAGTTCGGTGATGCCTGACTGCACCTTGAAGTGTCGATCCCTGCAGCACGCTTTGGATATCGTCTCTGTCGTGACCCGAGGAAGTGAAGGCCAGATCAAGGCCTTCCTCACCTCTCACTGCTACAATGCCGCAACCAGCAAGGACATCTTTGGTCGGAATGCCCTCCACCTTGCCTCCTCCTGCGGAAAGAAAGGTGTGCTAGAATGGCTGGCAGAGACCAGTGGGGTGGATCTGATGGCAAAAGACAAGGAGTCCGGATGGACAGCTCTGCATCGTGGCATCTTCTATGGCCATATCGATTGTGCCTGGATGCTGCTGAAGGTGAGTCTTTGACTTCATAAACTTGTGCTATAAAACTATGTTGTCTAATTGATCACCATGAATGGGTGTGAAAGCTGGCCAGTAAAGAAATCTGATGAGAGAAAACATTGGTTTATTTGAGATGTGGTGCTGGAGGAGAGCTTTGTGGACTGCCAGAAAGACAAATAAATGGGCCCTAGACCAGTGGTGGCCAAACTTTGGCCCTCCAGATGTTTTAGATCTCAACTCCCAGAATTCCGAGCCTCTATTGCCAATGACAAAGGACTATGGGAGTTGTGGTCCAAAACATATGGAGGGCCAAAGTTCAGCCATCACTGTCCTAGACCAAATCAAGCCTGAACTGTTGATGGAGGCAAAGAATGTTGAAGCTGAGGCTGTCCTACTTTGGGCATTTCACAAGAAGGCAGGATTCTCTGGGAAAGAGAATAATGCGGGGAAAGGTAGAACACACCAGGGAAAGAGGCAGACCAAATATGAAGTCCATAAAGGAAGCCATAGGCTTGAAGACTAGTGGGGCCACTGTGAGATACAGAAAGCTGGACTAGATGGGCCTTTGGCCTGATCCAGCATGGCTCTTCTTATGTTCTTATGGACAGTTGAGGACATTTTGGTGATAACACATTCAGTTGCCGTGAGTTGGAAGCAACTTGAAGTAAATAAAACATTGCAGTGTCATACATTTCTTAGATAAAGGGAGAATGTGTGTATTGCCCTCCCAGGAAATATGTATTATCCACTCTAAAATATCTTATATGTTTGCATTAGTTTATTCACATGCAATATTTGTATCTTGTTCTTTGGAATGTGTCTTTTCAGAGTGTTGACTAAAGTAATTTTTAAAAATATGAGCAATCAGAATTTAAAAATTATTATTAATATCATAAAGAGTCATGTGCTGCCAAGTCAGTTCTGACTTACTTATTTATGACAATCCCTTTCAGAGTTTTCTAGGTAGAGCACTCAGAAGTATCATTCCCTTCTTCTGGGGGCATCTTAGGACTGTGCATGTTGTCCAGAGCTAAATAAGCTGACTCTTCTGCTTGGAGGCACAGCGGTGAATTGAACTCTCACCCTCTGGCTCCACAGCTAGATAGCTAACTCAATGTCCTATCCTGGCAACTAATAACCTAACACCAAGATGTGAAATTCAGCTGGTGTTAAGATCACAAAAAACAGGAACAAAAAGGGTGTCTAACCAGCTTTGAAAATGTATAGGGTTGGGCAGGCACCCCACCATTGGGTCCTGTTGAGGAAAAATAAAAATATTTTACATACATACATACATACATACATACATACATACATACATACATACATACATACATACATACATACATACATACAGTGATGTCTCGAATTGCAAAATTAATCTGTTCCAATGGATCTTTTGTAATTCAAAACCTTTGTACAGTAGTTCAAAATGCAGTTTCCCGTAGAAATGCACTGAAAATCAATCAATCCATTCCGGAGGTCAGAAAAAAAAGGGAAAAAAGGGAATCGATGAATTAGTTTTCAGTGCACTGCTATGAGAAGCCTGCCCTGACCCAGCAAAGCAGGGGAAGAGCTCCCCCCCCCCAATTTTCTGGGTTAAAGGGAAAATACCCTTAACCAACCGGCAGTGGAGCTGTCAAAATCACCTGGCTGTTGGCCGGTGATTGTGACAGCTCTGCAGCCGGGGTGCTTTTTGCATGGTGCATTGCTCCAACCATGGGGGGGGCAGTGAGTGAGGGATGACTCCACTGCTGGATTTCAACCAATGAACCTGATAATTAAAAACAGAGGATGAATCAGGTAAGATGAAATTGTGGCTATGCTGCTTATAATGAGTGTGCCAGATTCTGCATCTTTCCCTTTCCTCTCTCCTCCTTTCAGCATGGCGTGAGCTTATATGTACAAGATAAAGAGGGCTTGTCTGCTTTGGATCTTGTGATGAAGGACAGACCAGCCTATGTTGTTTTCAAGAATACAGGTAGGTCATTATATACTAGGACTGTTATTCTTACAGGTGTATAGAACTGTTCCGAAACAAAATGCATAACGTGTAAAATGTTATATACATCTACCCGTTGATCATACTAAGTCTGTTGGATGCTGGGTTAGATACTTCTTCTCTTACAGTTGTCTGTCCAGAATTAGCTGTGTAATTAGCTAATTACTAATTAATTGGCTAACTAGTAATCAGCAAGCTAATCCTCAGGCACCTCTATTTCCCCATTTTAAACCTACTTAGGTGGATAAGTATCAAATGTTTGCTAGAAAAAGAGGACTGAGTGCACATGTGTTTAATCAGGTATAGGAAGCTAACCAGCTTGCCTTTTTCTCATAATTTAGACCAATGGTTCCTAATCTTGGGTCCTCAGATGTTTTTGGACTACAAGTCCCAGAAATCTTGGCCAGCACAACTAGTGTGAGGGTTTCTGGGCAGATAACTCCAGCACATGGGGACCCAAGATTAGGAACCACTGGTCTAAACTAACCAAACCAGCCACATCTGCGTTCAGCAATTATTTTTTAAATGAATCTCATCAGTGCAGTATTGTGAGTTCCAGCACGTTGAAGATACACTTATTATTCTTTTCTATACAATATACAGTTCAGTACAATTAAGACCTATTCAAGTATCGAGAACAGGGAATTGAGGGATATCTTACAGCATTAAAAGACAACATTACATTACAGCTACAAGAGAATGCGAGCAGTTAAAGAGAGAGTAAATATATAAATATTTCATGTAAAAATATAGTAACTGCATTCTCTTAATGTACCACAGTTCTCTTAATGTATCTCTTGATTTGGGTACTTAATTTTGTGAAAGCATAAAGCTGATGCACTTCATTTTTCAGGAATAGTTACTGTTCTAAAATGTAGTTTTGCAGAATACATTGAGAGAAGACATGGAAAGAAATGCTAAAATTATACATCTTTTGGACATGTGTATGATAATGCCAATGGAATTTGCCATTTTGTCTTAGATCCTACAGATGTTTACACTTGGGGAAACAACATAAATTTTACTCTGGGTCATGGTGGCCAGCAGGGTAAACATCATCCTGAGTTGGTGGATCTCTTTCCTAGGACTGGCGTTTACGTTAAACAGGTAATTTAGACATTATAAAAGGTGGTTCAATAGTAGCAATAGAAGTATGTTCCTCTCCGGATTCCCTTTTGTCCAAAAACATGGATTTATTTATTATAGTTATGTGCTGCTTCTTTTAGAGTCTTGATTTGATGTTCCAGTACCTGGAATACTTAAGCATATGAATGACTCTTAACTGAATTATAGAGTAGAATTCCTTATTTGATTTAACCCGCTTCCATGTATAAACTGATAGGGCAAAATCCAATGCTCTTTTCCGGCCCACTTGCCTTCCACTCCAGTAGCTGACCTAAGAATGTTTTCTTGTGTTTGCGTATCTTTATAACGACACAACACACACACATACTTGAGGTATCATAACACAGAGATTGGCATTTTCTGGGGATCCTGAGCCTTTTTTTTGCCCTCCCCGGATCTTTGTGGACCTCAGTTCCTTACACTTCTCGCCCATGTGCCTTGAGGGTTATTTTCGGCCTCAAAATAATGATGCATAATTTGAGGGTGCTATTCTTTTTCTGTCTTCCTACAAGTCTTGTTTCAGCCGTAAAGTAAACCTGATTGCATGTACAGGAGTTAAAATTAAAGTCATGTAGATCAGTGTAGAGTGATTCCCACCACCCTACCACTGACCAGATATCTAGAACAAAAGTTAGCAGAAGTATGCAGGAGCTCATCATTTAGCCAGATATGTGTATGACGTATTGCCTTGTAAAGCCTTGACGCATGAGAAGATAACCCCAAAATACATTCTATGTTTAGATGTAAAAATTCACAACTATGAACGGCAGCAAGAACTTTAAAATGTTCTCATTTTTCTCTTGTTCGTTATATTACCTCCTTGTATAAAATCACAAAAAATCTGTAGATATACTTAGGCTGTTACTATAAGCATGGAGATAATGCAGTTTATTTCCATTTCCTCTTGAGAATCATTGCTTAAGCTAACCAAATTGAATAATGATCAAATTATGTTATACAGTGGTACCTTGTATAAAGGAATTAATTCGTTCCAAATGAAATTATGTTAAGCAAATTTTCCTTTATACAAATTTCCCGTAGGAATGCATTGAAAACAGAGTAATCCCTAATTGCGACCATTTTTATGTTGTATGGATTCGCCCCATAGATGATTCTGTTAAGCACATTTCCCCTATCTCCAAATTTGTTTTATGTTGTACAGATTTTATGTTATACAAACCATTTGTTATGCAAGGGTACACTGTACTTAAAAAGAATGACATTATGGTTATAAATTGTATATTGCTGTACACGGAACAAACATTTTTTCATTCCCGTTATTCGTTAGTCGTTCCGTTCCGTAACGAAACAACAAACGAAAATTGTGATAAAAATGCAACAAAACGAACAGAACCACGAAAATTGTGGTCGTTACATTTCGTTTCTGTTAATGGCGATGCGCAATGAAATGAGCTGTTTTAAATGTTAAAAAATGCCCTGGACATCCGTAAAAACGCAGCGATAATTATTTATATTGTCTGATAATACCTACCAGGGGGGTTGGGGTCCTTAAAAGGTGCTTTTGTGTCTTTTCTCAGATCGCTGTATTTTTCCCTTTAAGGGGATTTAGGGGACATCGACCCAAAATGGCTCCCAGATGCCTTATATTGATTGATTTCTTGGGTATTAAAACACCCTGGACATCTGTAAAAATGCAGCGATAATGTGATAATTATTTGAAATTATTACCTACCAGGGTGTTGGGGTCCTTAAAACGTTTGTTTTTGTCTTCTCCCATCGCGATGTATTTTTCTTTTCCCTTTTAAATGGATGTCGCCACCAGCCACAAAATGGAGGCAAGCCATGTGATGGGATTATGTTCAACCAATAGCATGCCCAGGTTGCAGACTGGGCAGGTCTGGCAGCCACAGAGGGCATAAAAAGCTCTGGCAGCCCCCATCCTCCTTGCAGTCTCCGGTGGGAGTTAGGGTGGGATTGCTGTCTCTGCGACTCTAGCTTTAGTCCTGCAGCCTCCCTGTGTGCGTGTGTGCGTGCGTACCTCTTGGTGAGTACCCTCCCTTGCCCCGCAGTGCAGTCACTCTGCGGCTGCCTTGCAACCTGGGCAACGCCCGCCGCTGTCTTTGCAGCCTCTCTGCGTACCTAGTCTATACTGTGTCTCTGCCAGCATCCATTTTTTTTAGTGTTTTCCCTCTGGTCTAGGGCATTGGGGGACGCCCGCGCACAGAAATGCTTTAAAAACCGTGCAAAAAGCGGGTAGAAACGACAAATGAAAAAACGAAAAACGGAAATGAAATTTTTCCAAAAATTGATGACAAACGGAAGTGAATCGAAACAGACCTCTCAACGACAAACGAAAAACCGAAACACCATTTTTTTGATTCGTGCCCATCTCTACTGTACAGATATATAATTTGAAAAAAAAAAAAACTAAATGCTATTCTTTTTCCTCTTTTTTCTTTCCTTAGGTGGTACTTTGTAAATTTCATTCCGTGTTTCTTTCCCAGAAAGGACAGGTTTATACCTGTGGCCATGGTCAAGGAGGACGCTTGGGTCATGGGGATGAGCAGACTTGCTTGGTAGGTAAAACAAAATTTACAAGTTGTTGGGGAAAAAATGGCTTTCATATCTTTAATACGCATAACAGCTGCACACACTGGGAATTTCTTGCTTTTTGAAAAATGTTATCTATCCTGCAGTGTGTAAAGGTTTAACCTTTATAGCTCAGTCAGAAGCAACTTCTGATGTTGCATAGGAAGTGCTATTTTTGATGAGTATTTAAAAAAAGGATCTTTGATGAAGATTAAGAATGGATCCTACAAATCAACATAAACAGAAGGTGAGGTCTTAATTGGTTTTGGCCAAAGGGACTCAAGTCGAATAATCTCCATGCCTGCTCTTTCACCTCCAGTGTGGAAGATCCTTGGTATGAGTAGACAGATCTTCTCCTGCACAGATTTTACACAGTGTCTTTCTTAATGCAGTCCTGAGTGTCCTTTCATGCAGTGCTTTGTGCCCATCCCCATACCACATTCAAACAGCAGGATGGGATACAAGATTTTCATTTCTAGGAGGGATGATGTATGTTAAACTTTCTTGATTCCTTGATTAAAGTTAACACTGGTCACAGAGATAATCAAGAGTGTTCCTATTCAGCTTTTAACCCTGATTAGGAGTGAATTGTGATAATTTTGGTCCTAGTTAGCATTCGGAGATATATTTATATTGGGCTTTTTAATTTGTTTTTATTTTTGTTTTTGTTTTGCAAAATCAGGTGGCTTGTACCTATCTTAGATTATGTTTCTAAGTCTTTATATTAAGGAGTACCAAACTTATTACAGGATCAAGTTTTTTACTTTTCTCTGATACAGTATGTTTATATCTAATCTCATACTGAGCTTCAAAAACACTTGTAGATGCCTGCTAACATGACTATAGCTCCCCAAAAAATGCTTTCTAGTTCTGCAGTACTGAGTCTTGATCTTTTTCAAAGAGTACTGTGCATAACATGTCACTGTGTGAAATACCTTTTCAGTGGCTTTGACTAAGGTGTGGATGGCAACACACCCGAGTGAGACACCAAGGCAGTTTTCTTTAATCTCTTTCAGATTCCTAGATTGGTGGAAAGCTTGGTGGGTCATCAGTGTTCTCAGGTTGCAGCAGCCAAAGATCACACCCTTGTACTTACAGAAGATGGAAATGTGTACACCTTTGGCCTCAACACTTTTCATCAACTGGGTGTTCTTCCACCACCTCCTAATTGCAATGTTCCCAGACAGGTAATACCAATTTTTCAATAGGTTACTAATTTTGGTATGCCTTTGTATATGTGCATGCGTGCAAGGCATGTGTGCACACACCTATGTACACACATTAGTATGCCAGGCACAGTGCAGCATTACTATGTAGTATTTGTTGCCTTCCTTGAAACATATTTTATAGAAACATATTTGAGATTGTTTCAACATGGTAGAGGCTTACTCAGTTCTGGAAAACTGTATCAGCATGCCTTCTCCACCTTGTTTATAACCTTACCTGCTACATAATCAGTGTGCTTTTTGATAGTACTCATTAGCTATTTTGAACCAAGAAGGGGCAAACAACATTTTTGAACCATTTTATTGGCTTACATGTTTCAGTGATCTAGTCTTTCTTAAACCAGTGAATTTCTGCCAATGGAACAAAGCGGTGGCAATCTTCTGAAACATAACTAATATTACAGATCATATTTCCAGGGAGAGCAGCCATATTTAGTGCTGGTGTTCCTGCTTTCCTAAATATGTCAGTGGTCTTATGCTGCCATTGCACATAATAAATAATCCTCCTTGCCTTGTAGATATTTTTATTGTGCAGAAATGCAAAGGGTGCTACATGATGCACATGACATTGGTGGTTCTGTTACATGGACAGCTTTGCTGATGTTGTCAAATAAGCAGATAAATTCACACCAGGGCAAGAGTCAGGTCCTCAGAAAATTGGCAACAAGCAACATTAAATGTATAAAAAAATGCTTATTCTGGGCAAGTATCTGGATTTTTGATATTTTCCCTCTGAAGAGTGTACAGCGAGGTGAATAGTAAATACTCTTAAATGGATCTTTTATTATTGTATTAATAGCTTCTTAGGATTGGTAGGCTATAGATGTAATTTCAAGGGTCAACACTTTCCCTATGATGCTGCAGGATACATACTTTACATTCTGACTGTAGCTTTCTATTCCTGTTGCAAAAGAACCACAGAACGTTACTGTCAGTGTCTGGGAACTTTTAATGCAGATGTTAGCAAATGCCAGAGATTAAATATCAAAGAAAAAAAATTAATCACAGAATTTCTGACAGCAAAACAGTTCTTTGTAAAAGCAGATTGCAACAGCTAGTGCCGTTTGCAGGCCAATGAAAAATTATTATAACCCCCCGAGAAGAGCATTCTTTTTGTGTGATATTTAGAGCAAAAATAAGACTTCGCTTTGCTTGGAAGAAAATTCTAAAACGGTGGCGTCTTTGTTGCAATATTCAGTATGTTGTCTTTATCTCTGGAACATAGTGGTAAATCTCCTGAAATATTAGTTGTGCTGGTTTTGCCTGTCACTCAACTTTAAGATTTTGATTACATTTAAATGCCTGGGATTAACTCCTGTGGTTGTGATGTTACGTGTCATCCTGTGAATGTATATATCTGTGCATCTGACTTTATATCTAACCTTGCTTTTCTGCAGGTTCAAGCAAAAAATCTTAAAGGAAGAATGGTGATTGGTGTGGCTGCAGGCAGGTTCCATACAGTACTATGGACCAAAGAGGCAGTATATACAATAGGGCTGAATGGTGGACAACTAGGTGAGAGAGGGAATCTTACATCTGAGGGGGGTTTATTAAGGAGGGGGATTTAATGTGTCAATTCTTTTAAGATCCAACTTAACCTCTATTTGGTACTTGCTAGTAATATGTAGATATTTATAAATATTTAAGTAGTGCTATCAAAGATTCAGACTTTTAAAAAGGACCAGGTAAGGTTCTCTTTGTCTCCTTAACAACCTTTCCATTGCATGTTTTGTTTTTATTGCTATTGACGACTTTCCTCTGACTCCACCGTTACCATACTCATCCTTCTATAAATGAACATAAACAGAAGGTGAGGTCTTAAATGGTTTTAACAAAAGTGACATGAGTAGAAGACTCGCAGTACCTGCTCTTTCGCTTGGTGTGTGTAGACCGACAACTTGAATTCATGTGCCTTTAGTTTATAGAATGTCTGAAATCCTTGATAGTGGATGCAGGCCAGCAAGGTTATATAGATCGCACGAACATTGGATTAAGACATGATTTCAAGTAGCGCTCCAGATTGGAGCATATTTATTATACGACTCATGGTTAGTAATTTTGCCTACTTTTAACTTTATTTAATCATTCTTTCAGATTGGACCTGAGCAGGGTCTATATGAATATAGATGGATCAGCTGGGCTTAGCAATGTTTCCAGGTCCTGAAATGAGTGCTCATCAGAGAAGACAATACTGATTTAGGTGGACCAGCATTCTGATTCAGAATAAGGCAGGTTCATATGCTGGCCTAAATGTATGGCTCCATTTCTGATCCTCCAAAATGTCTAGTATGAGTGCTTGAACAGACAACCCTGCCCATCCTTTGGACTATCCTTATGATGGTAAAGGAATTGTGCTCAAGTGCCAAATAATTAGGGGTCTGAAAAAAATCTGACATTTAGCGTCTTCTCTTACATTGTAGGATATTTGCTAGATCCTAATGGAGAGAAGTGTGTAACTTCTCCTCGCCAAGTTTCGGCTCTGCATCACAAGGACGTGACTATGTCCTTTGTCACTGCAAGTGATGGTGCCACAGTATGCGTTACTGAGAGAGGAGATATCTATTTGCTCACCGACTATCAGTGCAAGAAGATTGCTTCCAAGTGAGTGTTTTTTCTTCACAGATATCTATAAACTTAGTTAGCTAGCATTAAAAAAAATTGGAGCAGTCAGATTGATTAAGGTTATGTTGCTTGTGTTTGAGCCGCATGGCATAGTGCAGGCATGTCCAAACTTTTCCTGATGTTTTGGACCGCAACTCCCAGAATTCTAAGCTTAGATTGCCAATGACAAAGAACTGTGGGAGTTGTGGTCCAAAACATCTGGAGGGCCGAAGTTTGGACATGCCTGGCATAGTGGTTAAACTGGTGTACACAGGTTAAACACAGGATGAAGCACATCTACTTTGTGCAAGTGAACGTGTTTTGAATGGCACATCATTTTAAAGTCTTGCTGCCTGAGAATATCTTAGCTCTGTGAAATAAATAAATTTGTAAAGTGTTCGGAGAGGAAACTTTATTAGTCTGTACCAGGAAGAACAACAGAGAGAGTTGTAGCATCTTAAAAAACTGACATATTGTGGCTTAAATTCTTAGATTATTCCAGGTGTCTTAAATTCTTAGATTCTTTCAGATTAATGATTGTGTAACATGTTCATTGTTTAAGGAGCTGCAGGGCCAATTGTTGTGTAATTCCTACATAATTAACACAGAAGCTTTCACATTCACTGGGAATTTTAAGTGAAATGCTTCTAGAACAGTTCTACTGAACATTTTGCATAGTTTGTCTGGGTGCCAAGAATGCGACCTGGGTAATACACCAGCGCACTTCATAAACCTAGGTCATAGTATTACCATATTGCAGGTGAGAAGCTGCGAGGATTCTGGCTTTGTTAAAACTACAGTGGACCCTTGTATTATAAACGGTTTGTATAACATAAAATTTGTACAACATAAAAAATTCCGGAGATAGGGGAAATTTGCTTAACAGAATCGCCCCATGGGGCAAATCTGTACAACATAAAAATGGGATCACTCTGTTTTCAATGCATTCCTATGGGGAATTTGTATAAAGGAAAACTGACATAATTGCTTAACATACTTTCATTTTGAACGAATTAATTCCTTTATACAAGGTACCACTGTACCTGCTGAGTTCATGGCTATGAGAAATTTTGAGTTAGAAAATGCCCACCCACCATCTTGTTTGTCAAATGGTCCTCTCTTGGTGGCACTGTTAGAACTAGGGCTTTTGGTTTATTATGGCGCTGATCATTTAGTTCTGCTTCCCATGTCCAGTCGGTCACTGCTAGCCCTTGTATTACAGAGGTGGAGTTTTTAATGAGTCAGAGAGTTTTGATGAATCTTGTTCTGAGCATTAGAAGTTGTTGTGTCTGGGCTAGCTTGGCAGTAGTTGACTGTTTTATTGTCCTTATAACCATACATTTGTCTTTCTCCTTTCATGTATGCGTGTTGGTGTAAATAAGCTCATTTTGTGTTTTCATCATTCAGACAACTAAACCTGAAAAAGGTCCTTGTTACTGGAGGGTATTTAGATCACAGAGTGGATCCACAACACCTTAAAGAAAGTGGAGGTCAGAGAATTTGTATTCTTGCGCTGGATCAAGCTGGGAGAGTAAGTCTACTCTTCATACACTGTATAACTGCACTATCCTGTCCTAGCATACTTGTGGCATTAGGTACTAAAAGCTGATTTACTAATAATGGCTGAAATCCTCTTCTATGCTTCGAGGAGACCCATTGCCTCAGTGGAACTTAAAGAGGAATTGACTCTACTGATTCAGGGCCTAGTTGAATTGTGACCAATGTTCCCTCTAATTTTCAGCCGCTTGCATGCTCAGCTTCATCCATGCACATATGCACGAACCCACCCACTCCCTGAGTTCCATTGCAATCAGAATAAAAAAACTATCATTGTGGGTGCTCAGGAGAGGAGGAGTCCTGCACGGAGGGTGCAGAAGTCCCCATATGTGCACTCCTTAGAAGGAACCTTGGTTGTGCCTTATTACTCTGGATTTCATCCAATGATATATGAAGTCACTTCTGACTTCGAGCACATACCTGGGAGGAAAAGAAAAAATGACAGATATGAATAGCATTTCATGAGCCTAGGTAGTGCTATATATTATTTTGGATGATTAGAGATGAGGCTCCTAAAATAATTGTTCAAAACTAGAGGTAGGTGTTTTATTTCGGAATGGGTTCCGAAACAAAACGTGGGAGCACAGGTGGCGTTCAGAAGTGGACCAACCCTCCAGAATGAAATCAGCCAATCCCTTACCTTATTCTGGGGTCACGCAGGGCAAAACTCCCAATGAAGAAGAAGCCTCCAAAGTCATCTTTCCCTTCTCCCTGGTGCTGGCCAATCAGGAGCTGTGCAGGGAAATGCATCATCCCACCTCCGTGTTTGATTGGCCAGCGCCAGGGAGAAGGAAAGATGATGTCGGAGTCTTCTTCCTCATTGGAGTTTAGCCCGCGCAACCCCAGATCAAGGTAGGGGATTGGCTGATTTCATTCCGGATGGTTGGCCCCGTTCCCAATGCCAGCTGGGCTCCCACGTTTCATTTTGATACCAGACCACTTCCGGAATGAAACACTCATCTCTATTCAAAATGTTTCTAGATGGGGAAGTCCAACAACTAATGTCGAGAAACTGCTGTTAGTCTCACTGTTCTAAAATACTGGTCTTAGCTGGTGATTTAAGAGATAGTGGCTGTCAATATTTTAATTCACATGCCCCAGGACAAGGTGTCTTAGTCCACCCAGTCACATTTCACACACACACACACACACACACACACACACACACACACCAAGGGCACATAGAATTCAATTTGCAGTATAGATATTCTGGGTCTTTGTCATCTGCACAGTTGGAAGCAGTGGCCAGGATCCTGTTTGGTCCTAGTGTTCACACAACATTTACACTGTGCTTAGTCTGGCTTTCACAATCCTTTCAGAAGTGTAAGTCAGTTCTGTGTAACAGGGATTTCCACTGATGGGAGGGCAATGCTTCCAGAAGCAGAAGATCCTCTGTGGGGCTATATGTTCTGATAGCATCAGAAAGAATTGCAGCTGTTGTCTCTGATTTAAGCCACTTACATCTACAGTTTTTAAACTTTTTTTGAGGCAAAATGTGACAGGACCAAATTAAGCTTGCTTATTTAACCATTGCCATTAATATCACTGCTAGTGTTATAGGCGCTGATATAAGATAGAAAATGTGACTGCAATAGACCTGTGTAACATCTCGTTTTCTCTTCTTCCCCTCTGCTACTCCGACGTTTTAGGTGTTCTGCTGGAAATCGGCCAACAATCCCATGAAGCAGTGCCGCTGGGTCTACGGCCGCCAAGTCTACATGTCTGATATGTCTTTAAACAAGAATGACTTGATGTTTGTTACGCAAGATGGCGAAGCCTTCAAAGGGAAGTGGATGAATGGGAATAAAAATTCAGAAAAGAAAGGTTCGCTAACTTGACTTCTTATGTGTTTGTTTTGAGTGATGGTTCCCCGTGGCTGCTTCATAGGTTTTGTTCAATGTATTGATGTTCATTTGTATCCATTGCTATCAAATCCAGAGCAGTAAGAGCACAATAAGAGATGGGCATGAGCTATATGTCTGTGAAGATTCTCAGTCATCCAGGTGAGTTTATCTGGAAGTTGAGTCATGGCTACTGGACTTCTTTTTTGAGAGATAGAAACGTTTCACTATTCATCCAAACAGCTTCATCGGTCCGATGAAGCTCTTTGGATGAACAGCGAAACGTTTCTATCTCTCAAAAAAGAAGTCCAGTAGCCAGGACTCAACTTCCAGATGGGCATGAGCTGGCTGTTTGGGACCCTGTCCCCTCTGGTAGATGCCCACTAAAAAGCCATGCCCAGAGAAGGAAGGGCAGGGAACCTGGCATGGTGCTTCTGAGTGGGCACCCACTGTCGGGGGCAGGGTGCCAAACCGCCAAACACCTTTTGGGGCAGTAAACAAACAAGACTGAACTGTAGAACTAGTGGTTCATATCCATCTCTAGGTACAGTCATATTGGTTAGTTGCACCAGAATAAGTACAGTGGCAAACGCTGTAGCACTGAATTGCCCCAGACACACTGGTTCACGTGTCTGCTATGTGACAAAGGAACCAAGAGGCAATTTGGTGCTGCAGTTTATGTGGTGGTACTCATGTTTGTGTAACTAATCTGGAAGGCTCGAGCCTAAGATTTTGTAGTACAGTGGTACCTCGGTTTATACGTACCTTGGATGCAAGTGTTTTGCAAACGGAGCAAAATTTTCAGTTGTGAGCCTTGCTCCGGTTTGTGATCATACAGACATGGATTTTGTGTTTTTCTTTATTGCACAATTTACAGTGTTCTTTCAAGGTTTGAAAGGGTCTTTTATTTTCCGTGTGCCTTCTTGGGTTTAATTGCTAAAATAAATCCAAGGCTTATAAGCGTAAAACAAATGGAGCAATCACCTTCTTTGCCCTTGGAAAGGTAGCCAGGGTTTGTCCAAGTCTGAGGTGCAGGAATAGATTTGAACTTCTCATGATACTACACTGCTACCCTTAAACGCCAAATAGTATGAAGCCCCATGGTGTCAAAGGGGGCCACCATTGTTCCCCCATTTTTCAAAATGATGGTTTTAAAAATAATTCTTTGCTGTTGAAGGAAATTGGGGGCAGTTTTGCCATAATTGGAGCTACGTCAATGCCCTGGAGCCCCCTCATTCCAATTAAGTAAGTAGGTACGTAAGTAAGTAAGTAAGTAAGTAAGTAAGTAAGTATGTAAAAGGAAGGGAGGGAGGAAGGAAGGAAGGAAGACGGATATACGGACATTTTTGGCCTCTATAGGGCACAAGGGAGTTTTCAGAAAATAACTGTGTATCTAAGAAAAATCTGAGGTGGGGTTGAGGAAGTGGCCTATCCCTGCTTTAGTTTTATAATGGCCAAGATCTGAAGGCTTAGCTGTGCAACAGGATACACGGTGAGTGAAAATCTGAACAGATTTTTCCTCTTCTTCTCTCCATTCTGTTCAGAAGAGGGCCTTTCCCCCTCATCATATTCATTGTACAGTGGACCCTCGTATAATAAATGGTTTGTATAACATAAAATCTGTACAACATAAAAAAATCCAGAGATAGGGGAAATTTGGTTAACAGAATCACCTATGGGATGAATCCGTACACCATAAAACTGTCACAATTAGGGATTACTCCGTTTTCAATGCATTCCTAGGGAAATTTGTATAAAGGAAAATTGGCTGAACAGAATTTCATTTGGAACGAATTAATTCCTTTATACAAGGTACCACTGTATTTGTAAGTAAGTTTTTTTGAACGATTGCCTCAGAAGAAGCACCATAAAACTCTGCATTTGGAGCAGCCGAATATTTACTCAGTCCGTTAATTTTGGTAATTTTATTTGAACAGCTTTCTGAAATGTTTTATATTAATAATATTCAAAGCAGTATACAGGGCATCAGAATACAACAAACATCAGAACAGTGAAACAAATTAAAAATCTAAACAATTAATATAATTGCTTATAATAATTGAAATATTAATAATATAATAATAATCTCAAAAACAACACTATTCATGAAACAAAAATGTGTACATACTGCATTTAACAAATACATAGGTTATTGGGTAACATAATACCAGTCAGTGTTTTTTATAATTTTGATTGACTGTGTCTGATATTTTGCTATTGTATCATCAATCATCATCATCAATCATCATCATCATCATCGTTGTCGTCGTCGTCGTCGTCGTCGGCTGGCATAAACCAGTACAGGTGGTCCCAGTGGTAATCGGCACGCTGGGTGTGGTGCATAAAGACCTAAGCAAGTACTGTATTTAGAAGAAATTGTAGCAGGCAAAGTCACCATCAGTCAGCTGCAGCAAGCCACCTTACTGGGATCTGCTTGCATAATTCGCCGATACATCACTAGTGATTTGTAATACAAAATCCAGCGTAGTTTTCTTGTTTGCTGTGTGATCATTTGATGATGATGATGATGATGATGATGATGATGATGATGATGATGATAATAATAATAATAATAATAATAATAATAATAATAATAATAATAATAATAATAATAATAATAATAATAATAATAATAATAATAATAAAATGCTCTTCATTTGAGCAGTAGTACTTACTACTGTGGTCAGCAAATGCATCTGGATATATAAAACAATAGTACAGACAACATAAAACGGGCAATTTAAGTATATTCTCTTTCCATATTGTTTAGGTTGCTTGACAGGTTAAGCAGCCTTATTCATGTAATCTGTTTTTAAGTTACTTTTTATGGGGATGTTTTCTTTGTGTTTTTCTGTTTTGAACCCAAACCTCTCTAAAGCTGTTTTTTAAAAAATCTGTTTTCTTTGTGGATGTATTACTTTCCTACCCCTTTAGTAGTACTGTTCAACAAACTTGTTCTTAGTGGGAAAAAGCACCATTTTTGCAGAAAGGATTTGACCAGCTGGTGCCATCTAGTGTATTGCTGTAGTATGTAAACTTGCATTAAATTGACAGGAAACAATACAATATACCAAGCCTGCCCAAAGTCCGGCCCTGGGGCCAAATCTGGCCCGTCAGGCCATTCTGAGTGGCCCGCGGCTGGCTGGCCCACCCCTCCCTCCCCCTCCTTCACCCACATATTCCCCTGCAGTGGCCACGGCTCCCTGTGCTTCCTTTGGTCCCCATCTTCCTTCTTTCCTCCCTCCCTTGGTCCCCACCTTCCTTCCTTCCTCTCTTGGTTTCCACTTTCCTCCCTCCCTCCCTTGGTCCCCGCCTTCCTTCCTGCAGGTGGGGTTGCAAGGGGTCAGTGGGTGGGGCTTATGGGTCAGTGGGTGGGGCTTGCAGTGGGGTGGCAGGGTCGGGGAGCAACCGGCCCCTGACACATTCTCAGCCACCAAATCTGGCCCTCCGTACAAAAAGTTTGGGCACCCCTGCAGTATACGATGGTCAGTTAGAAGTGTTACTCTTAATAAAGTCAGTAGACAGTAAGTAGTAGACCTGTGCAATAGACTTAGAGGGAGGTGTTCCTTGGGTTGACGTGATTAGAGGAATGATTATTTTGTCTGAGGTCAAATTTGGGGCATTAGATTAGTTATGTAAGCATTAGCATTTGGGGCGGGGGTTCACTGAAACATAGTATGGCCCAGAACATTTTCTAAATGTATAGAAAAGGGAAAAAACCCTCTCCATATGTTAAATTGAAAATACAATAGATTTTGCCAAGTGATTGAGGAATCAGAACCTTTTAAGAAAAAAAAAATCAGAACCTTCTAAGAAAACCCCCAGAAAACATTCCATTCTAAGGCCGTGAGTGGATTTGGTCCATATCAAAGTCTGATCATGTGTACTGTACTTGATAAATGCGTTTTTCTTAAGTAACAGTCCTCTGCTTGACTGGCTTTCCGGTGCATGTATTTATTACAGAATCGGCAGCAGTGCTGCAGATTTGATATGGCAGTGTTGTATACAGGCATGGCTTTCTGATTCAGAATAGCTCTTACATTATGTTCTTATACGCTTGATTAAACTGTTTGGAAAGCACAGCGTGCGTGAACCAGCCCTCAGTCTACAGTATGTATAAATAAAGCCAAGTGCTTTGCAATAGTGAAATCAGTGATGCTATTTTCAGAAGATGGTTTCATTGCTTCCTCAGCCACTCTACTAATTAGTATAATCTGTTCCTATTTAGCAGAGATTGTTTCAAACCTTAAGAATTCCTCAAATGACATCTCGTCCTATGATACAAACAGTCCATACGAACGAATACAACTTGAGAAGCTGGCGTTTGTTCACAGAGCAGTTAGTGTTACTACAGATCCCAGTGGTTGTAACTTTGCTGTCTTGCAGTCTGATCCGAAAACAAGGTATGCATCGGCCATTGAGGGAAGCAGTTCATTTGCAAGTGTCTTGTGAATAGGGCTGGGATAGACAGAATGGTTCTTACTGGTCTAGTTGTGTCTTTTAGCACCTCGGACAAACTCGTCTTTCACTAACATTTAGTGAGGTTAATATAAAGAATTTTTTTTTACTGGGGACATGGTCAGTCTTGCCTTCTGTGTACTGTTGTAAATGAAGGTTAGATCATGGAATGGCATAGTACAGTGGTCCCCCTGCCCATTCGTGGTTCATACACTGCGGTCCCACTATGCCACGGGACCGCAGTCTATGAAAAAGACCCCCCTGGGGTAAGGTGGGGGGGAAGGCCTGTTTCAGGCCTACCTTACTTATAGTCGCTGCCCCAAACGGGCCTGCGAGGACCTTTACAAGCCTTCTGGAGGCCCCCAAAGGCCCTGGCAGGCCCTTTTGGATGAGCACCAGGCTGGAGGTAAATACAAGAGCCCCTTGCTAGATGCCTCAGGCCTGACCCAACATGCATCCGCATATCGCGGATTTTCAATTATCGCGGGTCGGGTTGGGTCCCTAACCCCAGCAATAGGCGGGGGAATCACTGTACTCCTATTATTGTTAAAATATACAAAGATACAATCAGGATCCGTTAGATAACTGCAAAGGGTGAAAGTGTCTTCCTTCAAAGGTTTCTTATTTTTAATATTTTGAAGAAGAGGGCAAAGGCGGCTTAATAAATGTTTTTTTCCTTTTATTAAATGTTAAAGTTTAGTAGAAGTGACATGAAAGTCAATGGAAACTTTTTGCATTAAAATTCATATACTGTAACTCTGTATTCCAGTTTATATGAAATTCCAAGTGTATCAGCGTCACTTTCCTGAGGATTTTGGCAAATTATTGGGAGAAGCAGAAGTGGTGGATACCATCCATGATGTAACTTTTCGGGTTGGCAGCAGAGTTTTCCCTGCACACAAGTATATTTTGGCCATGCGCTCCGATTTCTTCCGGAAGCTGTTCATGTCAGATCACAGTTGGTTGGATCCTGCAGACATTTACTGTAAAGAGGAAGACGATGCTGGCTATGATCTATTTGTGATTGAAAAACTCCATCCAGATTTGTTTATGTACCTTCTGCAGTACATGTACACAGATTCCTGTGATCTTCTCATTCAAGGCCACAAGCCCAAAACGGTGTGTAAAGGGAAGACGGACGAGAACGAGGACACTCTAATTACAAACTTGAACAAAATGGCTCTTCATGGGGATGTCAATGCAAAGTCTGCATTTGAGGTGTACAGAAGTAATCAAGTGTACCTGGAAAATGAAAAACAAAAAAGTAAAGCAAAATCCACTTACAAGAAATGCAAGGGTGCCGGAGAAGAAGTAAACCTCGTTAAAATGTTGCAAGTTGCTGCAAAGAAATTTGGACTGGGCAGTTTAAGTTCAAGGTGTGCAATCACATTTCCTTTCTCTTTTTATACAATACAATTTATATGCCGCCCACTACCCAAAGGTCTCTGGGCGGCTTACAATAGAAGTGAACAATTAAAACAAAGCATTAAAATGTCAATTAAAACAATAAGAACATTTAAATACAAAACACTAAAATTGCCATCAGGACCCACAATCTATGTTATGTCAGTTAAAAAAACTTCTGAAACAGAAAGGTTTTTACCTGGTGCTGAAACATCATCAGCGTTGGCGCCAGGCGGATCTCAGACGGGAGGGCGTTCCATAGGCTGGGGGCAGCCGCCAAAAAGGCCCTGTTCCTACAAGCCATCCGTTTCACCTCCCTAAGGGACAACTCTTTCAGGAGGGTCCCCTGGCTAGATCTTAATTGCCGAGTAGGTACAAATGGAAGGAGGCGGTCCTTCAGGTATTTAGGTCCTAAGCCGTTTAGGGCTTTATATGTCAAAAACAAGCACTTTGAATTGGGTTCGGGCAGCAACTGGTAACCAATGTAGGTCATATAGAATCAGCGTGATATGGTCCCTGGCGGCCCCTCCACTCACCAGCCACGCCACGCGATTCTGAACCAGTTGCAATCTCCGGACCATCTTCAAAGGCTTCCCCACGTAAAGCACATTGCAGTAATCAATACGGGATGTTACCAGTGCATGCGTAGCTGTCATGAGGCTCCGCTCATCCAAGTAGGGGTGTGTGTGTTTACTGTCAGACTGAATCTTTAGGTTGACTCTAGTGTTGAATTGCTAAGGGGAGGGCTCTGTCTTCAGAAGGAATATTTTGCAGGCAGGTGGTTTAGTAGTTCCCAAAGCGGTTACTGTAGCATGGAATTGTAGTGGCCCTTGCATTGGCAGGAAGTTTTATTTTTAAGGTTGAAAGAGGCAAAACTGTTTGTCACGACAGTACTCTAATCACCCTAGCTATGCCTATTTCTAAACGTTGCTTCAGAAGTACAATCAAAAGCCACAATCCTGTTGGTGATCTAGATGTGCATAAATTGAGACTTGCGTAGCTCATGACGGAAAGGTGCTGGTAATGTTAAGTATACATCCAGTTGTGCAATAGAGCAACCTAGTAATGCAACTGGTGCCTGATAAGTTAGTGGCGGTTTGCTGTGGTGAGTTATGCAGTGTAGGTTATATGGATATAAATCACCAGCAGAATTCTGACTCAATATTTTGCATGGTTTGCTTGCACTAAATAATAGCTGCTCTTCCATTCCGCCTCATTTAGTATTTGGCTGCAGGCTGTAACAATACCCTCTTGAAAGTTCTGTGCCATTTTTAAACCAGTGGTGGGAGAGCAGGAAAAGGTATTCCCAGTTCTGATTTTTATGTCAGTATTCTGCTTCTACAATCTTTAATAAATCTTTTAGTGTTTCTATCAGTTTCTCATCATTGCCTTCATATTTGTTTTGAGTACACTGAAGTTAGATATGCAGTGTGGTATAGTAGACAGGGTGATGGATTAGAACTCTGAAGTTATAAGACAGAAGTTGTAAAACTAAATTCTAATTTTTTAAAGTGTGTGTGTGTATGTGGGTGTGTGCATTAATAGTTCTTGTTTGTTTGTTTGTTTTGCAGGCTAGATGGAGTAAGAATAGAAAATGGAAGAATTAATGTTGTCAACAAAAAAAGTGGGAACAAGCCAAAGCTAAACCAGAAAAAATGGTGAGTTTTAAACGACCAGCGGTTGGGGGTATAACGGATGGCAATTGCTTGGCCAAATGTACAAAAGGTTAGCTACTTAACTGTCACCTGGTGAACTAGTACAGCTTCAGGGCAGCAGCTTCAGGGCAGCTTGTCCCTTGTTGATGCTCATGACATCTTTCTGAGCCTTTCAGTATGGAGCAAATTGTGTTACAAATTGTGTGCAACCATTTCTGTCTTTGTGTCGGCCTCTCTCCACACACTTAAGCACACCATGTATAACCCGACACATGTTGATGGAATTTGGGTTCTTCAGGCTTTCTGAAAAAGCAGACTTGATTGATACTTCTGTGTTGGAAATTACGTCTGGAAACCAGCAAATGGCTGCTCTGCACTTGGTTGCCCATTCTCCTGCTCTGCTTCACAATACACCTATTACCCTTTCACTCCCTGTCTTCATGTTTTTCCAGATCACATTGCTAATCGTTCTGGCAGCAGCTGTAGTCTAGCTGTCATGTTTGTGAGGTCCATTTGCTCTTAGTATTCAACTGTAGAAGTCACACAAAGGTTACTTGTAATTTTTATCAGAATTGTTCCCGGTCAGTAAGCTTTCTGTTCGAGCAGCTCCACTTTGGAGTGTTATCATAAAATATGGCAATGAACCCCATGCAAGTTTGCAGATGGATGTTTCTCATTTTCTTTAAAATACATGAATACATTTAAGCATGCATGTTCGACACAACAATACATCACTGAATCTGATTAACCAGTCTTGTGCTTCTCAGATCGTTGTGTTTCTCCCCTGTTTAGTTCATACCTCAGTGATGTGACCATGAAGTCTTTAGATGGAAAAGAATTCCCATGCCACAAGTGTGTCCTCTGCGCACGACTTGGTGGGTAGATTGTAAGATCCTTTGGCATCTCCATTCATCCTTGTGTCTTGTTTTAATGCATGTCAAAATGAAGTTTCTCTCCCTTTCAGACTACTTTCACAGCATGCTGAGCAGCTCCTGGATTGAGGTAAGCATGGCAATGCCATTTGTGGACACATGCCCCTCCTTTAATTTGTGCAGAAATATTTACTTGAAGTTTGTGTGGAGAAGGAAATTACCCACAAAACATTGCAGACCTTGGTAACAGCCCACAGAACAGAAAGCCGCATCCCTGTAAGATAGCAATTAATTAATTAATTAATTAATTAATTAATTAATTAATTTCTAGCGGTCCATCAGAAAAATCAAAGTTTGTTTTCTGCACACTAGGTTCCATTGTCAGGTTGTTGGACATAAGTTCTGCATTCGTGTACTATAGAATATTGTGTTTTCTGAGTTGCTGGCAGGGTTTTATTAGCAAGTGTGTTTATTATGACTAAAAGGGCTCAGTAGTTGAGTTGCATGCAGATGGTTCTAGACTGAAGCTCTGGCATCTTTAGGTTGGGCTGGTCTGATTAATTGTAAGTTAGTGGAAATCTTGGAGAGACTTTGCTGGTCAGAATAGACCAAGAATCGGTAAAGTTTGGCCTGTGGACTGCATGCCCCCTTCCAGGGAACAAGTGCCCAAACTGCAATTGAAAACCCACTTATTTTCCGCACAGTGCCAATATGGCAGTTTATCTTGAATACAGTGGTACCCCGGGTTACAAATGCTTCGGGTGCTGTGGCCACAGGAAATTAAAAAACCTGCTTTTTGATCCTCACTTTCCCCGAAGAGTAGCACCCCATCCTCCTCTGTGCCTTCGGCAGAGAGGCGGATGGGGTGCTACACCGTCAGGAAAGCCAGGGGGAGCGGCGGCTTGTGGGCTTGTTCGTAGCCCCAGCTTACTCTCCAGCCACGCCGCTCTGGGCATCCCCAAAGTGGCGTGGCTGGAAAGTAAACGGGGGCTATGAAGGAGCCCACAAGCTGCTGCATCCCTTTCGCCCTGCTCTTTGCACGGAGCACAGTGGCGTGCTCCGAGCAGTGGGGGAAGTGCCACGGCTGTGAGGGGGTGATGTCAGGTGCCCACAGAAAGGGCTCCACGTGCCACCTTTGGAACCCATGCCATGGATTTGCCAACACTGGTCTAGAACTACAGGACCTTCCAATCTCTTGACTTTCAAGAAGAACTCCTCTGTTGAGAGAGAGAGAGAGAGAGAGATTGTAGCAGAATAACCCCACCCTATGGATATTGCAGTTGCTTGGGAAGAGTACTTATTTTTTCGGCTATTATTATTGTTTGTCTCTGCCTTGCATTATTGTTTTTTATCTTTATTATTATTTGTTTTTCTTTGTTATGGTGCTTTATGTAAACTGTCCAGAATTCCCTTTGGAAAAAATTGGTCGTGATATAAAAATGCAAAAAATACCGTATATACTCGAGTATAAGTCGATCCGAGTATAAGTCGAGGGCCCTAATTTAACCCCCCAAAAACTGGGGAAACGTATTGACTCGAGTATAAGTCTAGGGTGGGAAATGCAGCTGGGCCTGGCAGCTCCTCCTTTGTGAGCTTGCCTCAGTGGCTAAAATTATTGACCCGAATATAAGCCGAGGGCCCCTTTTTTCAGCCCAAAATTAGGGCTCATAAACTAGGCTTATATTCGAGTATATAAAGTAAGTAAGTAAGTAAGTAAGTAAGTAAGTAAGTAAGTAAGTAAGTAAGTAAGTAAGTAAGTAAGTAAGTAAATAAATAAATCTCAGAATCTCAGAGCTTTTGATTGTCTGGTAGTGGTACTGCCATATGCTTGAAAGAGGAAGACGTTTCTGAAGTTTCACAGGGACATTCTCCTGGCTTATTAGTATTCCCCCTCCCCCCATCTTGTTTTCATTTAGGCATCGCGTTGTGCAGCTCTAGAGATGCCATTTCCCTCTGAAATCCTGCAGGTCATCCTGGATTATATTTATACAGATGAGGCAGTTACAGTAAAAGGTGAGGGTGTTAACATCTCTGGCAATCTTACCACAGAAATAAAGAGAATTCTTGAAAGCAAAGCAACGCAAAAAGCAAAGCGCTCTGCTTATATACCGCCTCATACCACTTCAAGTAGTCTCTGGACGGTTTACAGTTTTAATTACAGTAATGCAGGCTACACATTGCACCCACCCACCCACCCACCCAGCAAGCTGGGTACTCATTTTACTCACCCAGGAAGGATGGAAGGCTTGAGTCAACCCTGAGCCTGCTACCTGGGATCGAACCCCAGGTTGTGAGCACAGTTTTACCTGCACTACAGGCATTTAACCTCTGTGCCACGAGGTGGAGTCAGGTGTGCTTTTAGAAAAGGTTTGTTGAAGGTGACTTGAGATAAGGTAGGAAGTAAAGAGGATGAAAAAATAATATGGCTTATTAACGACCACCTTAATACATTGAAATACATGCATGTGATAATTGCATATAAGTCCCCTGCCGATGGGAATTGGCTTGCTAGAATAGGGTTTAAGAGGGAAAAGACTGACGTTTTGAGAAATGGCATCACGCTTGACCACATGTAACTAGCACAGAAAAACACAGGCAAGCATTGTTGTAATGAATCGCTGCAGCATTTCAAGGTAATTTCTTACCATATTAGCATTGAACGGATTGACTCATATTGCATATGTAAAGACTTTAATCCTGGTTCGTCTAGCAGATGGACAGTAAATAAAACAAATTGGATAAAAGATAAAATATACTGTGATTTTCAGAGTCCCAGAATGTGGAGTTTATCTGCAATGTCCTTGTAGTAGCTGACCAGCTCCTTATGCTGCGACTGAAAGAAATCTGTGAAGTAGCCATTACAGAAAAACGTGAGTTACATCTTGCTTTAGAATTTTGTTTTAAGGCTACCTCTTTGAGTTAAACAGGTAACCGTTCAGATGGATTTAAAGACACGACCTTATCTTTGTAATTTATTATACATCAACTGTTGTAATTTTATCTTTGTAATTTATCTTACCACAGCCAGAATTTTTATCTTTGTAATCAGCCAGAATCCTATGGACAGTTTACGTTTGCATAGGTGACATGATGTGAGTTGCAGCAACGGATTGTCACTAATTAACGAGGTGGTGGTTGCATTCCTGGGCCTGGTCGTAAATTGCCAGTAGGATTCTGGCCATTATAGTGTGGTGTCTATTCTTGAACGGAAATACATGAATCCCAGAGGTTTTCAAACTGTGCTGTGGGGAGCTCGGGCAGGGCTTCCCCAATTGGTGCAGGATCCGTCATTGAAGTAACATTGCAGAACCCAGTGCAAGCAGAACAGGGCAATTTATCTGCCCCCCCCCAATAGCCCCCTTGAGTCTCCAGAATCTGTTGCAGGTGTCTTAAATCTTTCAAGTCAGTTTTCAAGTAGCTCCAACGTCTTCAGGGAGGTGGACATTTTCCTGCTCCGGCACTGCAGAGCCAGCACCACACTGGATTTAGCCCAGAGAAGAATGTGATGCCGTGGACAAACTGATAGCGTCCTCCACTATCTATCTTATTTTATATTGTGCAGCTTTTTGTTGTGCGGAAGTCTGTTTGGGGGAGTTTGCGCAGATCAAAAGGTGCCCAACATGGATAGTGTCTAGAGATGGGCACAAATCGAAAAAATGATGTTTCGGTTTTTCGTTTTTGTTGCGGGGCCGTTTCAATTTGTTTTTGTTCTTCGTGAATTTTTTGAAACAATTTCATTTTGTTTTTTTGTTTTTCGTTTTAACCTGCTTTTTGCGCGACTTAAAGCATTTCCGCGTGTGGATGTCCCCCAACGCCCCAGACCGGAGGGAAAACACTAAAAAAATGATGCTGGCAGAGACACAGTACAGACTAGGTACGCAGGGAGGCTGCAAAGGCAGCAGCGGGCGTTGCCCAGAGTGTAAGGCAGCCGCAGAGTGACTGCACTGTGGGGCAGGGGAGGGTACTCACTGAGAAGTACGCATGCACACAGGGAGGCTGCAAGAGAAATTTCTTCTTTCTCTCCTCTAAGAGCCAGGCTGCAGCCAGCAGGAACACAGAGACACACACCTGCCTGGCTGGCCTAAAGTAATGAGTTGCAGAGACAGCAATCCCACCCTAACTCCCAACGCAGACTGCAAGGAGGACGGGGGCTGCCGGAGCTTTTTATGCCCTCTGTGGCTGCCACACCTACCCAGTCTGCAACCTGGGCATGCTATTGGTTGAAATTTTCCAAGAATTTTCATGATCCCATCACATGGCTTGCATCCATTTTGTGGCTGGAATCCATTTTGTGTCATCCTTAAAGGGAAAAGAAAAAATACATTGCGATGGGAGAAAGACAAAAACAAACGTTTTAGGACTGCAACCCCCTGGTAGGTAATAATTTCAAATAATTATCACTGCGTTTTTACGGATGTCCAGGGCGTTCTAATACACAAGAAATCAATATTAGGCATCTGGGAGCCATTTTGGGTCAATGTCCCCCTAACTCCCCTTAAAGGAAAAAAATACAGCGATCTGAGAAAAGACATAAATGCACCTTTTAAGGACCCCAACCCCCCTGGTAGGTATTATCAGGCAGAATAAATAATTATCACTGGGGTTTTATGGATATTCAGGACATTTTTTAACATTTAAAAACCTCATTTCATTGTGCGTCGCCATTAACGAAAACGAAATGTAACGAACCTAATTTTCGTGGTTCTGTTCAGTTTGTTCCAATTTCATCACAATTTTTATTACTCGTTTCGTTACGTAACAAAACAAATAACGAATAACGGAACAATTTTTTTTCCGTTTCGTGCCCATCTCTAATTGTGTCATAAATGCCCCAGAACCTTCTGTCATGCACCGGAATTTGGAAGAGGATGTTTCTTTATATAATGATCTCTGTTACTTGGTAAAGTGGATAAAAGAAGTTCTTTTTCTTTTCTGTTAATTGTCTTCCATGTTTTCTGGATAAGTTATATGCCTTTTTTTTTTGTCTTAATCTCAGTTACGTTGAAGAATGCTGCCGAGCTTCTGGAGTTTGCAGCCATGTATAATGCAGAACAGTTGAAACAGTCTTGCTTGCAGTTCATAGTGCTAAACATGGCAGCTGTACTGGAAACAAGGTAACAGCCGTCCGTAATGTTTGCATATTTATTTGCTTTGTTAAGCCATGATCCTCAGAGGTCCTACAAATAGCATTTGTTAATGCTCTGAAGTACTACGTGTCCTCCGTAACAGCAGTCCTCACAGTGGACTCCCACATGTGAAGTTTCAAAAGAGCTCTAAGGAAGTAGAACTGCTTGTGCAACGGGTGTTTGCCCACCATCATGCCGAAGCAGAGTTACATGTTTATTCTATCCCATTATTTCCTCACAATATCCTCAAGTTGCAAGTTCTTATGCTTTAGATTGCCTACTGCTGCCCTATCCTCCCTGGTTTTTATTTCCAAAATCTTCTTCTTGTACTTTTAAAAAGATCTTTTATTTGTCTGCTTGTGCCTTTTGCCTATGTGCATCAGTAGGCTACACCTTGTAAGCGAAATCCAGTGTTAAATCTGCCTTGTGGCAGAGACATTGAATTAAACAATAAGTTAATGGTAGCTTACTTGAGGTAAGACTACGATTCGGTTTAGCCTTCTACCTGAAGAATTTGCTCTGTCAAATTTCCTCGTCCTTGTTCTTAAAATCCCTCCTATAATATACATTTGGAAAAATGTTCCTGGATCACCATGCATTGCCTGTTTACTGCTCGATTTGGGGAAACATGAATTGCACAGCAGTTGTATCCTTCCTTTTTCTGTATACGTGCAGCCATATCAGTTTTGAAGGAGATAATCATATAAGCATTTTGGAACCGGCGCTAAACCAATATACCTCTCACAATACAGTGGCCCCCACCCATTCGCAGTTCATATACTGCGGTCCCACTATATTGCGGGACTGCAGTATATGAAAAAAGCCCCCTGGGATAAGGGGGGAAAGCCCTGTTTCAGGGCTCCCTTACTTACCCCAGGACTGGCACTGCCTCAAACAGGCCTGCGAGGGCCTTCCCAGGCCTTCTGGAGGCTCCAAAAGGGCCTCCTTGCAAACCGGAAGTGACTTCCGGATTGCCAAAAATCTTTTGAGGCCTCCAAGAGCCTTTCTACACCTGTCAGACGCCTCAGAAATGATTTTTGGTGACACGGAAGTGACTTCCGGTTCGTAGGGAGGCCCTTTTGGGACCTCCAGAAGGCCCAGGAAGGTCCTCGAAGGCCTGTTTGGGGCAGCGCCAGGCTGGGGCTAAGTACAAGAGCCCCAAGCTAGGTGCCCCAGGCCTGACCCGACCTGCATCCACATATCACGGATTTTCCATTATCTTGGGTCGGGTCCCTAACCCCCGTGATAGGCGGAGGGTCACTGTACTTGCAAGGACATTTATAGGCCTACAGTGACCCTATTAGTACCTATCATTTGAGGGTCATGTTATTTCACTTCAACATAAATACACCCCGGGATTTTCAAATCTGAATATTAAAAGTTGAATGTCAAATAGAAAAGAACTTTTCATTTACTTCCATTTCTCTATTTGGACACAACTGGATAGTATAATGGCAAGGAATGGAGGAGAGATTAGGCCAATATGAATAGTGCTGTAGTACCAAATTGGATTTCGCAATCAATGTGCATACTGGAACCAAGTTAAGCACTAAAATTCACACATTTCTAAATTGAACACTACAGACCCTCAGTCAAAATGTACACATTTGAGTAAATATTTATGTATTTATTTATAATTTATTTAGCCGCCCCACTACAGGAATAAATTCATATTATGAAATATCTGTATAATGTATGTGTAGTCATAAAGATAACAGTTGGGAAAAAGCACATGTATTTAGAAACAAATGCAAACAAAACTCTGATAATGTCCCAAAATCTGCACACAATCCCATGCAGAAAAATAAAGACAGAATCTAAAATCTGATATGGAATCTTACTGCATTGACTATTAGAACTATGAATAACTGAATAGAACCAGAATTAATCGACCTGTGTGCCTCTGCAACTAAGCTGCAGTTGAATTGTCTTAATTTTATTTGACTTAGGGTTCTGGATGTTTTAAGTGATGATGTCCTCAAGGAGCTTTCTGTTTCATATAGGAAAACAGTAAGTTCTACCACTAATTAGTTTTTTTAAAAAACACAACGTGTAAAACCCACTTGAATTATAACATATAATAATAATTATCTTTGCATACCTGTTTGAATTTAGCCTGTTTTATTCAAGTGACATTCTTTGATTTGTCATGTTTATATTTTCAGAGAAATTGCTGGTTTTCATTTCCCCTAATTGTATAGAACTGATATCTGTATCACGTTTCACTTAGTATTGCTGACTATGTCTTGCGAAATAATAATTCTAATAAATTTGCAGATGCCTGGTGAGCCTTTACAGAGTATGCGGTTTTAAAACCAGTCCTTTCTGCCTTACCAAAATAATTCTTCAGACTCTAGAAAGGCCATGCTTTGGCCTCGTCAATGATGCTACTGATTTTCTTTCATTAGGTGACATTATATCAAAGGTGGGGAATCTCTTTCAGCCTGAGGGTTAAATTCCATTTCAGAGAAATTCTCTGGTGCTTCATTCTAATGGTGGAAAAAACCAAGGCCAAAACAGTGGTCCCTAAAACCTGAGCGTATTTTAGCTTGAAGCACTTATGCTACATAGTAGCAACATGTTATCTGTTGGGATATGACAGGGGTGCCCAAACGTTTTGTAAGGAGGGCCAGATTTGGTGGCTGAGAATGTGTCAGGGGCCGGTTGCTCCCCGACCCTGCCACCCCACTGCAAGTGTCAGTGTTAGTGGACATGGGGCGAAGGAGGGGGAGGGAGGGGTGGGCCAGCCAGCCTCGGGCCGTTCAGAATGGCCTGAAGGGCCGGATTTGGTCCCCGGGCCGGACTTTGGGCAGGCCTGGGATATGAGAAAAGGCTGTACCACAGGGAGAAGGCACTGAACTTTAGTGTCATGGGGAGAGTGGCACAGCCATCTGGGGGAAGCCCAGCAAGTTGGAGTTGGATTCCTAGAAGGGTAGATTTACCTCAGGACTTGAGCGCCTTTGCCCTTGTGTTCAGATAGTAGCCTTTCTGTTTAGGTATGGCATTAAAGTGTCATGACCCTCAACATCATTGTAATTCTGTAATTGTAATGATGTGCTTAAAAACACAGTGGTACCTCTTAAGACAAATGCCTCATAAGACAAACAAACTCGTAGGAAGAAAAAAATTCTGGGAATAAGACTGCTTTACATGACAGAAAATTCCCTATGCCATGCTTTGCAAGACGAAAAACTGTTCTGCATGTACCCACGGAAAAAAGTGGTTATTTTTGTCTTTATTCTTGCCTCTGGAATGGATTAATCTGTTCCCAATGCATTCCTATGGGAAACCTCATTTTGTAAGAAAATTTCCGTAAAAGTGACCAATAGCCTCTGGAACATTAATCCATTTTCACTGCATTCCTGTGGGAAACCGCATTTCGTAAGACAAAATTTTCTTAAAACAAATTGACCCGCAGAAGAAATTAAATTTGTTTTAAGAGGTACCATTCTATATGAATAAATTCGTCTGTTAGATACCTTCGTGAAGCATATATGCATGCAAAAAGATATACCTCAATGTAGTATGAATTTTAGGGGATTGCAGAACTGCTAGTGGCAGAGATCTTAAGCATTTGAATTTAGCACCTAATGCTCTTTCCTAGTGTACATCTTTCAAGGAATTTATGATGTTGCAGATTCCTGCTATGGTCAGAAGAGTCATTACTCCATACCAAGGTGGCCCTGATATTAGTTATTTGGAGCCTGAGGAGGGAGAGGAGTTTGTCTTTCTAAAAGAAGAACTAAGTACAGAACACACTTCCCAGTAAGAATTTTTTTTCTTGCAATACTGGTGATCTCTAGGTCTCTCGGCTGGGTGTGCTGTTGTTCCCAACATTTCAAAGTTGCAGCCTGAAGCCAGAAAGGATTTCCGTGCAGAAAACAAATGGGGGAGAAAAAAGTTCTTTTGTGGTGTAACCATCCATCCAATAGTCACAGCGAAAGACATTGTTTGATTCCAGAATCAAAGGGCCCTTCCATATTACAAGAATTCTCTTGTGAACATTTTGTGTTGTCCTTTTGATGGGCATTATGAAACCCCTCCCGAGTTCAGAACCCAGCCACGAAATAGGAGGCAGGGCTGTCCCTTAAATAGGCTCTGTCCACTCCACGTCCTCTGGCCAGTGACCAGGGATTGTTGAAGTGGGAGTTCCGACAAGCATCCAGAAGGCCTGTGTCTTAAAATGTAAGCCTAACTATAGAGCTCTGGAGGAATCTTGTCCTGGAGGAGCATAAACATAAAAGTTCTCATTCGGTGTAGTATATGTTTTAATAACAATTCAAATATAACCAAAACTTTAATAAAGCATGTGTGTGGTTTATTTTTTTAAATCAAGGGAAGCTCTTCTGAAAAAAGCTAAAGCAAAGGCTAAAAAGAAGCCCCGAAAACGATCAGACAGTTCAGGAGGATATAATCTATCGGATATTATCCAGAGCCCGCCTTCTACAGGTTAGTAGCTAGCAATCTTGATCAGTGCATTACTTTGGAGGTGATTTACAGATAATCCCAACACACACTCACAGAATGAATGTGCTACACGTGGCTCTCAATGACTTTTGTTCTCTGGTGCCAAAATGAACTTGGGAAGTCATGGATTTCAATATGGGTACAGTATAATTGCATTGTGTGGATGTGGCTTGGGCTAGATTGAGGTTCCCATGGGTATTACCTACTATAGACAGTGTTAAATGTGATGGGATATCAGGTATTAAAGCCACAGTTGTTGTTCTAGTCTATATATACAATAGTACATGTATTGTATTGCTCAGTTTTTGGACTGGATTTTCCAGCTGATGCTGCTACAAGTTTGTTCCCTTTTTGTCCTCCGTTTGACAGTAGTCTAGATAATATGCAACATTTGCTTAATGATCCACAAATTGTGCTAAGTATTCCCACCAGTGGCTTTACCATCACGATGAAGTGGTGGTTTCCATCCAGCATCCCGGATTGTCAGATACCAAGAAGAGGACACATGGTGAAGATGCTTAAGGAATGGGCAGATTTATTTGGGAGCAGATGCTCTTTCAAGATATGTTGCTTTCAGGTCATTTTAGGGCTTTATGGGTTCAAACCAGCACCTTGAGTTATACTTGGAAACAAACTAGAATTAGGTGAAGAATGTTCAATATGCATCCCTTCTAGATAATGTGATTGCTTACTTAGCTTATGGTGCAGCAGGCTCTGTAACTCAGATCGTGCAGGTAGAAGGAGGACTCTGAGCATTAGGGTAACCAGGTATCATGATACTCTGGCAGGGGCTCTGTGACCTTCAAGGAGCCAGTTAGGATGGACAAGGACAGGTTCTTCATTTCCCCTGAAAGCATGGGTTTGTGATGAAGCAAAGTGCTGAGACTGGAGTTGGGAAAGAGAACAGAAAATCTCATTGATATGGCAAGTGATGCAGGAAGCTTTGCTAAACGAGTGAGTGGGCTTCTGCGGGCAAGAGTCAGGCAAGGGCTATATCGTTAAAATCAGGCATATGAGCAAATAAGTCGGCATCCTCTCAGGTTTTTGTTGTTGTTGTTGTTGTTTTTGGTGGGGAGCTTTTCCTTATATAACCATTGTTTTTTTCCTCTCTGCAGGAATACCCAAACTGGACAAAACTAGTTCTGTTGAATCTCTCCCTGAAATGCTGATGTCTGATTCTGAGGGTAGTTGTGTAGGGGTGAACAGTCCCAGAGATCTGCAGTCTCCAGATTTTACAGCAGGATTCCAGGCAGATAAGTTTGAGGTTAGAGTTTATTGCTGCACCTTTTTATCTTGACTTGGCGATTAAATAGAACTTTACTTGTTAAAAATAGACAGACCACACCATTTTGTTTGTGATTTAATGCTCTTTACTGTGTGAGATACCAGTCTAACTGGACGTTCAGCATTCTAATAGGACTATGTTAGAAGAAAATGTGTTTAATCTAGAGAATTGATCTGTGACTTCCAAAGTTGCTCCCTCTCTCTTTTGAGTACTCCATATTAGTGATCACAGTCATGTTTCAGCACCATAATTGCTGTGGAGCAAGTTTGGACTCTTCCCTGCAAGCACCCGAAATTTGGAGAGGCTTGGGGCTCGGGTGGCTGAGTCATTAAGCTCCAAAGGGGGTGCCCCTAGGGAAAAATCATTCTAATTTAATCGGGATTCAGAAGCCAAGCCATCAAAGCCGCTAACTGCTCGCCCATGGGTGGGTTATTGCGGTTTCCCGATTCAATTAGAATGATTTTTTCCCCTAGGGGCACCCCCTTCGGAGTTTAATAACTCAGCATCCCGACCCGAAACCTTTTCAAATTTCAAGGGGTTACAGGGAAGAGCTTGAGGAAGTTCCCCTGCCATTTCCTCTAGGACAAATTGTTTCATTCTTAGAGGGGAAAATGGCATTTCATTTTGTAGCGAAACGCGTTCTACCGTTTTGTTTCGGTAACAAAATGTTCTGTTACGTAACAAAACGATGAAACATCATTTCGTTGTTCGTTTTTTGCCTACCTCTTATTTCTTACTACAAAAGTGTTATGCTACATGAATATGCGTTGCCTGCCTAATAATTGTGTGCTGTCAAGTTTATTCTGACTTATGGTGACCCTTTCCTCTGGCTCTGCAGCCGGATGCATATACCACTGAACTATCCAGCCAGCATTCTATCCTCAGGGTAGTATAAATTTAAATTGGTTTTGTCAGCCTTTTTAAAGGTTGAGCCTTTCAGACATGTAGGACTATAGTTTCCATTAGCCCCAGCCATCCTTACCAATAGTTGGGGCTCGTGAGATATGTAAAAGACAGTTGCAGTTTTGAATTTGGATCAAATTCTTCTTGGTGTGAAGCAGAAGTGCAGGGATTCACAGTGCAGAATTAGCTTCGAGTTCCCCAGAGTAGACCACCCATCAGCTGACACAGTCTCATTAACTTACTCAGACATTTAAAGCAGAAAGAATAAAAAGTTTCATTTACTTACAGTTTAACAGCAAACAAAGAACAAACACGTTGGACTGATTTGAGCAACAAGCCTTAATAGGCTCACTTACTGTGAGTAGACAACAGAGAAGGGGGAAACAGGAGAAAAGGGGTCTCTCTTTGAATCAGAGGCAAGGAAGAAACAATTATTTATCACTGGACATATCAACAGTCATCCCAGATGATAGAGGTCTCCCTAGCCAAACCTACTAAAGGTAGCATGCAAGTTTGAAAAAGTTCCCAAGAAGGACATCAGGTTAGGGAGGTTGGCTTAGGAGTGGTTACATTTATTTTATTTTTTTAACACTAGTATCCCCTAGTCTGAAGGAATTGCAAATATTTTACTCCTCTTGGAGAAATATAGCACTGATAAATGCTGTAGTTTATTTTGTAGAGGTGGAGAGCTATATGTGTCTTGTATTTCAGTAAAGACCACTTAAACTCATGATACAATCCATGATGTAAATCAGTTGGGGATTAATCAGGTTAACCCCCAGCACAGACTCCATACTATATGGCAAACCATTTCTAAAACTTGAGGATCTTAAAAGCAGCATGCTGTTAAAAGAAGGTAAGGAACCAATTTTACCTACAATAGTTCTGCAGGTGGCCAAAAATCCTACCAGTTGCACTCGTGATGTGAATGAAACAGGGATGGTTCAACAGTTGGATAAAATGCATAAAACAATTATAAGACTTTTGCCAATCACTTTTTGAATTTTGTTCTCCTTGTATATGTCTATAAATAATATAACTCTTGTAATTTTAATCTGATTTGATTTCAGGCGAAAGAGAAGGCATGTGTTCCCAGTACAGTAGCTCCACATATCAATAGAGAGGGCAAAATATGTGATGGACCATTGGTGCAAAAAATATCTCTCCCACGGTGCATTCATAATAACAAAAACAACTCTTCAGGCTCTTCCAACTGGGTTGCCAGCTCCTTCAGGTATATTTTTTCTGCTTGTTTCCACATTTCTTGTGTCTCACATTTGTTCATGTGGTGGTATGCCTCCAATGTGACAAGCCTTTGGATTGCAGACTCCCCTCCAAACTAAGAAGCATTAGCTGAAATCCTGCTCATCTAAGTTATATTACATAAGGCTTATGTCTCCATGTGGGACAGAAAATTAAACATATCCTACATATCCATGCCACACCACATTGAGGCAGTAATTGATGCAAAAGGGGCCCAAAACAAGTATTTACATATGCACGCTTATACTTTTCAGAGGTCCGATATTGTTCTATTTCCAATCCTTATGTTATGTCATGTAATATTCTAATTTTCTGAGATTGTGAATTTGAGGTTTTCGTAAGCTGTATGTCATAATCATCACAATTATACTGAAGTAAGGCTTGACATATCTTGCTTCACATGTAACGAGTCTATGTCATATATTAGTTTCACCTTTTGAGTTGACTTACTGAAATAAATGAACATTTGCATGATATTCTAATTTTTTGAGTTTCACCTGTACTTCTGCTGCTCGCATGTTATCCCTTCCATTGCCAGGAACCCATGACGGCTGCAGAACTATAGGAGCAAACCTCTAATTACTGAAAATTGCTACCATCAGTGTGACTTTAGTAGTTATTAGTTGTTAGCATACTTTCTGAAAAAATCAGAATATATCAGGTAATTTCATGGTAGCTTTCATCATTATCTTAATGACTCTGATTCCATTTTAAGAGAACTAATTCTACCTTTTTAGTGGAAGCTGTTATAAGCCTAGCTGTATATAAATTGTCGCTCAAAGCTGCTGTTTTTAAGGCTTTAATTCACAGTAGGCTTTCAAAGAAAAATAACCAAGCTTCCTATCAAGTAAAATGCTGGGTATAAAAGTATCATTTTAGCATTGCTGGTAGACCTATAAGCGCCCTTGATATGTAGGTTTCCTGAAAAAGGGATATAAAAATGTTTGTTTGAAAACATTCATGTTGGTGGTTTGTCATAATTGAGGAAGTAGACATAAATTATACATCCAGTTACAAAAGATAATGCAAGACTTAGACGGTTTCAGTGGTATTTGGCAACTGGAACATAAGTAAAAATGGATTCCTTGAGACATAAGGACTTTTTTTTCCCAGTCCTGCCAGTCCTCCAGCCATGGATTTAAGAACTATCATGGAAATAGAAGAAAACATGCAAAAATGTGGAAATGTGCCAAAGATAAATGCAAGGTTGGTAAAAGACAAGGATTTTAAAATAAATTAGAAATAATAACTGTAACTAACATGCAGTAAGATTTCGGGGTTGGGAGAACAAGGGGCATTGTCTCAGTTGTGGATGTGTTGTTTTCTGGTCCTGTTATCAATTCTAATGTATTACGGGATACAAAAAAAATTCTCATATCCAACAAAATAATTGTGGTTGTAGGATAACGTGTCTTCAGCCACAGCATCCAGAGCCAGAAAATGTAAGTAAAAGCTATAGGAAGGTGCATTTATGCTTTTTGGAGTATCCCCTGACCCCAGCAAATTGCATAACCTCTTCAGGAAATGTTGCTATCTCCCAAACTGTGCTAGTTTACTGATAGCCAGAGACAATGTCACCTCTGCTTTTTTGCATTACATTCAGCTAAAAAAATGTCATATGGCATTTTTTATTCAAGGTTCTCACACATGCTAGGGCCAAAAAGGCTCAAGTAATTTTTTTAAAAAAATAAATAGATTGGCTGGGAAATCTGTTGTATTCAGATGAAAACTCTGTACAAGTACTTGAAATGCGTGGACATTGCTTCTAAGCTTGTACAAGGGACCATATCATGAATCAGAAAGTAGCTCATGATAGCTCCAAAAAAATATTCGGCAATGCAATACATAGTATATCATTATATTACATGTTTTAATTTGTGAAAGAAGAGATAGAGCAGCCTGCACTTCAGATCCTTAATTTGAGTAACAGTGGCACAATGCTTTTCTTTAAAGCAAGTCCTTAAAATGATGTCCATACTTTGTGGTTACAGATTGATGTTGGTGAGACACCAAAGATACTTTATCCCCACCACTAGGCAGACCAGAACCAACCATTCAAAACATGGAACATTCGTTTCCAAAAAGAAGCTTAATAAGCACACTTTAATGGGGCAGTTCCATTCCCAAGAATCCCATTTTGTTGGGAATACACAGGACAAGACCTACAACGCTGGCATTCTGTAGCATTGCCATCTATATAGTTATATACTGTGAGAGTTTGCTGGGAAAGGTCCAAGAAAACTGATCTTAGTTACAGAAAGAAAGAGACAGAGACAAGGTGCTTTTCCACCAGCCGGCTTGGGAGAGCTCTGCACAAAGAAGAACTGCTCAGCTCCTCCCGGAGGCTTGTTTATTTCATCTGCTGATCAATAAGCAGGGATTCGAGCATTTTATGAAAATATTGCTTCTAGTAGGGAAAAAGTGCCCTTTAGCCTTTTAGTCTTACCCAAAAGCAAAGGTGAAGATGAAATAGAAGGTCACTTTTCCTCAGTGATGCAACGTGGCAAAGTCAGAATGGTGTGCCTTCACTGGAACTCCTCCAGGAAACATACCCCTCAAATAAAGGTTCGCACAATATACTGTCCCCAAATTTCGGCCATGGATGTTTCTAGTCTCCCGGACTCCCGTTTTGCCAACAGAACCCACAGAACCTTGACCTATGAAACACCACTGGTTTTCCTTTTCCTTTGTAGTAGGCCAAGTCCACATGGCAGTAAGCTTTCCCAGAAGCAAAGGAAACTGATTGCGCTGGCTGCGAAGGATGGCAGCCCAGAGATTTTGGCAGATGCTGTCATGCTACCTGCGTCCCCCAAAGCTCCAAAACCGGGGAATGTGTGGTATGTTTCATTATATAGATTTGTGTGTTAATATTTGTTGATTGCCCTTTATCAATACAATGATTCTCCTGCAAGGGATGTGCCTTCCTCACAGTTTGCCCTGCACTTGTTCAGGGCTTTCATTGAGCTATCTCCCAGAACCTCAAGGTCCATCAGTCTCTATTAGCATGTGTATGGTCAAAATCTCCCCCAAATACAGTGGTACCTTTTATAAAGGAATTAATTTGTTCCAAATGAAATTATGTTACGCAAATTTTCCTTTATACAAATTTCCCATAGGAATGCATTGAAAACGGAGTAATCCCTAACTGGGACCATTTTTATGTTGTACTGATTCGCCCCATAGATGATTCTGTTAAGCAAATTTCCCCTATCTCCGGAATTTTTTATGTTGTACAGATTTTATGTTATACAAACCGTTTGTTATACGAGTGTCCACTGTATGTAGCTCTTCATACTTGCTTGCACTGCATGACATCTGCCATTTTAATGCCCGTTCACCTGATTTATCCACTATTGGCACAGGCTGATGGAGCTTCAGCTCTGGAATGCGTTTTTGGTACTCTCTCTCTCTCTCTCTCTCTCTCTCTCTCTCTCTCTCTCTCTCTCTCTCTGTGTGTGTGTGTGTGTGTGTGTGTGTGTGTGTGTGTGTGTGTGTGTGTGTGTGTGTGTGTGTGTGTGTATACAAATAGCTGGGGCTTCCATCACAAAGTTCTTCTGAGTGTAAAAATGGAAAATGGCACCCAACACACATCTTTTAAGCAAGCGTTTCCATGTGAAACCATTAAGAACACATGCAATGGGCTTCACGGAGGATGGAATTTGTTTTAATATTTTAAGTCCCCAAATGAAACAAATACTTTACTTTGGCTGGCCTGGTGGCAATGTCTAATTACAGTTTTCATTGAGTGTGGTTGACTTAACTAGCTAAGACCAAAAAAAACTTGCCTGAAGCTTGTAGCTTTAGGGTATAGCTTACTTTTAAAATAGGAACTCTTATTGCACGTGTTTGGCACCAGGCATAGGTTTCTGTCTGTGCTGGCAGTTTGTGGCAGTCTCCAGGACTTTTGTTTTGCAGTGAAACAAGATACTTGGCATGGAAATTCGGCAACTCTCCTGGCGAGACGAGATGCCAGAGGGTGTGGGACCTTCTGGAACTCTTTTTCTTTCTTTCTTTCTTTTTCTTTCGGTTGACCGAGAGACTCGATATATTTTAAAGCACACTTGCAACCTTCTTGCAAAGAAACCTTAGGTTCACAGTTTGGGGGAAATTAAAGCTATGTTGTCTTTGAAGATGAATTAAGAAAAATGAAATCAGTACCGAAAAATTAAGTGCAGGGGGGAAATGAAGGCAATGCTAGCCTCCTCCCACCCCACCCCCATTTTTTTTAAAACTGCGGGCATCAGTTTTCTTGCCGGATCCTGTTATTTATCCTGTTATTTTTCTTTTAGTATTTTTACACGGTATTTCTACGCTATTGTATTCTGTTAGGTCTTGACTGTTTACTATTGTTGGGGTTTGTTATGTAGTTGGGTAGTCACTGTTGGGTGACGTCTGTACACCGCCCAGAGTTCCCTATGGGAAAATCGGGTGGTTAATAAATAAATAAATAAATAAATAAATAAATAAATAAATAAATAAATAAATAAATAAATAAATAAATAAATAATACTTTTATATTGTTTTGGAGGAGCGATTTAAAAAGCAAGTGTTCTGCTTAAAAGGTCCTAGGTACTGCAATTACCAGGAAAAAAAATCTAAAAATGCAGTTCTGCCGCCTTTCCTGGAACCTTCCTGGAACCAGCCTGTGTTTCAAAGAGGTTCACAGTAGCATCCAAGAATCTATAGATGCAGTTGGGAAGCTGTAATCTGCTAGCACATAAAATAGCTCAAATGCTGCAGTTATAAAATAAGCCCTGTTTATCTCTTCCAGCCATCTAATATCTACTTAAATACATTAAAAATATTGGCGCTGCTCTCAAAAAGGGAGTTTTCAGAGCAGGAGAATAGCCCCTGATGGTAGTACTTTGGATGCCTTAGGGTAGATTTTTATTTTCTTAATTTTTCATCTTTGTCTTAGTAACTGTATGGCTATTAGCTGTGAGCACACAATGATCTCCCCGTCTACTGAAAAAGTTCAATACTGCCTGTTTCAATCGATGGGGATTTTTTTAAGATTCAGCGGCATTTCCTTGCCTTTCCTATTTGAAAGCAGCAAACTAGTGAGCCAATTACATTGAATTGCCACAGCCACACCATTTTAAACCTAGAGAGAACCTAGAAACACTTGGACACTTTGAATAGATGCATGTACTGAAAATGATCCCAGCAGCATAGGCCAACATTGAAAGTATATCTCTAGGCAAATAAGATTTGCAATTACAGCGGTACCTTGTATAAAGGAATTAATTTGTTCCAAATGAAATTATGTTAAACAAATTTTCCTTTATACAAATTTCCCATAGGAATGCATTGAAAACAGAGTAATCCCTAATAGAGACCATTTTTATGTTGTGCGGATTTACCCCATAGACAATTCTGTTAAGAAGATTTCCCCTATCTCCAGAATTTTTTATGTTGTACAGATTTTATGTTATACAAACTGCTTGTTATACGAGGGTCCACTGTACATGGGTAGATCTCTAAACGATTCATCTTCACCCAGTACAAAAGACAATTTGCAAACAGCTGTGGAAAAGCATAACATTGTTGTGAAGTAGGAATTTTTTGGAGAGTTTGAGTTCTGCAATCCTATTTCCACACAGACAAAAAATGAAATTTGTTTGGATTATTGGGAAGCTCTGTTACAGCAGTTGTGTGTATGTCTCAGTGGCTCTCAAGTCACATCTGACGTACGGCAATCCTAGTAGGTTTTCCAGGTGACATATTTAAGAAATGGTTTAGCCAGTGCCACACACCTACACACCTCAGGGAGTTTCCATGATCAAGTGAGTATTCTAACACAGGTCTTTTGAGTCCTAATCCCTTATTCTTTCCACTACACCACACTAGGTACCTCCATCTTAGCAGTTATCAGGATTATTTTACGGTAGTAAATGAATATGTCCTTGTAATTGATTGTAGTGACTGACTGAAATCCATTTATCTGTAAAACTTCGTGGCATGAGGCTAATGATGCCACTAGTTGGGGTAGTGTTGTTGTTGTTGTTTTGGGAAATTAACTAGTTCTTCTTCCTGTTTCCCAACAGGTCCCGTGTAATCTGTTTGATTGTCAGCCCCTCCCCCCTCCTCCATGAGACAGATGGGGGAAATATTTGATTATTGACAATTGCCCCATTTGTAAAGTTATCCCAGCCATAATGCCATCGCACTTACACCACGGAACTTACACAAGCCATTGTTTACTGTCATTACTTGGATGTAATGTAGTAGTGGAAAGTGTGTGAGGTGTTTGAAATTACTCTTTCTCTTCAAGGGCTTCTTCGTTGCATTCTGTTTTGCCAAAATCATTCCGTGATCTTCTAGTGCAGGGGACGAAAACAGCTGGTGCCACCTCTGGAAATGTTTGTCCTAAGGTGGCGGAGGATGCTCCTGGTCCCAAATCTCTAAGGTGAGAGAGCTTACATTTTTATCTTCAGTTTTACAGAAAACGTTCCTGATGAGCACTGAAAGCATCTGGAAGTATAAAACCATGCAAATGTCTTCAGGCATGCCCAAACTTCAGCCCTCCTGATGTTTGGACCACAACTCCCAGAATTCCAAGCCTGTTTTTCCAGTGGCAAAGGACTGTGGGAGTTGTGGTCCTAAACATCTGTCTAAATATATAGCATTTCATTTTAGAAGGTGTTCTGTTGGAAAATTAACAGCCTTGCTGGAAGAGGCCACAGCCCGTCCAGTCCAGCATTCTGTCTCACACAGTTGCAAGCAATTCTGCCAAGGAAGCCTCGAGGTTAGCGTTAGGGTTAGACCGAGTCAGGCCTTTGTTTAAAAACACACAAACACACACCAAGTGATGGAAAACCTTATGCCTTTGTCAAAATCCCTGTTGAGTGTAAAATGGCTCACTGGTGCACAAACACCTCGTGGGGTTGCACCCCAGTGCTCCTTCAAAGGGAGCTTTTTTGACCATTTTTGTTAAACGTGGTGCATGTTACAGGGACAAGGGATTGCCTTGAGTTGTGACTTACAAACTGTACTTTGCTCACTCTGATTTTACACAACACCATTAATATTTTCATAAAGCAGCAAAGAGGTAGTTTAGGGAAGTCGCTCAAACGACGTGTGTGAAGTGACGTTCCTTTGGGTTGCATAGAGGTTTACTTGATATTAGTGAATTATCTCTCTCTATCTACACTCTACTTTTCCGGGTGGTAGAAATATCTCTGTCATGATCTGCTCTGTCTTAGCCACAGATGGAGGAATGACTGCCAATGCTACTCCCATTTCTCTCATATACAGCTCAACCTGTGTTGGATATTTTAACAAAATAGGGAAAACAAGATGTATGTTTTAAGAATATATAAAATGTTTGGAAGCTGAGTCATGGCAACTGGACTTCTTTTCTTGAGAGATTGAAACGTTTTGCTACGTTCATCAGTCTGAGGAAAGCTAGTTGGCTGAGCAGCGAAACGTTTCAATCTTTCAAGAAAAGAAGTCCAGTTGCCATGACTCAGTTTCCAGATAAACTCACCTGGATGACTGAGAATCTTCACAGAAATAAATAAAATGAAAATAAATGGCAGTAAAAATGTCTGTCTCCTTGAAACAGTATTCTGCTGAATCATGTTCTTTATGAACATATTTCAAGAATACAGAGGCTTTGTATGCTCATAATACAATCAGCATAAAACACTGTCTCCAGGCGTTTCAGGACCTACTTAAACATTCAACAATCATACATTTCTATTGTTTGCTCTTGGGCTTCTTGTTTGTTGATGTCATAATAACCTTTTTAGGATCTGGTTTTAATAACTGTGTTTTTGATACTGTTTGTGTTTCCATTTTCCGTGTGGTATTTGTTTGAATCTTTTTAAGTGTTGGTGTATTTACTGTTTTTAAGTTTTAAATATTGTATTTTAATGATGTAAGATGCCTCTGGCTCTTTTTAAGGAGAGAGATGGCGTAAAAAACCATTTTCCATAAATAAAATAACTAACAATAATGGTTTTCAGCCCTAGATCTGGAACTGCCACTGCCTTGGGAAAAGAAAATGAACATTCTTATGAGCCAGTCCAGCCAGAAAACCACAAGTAAGTTCCAATGGTCATGAAAAATATTAATTTTTAAAAAAATATATGTATTCTTTTTTATTTTTTATTTATAAAAGAACAGATAAAACAGCAAAATAACGTAAGAACAAAAAATAACAAAACAACAGTATACAAAAATATAACAATATACAGACCTAAACCCAGTGCAACCCACACCCTTCGGGATTTAAACAAGATTACAACTTCATGGTATTGACCAGCCCGTTTCTCTCCAGAAGTACATTGAGGGCCTTTTCACACGACCCCTAAGATCCGCTGGTCCCTTAAATTCGGACCAAAGATCTTAGGGGTTCGTTGCCCTTCCTTCCTCCCCACCAGAGAAAGAGGGGGGAAATGCAGCTCACCTGGAGGAGCTTCCCGGAGCTCCATTTCTCTTCCGTTTCTCTTCCGTTTCTCTTCTGCTTGCTTTTTTTCCTCCCACCTCTTCTCTTAAAGGGGCAGGAGGCAAAAAAAAAACACAAGCAGAAGCCAGGAGAGCCCCGCACTGACCAGATTAAATCCGGACCTGGGGATTTTCACCCACCTCAAGCAGGTACAAGAAAGTGCAGCTGGGTCGCGCTTAGGTGGGCGGGGTCGCACTTAATTGTCTGCAAAGTCCGGAGCTGGTGGGAAAACATTTGTAAGGTCCGGACCTTGCAGCCATTTCCTGCGGAGCTTAGGGGTCGTGTATAAACGCCCTGAGTCTTCTCCAGGTGTATACCCCTTGCCTTTTTGAAATATATATACCAATAATTTATCCCATATTCCATTAAAATCATTAGATTTGCTCAGCCCTTTCCTAATTTTAATTTCGCTTTGTAGCCCTTGGTTAGCGGCGTCTGTGGAGAGTCTACCTGTAGCTGCAACCATCACCTTTGCAGAAATTGTTGAGGAAGAACTCCAGCAAGAGGCGGCTCTGATCCGTAGTAGAGAGAAGCCTTTAGCTTTGATCCAGGTAAACAAAAAAGGCTTGGTATAATAAATCAGGAACGTCTGCTCCATGCATTCTCCTCCTGGTCCTAAGTGTGTTTTCCTTCTGCTTTTGGGGCCCAGCAGGCACCAAGGCAAATTGTTATTGCATGTTATATATCAGTGATGGTGAACCTTTGAGACCGAGTGCCCAAACTGCAATTCAAAACCCACTTTTTTTTTTTTTTGCAAAGTGCCAATACAGCAGTTTAACCTGAATACAGGTGACTATGAAGGGGCAATGTTGGGTGCCCACTGAAAGGGCTCCGAGTGCCACCTTTGGCACCCGTGCCATAGGTTCGGAAACACTTATATATGGACTGTTCTGACCTATGGGTAGTTCTAGTAGGGTTTCTGGAGTATTTGAGATATTTGAGATCTGATTATTTTTAACACACACACACACACACAGAGAGAGAGAGGGAGGGAGGGAGGGACTACTGGCATTATTTCATTATCTGACTAGTTAGATTTTGCTTTCCTCAATTGTAAAATTGTCTGGGAATGTAGAGCTGCACGTAAAAACCTCACTTGAGGTTCTGTGTTCTTAGTTTGTTGAGACTTGGACCGATTTTTCTAGTATGGTTGCAAGTTCTGGTTGCTTTCACGGGCTTGTGCTGTGCCGAAATCATTTCTTTCCTGTTCCAATGTCTTCTACATGATTCCAAACATGACTCCTCCCTTTTCCTGTTTTTACATTTCAGATTGAAGAACGGGCTATTCAGGATCTATTGATCCACTACCAAGCAGTTGGCAACCCTGATGAATTTGTGGTGGTGGAAAGGTCTCCCCAGGGGCCAATAGCTGCTCCTATGTGGAACAAACACTGACGCGAATTTTTCTTGAGTGTTATGAAGATTGTGTGCACGGCACAAAGGGAGGTGACCTGTTGTCTGCATGGATCTGGGGACTCTGTTGTGAGAATGAAGATAATAATGTGTGTCCATTTCTTTCACTGTAGTGTGTGTGTTTCAACATTTTGGTTTCCTTTCCAAATGGCATCAGTAGGCTGTGGTCCCTCTCGGGCTGCATTGTATAAGGGAGAAGAATGCATATACCTTAAGCTAAAATGTTAAGTAGTTATAAAAGAGTTTCGTGTGATAACTAGCAAAGGATAAATAAAATAAGTGTTGTTTCTCATGTCTCTCAAGAGTCCTCACAACAGGACTCTTATAATCATGAAAACATGTTGCATTAAGGGTTACTGAATGATCAACCAGCATAATACAGATTTAGATTTCTTCTTTAAAATGTAGCTTTCATGTGTAATGTCAGGAAAATGAGGTTAGTACTACCTAAATAAGCAATGGCATCTAATGGCTGGTGTGTTTGTGTGCCTATGGACGCTGCTTTTCTGGATGATACTCCTAACCGTCTTGCCTTACATAAATGGTGAGCTTTTGTGCTAGACAAGCGTTTTGTACGAAACAAACTCAGAATGATTATCAAGTGGACCTCAGATGAACCTTAACTTCCATATGCAATAGCAAGGAGTGATTTAATATGTGGCAAAAATGGAACAGAGTAAGAATAGCATGCTAAGCTGAGGAAAGAGCAAACACAGAACTAATCAAGTGAACTATTATGTCTAATAACATTTTGGTTACTTCCACTTTTAACAGATGACTTGGTACCATTTAGCACTGTGTGTTCCAGACCTATGCCTGATTGTGGGTGATTGTTGTTCTGTTGTTGTTTGAAAGCCTTCTAAATAATTTTTTTCTAATTCTAAACAATAATGTGCTATTTGTTGGGTGGCATTTTTGTTTGATTGTTTTGGCAGGTGAGGTCAGGGCTACTACGATGATTTGCCCTGCTAAGATTACATGCCACAGGGACAAAATAATCCTGGTCTGCATGAAAATTTAGTTTTATCATATGGTTTGGTGTTGAATCCCGAAAATGGCTCTGTAAACTGAATTGGCAATAAAGAGCAAAATGATGGAGCAGCACAAGTGATGCAGAACTTGACTAGTGTGTTATTTCTGTCTCAACATTCATTTTGAAGAAGGAAACAGAGCGCAAGCCATCTATGAAAGGGCAGGTGACATGCTTTTCTATTATGCCAGAAGTTTCAAAATGTGGGCTCATGGCGCAATGATATTCAGGAGTGTATAGAAGGTTCAGAAATGTGGAAGGAAGGCTGAAACAAGAATACTGGAGCCTACCACCAAGCGGGACAAACACTAAGAAAAAGCAGAAGAAGAAGAGGGAAGGTTCAGAAATGTATTTAGAACAAACTTCACATACTGGAGATTTCTGATTTACTCTCTCAGTTTGTGGCTAGAAAATCAGAGGTGTAGTAGTCCCCCCCCCCAGCTATGCTTATTGTCAGCACATTTTTTATTTACTTAACCATCTTTTAGGTGATCTATCTAAAAATGCATATCCCATGCTTCAAAAAGAAAGAGCTCCAAAATGCCTTGCCTGGGATTACTGAAATCAAGATGATGTGTGGCTTCAGATTTACAGGCTAAGAGCCTTGGCACAAAAAGAGAAAGCAGTGGGGAGGAAAAAGGAATCCCCCCCTGCTGCTGCCCACAGCATCAGTTGTTACAGCCTGAAAGTGATTGATTCCTGCTCCAGGATAAAAGATTCAGAGGTGTTTGAGAAAGAGCTACAGCTGGTGCGACATAGAATTTATTGAACGGAGGTATGGTGAACAAGATGCAGTAGGTAAGGAAAAGCATGCCCCATTGCCCCATGTTTTTAAAGGGTGATGGGCAGGCTTTCGAACTGCTAGGTTGGCAGGAGCTGGGGTTATCAGCGGGAGTTCGCTACGCTGCGTGGCACCCGGGATTTGAACTGCTGAGCTGCCGACTTGGCAGCCGAATCATTGACAAGTAGCTGTTAAACTGCTATTTCATTGAATTGCTCACACGTGATCAAAAACCCGTTCCTCTACTCTCATGATGTAATTAAACACTATATGTTGAAATCTTAATAAATAAATAAATAATAGAATGTGTAAACTCACAGTGTTCCCATTTGTTACAAGAAATCTTTTCTGGGCCCTTTTTTGTCTTTCTCTCCTCTCTGTAGCTAGTTTAAATGGTTTTTCCCAGAGTTTATCCTGTCAAGACCAGAGTCCCTATGGAAAAATGTAGATGCTCATTCCCACATAAAATAAACCCTCTTCCATTGATTGTCCCTGGGGTTTTGGAAGGAGAGGAAAAGATTTGTCAGCCATTTGCCAGCATTCCAGTAGCAGTAACTTGGCTGAGGAACCTAATAGTGCCACAAAGGGATATGTGAAGAAAACGCAGCGTGTGGTAGTTTGCCTTAAGGCTGGTGTGCTGTAAATGTCAGTCACACTCAGTGACAAGGGGCCTTTCTGGCATTTACATGACTAGTCCTCATTCTGCAGAGTCATGTTCATAAAGAAAATAAAGCCATGGTCTAGGTTGCTTTTGCCTCTTCCTTGCAGCAACATCAAACCATTGTAGAAATGTGCTTTTTATGTATTATAAAACCTTTTGAGGCACAGCAGCCCTCGTTTTTGTTTGTACTGCCAAACATCTTGTTGGTTGTAGTTCTTGACAGCAGGAGTAAGCAGTTGTCGCCCTCCTTTATGTTTTCTGGCCTATAAATCCTGTCAGCCCTAACCAGAAAAACGGTGGATACTGAAAGGAGTGGGAAATGTCCTGAAACCGTATTATATTATATTATATTATATTATATTATATTATATTATATTATATTATATTATATTATATTATATTATATTATATTAATTATTTAGAGGTGGGCACATATTTAAAAGAACATTGCAAAATTTGTTTAAAAAATCACTAATTCATCAGTATGTATTTGTACAAATCATTAATCCCCAACTAATACAATCCACCAAGTTTTACTGATGTTTGATTCGTTGATTTGTTGGGCTATAAAATCTCCCCCCCCCCCCCCCCGGCCACTTGAGACACCAAACATGTAGAGGAGTTTCCTTTGACTCTCTCTTACAATCCCTCAAACTTTTGTGAAGAGTTGGTTTTCCCAAGCTAGTTTTTAAAGGGCATTTTTCTACCCCCCCCCCACTTTGTGGTTGTATACTTCAAGTGACTGAAACACAATCTTCACCAAACTTTGTGGGCTTGTAGAAGAGAGCTGGGAGAAGCTTCTCTGCGAGTTTGATATCTCGAGCTTCCTGGGGGATACTTTTGTGGGGAGTCTTCTTTGGGGATGGATAACTTGGACATCAAGAACCCAAACATCACCAAACTGCATGGTTTGTAGAGGAGAGTTAGAGGAAGTTTTCTGGCAATTCTTTTGTCTCTGGTTGCCCTGGGGGAGGGGAGCATTTTATAGGGGTTTAAAGTAAAAAACAAACAAACAAATCAACAAAATGATTAATTTGTAAGAAAAAAAATCATAAATTTGTTATGTAATTTGTCAATCTTGAATCATGAAATGAATCATTTTTCTGATGTGTGCCCATCTCTAATTATATTATATTATATTATATTATATTATATTATATTATATTATATTATATTATATTATATTATATTATATTATAATCAGTACCCTGCATGCCCTTGGACAAGGTGTGCAGTCATAGAGAACCAGGGATTGTAAATCCCATTTTAGTACTCTGTGCCTAGGAAATCTTGGAAGGGTTTGCCGTAAGCCAGAATTGACTTGAAAATATACAATTACTTTATTTCAGTGTGAGCTTTGGGGCTCCAAGTCAACTTCATCTCACAATTCAAGGCAAATCTGGCCTTTATTCTGTTCTATTCCCCCTCTTTTCCTTTTTTTAGAACGATTTAACTGTCTCCCTCAAATGGGGAGTTGGACCTGGATCTAAGGCCAACACAATTGAAGTTATCCAGAAGTTGAGTCATGACAACTAGACTTTTCTTGTGAGATTGAAATGTTTCACTGCTTGTCCAAGTAGCTTTGTCACTCTGATCTGACCTAGAACAACAATGGATCAGCCTGAGACCCAGAGCTAACGGAAGAACTTGGTAGTTCCTTCATTCCTTTCCTGGCTGGTGTGTCTGAAAAGCTTTAAAGGATTTTTGGCAAACATCACATCCCTGTTTACTTTAAACCCACAAACATACTAAGCCAGGGACTCGTCCACCCAAAAGACCAGGCACCAAAATACAAGAGGAACAACATAGTATATGTGGTCCAGTGCAGTGAGGAGCGTGCAAGCCTCTACACTGGAGAAACCAAACAGCCATTAAACAGGAGGCTGGTTACATTCCCTCTCCCAAATCTACTGCTGTATCCAAAATCAAAATCTCCACTAGCATTACAGTACTTTCTAAAATTCAGATTCTCTTTAAAAAAAAAAAAACCATGTGCATCATAGCTCTTCTGTGTCACATCTGTTTAGTTCCATTTCTTTAGCAGGCAAACAACTTAATCCATGTTGGTAATATTCTCCTGCTGCTAACATTTCAAAAGCTAAACTAATAAAGATACTTTTAAAATGTTTTTGATGTATGGTACATGATAGTATCCACAGTGGCTAGGTTGCTGGTTTTTGTTTTGTTTTTGTTTGAACAAGATTGACCCAAGTCTGTTGATTTTTCTCTCATATGGGCTATAATCTTTTTACCTTGATGTTTGCATCAGACTTCAAAGCATTGTACTGTTCCCCGCCGCCGCCGCCGCCGCCAACTCATCCCTTCCTCTATTTGAACTACTGCTATGAGATTTCTGTATCTCCAAGCTGTTGTTTTTAGTCTCTTGGGCTGCAAGGTAACTTTTCTAACCATAAATATCCCTACTGTCTGGTTACTTGACACAGATGTCAGAAGAGACCATACAGCTTCTTATTTAATGGTTAGAGTCCAAGTTTGTAAATAGCTTTAGTAGTTTCTTTGGATTCTGAACATGGATACAGCTAGACTTTCCATCTTTTGATGTTGCTGCATGTGTTTCCTTTGCCACTGGCCCCTTCTCCCAGCATCCTCTTGAAACGGCCGTAAGACTGGAGGCATTTAAAAAAAGACACTGTAAAAGCTACAAAACAGGGTAAGGAGAGAATGTTCTAAAGCAGTCTGTGAATGTCTTGATTGCACCAAGCAGAGTGGGAAACATAAGTAGCATGTGGGTCTGGTAAGAGCCATATCCTAGTGCTGGGCATATGGTAAACTGTATTAGGAACATCATTCTCATAATCTTTCCTAATGTCGGGTAGTATTGTCTTGAGAAAGGGTTAGAAAGGGGCACAGAATCATGTTAACAAACTGAAATAAGTCTGGATTAGCAATTTCCTACTCTCTCTGTATGTCTTGGTTTGTCTACTAGGGGCTCTGGTGCACTTTTGTTGAAGGACTGGTGCCATGCCTTACAAAAATATACAGTATACTGTGGCATCATTAGCAAAGACCTGAAATCTTCTTGGCTGTCTCTTAAGACATGTGCAGGGACCTGACCTTGTGAGTGCCCTTTTGCTTTTCTCCCCCACATCCCACCAACAACTAGCACCTCTGGACACACTTTTCTGTATAAGATAAAAGCAATACATTGTCTGTAGAGCCTCGTGGCTACTTTTTTAAAGCAGCAGCAGCAGCAGCAAACTGCAATTATCATAATAGCTCCAAGGAGGCACCAGTTCATCTTGACGAGCTCCATGGCGCAGTGGTTAAATGCCTGTACTGCAGGTAAAACTGCTCACAACCTGGGGTTCAATTAGTAGCAGGTTCATAGTTGGCTCAGCCTTCCATCCTTCCAAGGTAGGTAAAATGAGTACCAAGCTTGCTGGGGTTGGGCAATGTGTAGCCTTCATATTGTAATTAAAAACTGTAAGCTGCTCAGAGACTACTTGAAGTGGTATGGGGCGGTATATAAGCAGACCACTTTTTGAACTGATGGGGATGCATTTGCTATGAAAACAGAAGCCCCAGCAGTGGAGGAAAGAGATTTAGATTGGGAGGAAAACCCCAGGGCTGATTCACATTGACTTGTAGTGTATGTTGTGTAGTTAAAAAAGTAAAAGTTCCCCCCGCATATGCATGCTAGTCATGTCCGACTCTAGGGGTGGTGCTCATCTCCGTATTCAAGCCGAAGAGCCAGTGTTGTGCAAGTCTATGGTCATGTGGCCGGCATGGCTGCAAGGAAACACTGATTTACCTTCCTTCTTTTTATGGCGGTACCTATTTTTCTATTTGCATTTACATGCTTTCAAACTGTTAGGTTGGCAGGAGCTGGGGTTAACAGTGGGCACTCCGCTGCATGGCACCCAGGATTTGAACCGCTGAGCTGCCGACTTTGTAGCCAACAGTTTTCAGTCCTCTAGCCCTCTGAGCCACCACACCCTTCTATGTTGTTCAGTTAACGGAAGATAATCCAGCTCTAACTGCCCCAATTCTAGAGCATTTCTCATGTTGTTTGCCAATGTAGTCTACCTCTGAGTATCTCAATTTTCTTTCCACCATGGCAATAAGCTTACAGCCCAGTCCATGCTCTCGGGACTTAAAAGCCCGAGGAAAGCACACCTTCTCCCCTACTGGCTTGGATGCCTTCAAAAGGGGAATTGACAGATTCCTGGAGGAAAAGTCCATCCCAGGTTACAAACCATGATGGAGATGTGTAATCTTCAGGCTTAAAACCAGGGTACTTCAAGGGCCGGATGAAGGGGAATGGTATCAGGAGACAGATATCTAGTCTCGTGCACTCCCACACGCATTTGGTGGGGCCACTATGAGATACAGGAAGCTGGACTAGATGGGCCCTTGGCCTGATCCAGCATGGCTCTTCTTATGTTCGTGATTATGCCCTGCTTTTCCACTAATCTTACTGGGACTCTCTCCCCTTCTCTTTGTCCATGGCTCTTCTTATGTTCGTGATTATGCCCTGCTTTTCCACTCATCTTACTGGAACTCTCTCCCCTTCTCTTTGTCCTCTTCTTGATGTATTGATGCATGCCATCTTTTGCCCAGCCAGAACTTCTTTCTTTGTCTCCCAGTTGTTTTGGAATCAGTATTTTACTTGGTTTCCAACATATACAGGGGAAAGAGGCTGTCTTATTCCTGACACAGAGCCAGGAAGTTTGTGCACACGTCTCGGTATTCAAGTCAATCCAGTTACATTTCTGATAGTAACAAGTGAATTCCGCAGAGAACACAAATTATTTTCCTCCAGCCAGAGTGACTCATCACCCTGCGTTGTCTTGCACTGTGACTCATTCTTGGTGTCTATTTTCTCTTTAATTTCGTGTGGGCAGCTACTCGCCACATCTGCTAAATGTCATTGAGTGGAGCATGACACTTGGTTTGAAACGGCAATGCTTTCTTCACCTGGCAGAAGTCGTTGACACAGTAGAGGGGGAAGAGCGTGGAAGCGCTGATTTAAGGATCAAAATTGAGAGAATTCTCTGTTTCTCACACACACCAAGCTGTGAGAGGTGTTCCGACTTCAAGGGAGATTACTGAACATGTTTCATTGTTGCCTACAGTACATTCAAATGGCTTCTATCTATCCAGTAGCCTTGTTGCGAGTTACACCAGGAGGGGGTGCTGACTGTCTGGTAAATCTTTTGGACTTAAGATGGAACATTTTCCTTCGGTGAGAACTACATTCAGAACAACCCCCAGCGGGCCATGTGGTCCCTGCTCATGTATTTTAAATTAACAGTTGCCAAAGTTCAGCACAGACTCAGGGTGAGCTGTGGGGACTAGTCAAGTAAAAGCAAAAAAGCAAAGTGTTCTGCTTATATAGCACCCCATACCACTTCAAGTAGTCTCCGGGCAGTTTACAGTTTATTTATGCAGGCTACACATTGCCCCCTTCAGCAAGCTGGGTACTCATTTTACCAACCTCAAAAGGATGGAAGGCTGAGTGAACCTTGAGCCTGCTACCTGGGATTGAACCCCAGGTCATGAGCACAGTTTTTAACCACTGCGCCACGAGGTATCCATGAGATGTTTAGACAGAGCATTACCAAGAGGCTGATTGCTGTGTCTCATCATCAGGCACTACCTCTGAATGTGAACCTCTGAGCTAATATCCCCTGATAAGGAAACTTCCTTTTGTTGTTGTAAGCACACCAGTTTGTTGTAAGCACACCAGTTTGCATTCTATACACAGTGACGTTAACCAGCTGAAACGTCAAGCTGGATCGAAGCCATGAATACTTTTCATCATCTCAGCTAGGTTAAAATATACAACACAACGTTCGCACCTGTGTCTGGGCTGCATTTGTTAGATGCGAGAAGAGACTTGCATGACTGAACGTATTTAAAATCCAAATTACCATCCTGTGTGTAGAAAAACAGCAAGTCGGGAAAAGAGGAAGGTTGTAATCATTTTTCCTGACATACTAGTGTGTGTTTTTTTATTGTGCAAAGGCTAAGGAAATGTTGTGGAGGAAAGCTCAATGATGGCTGCCTTATCCAGGCCCCTTCCTGCCGCATGGTCCGTGTGTCCAAAACCGGATGAGGGCATTTGCTCTATATCAGGCATGTCCAAAGTCAGGCCCGGGGGCCAAATGTGGCCCATTTTCAAATTTCGAGTGGCCCGCAGCCTCTTCTCCCCACCAGCTCAGCTTGTCACGCATCCCCGCCAGCTGGCCCCTCCCCATACCAGATAGAGACATCAGTTTGTGGTTTTATTGTTTGCCTACCCTCGCCTGGCTCCGTAGCTGCAGCGTCTTCCCCATCTCCTTGCATGTCCTAGAGACCTGTCCAAAGACTGGCCCGGGGGGTGAATGGTCAGCCCCCAAACATTTTCACCTCACTAAATCTGGCCCTCCTTGCAAAAAGTTTGGACACCCCTGCTCTATAGTGTCATGAAGGTGCACTTGTGATTAGCAAAGAAGAATCCCTTTTGTCAAGGTAACATTCGCTCCTAAGAAAGTGGCAGGTTGCGAGGCAGTAATTTGAAATGACTGACCCTTAAATAACTAATTAGCACTGGTGGAATGACTAATAGCTGTTTTGATTCATTATTCATGTAGCCAAATACGTATTCCCATTAAGAGTACTGCTGTATCTTGGAGTGAGATATCTGCTCAAAATGATATATAAAACCCAAGGGAGCCATCTAATTGCCACAAATCAATCCTTTAAATGAAACGTTTTAAAGGTGCAGTATATCACTGATACGAAAGGACATGATCTTGGCCAGTGAAGTTTGACTGGCATGCCAATTTTCATTGTTTAATTATTCAACTTGCTCTAAATCACTTCTGCTGATGCTGTAAGTCTGTATATTTCTTGTCTCTCCCTATGGGAATTAAGGGCAGCATAAAGTACACCGGGCCACGAATCTCTAGGATGAAGGTGTTTTCATTGGTTCTTCCTATGAAAGATAGAGGACCATAGTGAGAGAGGAAAAAGTGCTTCAGGCAAAGGCTGCCCAGTGTGCTCTATACAGTGTGCTCATTGCTTCAATGAAAAGATGCAGGGAATGTTTATGAAGTGGGGAGGTGACAACACTGGGAAGAGCTAATCCCCTAGAAAACAACAACAAAATTCAGAAAGATCTTGGTAGGCTCAAGCATTGGGTTGAAAACAAGATAATACTGTACAATGTTACTGGGGGAAGTACTACACCTAGGGAAAAGAAGCAGATTTACAAGGTAGGAGACACTTGGCTTGGCAATACTACAGTGAGGAAAATCTTGTTTTTGTTGTAGATCACAAGCTGAATACCAGTCAACAGGGCAATGTGGCGGGGAGGGGGGAGGCAAATTATATTTTAGGTTTCCTTAGCAGTATAGTGTCCAAATCCCATGAAGTATATTAGTTTCTCTTCTATTCAGCCCTGGTCAGACTTCATTTCTAGTACTATGTCCAGTTCCAGACACCACACTTCAAGAAGGATGCAAATGAGAGGAAGTTCAGAGCAACAAAGGCTATTACTTCACGAACGTCTCGCTGCACGGCGAGCCGTCATTTCTGTGCGAAGCGATCGTTTCTGTCCTCACGCTCCTCCTTTTTGGATGCGGCGCCACCCCGACCACGCCCCCTAAACCGTGCTCCAAGCGGGGCGAGTGATTCCCCTGCCGGAGGCCGGGAATCTTTTTCGCTTCGCATCCCGCTTCGCATCCAAAGTCACGTGTGGCCAGTGATTATATATATTTAATTTTTTTTAGTTACTTTTTCTCCGAAATGCCGATGCATCGATATTTTGGTTAACCCGTTCTTTTGATCTTGCTTGCTGTGCTTACAATATTCCTTGGAGGAGCGATGGTATACACAACAAATGTTGTGTGCTGGTCCACCTAGTGACCCTGACGGAGAACAGCAATTTTTTCACGTTGCCAATGGACGAAGCAATACAAATCGGGAGTAGAAAACAAAGGAACATACAGTTATTCAGCTCTGCCGCAAATGACAGCTGGGTATTGATGCATCGATACGCCGTGGTAGTTTTTTTTTAAATATTAAAGAAAGCAGAAACCGGACGTTGCAAGTAAGCTTCCCAATGCGAAGGGAACACGTGAGGTAGTACTGGATTCGATCCTAAAACCTTGCCCGGTGAGGACACGGAAAGAGGGGTGGGGGCGAATGGAGACCACGTGACCACCACGTGACCGCCTTCGGATTCACAGCGAAGGCAATCACGCTGCGAAGAGAAGTACTTCGTGAAGTAACGGCCAAAGATGTCAGGGGACTGCAATCCAAACCCTATAGGGAAAAGCAGAAAGAACCAGGCATGTTTACCCTTGAGAAATGAAGACCAAGGGAATATATTATAGCACTTTTCAAATACTTGAAAGGGAGTCATACGGAGGAGGGGCAAGATCTGTTCTCATTCATTTAATGTGCAGGATGCGGGCTCAAGTTAAAGGAAAGCAGATCTCAGTTGAATATCAGGGAAAACTTCCTGGCTGTTAGAGCAGTTTTACAATGGAACCTATTTTATTTATTTATTTATTTATTTATGAGTATTTTTACCCCACCTTTCTCCTTGGAAAAGGACCCAATTACCTTGGATGCTCCAACACTGGAGGGATTGAAGAGAAAGTCAAACAAGCATATATCAATATATGATTTGAAGTCCTTATGGGTTCTTTCCAACTCCATTATTTTATAATTCTATGACTTCTAAATATCTGGGGCAGGGGCTGATGCTAGATTGCTTCTCTGTCTGCCCAAATTGATGTATCTGTCTTGAGTCAATGAAAAAAATATGGCATAATAAATGTGTTAATTAATTTCTATGGTGCCCTGAGAGCCTAATCTTTAAATCATGCCACATGTATCCAAAATATGTAGAAAGGATTACCTTGTGTTATTTTTCACCTATTGCTATTTGCTTGGTTAGTTTCTTTCAGCATATTTCCTTTAATATATGCACCAGATGTCATCAAAAGGGTTGCTTTTATCATGATATTGAAACATTATAAAGATACCCATCTCAGTAGCACCTATCATGACACGACAGTGCCCTGATAAGATTGTTTTCACAACAGAGGTGTTTGCAGTTGCTTTAGAAGTGACGAACCAAAGAATGACCTTCACAAGAAGCTCCAAAGCACTTTTGTGGGCTGTCCCAGCAAAAATAAATGCCTTGTCTTTTTTTAAAAGAAAGAAAGAAAAAGCAACCAATTCTTCTGCAACATTACTATCCAAAACAACTCATTTAGACCCCGTCTCCATGGCTAGAGAGGGGCAAACTAAAGACTGTGTGGTGGCACAATTTCACACTGGCCAGATTCCTAATGGCGTTGTCATAATCTTTGTGTAACTTTTTGGGGGGCAATTGTGACTCAAGGGGAAAGCACCAGGGTTTGTATTGATTGCACAACTGAGTGCATGAATCATAGAATCATAGAATCATAGAGTTGGAAGAGACCTCAAGGGCCATCTAGTCCACACACACCCCGCCATGCTGGAACCCCATCACAATATTTCCGACAGATGGCCATCCAGACTCTGCTTAAAAACCTCCAAAGGAGACTCCACCGCCCTTTGTGGCAGCATATTCCACTGCCGAACAGCTCTAATTGACATGAAGTTCTTCCTGATGTTCAAATGTAATCTCTTTTCCTATAGTTTGAAACCATTGCCCCGAGTCCTAGTCTCTGAAGCCATGGAAAACAAACCTGTTCCCTCTTTAATATGACATCCTTTCAAATATTTAAACATAGCTATCATATCCCCCCTCAGCCTTCTTTTAGAGAGGCTAAACATTCCCAGTTCCCTAAGCCATTCCTCATAAGACATTTCCTCCAGTTGTGTGCCATAATTAAGGCACACAACTAAGACAAATACCCAGGTAATTGGTTGCAACACACACATATACATCTGTTGGGATGAACAGCGAAACGTTTCTATCTCTCAAAAAAGAAGTCCAGTAGCCATGACTCAACTCCCAGACACATATACATACTTTTACTCGGATGCAAATTAAATGATCTGATCCATTATTGGCTTTCATAATCATAAGCATGATAACATAGTAGGCATGGAAATGGTATGACACTGCCTTGGTTATAGCAGCCTGAAAATGGTTTTGTTCCAGCATAGGCAGCACACTCTCTGAACAGCCACTTTTTACTAGGGTCTGGTATTCTGGGTACTATAGTACTTATCTATAACTTTCACAACAGTGAGTTTTTCAGCCTCTCTTCATGCAGTTTTGTCCATGATGAATATTATCCTTTTAAAGCAGAAGCAGCAACAGACTGTGATTATCATAACAGCTCCAAGGAGACACCTGTTACTCTTTCGTTCCTGTCCAGAAGTGAAAAATCCTGTGGCAGCATGGCTGGCTGTACAGTGAAATTCTGGCAAAGAAAGCTTGTGTTGGTACAATGTATGGTAGATCCAATGTGGGTACAAAGATTGGTGCATGTTCTGTGGGAAAAGGATGATGGGGTTTCACCCTAAAGAGCTGAAAGCAATGAAAAAGCCAGGAACCCTGTCAGCAACTGAGCTGCTGACCTAACACCTAAAATTAACTCCAGTCCAAGTGCAACACATTCGATCTTGAATATGATCAACTGGGTAGAGTATAGTCTTCATGGTGTCCGATTTGGTAGAAGGTAGTCCTCCTCCTGAAGACTTCCTTTATTTAAAGCAATGGTTCTCAACCTGTGAGTCCCCAGATGTTCCTGGACTGCAACTCCCAGAAATCCTGGCCAGCTCAGCTAGTGGTGAAGGCTTCTGGGAGTTGCAGTCCAAGAACATCTGGGAATGTTCTTGGACATCCAGGTTGAGAACCACAGGTTGAGAACTACTGATTTAAAGGAAAGGTATATACTAACCAGAAGCTCCCGTTGAGACCCTGATGAAGCAATCTGGAAAAGAGGCTATATATAGTAATGATGGTGAACCTTTTAGCGACTGAGTGCTCAAACGGCGATTCAAAACCCAATACAGCAATTCAACCTGAATGCAGGTGGTTGTGAAGGGGCGATGTTGGGTGACCACAGAAAGGGCTCTGAGTGCCACTTTTGGCACCCGTTCCATAGGTTCACCAACATTGGGCTATAGTGAGCTGGTGATACAGGAGACAAACAGTTGCTTTTGTGCCCTACCAGATTGTTACGGGAATTGGAAAGAGAAGGGAGCTGACTTGGCTTATAACCGCTGGACTGGGTCTAGTCCTCAGGATGGAAACGACTGTTCTAGAATTTAATGGAGGTCCTCTTGCTAGTCCTTCCTGTAGACTCTACTAGGCCGATCAGGCTTAGGTAGGAAAGAAGAGAGGGAGCAGGAAGGGTGACTATAGGCCCATTGTGAGCCGAGTCTGCCTTTTACAGGGGACATTGTGCTTCCCTTACAATGGAATTTTGAACCTCCACCCCATCACTAGGAGCTATTGCCCTAATAAATCTGTTCTGTTTTTCCTGGTGCCACTCTCCCTTTCTACACCCAGACTGGCTTTTACAGCTGAGCAGTGTGAGACATACAGGGAGATGAGGCAAGTGGCTGCATAGATGAAAGATACAAGGAGATGATCATGCAAGTGAGCCGAGAAAAGGAGTAAACCATGGACCAACAAAATCTGGTTCTAAATCTAACTGTTCCTACTGTAGATGTGGAACATCTCAGACCTGTTTCATAAACCGAAACTTCTAATTTCTGAAAGGTGTGAGTAAAAAACACTTTAAAAACTAAGCTCACTGAGGGCTCTTTTTAGGTGATATCTAAGATACAGGGCTGCCTGAGGCACTGGAAATGACACCTGCCCTTGGTGAATGACTGCTGAGAAACAGTATCCTATAATGATGAGTTGAGCCGTGTGACCAGAAAAACAAATTCACAAGGAGATTAGGTGATACTTTTATTGGTCACTGCTAAAACAAACAAACAAAAATGTGAGTTAAGCTTTCGATAGCAACTTTCTATCTTTATCAAACCATTGTACCAGAAATGCAGTCTTGATAGAAGGTGTTGTCTTTCAGGTGATGAGAATCTTTTTGGTGAGATGGAAAACACCACATGATGGTACCAGGAAGCAGGCTGGTGTTAAAGCAGCTTCAAAGTCCTGGATATGGTTTCCTGCACGGTTTACCTCACCCACTTGAATGGATGACTGCTCTTCACTTTGAGAACACTTTTATCAGGGTCTTGCCAACGGCCAAGTCTGGAAGAAGGGCAGAAATGGTATAATTAACTTAAGGAAGCATTTAGTGGCCAGGGATAAGTGAGGGCTTGTTTGGGGCATGTTTTCTATGTATTTTCGGTTCATATTTCCTTACATGGGGATTGTGTTTGTGGGGGTGATTGGGGAAAAAATCCTGTCATTTCCAAGACCCATCAGAAGAATCTCAACTAATGGGGCATTCTTACTGGCGGGCATTACAGGGTGTAGTCCGAAAGGTCTATTGTGAAGAACCTAGTCTGCCAGAAACCTTTTGCCTTTGGTGGCAGAATTTCCCAGTTGTTGCTGAAGGGAAGCGAATATGACTCAGAACTGTATTGGGACTGAAAGGAAGAGGAATCCAAAGAGCTCTTGTTGCACCTCTCAAAAAAGTGCATCACCATTGTAGCTGATATGCTTATTAGCGCCAATGGAAGGGGGAAACGTATAGAAGGGTGGGGAATGCAGAAAAACAATTCCTTCCACAGCTGCCATGACTGGCATAAGCCGGCTGAGCCTCGGAAAAGTAGCTCTTCCATTTGATTCCCCTTGACTGACCCTATTAAGCATGTTCTTTGAAAACAACAACACAAGAAACCTCTTTCATTATCCACAAAAATCAAGCTTTCCAATCCAGGTTATGATGGTTGGGGAATCATAGGAGTTGTAGCCCAGCACTTTTGGAGAGCACCATGTTAGGGATGACCCTCATGCTCTCGATTCACCTCTGATGCGTCGCGATTAGACATGGGCACGAAACAGAAAAATTGTGTTTTGGTTTTTCGTTTGTCATTGAGAGGTCTGTTTTGGTTTGTTTCCATTTTTCGTTTTTTTGTTTGTCGTTTCTACCCACTTTTTGCGCGATTTTTAAAGCATTTCCGTGCGCAGGCATCCCCCAACGCCCCAGACCAGAGGGAAAACACTAAAAAAAATGGATGCTGGCAGAGACACAGTATAGACTAGGTAAGCAGGGAGGCTGCAAAGGCAGCGGCGGGTGTTGCCCAGGGTGCAAGGCAGCCACAGAGTGACTGCACTGCGAGGCAGGGGAGGGTACTCACCGAGAGGTACACACGCACGCGCACACACAGGGAGGCTGCAGGACTGAAGCTAGAGTCGCAGAGACAGCAATCCCACCCTAACTCCCACCAGAGACTGCAAGGAGGACGGGGGCTGCCAGAGCTTTTTATGCCCTCTGTGGCTGCCAGACCTGCCCGCCCAGTCTGCAACCTGGGCATGCTATTGGTTGAACATGATCCCACATCACATGGTTTGTCTCCATTTTGTGGCTGGTGGCGACATCCATTTTAAAGGGAAAAGAAAAATACATCGCGATGGGAGAAGACAAAAACAAACATTTTGAGGACCCCAACCCCCCTGGTAGGTATTATCAGACAATATAAATAATTATCACTGCATTTTTACGGATGTCCAGGGAGTTTTTTAACATTTAAAACAGTTCATTTCATTGTGCGTCACCATTAACGGAAACAAAACGTAACAACCACAATTTTCATGGTTTTGAATCGTTTCGTTTCATTTTCATCACAATTTTCATTTGTTGTTTTGTTCCGTAACGGAAATGACAAATGGTAACGGAAATGAAAAAATGTTCGTTCCGTGCCCATCTCTAGTCACGATCCTATGAATGGTCACTCTCAAAAAGGTCAGTCCTGTCCTCAGCTGCTCTGCTCAGCTCTGGCAGATTCAAGTCTGTACGAGTCAGTCCACCACATGTTTCGTCTTCCTCTTGTCCTGCTGCCTGCCACCTTTCCCAGAGAATCCTGTCTTCTCATGATGTGTCCAAAGGAGGACAGCATAAGAACATAAGAACATAAGAAGAGCCATGCTGGGTCAGGCCAAAGGCCCATTTGGTCCAGCTTCCTGTATCTCACAGTGGCCCCACCAGATGTGTCTGGGAGTGCACGAGACTAGATATCTGTCTCCTGATACCACTCCCCTGCATCTGGCCCTTGAAATACCCTGGTTTTAAGCCTGGAGATTACAGATCTCCATCATGGTTTGTAACCTGTGATGGACTTTCCCTCCAGGAATCTATCCAATACCCCTTTGAAGGCATCCAGGCCAGATGCCATCACCACATCCTGTGGCAGGGTGTTCCACAGACTAACAACGCGCTGGGTGAAAAAAATATTTTCTTTTTTCTGTTCTTACTCTCCCAGTCCTCAATTTGAATGTATGTCCCCTAGTTCTGCTATTTTGGAAGAGGGAGAAGAGTATCCCTTGCTTTTCAAGATTTTTGCCTCCAGAGATACAGTATTTTTCTATGTACAATGGTACCTCTGCTTACGAGCAGCTCTACTTATGAGCAATTCAACTTAAGAGTGGAAAATCATTGGCATTTTAACTGCTGCCTTACAAATTTTGGATGCAGTCTGGTCTAATTACATTTTTTATATATTTTATCTTTATATATATATATTTTGAATTTGTAGATGCGGCTGTTCTACTTATGAGTTCTTCGACTTATGAGCATGCATTCAGAACAGATCAAACTCATAAGTAGAGGTACCACTGTATAAAACTATATCTTTGTCCAAAATCAATAGCCTAAAAATTGAGAGTCGACTCATACATGGAAGTAAGCCAAGGAGGAAACTGTGCGGTTGGGAAAGTGTAATTGTGGGTTGGGAAAGTTGGGATTTTCTTCTTCATGGGAGCATCTTATAGATGGAAAAATGTGGTAGTTCAGGCTCCCTTTGATCTAGGACCTGTTTGTTTGCCTTTCTGACAACCAGGCAGAAAAATAAGTTTCTAGTCTTCCATGACTAGAAGACACGACTTCTTAGCAAATGTGTCTGAATGATACAGAATGAGCTTCGTGATTTCTCCTCTGAACGGATGCAGATTGACTTGCTTTGTTTGGTGCGGCCTATTCCAGATTCACATGCAGGATGCCTTAGAAATTTGATTTCACAAACCAGAAGACAGCCGGGGTCACTTCTCTGCAATAGCAACATGCATTCAGGTCTAATTACAGGCCATGACTTTTAACATCTCCTTCTGGTCACATTTAATTTTTTTTTTCAACATACACACACAAACCCGCCGCCCGACAGAGGACTTTCTTTGCTGTGGAATATTGGTTGCCCTCAAGTAAGAGACAAACAATTAAAAACTTGTCATTTCTGCATTTGGTGGACATAGAGTTTAGACTTCCCAAGGTATAAAAATAGCTGACTTCATAATGACTTTTGTACCGAAACTAACAATAGAGGGGAAAGCCTCATTTAAAATACAGTGATCAACTTGTCACCAAGTCCCACTGCAGTATTTTTAGTGTGTGCGTTTAAGTCTTGAACCTGAAAAAAAGGGAGAAAATTTAAGTTTATCTATCAGCACTCTCCAAAGGTGGAGGGAAAAAGGAGATGCATCTGAATTTAACCCTGTCACATCCAGCTAAAGCCATGTTGCTTGAAGTATGAGATGTTTTTTTCATTCCTGCAAGAATATCGCTGTATTGTTGGTAATAAAAATGCTGCCTGTCCCAAGGAATGTTTGTGCACAGTATCAAATATTTTCCACACAGACTCACAGACCAAGGCAACAGAATGGAAAATAAAAGCAAAGGAATATCAGAGGTTTTTCTTGTGTGCATGGTGCTGGTAGGGGAAACTACACTTAACTATACTTTGACTCAGTGGATTCCAGTGATCTATCAAGGGAAGTAATCTCAGTTTCCACTGAATGGAAGAAACCTATTTATCATCAGAATACTCTTTTATTTTTTGCTGTGTCATAAGAAGTGGCATGACACATTTCTACCCCGCTACTGGCTGGGACAAATAAAGTACCACAGTGCCAACAATCAGTGGATTTGTTTAGCCTTTGGTTGTATATGCTATGACATCTGGGGACATTGCTTATCACTGAACAAGTAACAAGATTGTAGAATGCCTGCCTACAGTGTACATCTGCTTTTATGTTGACGGCACAACAAAATGTGGCTGTCATGGAAGCAAATGAAAGAAAATGTCCACCTGTAGCACCAAGGAATTGAAATATTTGGCTAAGATGGCTGCTGGAAAGGAAACCAAATTATTTCAATTAGTGATTATTTCTATGAGGTTTATGACTCAGACATCCAATTCCAATCTTCACCAAACTGGAGGCCTTTTCACACGACCCCTAAGATCCGCTGGCCACTTAAATTCGGACCAGGGATCTTGGGGGTTCGTTGCTCTTTCTGCATCCCCACCCCTCCGCACTTCCTTGCTCCTGTCTGCGTGAGGGGAGGGAGGAAAAAAGAGAGGAAAAAATGCAGGCTCACCTCCGAAGCTGCCCGGAGCCCCATCGTTGTCCTGATTCCTTCTCTTCTGTTTGTTTGTTTTTTGCCTCCCGCCCCTTCTCTTAAAGGAGCGGGAGGCAAAAAAAACAAACAGAAGCGAGGAGAGCCCCGCACTCACCAGGTTACATCCAGACCTGGGAGTTTTCACCCTCCTAGAGCAGGTACAAGAAAAGTGCGCTGGGACGCGCTTAGGTGGGCGTGGTCGCACTTAATTTCCTGCAAACTCCGGAGCTGGTGGGGGAAAAATTGTAAGCTCCGGAGCTGGCAGCCATTTGCTGCGGAGTTTAGGGGTCGTGTACAAATACCCTTAGCCTGACTCCTGGGCTGCCTCCTTCCCCCATCACCTCCAAGTTTGGCAGATGATAGATTTGGGGTGTCTGAGTTATAGCCAACCTCCTAAAAAGTAGTTGCACTTTCCCAAGAGGCCTGATTTGGAGGGATATAACTCAGACATCCCTATAAAAATATGTGCCAAATATGGAGGGGGTGGGAAGGAGGGTCAGACCAACTGTCAGTCCAAGTTTCACAAATACACAGGATTGGCTGAAGCCTCTCTGTGAGCTTGGTATCTCCAACTCATGCAGGGTTTTGAATCACAGTTTGGGCACTTGGTCTCTAAAAGGTTCGCCATCACTGTCCTAGACGTTATGAATCACACGAACGAAGAAAAAGCTTGTTATGTTGAAAGGTTCATCAGAGTTTGTGGTTTGTAGTTTGTACTTGGTTAATAGCAACGGACCACGAACCATCAGGAACTGCCGTTTTCCTGCTTTGTGTCCCTCTCTAATGGTGACAGAAAAAATATCTTTAGGCCAACGTAGCAGACAGAATGTTCTCTTTCCCTGATCTTATTTGCTTTCATTACAGGTTTGTCAGTGAATATCTGTGTCTGCTTGGGGGTGAGTTCAGAAGCAGCACAGCACCTAGAAAAAATGTTTTTGGCTGGCTGTGCATGGGAAGGGAGAGGGGGAGTGGAGTTGTTGGTCTGGGTTGTTGCATTTCTTAGTTAGCTGTTTGCCCACCCTCCAGATCCCCCTCGTAGTCAATAGCTGCCAAATAAATGGTATTCTGGTGTTCTGGTATCCTGGTATTCCACCAAGGATTTTAGCTTTTGACCCTGAAAGTAAAGGGTCTATGGGATTCATTCATTCATTCATTGGATGTATACCTTGCCCATCTATTGGCAAGCCAATACTCTAGGCAGAAAGAGAAGAAGTAACATAAATATATTTTATATTTATTTATTTATTTATTTATTTTTGTATTTGTTGACCGCCCGACTTTCCCTCAGGAACTCTGGGCGGTGTACAACAAATTGCCAAAATAAACAAAATAAACCCTCACCCAACAGAGAATCAAATAAAAAGATGAAACAAATAACATACGGCATACCACACAGGATCCAGCAAGAAAGGGGCTGGGAGAAACGAATCAAACAACAAACAGACAGACAGATCAATGTGCGCTCAGTAATCACCAAAGGTTTCCCTAAAGAGCCAGGTCTTCAGAGCTCTCCTAAAGGCTGGCAGCGACTCAGCCAGCCTAATCTCTGAAGGCAGTCTATTCCAGAGTGCTGGGGGCAGCCACTGAGACAACCTGGCTCCGGATAGAGACCCGGAGACAAAAATTACAACTATAAATATACAAAAACCAAAAAGCCACCCTAAAACTCCCTGTCTGATAAATCTCACTAAATCTTGGGATAGTAAACCTAAAGACAACTCTCTGAGTCTGTAAAGATTCTCAGCCATTCGGATGAGTTTATCTGAAAGTTGAGTCATGGCAACTGGACTTCTTTTTCTTGAGAGACTGAAACATTTTGCTGCTCATCCAAACAGCTTCGTCAGTCTGAAATTCAAAATTAAAAAGGACTAAGACTTTCAAAGGCCTGGATAAAAAGCTGGGTTTTATTTTTCCTTCCCAAAGCCCAAGAAAGTGGAGACCAGATGAACCACCATTGGAAGGGTGTTCAAAATGAGGCAACCATTACCAATAAAGCTTGGTTTCAATTTTACAACCTGTGGGCCTGCTTGAAAGTGGCCACCTGCAACATCCAAGATTGGGAAGGAAAAGTAGAATGGGAAGTTGACCAGAGGGAGAGGTGTTCTGACAAGAAATGAAGGCTCGCCTAAACTGTATAGGGCTTCAGCAGCACCTTGAATTTAGCTCCGAAGCATACTGGCAGCCAGTGCAAATGGGCTAGTTGAGGTGAGACATGGTCAAATTTAGATGTTTCTGTGACCAACTTGACTGCCCCCCCATTTGCACTTCCTGCAGCTTCTGAACCACCTTCAAGAGCAGACCTGTGTAGAAAGAGTCATTTCTCGAGGTGATCATTGAAAGAACCAACGTTATCCTGTCGAGAAAGGGTGGGATGACGTGTCTGCTAACCTGGAGTAGGAGTCACAGATGTATGAGTCAAAGGCTGAGAGTGGTTTGCCACCTAGTAGGTTTGTGGCTGAAATGAGATCTGACTTCTGGGTTTCCTGCTTTCCATTTTTGATCATTCTGCTGTGGATTCCGTTTCAGAGGGATGGACTTTTGTCTCCATGTTTTGCTATAGCATTTCCTCCCCCCCCCAACCCTAAGAAGAGAATATAATGCCATTTCACTAGTGTGGGCTTATAACAGCTGGGTTTTTTTAAAAAAATCCATTGGATGAGTGAGTCATTTCTACCTGCAAAGGTCACATTTACACATGGAGTTTTTCCTTCATCTCTGCAACCTTTTGCTTGTTTGACCATTATTTCTTCTTTCAATTGGAAACAAATACCCCTAGAGGAAAACTAAAGGAGTCAACATTTCTAGGGTAACCAGTGCTCAAGGGACCAGGTTTAACACTGAAGACATGGCACATAGTATGAAGCTATCATGGTCGTAAGCTGCGTGGATTTCTACTAGGATTTTTAAACCAGTGCACATCAGTTTCAGTGAGGTCACAATGAAATACAGGCAACTGGCCCCATTACTAAGACACAGGAGTAAGGATGAGACATATTCCTAAGGCTGATGAAGGGTGAATAGTGGGTGATATATAGATCATGAGTCAGCCTATGGGTCTGGTAACACTGAAGTCAACAAATTCTGGGTTATTTATATATTTATTTATTTTTAATTTGAATATTTTACCCCGCCTATCTCCTTGGAAAAGAACCCAAGGTGGCTTACAATAATGAGAGACAATATACAGTCCACAACATTTAAGACATATTCAAGTTAAGAACATGGAGTTTGAAGAGGCATCTTAGAACATTAAAATGTAACATTAGAGCTATAAAGAGCACACAAAAATAAATATCCATTATGAGGGGTGAAAAGCAACTTGGAAAACACTGGTGTTCTTAGGAAATCAGTCAGTGCAATCATGTGTGGTAATCCATATAAAAGTCACATAGTAGGTAGTCCCTTGTTCAGGGAAAGCTTGCCTGAAGAGGAAGGTCTTTGTCTGCTTCTGGAAAGACAGCAGAGATGGGGTAGTCCTGGCCTCCAGCGGGAGGGAGTTCCAAAGTCTGGGAGCAGCAACAGAGAAGGCCCTTTCATATGATCTTCTGAGATGCATCTGTGAAGGTGGTGGAATGGAGAGAAAGGCCTTTCCTGATGACCTTAGCATCCAAGCCAGTTCATACTTCAATATTCGATGTTTGAGGTAGCTTGGACCCAGGTTGTTTTGTGCTTTGTAGTGATAACACTTCTATGTAAGGTGAATTAGATATATTTTCTGAAGGCAAATTTCAGATGTATTTTCTTCAGTAGCACACAGCTTTGCCTCCCCGCAATAACCATTTGACTCGATTTTCCAACCAGTTATTGAACCCCCCCCCCCCAAAATGTGGGCTACCAATAAATATGTGCATGATTTCCATAAATATGAAATATGTGTACTGTTGAGCGCAGGTGATCAGGATAAAGGAGTAGGAGATGATGCAACCTGGTACTGGATTAACTGTGACAGAAGCAATCCACTGAAATGTCCTTAATTCCAATTACAAATGTCTTCACACACAAACCCTACACACATGCCATTTTTCATCTCGTTAGCAGGGATGACGCTGTGTGGGCAGAGCTCATCATCTGTGGGATTTTCAAAGTCAACCAAAGGTTGCCAAAGATATTGGCAGTCTTCAAGATTTTCTAACACAGATACATCTCTTGTGAGATAGAATGGGGCAACCACCATAGACAGCAGGTTCTGAGGACAGTGATAGCACCACTTTTTCTTGAACCCCTCATTCATGACTCTTCCTTTGTGGAGGAGTCCAGAGCATTGTGCACAATGTCACTTGTCGGCCATTCCCTAAACTCAACCACATCTTCTGCCTTCTGGTGTAGAACAGACTGTTCTTCTGCCCTGGCCTCAGCTGCCCTCCTCAGTTCTTGTAAACATGAAACTAGTGTTCCATTAGATTTAGGAAGTTAGTCCATCTCAAATTTGGTTTTCCTCTTTTCCTGCTGCTTTCAGCCTTTCCCAGTGTTATTGTTTTCTCCAGAGAATCCTGCCATTTCAGGATGTGGCCAAAGTAGGACAGCTTTGTGTTACAACAGTTTTGTCTCCAGAGAGAGTTTAGGTTTGACTTGATCAAAGACCCAACAGTCCCGGGTATTTACAAAGCTCTCCTCCAGTACCACATTTCCAATGGATCATCTCCCTCCTCTTTCTTAACAGTCTCGCTTTCACCATCATACATGGTGATTGGAAATACAAGAGTGTGAATGCCCCACCAAACAAAAAAGTTAAAAGGAACAAAACAAAACAGCAATGATCCCAGAAGGATATTGTGACTCCTACTCCTAGGAGACTTTAGTCAAAAATGTTCATCTTGACATAGCAGCTTTGTTTGGGAAACCTGTAATTCTTTTAAGTTTACGCTTGCATTTTTTTTATTTTGCTGATTATCAGCTGCTCCTTTCTAAGGTATCTTAGTGACTCAGCACTGTAAAGGCAACAGCTGGATCCAGTTTTACAGCACATGTGAAGAGAATGGCTGATACATTAACAGTTCTGAGGGGGAAGAAAATGGAAGGTTTACAACAGGCATGTCCAAACTTTGGCTCTCCATATGTTTTGGACTGCAACTCCCACAGTCCTTTGTCATTGGAAATACAGGCTTGGAATTCTGGGAGTTGTGGTCCAAAACATCAGGAGGGCCAAAGTTTGGACATGCTTGGTTTACAACCTCTTGCTGACCAGTTTCACTGAGAGGAATCCAGTGTCACGGAGAAGGTCACCCATATATGTCTATTCACTCCTCTCCCACATATTAGTTCATGGTCATATGTTCACAGTCATATGTCTTGCACATGTTTTCTCTGACTTCATTGTTTGTCATCTTAAATCCTACCCACTGACACCTAGTATGGTGCAATGGATAGAATGACACTAGTTGTGCAGCAATGCTGGGCCATTTCCTGGCATTTTGAGTTGTGAATATACTGTAGAAGAATAATATCCTACATTCGATGATCAGTTGGGTTTTTTGTTTGTTTGTTTTGAAGAATTGATTATCAGTGATACAAACAAATGCTTGCAACTCATTGTTTGTATTTCTACAAACCAAAAACAGAGACACGGTATTATATCCCTCTGGATATCCTCTTTCACACCTGATTTTTCAGATTTGTATGCATCTGTATAGGCTGTGTGATGGAGAAGAAAACTGTATTGGATTAAATGTACTACAAGCATCTTGCGTGCTTCTTTTCAAAAATACGTGTCCTTGCCCACCATCACTTTTTGAAGTAAAAAAATGAAGATTGTCACTGGAAGCCAAAGTCAAAATCATCCATATCGTGTAAAATAAAAACTAACCAACCAACCAACCATCAAACAAAAACGATGGAAGGGGTGGAAATCTATCTATTTGAAATGTGATGGGGGAGATTATTACAGATATTGCAAATAATCAGAAAGGCAAACAAGTGGATACTCAATCAAGTTAAGAATGAACCCTCACAAGAGAATAAAATAAGTAAATCTAGGATTTACCATGCACATATAATGAGAAGACAGAACCAACGAGAAAAGACAATATTGTTGGTAAAAGGAGCATATAGTAGGAGGAGACGAAGATATGAGACAGATAATCTCAATAAAGGAAGTCACAGCTCTTAGTTTGCAATACCTGAGCAAAACTTACTGGGAAAGATAATATTGCTCGGGGCAGTAGGAGAATGATTTAACGTGATATACTGTTAGTTTGCAAGATAAGAGCAGGACTATTAATGACAAAGACATTTTGGAGGTCTTTAACACATATAGTCATAACTCATCAGAAGTGACTTGATGGCACATAACATCTTTGAAGGTTGTTGTTGTTGTTGTTGTTGTTGTTACAGTTGTATAGTCACAAGATGGTTGGAATGGTTGAGACAGTGACAGAACATAGGCACCAAAGCTCTGCTAACACCAAGTATTGGTACGTCTGTGAAGATTCTCAGTCATCCAGGTGCGTTTATCTGGGAGTTGAGTCATGGCTACTGGACTTCTTTTTTGAAAAGAAGTCCAGTAGCCATGACTCAACTCCCCGAACCAAGTATTGGTGCTAAACTGAAGCCCAGTTTACAAATTATAACTTTTGGTCTGCCTCCATTTTAGAACTGCCTTATGGAACATTGATTTGCTTGGCCAGCAAAAGATCATTGGTGCATTCTTGTGCAGAATTAATACTCTTGTATTCAGACAATAAAACAGTTCAGTTTAAAAGAAACTAACCCCCTCCAGTTGAAAGTACAAATATTTGCCTCCAGGCTTAATGTCTAAAACAGAGGAATTGTTGCCATTCCCTGAGATTTCTAACTTAGAGTTTATGGGACAGACTTTTGTGATGCTGTAGTGGGCAGCCATATTTGCAAAATAGTGTGTGTTTCACTGAGGAAATGTGAAGCAACATCATAATATGTTACAATGGTCACTGAAGTAATGCCACCAGGGGCCTCTCCCCAGTGTGTATTTTTTTAAAATTTTTATTTTTAACCTTTATTTTGACAATCCTTCAAGTTAGAAACAAAAGGAAAGGGTGACCTAATATGGTAATATTTTAAAATAAAATTACAGTATAGGTTTCTATGTTATGTTAAGGTTTCTTTTGTCATTTCTTTTCCTTTTGTTTTTTCCTCTTACTTCCCAGTGTTTGTAGGGAAGGATATGTAGACTAAAAGCTGCAGTGCACCATGTAATGCAAGTAAGTGCACTGCTAAAAGGGAGATAAACACTGTTAGCCAGGTGAATTTGGATCTACTGTAAATCTCTGGGTGAGTTTTAGTATGTCTGGGTGAACCCTAAACCTGCTCTGGGTTGTCATGTCAGTGGCATCTCATTCACTGATCTTCCAGGGCAAAAGCCTGAGACTTGGCAAATGACCTCTAAAACTTGAAGAGCAGACAGATCTGGACCTGCTGGTGGATCCCAGGGATATGTAGCATAGACTGGCAAGGATTTCTGACCCCTAGTTGTTGAATGAGTTACCCAGTGTAGTATTGTGGATAGAGTGATGGACTCGGGAAACCTGGATCCAGCCTCTGTCATGGAAACTCACTGGGGGTGTAGCACTGGTAAAACTCTTAAATATCTTGCTTACCTTAAAAGCCCTATTAGAGTTGCTGTAAGTTCATTCTGACTTTATGTTCTGACTGGGCCACACCCAGAGAGGGGCAGAAGTCACTCACGCGCAACCGCGACTTCTCTGTAGTGGGCCCCTCACTGTGGAACCATCTTCCGAGTGAGCTGCGCCTTGCACAGTCCCTGCCTGCCTTCAAAAAAGCGCTTAAAACCATGCTTTTTTTACTCATCTGAAAAAAAAACTATTGTTTTTTGGTTTTACTGGCATACAAAGGTTGTGACTTTTTGTTTTTGTATAGAGATGGATTTGTTCAGATTGTATAAGCAGATGTTGAGAAAGAGAACAACAAAAAAGTTTGTGTGTCTAACAATGCTCCAGCACTTGGCTCTACCATATTCCAATTAAAACTGGCACATTGTTCACGCATCATAGAAATGGTAGCCCAGTTTTCAACTTTAAGGATATGGCTTCCTTTCCAGCACTTTTTGTTAACTGATGTTCGGCCCTGAATACCTTGACCTTAGTTTGAAGGGCGGCCTTGTCTAAGGCTACCTTAATGAGAAGGACCCTAAGAAAGAATAGAATCCAAGCAGCTTGGAAATTGCCTATCAGCAGTGAGCCACCTTGAGTGCAATCTGAGCCTCCATCACCTCATCACGCAGGCATCCACACTACAATGAGGTTGGTATTGTAGTAAACAGCAGTAAGTCTTTCTGAATTTACCTCTGTATAATAAACCACATGTGCAGATGTTCTTAGTCCTATTTTGTCCTTCCCTTGCATTTGTGTGGAATTAATCTTTCTTCCGTGGGATGGTATAATTAAAACCTTCCTGTTTGAGCAGTTCATGCCTGTTGTTATGTATTACACCCTTCTCTTTCCTTGTGTCTAGATGGAACACAGAGATGTGTTGATCATGTACCAAAATCCAGTTACAAAAAAACATACAGTATGTACAAAAACAAACCCTCTTCCTGCAGACAGTTTTCTCCTCCAAACTCTAATCTTCAACCACTGCTGTTTTCTTTCATGCAGTTCCAAATATACCGTATTTATCGGCGTATAACGCGCACGTTCCCCCCCTGAAAATAGGGGGCAAATGATGTATGCGTGTTATATGCAGTCTGGGACCTAGGGAGGGAGGCAGGCAGGCAGGCAGAGCCAACCCCCCCAATTCCCGGTGTGGGGCGAGGGGGTGGGGGGGAAGTCCAAGCAGCGGAGGCGGCGCTGGTGTAGAGGTGGCGCGGGTGAGGGGGGGAAGCGCTGAGGGAGGCAGGCAGGCAGGAAGGGCGGCGGCGGTGGCACCTTCCCTTCCTTAACCACCTCAGTCGGGGAGAGCGGAGGTGACTCCCGCTCCCCCCCTCAGCGGCCGCTCGAGAACGGGGGAAGGCAGGCCTCTCTCACAGGGAGCGGCCGCCGCCGCCGCGCCAGACCCAGAAGCGAGGACACCCTTTTCCCTTTCTCCCCCCGCCCTTCCCGGTCGGGGTGGGGGGTCTCTCTCCCCCTCCCTCCCTCTTGAGCCCCGCGTGCCTTCCCGGCCCAGGCCGTGCTTCTACTACCTGAGGAGGAGGGGGTGGGGGGGAGGCTCCCCGGCGGCTCCTTTCCCGATCCTGTGACGGGGCCCAAAACTCTGGCGGTGGGGCGGGTCTTAGAAGGAGGTGCGTCCATGCTTCCCTTTCCCCCCCACCTCCGCTCCCTACAAAACACAGCGCGCGCGCCCCCGACAACACCCCCCCTCAGCGCGCCCCGCAATCTATTTGCGAACAGGGTGAAAACTTTCCTGGCAGCCGGGGTGGGAGCCTCTTGGGCGTCGGCCCAGGGCGCGGGCAGGCAGGCAGGCATGGGACCGGAGGCACTGGAGGCACCGGGGCCAGTCGCTTGCCACCTGTCGCCTAGCTGTACTTTTAGAGGCCCCTTCCTTCCGTTTTTTTTCCCCGTGGGAGAGGCACCCGCCACGGGGTTGCCTTCAAAGGCACAAAGGAATCCGCGAGGAGGACTCGGAGGCGAGGTGGAGGAGGTGTTAAAAAACGAGTTAAAAAATTGGATGCATCGCAGGTAGATGCGGGTTGGGTTGGGTTGGGTGGGGAGGGGAAGGGAGGGGTGGGGTGGGGTGGGGTAGAGAGTCGGGGGGAAAATATACAATATTTGTGCAGTATCCTCAGGAAACCTCCCGGTTAAACGATCAAAGGAAATGCAGTCTGTCCGGTGAAAAGAATGAGACATTAATAAAAAAAATTCTGAGCTACCCTTATTTTGCTTCAAAGTTCTTTATTTGAAATTTAATTCCCCCCCCCTGAAATTTCCCTCTTAAAACGAAGGTGCGTGTTATACGCCTGTGCGTGTTATACGCCGATAAATACGGTACACAGCTTTTGTTGTGTGTACAGAGCATAAGAAGTAGTATAAAAGGTAATATAATTCCTCCCCCTTTGTTGCTTCATTGAAAATGGGTGCCACTTGCGGTCACCTGATATTCAGAACAAGTAGTAACAACAAACAAACAAACAAACAAACAAACAAACAAATTTTGCTACCTTTCACTCCTTTTTGGGTGCAGGTAACCCTCCTGGAACTGTTGCTTTATTTTATGGACATTCTTATTTCACTGAAATATGAAAGAGGAATCACCATAAGATAAAGCAAAGAGGGAATAGTAAGAGGGAAAACAGCATAAATACTGGTAATTGTTTTTAAAAATACCAGATCAAAACAAAAGCCAACAACAAAATATTTTTAAAGTAAATAGATAAATACAACATACAGGAAACCAGATTAATCTAATCAAAGAACACAAACATTAAACTTTTATACAATATAGTTCATACAGAGAGATGGGACTGTAATTTCCCCAATTGCCAATGAACTAGGTTGCCTGATAAAAGAGAAACATTTGTGTCTATTAACATATGGTCTTCGTTAGCAGATGATAAATCTATTGCATTTTTTCTCACATCCCATCATTTTTTCCCCAGCTGAATCACCAAGTAACAAAGAGAAACTGAAAAACTGCTAGCTAGTTAGTTTGTTTAACAAAACTGCATGTCAATTTGTGGGGTTCATACTAAATATGTATGATCTGACATAATGATCTCTATCATGAGCACGGCACTTAGCTCATTGTTGGACACAGGAGTCAGGATCATGATCAAACTGATGGTGCACTAGCTGAACCAGGACTATTTGTGTGCCTCCATGGTGACCATGGGGTGGAGCAAAGAGCACGTTACTCAGAAGGTGAATCCCCTCCAGATTCTTTGAGCTAACAGCAGTGGGTTTCTTAAAGGAAAGGGCTGAAAACCAAAAGTGTAATATGGATTCTAAACAAAGAATACAGACATTTGATATATCCCCATAAACCCCCAAACCTCTCATGCAGACTCTAATGTCTAACATAGTGAGAAGAGTCTTGGAGTCAGGTCACTACCTGTAGCAGCTATTCTTCAATAGCTAGATAGCTTAGCTCAGGGGTGTCCAAACTTTTTACAAGGAGGGCCAGATTTGGCAGGGTGAAAATGTGTGGGGGCCAACCATTCAGCTGCATTTGGGCCCCGGGCCAGACTTTGGACAAGTCTCTATAACCAGGGCTGGCACTTCCATTAAGGTGAACTAGGCAGTTGCCTAGGGCGCCAAAATGGAGAGAGGGCGCTGGACAGCCTGCTGCCCCCCACTGCCCCCCCACCTCTGGCCACCGCCATCTGTCCCCCCACTGCCCGCCAGCCGCTCGTCACCATCCGCCCATCGCTGCCCGCCGCTGCCCGCCCGCTGCCGCTGCACCCATCGCCGCCCAACCCCCACGCCTGTTGCCGTCCCCCGCCATCTGCTGCCCCCCTGCCCCCTGCCCCCCACCCTCACCCCCCGCCCCTCACCCCCGCCCCCCACCTGCCACCACCCATGCCTGGCTTAGCTAGTACAACAGGAAGTGAGAGACTTCTGTTCGTGTAGAATATTGCTAGGATTTGTGTTCTTGATTTTGTCTTCTTTTGAAAACTTAATTACTTGCATTTCTAGGGCTGAATCTGAATGTGCATATGTTCACCTCCTTTCCTGCATGGCGTTTAAGTAGTTATATCAGAACTTCATTGTAGGACATTAAGATCTACCTTGGTTTCTTTTTTTCTTATTGCTGTGGTAGCCGATAAAGTTCATAACAGCTGTCCCTTGCTGCTCCTTTCCATGTGTTGTCTATGTTATTGGTGGACAAATAATTCTGCCATAAAGAATCCTTAAGGTTCTCTGTATAATCTTCCACCCCAAATAATAGCTGTTTGCATTTCTCCGTTCATGGACACCTTTTCTCCCCATAGATTTGGTAACACAAGAATGCTGGTGTGGGATCTCTATTGGTTCGGAATATGCCCAAAAGGGAAGCGGGGGGGGGGGGATGGGATACCAATTGGTGTACCCCTATTCAGGCATGGACTCAATTCACTGTCTAAAAAAGCATCATCAAAAGTGTCCAAAACACAACACACCAAGCCATATTACTCAGTGTGGGCCAGTGCAGCCTAAACAGGATCACTTGAAGTTGTGGGAAGGAGTGTGTTAGTTTGTTAGTTAGTATTTTGTGTTAGTTTTAGTTTACTAATATCCCAGTAGTTTTTATTAATGATTGTATTGCTTGAGATTATTTTTTGAGTCTGTATTATACTTAAGTTTATCACTCTGTTGTTTGCTGCCCAGAGTAGCCCTTGGCTAGATTAGCGGGATATAAATTGAATGAATAAATATGTCATTTGACATGATACTTACACCCAAATGGCATATTGATCTCAAGTGATCTTTTGTCTCCTTCCACTATTAATTGAACACTTCCCTTGCTCTTCTATGGAGGGGCAGGGGAATGTAATGATTAATTCTGCCTGTGCTATTTTCCTTTCATTTCCATCTAATGACTGTTAAGGAACTGCCCACAGCCATATTTTTGACTGGCACTTCACACAAAGGCCGGGGGGGGGACACCTCTGTGATTCAGCGCAACAGTGGGCGTTTATACACGACCCCTAAGCTCCGCCGCAAATGGCTGCAAGGTCCGGACCTTAAAAATGTTTACCCACCAGCTCCGGACTTTGCAGACAATTAAGTGCGACCCCGCCCACTTTAGCAAGACCAAACAGCAGTTTTCTTGTACCTGCTTTTTGGAGGTGACAAATATTTGATCCGGTGTAAGGATAGTGAGTGCGGGGCTCTCCTGGCTTCCGTTTGTTCTTTTTTTGCGCCCCGCCCCTTTAAGAGATCTGAATGCTGCCCAGAACAAAACGGAGGTAAGAAGGCATTCTTTTCTTTCTTTTTTCTCCGTCCCTCAGGCAGCCAGCAACCAGGAAGTGCCGAGGGGGGTGGGGACAGAGGAAGAGCGAGGAACCCCTAAGATCTCTGGTCCGAATTTAAGTGGCCAGCAGATCGTAGGGGTCGTGTAAAAAGGCCCAGTGATAGTCTGAGTTGTTATGTTTTTTAATCTTCCTCTGTCCTGCAGAGGGGCAGACGAAGTGCTCAATTTGCTGATATCCTGAAATGGCTCATTTATTAAGCTGCTACATGGTGCCAGAAATTGAATCCAGAAGGAACCATGGCAGCTTTGACAGTGGCAAGTCTCAATTTTAGTCTCTTCCAAGCAGTCTCGCATGCTGAGAATGGACTAAAACTGAGTGCACCAGCCAGTATCCAAAAAGTAGAAGCCTCTAAAAGGGACTCAACAAGGTACAGGCTTGGGTGCTCTGGGGAAAATTGGTCCATTCTAGAAATTACATTGTGTAGTCACCAGGAAAAAGAAAAGAAAATAATTTGTGACCACAATGCACCAAATGCCCATCTGAACAAGCCATCAATTACATTTGTAGGTGTATCATAGCTGAAATTATCAACTTGACTCGTAAAATCGGTGTAGGACAGGGGCATGGCTGCCAGGTAATGACCACAGCATTCAGCGTGGCCATGAGAGCTTTCAGCAATGTCTGTCAGTGCCAAAGGAGAAGCTCACAAAGGAACCCTTGAAGGGAGTATAAGAACATGATAAGCACAGCCTCATTTTAACCTTTGGTGGTCACCCTGTCCTATTTTGCATCTGGCCACTCTAGCAACAAATTATGAAAAGGGCCATAAATAATAAAAAGGGGAAGAAAGGAAAATCTGTCCCATCTGAATGGTGACCATTAAAGGTCAGTTTGGGTTCTGCCAAAAAAAAAAAGGGGGGGGGGAGAAAAAGAAAAAGAAAAAAGAAAGAAAAGAAAAGTAAAAAAAAGTAAAAAAAAAAGTCCAGGACTATTCCCCAAGTGGACAGTTTTTCCAGGTAGAGGAAGATAACCCCGTAAATTGAAATATGGTAAAGGGAAACATATGAAAGAGTTTCAGGATAGTCCAGAAACAACGATTACTGCCTGGTTCTGTTAATTATTTTATGCACTAGAGTTTTGTACAGTAGGACCCCAGTATCCGCTGGGGATTGGTTCCAAGCCTTTCCGTAGATAACGAAAACTGTGGATAAGAGAGAATACCAAAATGTCCCCAAAACTGCAGTTTTGTGATTGTAACTTGCTTTACAGCTGCTGTTTTGCAACAGTAGCTTGCTTTACAGCTGCTGTTTGTGATGGTAGCTTGCTTTACGTCTGCTGTTTTATGACAGTAGCTTGCTTTACGTCTGCTGTTTTATGACAGTAGCTTGCTTTACAGCTGCTCTTTGTGATTAGAGATGGGCACGACTTGAAAAATTTTTTTTTCGAGTTGTCGTTAGTCGGGCCGGTTCCGTTTCGGCTCGTTTCCGTTTTTCACGAAAATTCGCAAAAATTAGTCAGTTCATTTTTTCGTTTTTTCATTGTTGTTAATACTGGTTTGGGGAGGGGGTAGCGGGCTCCTGGAGGGAGCTGCAGGAGTCAGCCAGAGCCACAAGTGACGGACTGGCAGACTCCTTGCACCCGCTGTGTCTCACATACTTGCATGTAGTGCAATGCAAGTAGATCTGGCTTAGGGTTAAGACGGGTTAGCGCAAGGGCTAGGGTTAGGCTAGTTACGGGTGAGGTTAGGGTGAGTATTGGGGTGCACCTCTGGGTGCCTCTCTGACCCACTTAGAAGGACAGTGTACTGGCGTATGGGTTAGGCTTAGGGTTCGGGTTTGGGCTACGATTAGTGGGCTGTTTATGCCTGATTGGCACATCCCAGAAGTCTCTGTGGTCAACCTGGCCAAGTGGCCATGCGATTGTTGGAAAATTTGCATGGTCTACTCCCATGGGCGAGCCCATCATTGCAAATGTGCAGGTGTAAAAAAATAAAATAAAATAAAATAAAATAAAATAAAATAAAATCAACGGAGACTTTTTTTGCAAGAAAAACCCACTGCTGCTACTGTAAAAATTCAAGCATTTAAAATAGCTAATTTTTGCATGTTTCTGTGGTGCTTTGGTGGGGTTTTGGGCAACGATTTCAAAAAAAATATTGTGGTCGCCATTTTGGATCCCCCCCCACCGCATGGCAAATGGATGCGCCCTCCCAGCCTGGTATAGTCAGCAAAACCTGGCCATGCGATTGGTGGAATGGCTCCAAAACTTTGCATGGTCCACTCCCATGGGCGAGCCCATCATTGCGAATGCGCAGGTGTAAAAAAATAAAATAAAATAAAATCAACGGAGACTTTTTTTGCAAGAAAAACCCACTGCTGCTACTGTAAAAATTCAAGCATTTAAAATAGCTAATTTTCGCATGTTTCTGTGGTGCTTTGGTGGGGTTTTGGGCAACGATTTCAAAAAAAATATTGCGGTCGCCATTTTGGATCCCCCGCACTGCATGGCAAATGGATGCGCCCTCCCAGCCTGGTACCAGCAGCGCAGCAGTAGCAATAGCCAAGGAGAGGGGGGCGGGGAACCCCCCCCCAATAAAACACCCTTCTGGCCTGGTAGGTGCCCTCAGACAGTTTTCGCCTACTTTTAGGGCCGGGAATCGGTTTTTTTTTTACTTTTAAAAACTTTTTTCTGTGCCGCTTGGCATTGCGCGATCGCCGCGATGCAAGTAACGAGCACGACAAATCAGACCAATTTGTTCATTTGTCGGTTCGAGCTCGAATTCTGTTGGAGTAATTCCCGTTTCCGTTTCCGTAGAGTAACGGATACGAGTAACGGAAACGGAAACAGGAGTACCGCTAAGTCGTGCCCATCTCTATTTGTGATAGTAGCTTGCTTTGTGGCTGCTGAATTATTTATTTTTTCCTCTGCCAACCGTGGATAACTGTATCAGTGGATAATGAATCAGTGGATACGGGGATCCTACTGTACTTTTCTTTCTTTCTTCTTTCTTTCTTTCTTTCTTTCTTTCTTTCTTTCTTTCTTTCTTTCTTTCTTTCTTCCTTCCTTCCTTCCTTCCTTCCTTCCTTCCTTCCTTCCTTCCTTCCTTAGCACTATGCATGTTTGTGCATTTTGTACGTGTTTTCCAATCTGCTTTCCTGGCCTCTCCACATAGAAATAGACAAATGAAAGAAGCAGAAGAGCAAAATTGCAAAGAGCGAGGATGGTGGGGATGAGATCTTGGAATTACTTTAAACCAGCTCCTTTTTTTCTCTTTTCAAAAAATGTGCCAGTGTCCTCTGCTGTCCTATAAACTGCAAAACAGTAAATCTCAAATGTGCAGCCATGTACTACCCTGTGTGTGTGGCAAGCAGCCATTGGATCAGATTGGAAGCATTTATTTCATGACCAATTTGTCCTAGACTTGAGTTGCCAGACCTGGAATGACACTGAGTATGATATTGGTAGGAAATGGGAATAGCAGCCCTGCTTTGTCTTTAGACTGAGTCTTTCTGTCTTTGCTATTTATTCCCCCTGAATGACTCAACGGTGGAAATTCAAAACAGGAGCTTTTGCATCTCAGAAAGAAAATTTATATAATATATAAAAAGGCACTACACTGCATTTTCTTTTCAATTACTTTAGCAGCTTTTAAATGATTGTTGGCTTGAGTAGGCTGAAGTTAGAGGAACAAATTTCCAGAGCTTAGAAAAGTTACTTTTTGGGAACTATGATGACCTCCCAGCAAACAGCCAGTGGCCTTTCTGGGTGAGGGATGTAGTCTAAGCTATACTTTCCCCAAGGTCTGTTAATTTGATATTGCCATTTGATATGCTGGCAAGGGGGGTGTTCACAACAGTTAAAACTGTATAACACAACATGTTTTAAACACAGTACAAAAACCTATATTAAAAACAGTCACATATTAATTAATATTCAATCCAAGATGAAAAACACATTTTAAAAACATTTTTAACACTTCTAAATGTTGAAAGCAGAGCATTCCCAGGACACCCATTAGATGCTTAAAAATCTACCTGAAGAGGAAGGTCTTTGCCTGATGATGGAAGGAACAGAGGGAGGGGGGGAGACCTAGTTTTTCAGGGCAGTGTATTCCAACACCTGGGGGCAACCGCAGAGAAGGCCCTTTTTCTTTTGTCCTCATCAAGTGACGTTGGGAGGGTGGTGGAATCGAGACAAGGGTCTCCCTAGAAAATCTTAAAAGTCCAGAAGTCTCATATGCAGGACATAATATTTCAAGTAGCCTGGATCCAAGCTGGATAAGGCTCTGCAGTTCACAATCAGAACTTTGAATCGTGCCTGAAACAAAATGGCAACCTGTGGAGCTGTTTTAACAAGGAATTTGCACGTGCTCTGTAACCAGTGCTGGTGTCAAAATTGACTATAACTTAATTTTAGCTCCATTTTGTAATTTTTCTTATTAGGGTACTTTTAAGTTGGTGAAATCAGTGTACCACCTTGTTAAGTTTTTTTTAAAATATGCTTAAAATATAGATACCAAGGACACATTTGGAATATTTCTACACATTTTCTTATTTTCTTAGAAGAAAATAAATAGAAGAACATTTTTAAAGTGACAGCACCCCAGAGGCAGATGTATAAATATGTTTCAGCTTGCGGCAGAATGTTTTTATTTATTTATTTATTTATTTATTTATTTATTTATTTATTTATTTATTTATTTAGAGTATTTTACCCTGCCTTTCTTCTTGGAATAGGACCCAAGATGGCTTACAGTAATGAGGGGCAATATACAGTCCAGTACAATTAAGACATATTCAAGTTTGAAAACAGGGAATTGAGGGACAACATTAAAGCTGCAAGAGAATGTGAGCAGTTAAAGAGAGAGTGAACATTCCATGTAAAAGTTATGAGTGATGGAAAATAACATTGAAAACATAGTGTCAGTGAAATCACACAAGGTTATAAGTGGATATAAAAACAAAGTCTATTTGGTCACGTATGGCAGATTCATATAAATGACAAATAATAGGTAGTCCATCATTCAGAGAAAGCTTTCCTGAAGAGGTCTTTGCCTGCTTCTGGAAAGACAGCAGATATGGGGCAGTCCTGGCCTCCAGTGGGAGGCAGTTCCGAAGTCTGGGAGCAGCAACAGAGAAGGCCCTCTCATGTGTTCTTCTGAGACACACCTATCTCGGTAGATTGTCCTCCTTGTGTCTTAAGGAGTGGATCATAATACTCAATAGCTCACACTAAAATATATGCTAATCTTAAAGATGCCACAAGATTTTGCTTTTTTCTTTGGTCTTGATTTGTTTTCGCTGTGCAAGAACAATCCAGCTGCTGCTCCACACTTTTCCTTTGTTGGTAGTAAAGGAGCAAATTAGAGAAAGGAAGCGGCTCACTGCCAGAGTAGACAAGAAACCAACTATGGAATAACACTTGGGTTGTTGAACTGCTCCCTCTACAATTGGAAATAATCAAACGGCATGTAGCAACATGCTGCTGTGAGAAGCCAGGATTCCCGTGTATTCTTTGCTTGTTGTTTCATGTAAATGCATCTCTGGTGTCTACTATAGGACATGGAATCAGGCCACAGGAGAGGGGGGGCAGCCTTAAATCTTGCTATATGTATCCTCTAGTTTTTCTGTGCATAGTATAGTGTGTGCTTTATATTTTGTAGTGTAGACACAGTAACAGTATATGGCTGAAATTTTATGGACATTGCATTTTGGAAAAATCTTTCCTGGCACTCAACAGAATAATTTGGTTGCAATGATGGGTTTTGGCTGTGGGTTGCTACTTCAGTGAAACTATTAAGGAAATGTCAACCATTCACTGTAGCATCTTTGCCATGAGAAGCGAGCTCAAAACAGGATGCCTTTTGAGATCCCATATTCCAGTCTCACCTTGAAAGAGCTTTGACATTCCTTAGTGCTTGGGAATAACCGCCAGCTGAGAACATCTGGTATCAATAAAGTGGATTTGTTGGAAAAAACTGAATTGTGATTTTGGATCCCTCTCCTAATTGCATTGAACTGATGGCTAGTTCAGGTGACCCTGCCAAAGCAGGGGAGGAATTCAATAAATTATTGTGGCAGCAGAGAGCATGGGGAAGGCCTAGTCCCTATACTATTGACTAGTGTGGCTAAAATAACCATCAAACACAAAAAACTCACACTATTGTTGACAAATGCCTGTAAAGCTGAAGTGTTTTAAGGAAATATAAATCCATGTAGCCATTCATTGTAACACTAAACTGGTAACAAGATTGTCATCTTCACTTTGTGATGTTAATTAATAGCTGGAGAGCTGGCATGTTGCTGGAGACACAGTGACGGACTAGCATGCAGGAGATCTAGGTTTGAATTTTGGGTTGACCGTGGAAACTGACTTGGGGGAGGAAAAGGACAAAACCCAAGGCATGCAAGATTCCCCAGGTATAGGGGTGGCAATCTTTTATAGCTGTTGAAAACACATCCCAATAAACCCACTAGGGCAGTGGTGGCCAAACTTCGGCCCTCCAGAAGTTTTGGACCACAATTCCCACAGTCCTTTGCCATGGGCAATACAGGCTTGGAATTATGGGAGCTGTGGTCCAAAACATCGAGAGGGCTGACATTTGGCCAGTACTGCACTAGGGCCTACTTTAGAGAGGGCTGTGCAGCAAATTACATAGATTAGCCTCTGCTAGGTACAACAGAGATGCCAGATTGCTCAATGAAGGAATCATAATTTGGGTCCAATGGTGGTTGTTCTTTTATCTCCCCCTTCTTCCTTTTATGAAAGTAGGACACCTGGTGGATACTCAGATTGGTCTCCAAACCTGATCAGAATACAGGAAGGGGGCAGAGGAGATTTTATGTAGTGCTATTAATTCATTTTAGGTTATGTATCAGCAGGGCCGGGGCTAGGGGGGCAGCAGGTGGGGGTGGGCGGCAGTGGCGGCGGGGCGGCGGGTGTGTGGGCGGCGGGGCGGGGCGGTGGGGCGGGAGAGGTGGTGGATGATGGGGGACGGCGACAGGTGTGGGGGCGGACAGCGACAGGCGCGGGGGCAGCGGGCAGGCGGCGGGGGGCGGCAGACTGGCCAGCGCCCCCTCTCCATTTTGGTGCCCTAGGCAACTGCCTAGTTCACCTTAATGGATGTGCCGGCCCTGTGTATCAGGTAAATTGATATATGAAAGCTGGGTGAATGGTACCTCCACTCATTTGACTTTCATTGGAGTCATTTGGTGTGCCAACCTCCTTTCTTTAGGCATTTGGGTTGTTGTTTTTCCGGCCAGCAGGAGCATAAATTCTGTAAATCTTGGAGTTCTCCACATCTGCCGCATACCTTCCCATAAGGCATAGATGGGAGCATTTTGGGTGGATAAAGACTGGGAAGAAGGAATGGTAGCGATCACACAATTATGTAAAATAAGCGATACTTTATTATTATTATTTTAAAAGTTCCTTAGGCTTTTCTTGGCAGAAAAAAAATATTTTTTAAAAAAAAGCAGCTAAAGGCACTTTGTTATGCAGGGTTTGTGTTGGCTGACCCTGAAAAGGAAACAGGGCAGAGGAAAAGGGGCAATGTTTTTTTTTATCCTAATGTGTCAAGTTGGCTGCAAGACTTTTTCGTGTATTAGAAATACCAGAAAATCAGAAAGAATTTTAGCTCCACTTTCTATGCAGCACTCCTCGCCGTCCTTGATCAGAAGATGGGATTGGAACCAGACTGCTGAAATGCTGCAGATGAAAAAATACTTCCTCATCAGAGGTGATGATTGAAATGGCTGAATTTATTATCAGAAGGGGGGGGATGATGTTTTCCCAGCGCAGGCAAAGCCATCTTTTAAAAGCACTGAGTGCGCTGGAATGCCAACATGTATCTGAGTGCTCAAGGGGCAGCCCCAGGGGTAGAAGATTGACCTGGGAGGAATTGCATCTCACGAGACTGACCGAAGCTGATATCTCATGACTGAGTTGCATGTCAGATTCCTTTCTTTGATGGATTGCTCGCTGTAAGCCCAGTTTTTCTTTATCCTGTCCTTGGAGCCGCTGCTTTCCTTCTCTTTCAAAGTTTGGATACGATGTGCTATGAGTAACAAAGCTGCCTGTAACATTCTACTTTGGTGCAGTTGGAAAGCAGCAGTGTTGTTCTTGGAAGTCGCATAGCAAGCAATGAATAACGGTAACCATTCTTTTAAAAAATATAAACTTCCAATTTCTGTTCCCTTTCCTCCCCCAAGACAAATGATAGAAAGAGAACAGAATGGACATTGACACACATGAAGAGGAAAGCCAAGCATTTTACTGACCGCAGAGACCTTGTGGGTTCAGGCTTCCAGAAGCGATCTGTAAATGTCCAAATGGCAGGTTCATTGGAGAGAGATGCTTATGATAAACCAAAATGGATTTTGCTGCCCATACGCTTTCTTGACCACTATCATAACATGATCATCCAGGTTCAGGACGGAATGCACGCTTTGCCCTCAAACTGGGAACCTATTTAGAGTCAAAGATTTTTCCAGGCATGGTCCCTCACAAGATCATATTTCATACACCTCACTTTTCTGACTCACTTCATAAGTATAAGGGCTAGAAACTTCATATTTAAAATGGCGGTCCTTGATTTTTACGGAGACTGGCCTATAAATAAAAGCTGTTTATCTGTGTACATTTCTCAACCCTTTTCTTGCAGTTTCCAGTGAATATTTGTGAACTTTATGTCTCAGGTAAATTCAAGAACTAATTTGTTACAAACAGCATTTTGTAATTTTCTGTTAGGACTTGATCTCTTTGTTACTCATTACATCAGGGTTGTCTAAACTTTTTTACAAGGAGGGCCAGATTTGGTGAGGTGAAAATGTGTGGGGGCCAAACAATCAGCAGCATTTGGCCCCCAGGCCAGATTTTGGACAAGTCTCTATAACATGCAAGGAGGCGGGGAGGATGCTGTACCAATGGAGCCGGGGCTGGGTAACTGGGCAGGTGACAAGGGGCATGGATAGAGGCAGGGAGGGCAGGCAAACCGTAAAACTGCAAGCTGATGTCTCCATCTGGTATAGGGACGGGCCAGCTGGCAGGGATTTGTGACAGGCTGAGTTGGTGGGGAGAAGAGGTTGTGGGCTGCTTGAAATTTGAAAATGGGCCGCATTTGGCCCCCGGGCCTGACTTTGGACATGCCTGCATTACATGTTACCATCATGCATGGGGATTAAATATTTTTTCTTGAAATTCTTTGATTTAATCCTAGCATTCTGTCCAACTAAAGAACAGCCAATGCTTCATTTTTATGCCTGCTAAAAGAGGTTTGTTTTTTTAAAAAAATTATGGTGGTGTTTTAGATGTTAATGCTTTTGGCCTGTCTTTTCTGTTTTAAATTTCTGTCAGCATCGCTGGCATGGCAGTCTATTAATTCTATGATGAGGCATTTCTCAGGATCTTGATTCATTAATCGTATTACCCAAGCCAGGCTCCTTTCAATGTTTCCCTCAAAACTTAGGTTCTTTTAGACAAGCTTTGCACAGAATCTGGAATGAAGATCTAACAAAAAAAAATCCTGCCATTTGTAGTTACTGCTTCACACTTCTAACATCTGTTGGTTTAGGCATTTCAAGAATAGATGTTATGCTTTTCTGCTCTGCTGTTCACCCCTTTCCAATACAAATATCCAAAAATTCAAGTTAATTTCCAGCTGTGGGACATTTTCAATTCAATTTAGTTCCTAGAGTATTTTATCTTTTTCTCTCTTTATACAAGCTGAGATTTGTCAAAGTTTCAATGAACTTTTACTGAGTTTTGGTATACTCAGAAGCCGCGCCTATACGGAATAAGTGGGTACCAAAGTGGAATGTGTTAACCCTGACCCTACCCTGTGCCTCACTGGTAATTCTCCAAAATTGGTACTTGGTCAATGGTATCCTGTCCTTGCACCAAAATAGGTATCCCTTGACCTCCCCCGCTGCTGCAGGTACTGACACAGGGCCATGACTGGGCAAATATCTGCCACTGAGCAGGGCCCCAGGTCCACGCATGCCCCCTTGCCTGCCTGGTCCATCTTGGATCTCCGGATATCCAAGACCGCCACCCCCCATTGTCCATCACCTGCAGGGCTGCACCTGATGTGTCACCCCTCTTCACTGCCACTAGGTCACTGACTCTGAGGGCCACGAAAAATGCCATGAGCACTGTAACTCTGAAGAGCGACGCTTTGTAGGGGTCCCGGAACACTAGTAGCCATTCCATGCTCAGCCATTGAAGGATCTCTGGCGAAAGGGGAAAATTACCGTCCTGCCTCGTTCCCCTCTCCTTGCCCTAACCCTGAATCATTTTCCCGATTCTGAAGTCACTGGTCAAATTGGGGCACCCCAGGGATTTGGCATGGAAGGCAAGGGGGGAATACTTTGGCCTGGAGAAACTGGGGCCAAGTCCCTTCTTATGCAATACTACCAGGAAATGTTGCAGGTGCCCTGCTCCTTGTCTAAAGGCCTCAAACTCCCTTGTGGCTGCCACATAACCACATAGCTATGCATTGTGCACGTTGCCAGCACCAAACCTATTGCCCGCTCAGCTTCTCCTTACAAATCCTGGGAAGGAAAGAGAGGCCTGCTAAATAGGGCCCTTGCCCTGCCCCTTCATGAGCCTTGCAAGATTTGGGCGATAGAGCGTCTCACGCTGTTTCACCCAGGCGGGCAAATGGGTCCCGGTCTTGGATGAGCCAACGGCAGAACTGGTCCTTCCTTCTTGTAGTGTTACTGAGCCAGGTTACTCACCACACACACACACACACACACACACACACACACACACACACACACACACACACACACACACACACACACACACATGTAATGGCACATTTTGGTTTTTTCCCCACCAGATGCAGAATTTATCAACAACAATTTTATACTGCTTTCAGCTCAATGCTCAAGCCTATCAAGATCTATCAGCTATTCCACTGAGAAAGAACAGCAGGCAAGAGAAACAATAAAGAGTGTGTTGTCTGAAAAAGGCAAAGAGGTTTAGAATGCAGTTGAGAATAAATATGTTATAAAGAGGATAAAGGAGATGGCAGTGAAGGAAGTTTAGAATGCAGTTGAGGATAAATATGTTTAAAAGTTAGATGGCAGAAAGGAGTGAGATTTGACTGTCAAGAGGGTCTGTTACCTTTTCCAACACTGACTCCTTTGGAATGGTCTGTTAAAGTTGTTCCTGTATTAGAAAGTGGGATGAAAAACAAAACAAAACAAAAGACACAAAACATGTGGCACCTTAAAGACTAATTTTCATATTTTAGTGTAACATTTTGTGGACACATCCACTTCTTCAGACATATAGTTTTGTGTCTTTTTGTTTTGTTTTGTTTTGTTTTGTTTTTGCCTGCAATTCTTGAAAAGACTAACACTGCTACCCTCTCTGAAAAGTCAGATGAGTGGAGATTAGAGATGGGCACGACTTGAAAAAATTTTTTTTCGAGTTGTCAAAGGGGCCAGTCCCATTTCGGGTTTTCCGGTTTTCCAAAATTTGAAAAATTAGTCGGTTCGTTTTTTTTCGTTTTTTCGTTGTCGTTAGTACTGGTCTGTTTTTTGGGGGGTAGCGGGCTCCTGGAGGCACCTCTGTGGGGTGGGTGCCTCCTCTGGCCCGCTAAAAGGGAAAGTGGGCTCCTGAAGGCACCCGTGGGTGCCTCCTGCCACTAGGAAGGGGAAGCAGGCTCCAAGAGACACCCCTCTACATGGGGGTCTCCCTTCCTCACCTGCTGCTGCTGCAAAATGCTATGCAATAGCCATATGGATATTGCATAACATAATGTGCAGACAGTGAGACCAGTGTGAGAGTGATAGGGTCATACCCGCCCTTCACAAGGCTCTGGCACCACCATGTCTCACACAGAAGGGAATTGTACTTGCTGCGTGTAGTGCAATGCAAGCAAGTAGATCTGGCTTTAAGGTGGCTTAGTGCAAGAGCTAGGGTTAGGCTAGTGACGGGTAAGGTTACGGTGGGCTAGTGGGTTGCACCTCTGGGTGCCTCTCTGACCCACTAAGAAGACAGTCTGTTGTTGGGTACGGAGTCAAGGGTTAGGGTTAGGGCTAGTTTTAGGGGGCTTTTTGGCACATCCCAGAAGTCTCCATGGCCAAGTGGCCATGCGACTGGTGGGATGGCTCCAGAAATTTGCATGGTTGTCCACTCCCACATGGCTGGCCACTTGGCCAGCCCAAAACTGCGCAAAATAAAATAAAATAAAATAAAATCAATGGAGGACAGAGGAGGAGAGGAGAGACATTTTGTGCAAGAAAAAACCCACTGCTACTGTGAAAAATCTGGCAGTTTATAAATTTTCGCGTGTTTCTGTTGTGCTTGTGTGTTTTTGGACCACGATTTCAAAAACAATATTGCGTTCACCGCCCCATTTTGGATCCCCCGCCCGCACCGCATGGCATGGCGATGGCGACTCGCGAGTCCGGCTGCCCAGGACGGGGGGGAGGCGGGACCCCCCCTCCAGAAACCACCCCTCCGGTAGGTGCCCTGCGCCCTTAGTCAAGCAGGCATTTTTCCGCCTGCTTTTTTGGCCCGGGAATGGGTGGGGGGAGAGTTTAAAAGTTTTTTCCTGTGCCGTCCGTGCCGCTTGCTTGCGCTTTAATTGCGGTGGCCGGCGGCCGGCGAGACTGGGCTTTTTGCTGGCTGCGAGCCTGCGGCGAGTCCCACCAGAGCAGCCGAGGACGGGGGATGAGGGGAGAGGCCGGGGACCTCCAGAAACAACCCCTCTGGTAGGTGCCCTGAGGCACGGCAGGCATTTTCCCGCCTGCTTTTCGGCCGGGAACCGGGTTTTTTTAACTTTTAAAAACTTTTTTTCTGTGCCGCGTGTGGCATCGCGCGATCTCGCGATGCAAGTAACGAGCACGACAAATCAGACCAAATTGTTCGTTCGTCGGTTCGAGCTCGAAGTCTGGGGGAGTAATTCCCGTTACCGTTTCCGTAGAGTAACGGAACCGAGTAACGGAAACGGAAACGGGAATACCGCTAAGTCGTGCCCATCTCTAGTGGAGATACATGATGGAGAGGTGGAAAGACCGTAGTCCCAGTGGTGATATGGCCAAAGCATCAATGTTGCAGGGCCCAGTGCTTTGGTCAGGGCTGTCAAATGCCATTTCCACCTCCAAGAGGGAGACATTGAGACTGAAGTTCAGTTGATAATGAATCTATGCTATTATGTTTTGAAGAAAACAATGTTCATGCTCAATGAAGTTATAAATTATTTAAACAAGGCAAAGAAATAGCAGAACCAGTTTTGTTGGACGATAAGAATAAAAGTGTATTTACTTTAGAAGTGCCTGTCTGTCCTGAAGTTAAATAACACGATACTGCCATTCACTCAACCAGAACCCACACACTTCCCTATCCAAGTCATTAATAAAAATGTTGAAGAGCACCAGGCCCAGTACTGAGTCATGTGGTATTCCATGTGTTACTTCTTCCCAGTTTCAGAATGAACCAGTAATAATCACCCTCTCTCATTCTGTAGCCAGTGGTGTATCCACCTGATGCTTGTGCTATCCAACTCACACATAAGTTTGCTAGTCAGATTATCATGGGACAGTTTGTCAAAGGCTTTGCTGAAGTCAAGATATATTATGCCTACAGCATTCCCATCATCTATGAGAAAGATTTCCAGATTGTAAAATGATATAAGATGAATCTGATAGATTTGTTGAAATCTCATGCTATGGAAAACATTTGACTTTCACTGCATGAGAAATCACTGGGTGGGTGGATGGGGGTAGGAGAGATTAGTTGAAGGAAGAAGAAGAAAACCTGCCTTCAGAATGCCCATACTTCTGAGACTTACTGCGTACTTCAGAGAAATAAAATTTATATAAAATAATAAATGTATTTTAACATGTGAACAGTAGAGATGGGCACGACTCAAAAAATGGTGTTTCGTTTGTCGTTTAGTCGTTTAGGGGTCCGTTTTGGTTCGTTTTCATTTTCGTGACGGTTTTTGGCAAAAAAATTTGTTTTCATTTTGTTAGGTAATGAAACGAAAAAACAAAAACGAAAATGAAAAATTGCTGTTTCGTTAGCATTCTTTTTAGTTCAATGCATCTGCTACAACGAAAACAAAAAACACGGCAAATTTGGTCGTTTCGTTTTCTTAAAAAATTGTTTCATTTTCATTGCGTAACGAAACAAAAAAACAAAAACAAAAATGAAAAATCGTTCGTTTCGTGCCCATCTCTAGTGAACAGGGTTGAGAAAGGAAAGAAAAACAATGTCACTCCAGTATTTCTGCCAAGAAAACACGAAGAGTCGGTCACGACTGTAACGATGCAACACACACGCACACAAAACAAGGATGGGAATAAAATGGAAGTGAACTCCAGAGAAATGCAAGAAAACCAAGCAAGTGCAAGGTCTGTAATTACCCAAAGTCAGAGAACAAGCCCTGCCTCCTCAGGCACAAACTGCTGTCACCCTCAGATGACAATACAGTAATCATCCACCATTTTGCGGTTCATATACAGTATATAAAGGCAAGGGCCCCTGGGGCAAGCTGAGTGAGCCTGTTTAGGGCCTCCTGCACTTACCCTAGGTGTGGTGTTGCCCTCAGTGGGCCTCCAATGGACTTTCTGGGCTGTTTGGAGGCCCCAGAAGTGGTTTCTGGTGAACTGGAAATGACTTCTGAAAACCGAAAGTGCCTTCTGCATTGTTGGAAACCACTTCTGGAGCCTCCAACAAGCCCAGGAAGCCAGTGCCTGGCCTTGGGTAACTGTAGGAGGTCCAGACAGCCTCCCCAGTCCCAACCCAACCCAGTATCTGCATATCGCAGATTTTAATTTATTGTGTGTCAGGTCAGCCCCCTAACCCCCACGATAAAGGAGGCATGTCAAGGAAAGTTGTGTTTCCCTCCAATGCCACAGCAGAAGAATGGGGGAGGTGGCAAAGAGGATCCTCACCAAAGTAGAGGTGTGTTTTGTACTCGAAGCTGAATGGAAATTGTGGCTCTAGAAAACCCTCCTGGGGGGTATTTCTCATACCTGATCTATGTAGAAGAATAGCGGAAAATGTAATCTTGTAACATATTTATTAATAACAGCAGCATTTTATGTTGATTACTAAAGTACTCCTCGGGAGATGCTGCACTTGCAGCTCTTCTGGTTAACAACACCCACACTTTTCCTTTCTTCTATTCATTTCCTTGACATGTTGTACCTAATTTCCTCTCCTGCTCCTCGCATCAGCCAGCCAAAACACTTAATGCTGCCATAAAGAAATTTCATTCCTCTGGTTTCAAACACAAGGCACCTTTCGCCTGTTTGACAGCTCTAACTCTCAAGAGGTGCTCCTTCAGGCCCAATCGACATCTCCTGGTTCATAAGTGAAAACCATTGGCTGAGCTCCTGCCCTCTGGGCTGATAGTCCTTGAGCTATTTGAAGATGGCTATTATATCGCTGAGGTGGTTGGATGGCTCAGTGAGTGAGGTAGAGGTTGGGCGTTTGATTCCTCCTTCAGCGTCCCAGAAGATCCAGTCTGTGGGGCCTTGGGCGAGCTGCATAGTCCCACAGCACCATCTCTCCCCCTGCCCCAAAAGGGAAAGGTAAACCACTTCTTCTGAGTAAGTAAAGGTAAAGGTCCCCCCTGTACATGTGTGCTGGTCATGTCTGACTCTAGGGGTGGTACACATCTCCGTTTTTAAGCCAAAGAGACAGTGCTGTGCAAGTCCGTGGCCATGTGGCCAGCACGGCTGAATGCATTTCTGCACACGAAACAGTGTTTACTTCCCTGCTTTTTATGGTGGTACCTATTGATCTACTTGCATTTACATGCTATCAAACTGCTAGGTTGGCATGAGCTGGGGTTAACAGCGGGAGATCACTCTGCTGCCTGGCACCCGGGATTTGAGCCACTGAGCTGCTGACTTCACAGTGGACAGTTTCAGCACTCTAGCCCACTCAGCCACAATGCCTCACTTCCAAGTAGTCTCCATCTAAAAAATCCTGAAAAAGGTCACCATAAATCAACTTTGACCTGATGATTGATGATGATGATGATGATGATGATGATGATGATGATGATGATGATGATGATGATGATGATGATGATGATGATGATGATGCCTTTCAGACTTTTCATTTCCAGATTAAACACCTGGCTCCCTCAATGGATTTTTCTACATGGCTTCGTTTCAAGATATTCCACCACCTATTTGTCATCCTCTTCATGACACATTCCTGTCTGCCAACGTCCTTCTTGGACAGTGATGTCCCAAACTGGAAACAGCTCTGCAAGTCATATCAGTCCATCTATCACCATAATAAATAATACTCAGTCATTGCAACAATGCTTGCATTAAATATACAATCTGATATTTGTACTGTAATTACTAAATAACCTTATGCTCTCTGGGCTACAAAACAAGTTATAGACAAGTTGTTGTTGTTGTTGTTGTTGTTGTTGTTGTTGTTGTTGTTGTTGTTGTTAAGATATTGTGAGAGACTCTTCATCATTAAAATTATTAAAAGCCTTTCATAAGCCAATACACAAATGATTAAATTCATTTAAACCGTTCAGCTAGCAAATACATTTTGTGGGAGAATCGAGTGTGTTTAATCTTAATTTGAACTATGAAGGACTACTCACTGTGGCCATTTTCCGACTTCTTAAATGGAGAGCAGAGACAGCCCATGTGGTATAGCAGCTAAAATGATGGACCTATCTTGCAACCAGTATGGGAATGACTCCCTCCAGGGAGCTGGCAGATTGCCCTTCCTTTCTGTACTTAAGTTATAAGATATAGGCCTCAGATAATAGCAGTATCAAATGCATTTTATTGTGCAGGATCTAACTGTAGATAAATAAACCCAACATAGTTCACCCTTCTATGATAAATAAGAAAATACAACCCCACTCCCCAAAAGCCCAAACCAACTAAACAAGTCCTATCATCGCAAGGCAGTAAGGTATTTTGTTTTTGGTGTTATTGGTTGATCTCAGAGGGAATTATTGAGGCTGATTCACAACACTTGTCTATAAAAAGCATCCTACTGGGAAATGTGATGGGTGTTGTCTCCTTGTGTGTATTAGCAATACAGAAGCAGTGAATTGCTTATTTGTGCATTTTTAAAAAAATCAGTCATCCTGTCCTTTAGTGGTTGCTCTTTCTCTGTTAGATTGCTCATCTTCAACAAGGGAACAGGCAGTGCCATGGTTTTGTGTTGAGGCATTTGGTCAGAGTGTGAAAAACACAACCCTGACAACTGCGTTTGATTCACTGTAGTATGAAGTCTCTCCTGGTGTGTGTGTCTGCTGTCTAGCAGCTAAGATAACCAAGAAAGGCCTTTCTTAGTCTCACTGCCTTCACTGTGCATTTGGTGATGGGGGGGGGGGGGAACTGGCATAACTTCGGAGCGGTGGAAGAGTGCATTTGTCCCAGGGAGTGAAGCAATCTGGGGGCACCATGTGCCATCCTACCAGTGCTGATCAGTGCTTGTGGTAAAAAACAACAACAAAACAAAACAAAACAAAACAAAAACAAACAAACAAAAGCCAGCTGGTCGGTGCTAGTTTTTTTTAAAAAGCACCAACCGGCCAGGCCAGGGAAGCACCTGGTCGGTACAAGTTTAAAAAAAAAAGTGCCAATCAGCTTGCGCTACAGCTGATTGGCACTTGTGTTTTTTTTATAAAAGCGCAAACTAGCCAGTGGCCTCAACAGTGTAAAAAAACGGGGGGGAAAAGGAAAAGGAAACAAAATAAAATACGAAATGAATTTTTTTAAAAAAATTATTTCGTAATAAATGAAATGAAACTGGGGGAAAAGAAATGAAAAATGAAACAAAATGCCATTTTGGCGTTTTGTGCCCAACTCTAGTGTGTACGCAAATTGGACTTACTTCTCAAGCAGCAAACTATCCTGTTTTAATTTATTGATTGGTCAGTAGTCATTGAGAAGTAAACACAGGCTTCATTGGCAAGTCTGGTTGCTTGGACACAGAGCTTTGGAGCAAATATGCCGCTGGAGGGAAAATTTGTAACAGCTGTCATTTGACCCTTCGCATTTTTAACTGAATGTCAGTAGGCACTCTATATTTATTTAATCAACTTAATAGAATCCAGAACTTGTTTTTTCAGGGTTCTGGAGCATTTAGACAGACTCTACGTATTTAGTTATATCTGTAATCCAGCCTTCCTAACACACAGCCCTCCACCCACAGTGTTCTCTATAGATATTGGACATACGGTAACTCCCATCAGGAAAGCTACTGCAGGTTTCTTAAAAAATCTGACTGTAAAGCCATAGTGAATGCATGTTTGTTTGCAACATTTCTCTTTCTGAAAGTGTTGCTTCAATTCAGTAAGATGTAGATTTCAGTAAAGGGTTTGAATGATGTTGCATGCAAAACGCAGAACATCCATAAAATGTTCGCTTTCCCATGAGTTCTATCAAATGTTGATTCTTCCAGGTTAGAAGATATACTCTCAACAGGTACTTGACTTCTTTTTTAAAAAGGTCTCAGGTCTACAAAACTCCATGAAAGTTCTGACAGAAATACTTATGTTGCAAAACTGTTCCCAAGACAGAACTGTATAAAGATAAAATGTAGCTGATAGGTAATTGTATTTTACGAATAGGGCCAAAGTGACATTTTAAAACAGATGAAATTGGTGTCAAAGGTAACAGAGTACTCTACAGACCTTTTGGGAGGTGAAAGTATGTCATTATTTTGTTACATAATACATTAGTGCAATGGCAAAAGGTGACTATGGGGAGGATATTCGAACAAAGAGAAATGTAGGTTGATAAGAAAAAAATTTGGAATGTAGGAACCTAGAAACTGCTTTTGTGGTCATCCTAGACCAGGGATCTGAAATGTATGGTTCTCCCCATATCGCTGAAGTACAGCTTCTTTTATCCTCCTATGGAGGACAGAACTGTATTCTAACATCTGCAGAGCCAAATGTTCTCCACCCATACCCTACAACAGGGGTCGGCAGCATATGGCCTGTGGACTGCATGTGGCCCCATAATCTCCACACCTCTCATTTTTTTAAAAAAATATATAATAATTGGCTCAGAACTCCCTTGAGCTCTTTAGGAATGAAGGGGAAGACTTGCCATGTTTGGAAAGACTATCCCTAGCATCCTTGGTTCCTCCACACATTCCAGAAGTTTTTTTTTAAAAAGATCATTTAATTTTTTGGGGGAAAAAAACCAATTTTGTCCACTAGTGGGTGACAGAAAATCTTTTCTGTAAATATAGGTATAAAGGATTTTTTTTTAAAAAAAGAGGCAGAAGGATTATAAACATGAGCATGCCCTTCCAAGTTCCAGGGGAGGACACTTCTGCATCTTAGACATCTGGAGGATACCCCACCTTGACCCTAAAGAAATACTTGGATTCTCTACATCAGCCTCCCCAAACCAAGCACTGCCTGATGTTCTTGACTGCAATAGCCATAATTCCTGGCTTTAGGGTCACGGGAATTATTGCCAAATAGATCTTGGGGACATTAGGGTATTTCCAGAGGGGAAGGCCCTCTAGCCACCACACCACATTAGAATCAAATTCAGCTTTATGCCAGAAACTCTGCACTATTATCACTAGTCCACTGTGTTTTTTTCTGCTTTGCTGACACAATGTGGTCCTGAACGTCTTTGGCTCATGTCCCTCCTAGGTACCCTCCAAAATACAGTAGTTGTCTGGGTCTACTGATAAAATTCACTGGCAAACTGTTCAGTCTAAACAAGTATTAATTTAGGGAGGAAATGTTCAAAACCACTCTAGAATTACTCTTCCTTAAACTCTTCCTTAAACCATGTGCACTTTTTTCCGTGCCTTTTATTTTTTACTTTGCTATTTAAGAGCACGTTATTAAAGGTGCTTAAATCTAAGAGATTATTGACTATTGTTGCTGCTTCTGCTCAGTGCTATCTTATTAAATTACATCTGAATAAATATGTTAATAATAGATATCAGTGAATGAAATCTGTTTAATGAAGTACTATTTAATGGATTTGCCTGAATAAATAAATCTGAGTTTTACAGGATGGACAATACTTTATCAAATAAAAATAAGGTTTAGGCACTTTGATTGTATAATGAGAAATGAAAAGTACAGATCATCATAGCTGATGCCGAATTTTGAATTTCTGTATTTTTGTTGCTTCAGAGCTGATTCTATTGCAATGCAATAGAACAGGGGTCGCGAACAAGTTCGACAAAAAGAGCAAAAATTTTAAACTGTGAGAGTCAGAGAGCCACACCACGCAGTGACCTGCCAAAACAGACAAACACTCACACAAAAGCATATAATTTTAACAATAATATATTAAACACATAATATAACATGCTCAGTCAGGTGTTTTTTGTTACCTTGTTGGAGCGATGGGATGATAATCTCAGTGGGATTTCTGGCATCTTTTGTTTTCAGTAATCTTCTGCAAATCAGGTTTGTATTCAGTTGTAGCCACTCGGAGCAGTTCCTTTACATGAGTGTCAGTCAGAATGGACCGGTGCTTTGATTTCACGTGTTTCAAAGTAGAAAACAGCTTCTCACAGACGTATGTTGACGAGAACATAGACAGCAGCTTGAGAGCGGCTCTTTTTACACACGGGTATTTTTCAGTTGGCACAGCTCTCCAAAACGTAACATGGCCTTCCTTCAAAAGAGATTTCAGTCTATCGTCCTCGCGGCGCTCAATCATTTCTAGTTCACTCGCTGCCTCATCAGTAACAAGTGGGGTTTTCAGGCAGTCGGTGTCAGCATTAAACGGGTCGATGAGAAAAGTGATCTGTGGTCTTTTTTGGTCCAAGTCCTCAAACCGGAAAGTAAACTTCTCTTGCAGTTGTGTAAGTTGTTTCACGTATCCAGCTATATCTGTTTTAACACCGGTCTTCTGCAAGGTGCTGTGCAAAGAAGGAAAATGGGATAGATTGCTGTTTTTAATGTGTGCTTTAAAAAGCTTCAACTTGTTTACAAAGGAGAATACACTTTGTGTCAGCTCAGGAAGAGTTTTTAATTTCCCCTGCAGGTCCACGTTTAGTTTATCCAAGTGTGAAAGCATGTCCACTAAAAATGCCAAATCCATAAGCCACTCGGGGTCTGAAAGCAGAGGATACATTTTGTTCTTCTCTGCCATAAACAATTTTACTGTTTCCAAAAGCTCAAAAAAGCACGAAACTACTTTGCCTCTTGAGAGCCATCTCACTGCGCTGTGCAGTGGCAGGTCACCGGGCAAGTCTGCGTCAAGTTCTGCAATGAGGTTCTTGAATTGCTGGTGATTAAGGGCATGCGTACGGATGTAGTTCACAATCTCCATCACAGGCTTCATAACGTGGTCGAAATTCAGTGTTTTGGACACAAGTTGCTCACGATGGATGATGCAGTGGAAGTTCCAAAATTCAGGAAAGGCGTCATCACCTTTACAAAGACCCACAAGTCCATTTACTGAGCCAATCATCGACGGATCCATGACTATTGCGGTGAGTTTTTCAAAAGACATATTCGCTTTTTTAAAAATGGCAGTCATTGCCTCTTTTATGTCAGTACCGCGAGTTCTGTCTTTTAATGCGACAATGTCGAGAAGCTCTTCTTTAATCACGCAGTCCTCAGAAACCATTCGCGCAAATATTGCCAACTGTGGCTTGTCTTGTATGTCGCATGACTCGTCTAATGCAACACTAAAATAAGCACATGCGTTCAAGTCTGCATGTAGATCTGACTCAATCACATTATTTATGTCTGCTATTCTGGTTTCAACTGTGTGCCGTGACAGCTGGAGATCATTGATGGAATCTTTGAGTTTTTTATTGTCTGGAGCCAAGGTTTCAATTACATCCGCAAAACACTGTTTTAGAAACTCCCCCTCATTGTATGGTTTTTTAGCACGGGCAATGTTCCACACCACTTTATAGGATGCAAGGGTCACAGTTTCTCCATGCTTGGTTAATTGCTGAAACATTTGAGACTGTCTTTTTACCTGGCTTTTTAAGGTGCTCAATTTTTGCTTGCGTAGTTCAGTACCTTTGGGTAATTCCTTGTCAATATTAGCATGGAGAGTTCTAAAATGACGCTGAAGATTTGAAGCCTTGAAATGTGATATCATAGTATTGCATATTAAACACAGCGCTTTCCCATTCCGTTCAATAAAGAAGAAAGCATCTTCCCATTCTTCCAAAAATGTCCTGTGTTCATCTTCATATTTTTGTTTAGCTTTGCATTTTGCCATTTTGAGTGAGGGTAAAAATCCTGCAGTGATGGTGAGGGTGTGCTGCGTCCTCCACACTAAGAACTAACGGCAAGATGTGACACAACATGTGACACACGGGTCCCCCCGCTCTCTGGCCCATGCAGTTGTTTCCGGGGGATGGGAGACGTGATGACGCAGCCTGGGGGCGGGACTACGCGCTCGGAGATCTCTCCTCAGAGGTCCCTCCTCAGAAGCAGCATAACAAAATCCAAACTTGGCAAAGAGCCACAGTATACAAAATAATGATAAGAGGCAAAGAGCCGCATTCATTTTGGCCGGGAGCCGCATGCGGCTCGAGAGCCTCGTGTTTGCCACCCCTGCAATAGTACAGAGACCCACAGATAACAGTTTCAAGTTTCCCATATAGTCCATTCCTTTCTCAATAACCAGCATTTATAATTTCAACAACACACTTTGAGACGTGTGGAGAAAAATGAATAAAAATGTTTCATTACTTGCAATTGTGAATTGATCAACAGCAATCAAACAAACAGACTTCCAGCAGTAAGTAAGTAAGAAAGTAAGTGAATGAATGAATGGAAAGAATAGCACTGAATAGAGAGGTGGGGCTCTCTTTGAATTAACAGATGGGAAGGGAAAATTGGTTAATGACAACAGATTGACAGATAGATTGACATTCAGCTCAGCCCCCCCCCCCAAAAAAAATCAATCACAGCAACACCTGTGAGAGGCAGCATGTGAGGTTGTAAAAATTCCAACAAGAGCATATTTGTTGGAGAATGTGGGAGGCTGATTTGAGCACCCCTGAGACTCTTCCAGACCACCCAAATGTCTTTGACCCTTTCCCTTATCTATGAAAAGGTAAAGGTAAAGGTTCCCCCCTGCACATGCGTGCTAGTCATGTTCGACTCTAGGGGTGGTGCTCATCTTCGTATTCAAACTGAAGAGCCAGTGTTGTGCAAGTCCGTGGCCACGTGGCTGGCATGGATGCAAGGAAACAATGGGGCATGCTGGCTCAGGGGGCTAGAGCACTGAAAACTGTCAGCTTCAAATTCAGCAGCTCAGCAGTTCGAATCCTGGGTGCCATGCAGCGGAGTGATCTCCCGCTGTTAACCCCAGCTCCTGCCAACCTAGCAGTTCGAAAGCATGTAAATGGCAAGTAGAATACTATTAGATCCAATTACAAGAATAAAGTTTTGCATGCTTCTTCTTTAATAGGGAGCATGCTCTATACAATATCTTCCACTGTAGGGAAAAGTTCTGGATTTGCAGACTGGCTTATGCGTTCTGTCTGTTTCAGAATAATCTGCAGAGGTGTAGCCAGGATTTGGAGCACCTGGGGAGAAAGTTCGTTTTTGTGCCCTTCCTGCCGCCACCCCCCACATTGCATCCACCCACCAAGGGGGGACCGAACCCTGCAGGTGTAGAATGGGTGCATGCGTGAGCATGCAGGCAGGCACACTGGTGGATGTGTGTGTACGTGCGCATGCACACGCAGTAGTGCACACACACCTTACACCTCTCCCACCAAGGCGAGAGCAAGTGAAGGAGGAGAAAGCCAAAATGTTTTGCTTAAATATTTCTGTTAGTCAGTCTTAGAGGTGCGCACCCATGAACAAACAAACAAACACACACACACACACACACACACACACACACACACACACACACACAAAGCACAACTATATATTTTTTGTTTCACACACATGTTTCCTTTTCCAAGCCAAGAACTATATATTTTTGTTTCCCTTAATTAGTCATCTAGACTGATCATGTTTCCTTTTCCAAGGGGTGAAACTGAGCAAATCTCACCATCTTTCTCTGCATTTAAAAGAGCGAACTCTGCACTGCCCTTGGATCCCAAGGTGGCAACAGTGGCAAAGAGTGCTTTTGCTCAGCTCTGCTTTCTGTGTCAATAACAAGGTTTCCCGAGTTGAGAGTGCACAGCTTCCACCTCCTGCTCCCCCTCCAGGTGCCCCCAGATTGCTGCACCCTGGGCAGAGCTACCCTTCTGCCCCCCCCCCCCACCCCGATACACTCCTGATAATCAGTCTAGGTTCTGTAAAAGCCGTTGGGGAAACAGCATACTTTTACCAGAGCCAAGAAAGAAGGCAGGAACCAAAACATTTGAAGGGCTGTAGTTAATCAGTTATATTTAGTACACACAAACACACACTCACACACACTCACACATGCACTTATGAAAATGACTAACAGAAGTATATTTAAGCAAAACATTTACACAGCATACTTTTACAAGAGCAAGTGAAGGAGGAGAAAGCCAAAATGTTTTGCTTAAATATTTCTGTTAGTCAGTCTTCAAGGAGAGTGGAAAACTGAATTCCTAACCTCTGTGCGCACCCTCTGCTGTTTTCATGAAGAGCACCACGGTAATATCTATATTACTGCAGGTGTAAAGGAGAAAGGCAGATATTGTCTTGATGGAAGCCACAGGAAGAAGTGCTTTCTTGACACACAATTACAGACACACACACAGTGCACTAGGTGTTCACACACACACACACACTGAGGATTGAGTGTGTGTGGATAGGCTGTGATTCTGTAGCTTTGGCATCAAGTGACAAAATTCCTCTGTGTAAAAGTGCTGTCACCGCCCAGGTCCTACAGTTATTTTCTTTGTTTGGGTGTAGGAAAGCCAAGAATGGCTATTCTATTTTTGTTTAAAAGCCCTTAATTAGTCATGTGCTGCACTAAGGTAGGCAGTGTACAAATGCATTAAATAAATATTTTGTTGTCTAGACTGATCATGTTTCCTTTTCCAAGGGTGTTTGTCTGCTGGTCTACCCCACTTTCCTCAGAAATACAGTCTATTCTGTGTGAAACTGAGCAAATCTCACCATCTTTCTCTGCATTTAAAAGGGAATAACAAGTCTAGGTCCCTGCAGCGAACTCTGCACTGAAAGAAAGCCACAATCCCTCTGTAACTGTGATGTTCAGAGGTGTGTTAGTGTCCCTTGGATCCCAAGGTGGCAACTGCAGAGGAGTGTTTAGTGTCTGCATTAAAATATCCTCTTTGGGGGTGGGGGAAGGGACATGATGACTTATGCATTCAAAGAGTGCTTTTGCTCAGCTCTGCTTTCTGTGTCAATAACAAGGTTTCCCGAGTTGGTCCAATCTGATGCCAGCCATCCATGTGTCTTCCTTGCCTTGTATCTGGGGAGCTGCATTGTGCTCTGTCTGTAATGCTTTTCCTACTTGACAAGTGCCCTGGAGAAGCTTCAACACACACTGTGACACAAAATGCTTATGGCAGAAAGAGTACCCCCGCACCTTGGCTCTTTGAGAGTAGGGTCAGCCCCCATCTGCTGGCAGAGCCCATATGACACACAAGGAGGTTTCATGAGTCAGAGCCCTGGTGCTCCACTCCTTGCTTGAAATGGCCCAATCGGTTCGATGGCAACATGGTCCACAGCCAGGAGAGAACTAGAAGAGAATAAGGGGAAGGCATTGCATAGGCTTGGGCTTATCCCTGCCACTTGGATGGACCTTTATTTCCCACCTTTTACTTGAAGGAGGTCAGTGTTGATGCCATCTTGAAATAGTGGAGATGGGTGCTGAGAATTTAAAACAGCCTCACCCTCTTTCACACATCCTCTCCTGGTGCTGCTTGGCCTGAGATTTGTCTCTCTTCCTGAAGAACTAAAGCAGCACTGCAATGCCTTGAGATTTCAGATGGGGGGGCTGAGACTGGCAATCTGACCGGAATAGCCTTCCATTTAAGAATGGACTCTCCCCAAACATGGTTTCTCAATGTGGTGAGAAGCTTTTTGTGTCAGGCTTTTGGGACTATCATTCCAGGGTAGTGATGAGTCAAGGATTACACACTGGATTACACACTTAACCATAATAAGCAATGGACAGCAAAGTTCAGATCTATCATCCAACCATGGACAAGGTGGGAGAATGGGTGTAGCTGATGGGAACAATGCTGAACAGCCTGTGAGGTAAGTTCTGTCATCCCATTTGGAATTTCTCAACGCCTCCCCATTGAAATCTCGCTGCTGGTAAATAGTGTGGTGAAGTTATTGAGCTGAACCTGACCATTGGCTTTACCCTGTTGTTGTTAGTCAATGGCTTGCATGACCTATACTGTTTTGCAACAGCCAGCCTAAGAATTGAGTGTAAGGGAAGCTCCACATGACAGAATGTGGGAAGTCTAAATGAAAAACCTTCAAGCCTCACCAAAGCCATGGGGGTTTCGAAATACTTCACTTTGGCTCAATCATCCTTATGCACTCGCCCATCCCTGCATTGTTTCACAAAGTGCCTTACTGTACTTTTTCTTCCTGATGGGAAACTTGAAGGAGCTGTTGACGATAAGTGCCAAACAATGGCATTTGAGTACCATGTTGAGAGGTCACTGAAGAACCCGTAACATAATCACTGTGGTTGGAGTGGGATGACAAATCAATCCTTCCTAACCCACAATGGCTATGAATATTTCTACATCAGCCTAGTAGAGGAATATATTTGACCCACAAACCAGGAAAACCTCCATCTTTCCCCTTGTGCTGTGGAGAACCAGCTGCTGAGCCAGTTGGTCCAGACAAAATAATTTCTTTTCAGTCTCCCACTGTTCCCATAAAAGATTTTATCCTGCATCACAAAGGGATGAATCAGCAGTAGTGATAGCGAGGGTTGCAGTGTGGCTGGAAAAAATGAGGGTCCTGGGGCATCTAGTAATGAGCGTCAGGCTTCAAAGAGATTTTGTCATGCATTTTTCCCCTTGTCAAGCACACACTGAACATGTTATTTTTTTAAAAAAATACTTGCTAAAAGAGGGCTTTTAAAAAGTTGTTGCTTTCGTATGAATTTGCAAAAACAACACAATAAGCCTACAGTCATGCTGAACAATTTAGTTTGCCATGAGCCACTCATGAAGGCTGTGCTAATGCATTGTCTCTTGCTTTAACTAAGGGCCTTTAAGAAGATATGCACCTGTTTGTAAAAATGTTGACTGTACTGTAGGGATGGGATATTCATTTTAGAAGCTACTGGTTCTGAAAGGACCCGCGGGAGCCCAGCTGGTATTTGGAAGCCTCCAAAACCCAATCAGCAAATCCCTTACCTTCCTCCGTGTCATCTTTCCTTCTTCCTGGCACTGGCCAATCATGAGCTGTGCAGGGAAATCCATCACCCCACCTCCCTGTCTGATTGGCCAATGCCAGGGGGAAGGAAAGATGATGCCAGAGGCTTCCCAAGTTGGAAATGCACAAGTACACATTCATCTTTACACCTGATAGAAATCACCAGCGGGCATAAGACTTAAAACAATTTGTTCAATAGAGGTTTATTTGAAGCATGATACAAATTATGAATGAGACAGGCTGTCTCAAAGCTTGAAAATATTTCTCCCTTATATTACAGAGATCTGAGTGGATGAAACATGTGCAGAGGTGGTGGTATCTCTCCTGGCTCTACCTACCGGGGTTCTCTGTTTAGCAGAAGGCAATACCAAGCAGAGAGGTGTAGTTGCTGTAGCCTTCTGTGATTCCCTCTTCCTTTCCTTCCCTCCTCTCCCATTATCTTCTGGGTTTGAGTGGTGTATAGATGAAGATGGCTGCCCAGAACAGACTCTGCCGGTGTATTCCCCATTCCTCAATAATTTTCTTTCCTAAGCCACCCACATTGTTCTTGCTGGTGATGTTGGGATCCCATTGGTTCCTTGCCCTAGGGGGCTACAACAATCATGATGAGGCAATCCTGTCAGGATCAGCTTAGGACTTTTGTGTCCTCCAGGATGACTGTGGGTCTGTCCTAAATCACATCTGGCCCAACTAATGTAGCAGAGTACCCATTGGATCTAGTCTTCTTTGCTGGGCAGAGTGAAGGTGACCTGGGTATAGAGGACCTTTCTATAGGTTTGTTGTAATGGACAGATGGTGGTGTTTAGAATTTCTGGAATCCAGACCCTCCACAATGTGGGGATGATTCGAATGATCTGATGATGGAGACTGATGGTGCCAAAATATTTCCTGATGGCATTTATGGAATTTCCTATCACTTCAGCACATCATCCTACTGAAGGCCTGATTAACTTCTGCAATGGAGAAATGACTGGGGCAGTGGCCATCAACGCTTAAGTGTCACCTCTTAGTTTACCAGGGAACTGCTGGTGATGAAATGAATGAGATAGAGACTAGAGCAATGATGGTGGAAAACTCAGAGTACAGGCAAAACGTCTGTGGAAAGGCTATAACATGGCAGTGTTGGCATTAGCGGGAGGGTGTAGGGAGGGATCATTTTTCTCTGCCATCACTGCTTCTGTGCAGAGTCACCTGCCAGGACTGGTTTGAGTGGTCAAGAGTCTATTAGGTCTTGGCTCACAGGGGGTCATAGGAGGACACTGTGGACCATTCAGCAGCCCACTGTGAACAATCTGCAGATAAAGTCACTCCAAACTCTTCTGATATGGATACTGTTGCTCCCCTTCTAACTACTCTTCTACATCTAAACTTCTTAGAAAGCCCCTTTCCTTCCTCTCTCATTTCTTCCCTCCTGCCATAGGTCCTCCACCCACTAAGGTCACTTAATCTTGAACCTTTACTACCAAAAATGATAGCTGTTCATTAGCTCTCCATGGCGGCTGCATAAACTGCCATGCAAACATGGAAGACAACAGAGGCTTTTGAAGTTCAGATCTTTACTCCATTTCATCCATGAATTAATTTATAGTAAACTACACATTTTCCCTTCTTCTTTACTGAATACCAGTTTCCAGTGTGGATATTCCTATTCTGTGGTCTCAAGACCAGTAGTTTGCTGTTGCCCTTCACCAGTGTAACAACCGAATGAAGAGTGTCTTCCTTACTTATTCACATGTGGAAGCCCCAAGTCCAAAACAGAGAAATGGCAAGGCAGAGGCAAGGCGACCAAAGGGAAGATGAAGATGGAGTATCTTGTTCACTGTTGGACTATTAGGAGGAAGCTAGATTATAAAGCCTGATGAGTCATCTTTATTATCCATGAGTCCAAAATTCTTTCCATCATTATACTGGGTTGAAGTGGTTTCAGCTTCAGCATTTGTGAAGGAGCCAAAGACCCCATGATCAGCATGTGCCGGCTGCATCTCAACATTATACAAATCAGATCCAGATGGACAACCGTCTATCAAGAGTAGCAAAGCCTGATTCGGTGCTAGAGGTTGCAGCTGAGGATCTGAATGTTCTTCCCAGCCTTATGATTCACTAACAGAACCCCTCAAAAATCATGGAAATAATTTAATCAGTGTGTTGTTTAAAAATAAAATAAAAACTGTTTGGACTCCCACAGAGACTACTAGCTGTATCAGTAAGAATGTGTAGATTTCTTTGGGATTTCTTTTAAAATGTTGGAACGATTATGCCATGCTTGGTAACTGTATCAAGCATCTCTATTTTATTTCTCTTTCCAAAATCTCAGGCAAGAACTTCCCGGATGGTCCAAGGTCTTGTGATCTTATTTGTGAGGCTAAAAACTTGCCATGAAATGTCCCCCAAACTTCATCTGCTCCAACCTTTGGCTGATGCACATGCACCATCCCCAGTAAATGCCTATTCTCCTTTTGTTTAACATATCAGGAAAGGAGACTTCATTATCTATTAATTCTTCATGAAATACTCCAACCATATGTACATGGGTCAACAAACTGAAGCATAACGTAGGATACAACACATTTCAGAACTTTAATTCAAAGATGTCATGTTATACTGCTTTTTGAAAAGCTTTCATGTATTAAAACATGTTAACTAGGGAAAATCCATGGTCCAAATAGCTATGGGATGAAAAGGCCACCCCACCCCACC